>OX243823.1:13348281-13442490 GCA_945859605.1 Lumbricus rubellus
AAGGAGAACATTTTTGGTAGACTACTTGTCGGTTAATTCACCGCCACAGGTTTCGTCTGTCTACCTTGTCGGTTAATTGAACTTAGTTCACCGTCACAGTTTGCCGTATATTTAGGCTGATCACTGGTTTTTAGTGACGTATATTTATGATTTACTCACTGGTTGTTAGAGAAATAGAAGCTGGATGAAGGTTTTTACAGGTGAAATAATATTATAGGTTTGATTGATGAAAAAACGCAGGAGAAACGGAATCTGGATGATGGTTCTTTAACAGGTTAAATAGAAGCTGGATTGACGAGAATAACGCATGAGAAATAAAAGCTGGATGAAGGTATTTTTAGATCTGATTCCTGAAATAACAGCTGGATTGATGAAAAAACGCTTAAGTAATGGAAACTGGATGAAGGTATTTTTAAATCTGAAATAGAAGCTGGATTGACAAAAATAACGAGCGAGAAATGGAAGCTGGGTGAAGGTATTTTTAGATCTGAAGTCGAAGCTGGATGCACGTTGAAATACATGAATGAAAATCATTAATCCAGCTTCCATTTAAGCTTAAAAACCATTTTCATGAATCCAGCTCCTATTTCATCAATGCGTGAGTCGTCTACAGACGAGTTGTCGGTAGAAATGTGAAATGCGCATGGCGATTCTAATTCATGAATATTAAATTTCAGATGTAACCTGAGGTGAATTAATTTTTGCATGTAAAATTTCGTATAATGGGGTTGTGTGTGTGGCGGTGAATTTACCGACAAGTAGGCCTACCACATTTTAAAGACAACGTAGCCTATATGCCCTGAATGGATCAGACGTGCTGTTACAGAACGAAGCAAATCTAATAGAATAATTAGGTTCTGTGCAACTAGGGGAGAATGTCCAGCATTGGGACAAATTTTACATTTTATGGCATACAATCTGTGTTATTTGTAGTACATGTATATTGTTGATATAGTCCGAAACAGCAATGTTTCATGAACCTAAAATGATTTTATTACATTTTTATCACAAAAATAAACATCCCAAAATTAGAATTTTCCGTTGTGAAAAAACGTGTCCCAATTCAGGCCATAGCGTCCTGCATTGGGACAACGCATGTGGAGCAATGGGACACACAATAAATCTGGTTCTAATCATATCTAATAGAGTACAATATATCATATTCCAGTTGACAATATCTAAACGAGTGACTAGAGTAGATTAAACAATAATATTGTCAAAAATTTAATCAATACGAGCAAGCTTCCGTTGACCCTGTCAATCATAATAAAAATTGGACTTACTGGTCAATTTCAAGTAAGTGCAATGTATCATATCTTTACCCATCCTGATAGCATTCTGTTTAACACAATATACAGTAAAACCGTTTAAGTTTAATTTCTTATGATGAATTTCATGCATTGAGATTGTCCCAATGCAGGCCATCAGCACATGTCCCAATTCAGGCCATCTATGGCTATTTCTTTACTTTTCAACTATTAAAAAATGTACGCTGTAAATGACGTCAACATTTCACCGAATGCTTTGCAGTATACTTACCTAAATAGTTAACTGAAATTTCAGGCTAAATCTGCACTAAACATTTAATGCACTGGTTGAGAATGCGTGAGTGAAAATTTACTTTCTTTACCTGAAAATGAAAATTTGCAATATTTTTGTCAAACACGTTCTTCTTCGTGGCATAAGACGCGTGATCACTCGCAACGTCAAAAACGTTCGTTTGGTGGCGACACACGATTTTATAAATACGCAGAAGGCTATGATATCACGCTGTCCCAATTCAGGACCTGTCCCAAAACTGGACATTCTCCCCTACTCAGTGTTGCACCATTTATAAAAATTAAAGTTGACGCAGAAATGTGCACTAAGGGGTGACTAAGCCTAATTAAGCGCTGCCTGCATTCTTTAAATAAGTTAGGCCAAACTAAACTAAAACGGCTTTAGACCTAGACTCACCTAGTTAACCTAAACTTTCAAACTTTTAAATAAAGCAGATACAGGCCTAGCAGTAGGGTAGTATAGCTTATCCTGGCCCACCCCGTGGGCCAGGTCCCAGCCCAGGCCATGGGCCAGGTCCCAAACCAGGTGATGGGCCAGGTCCCAAACCAGGTGATGGGCCAGGTCCCAACCCAGGCGATGGGCCAGGTCCCAAACCAGATTATTTTTACACACGGCTGTTTTTGAAACAGTGCCCTGCGGCAATTCTTTGTTGTGTCTATTCACAATAGGGGCTTAGGTCTTTGATGTATTGAAAAGAAGCTGAGGCTGCATAGTCTGATCCCTCCCCCTCCCTTAAACATCTGCCTATTCTTAACAGTCTTTGTCAGCATAATATATATATATATATTAACTTGGACAGCGTTTGTAGTGCTATATATATATATATATTAACTTGGACAGCGTTTGTAGTGCTATATATATATATATTAACATAGTATTATAGCATTGTAGAAATACAATATAATATAATATATATATATAACAGATTCTGAATCAACAGACAGCATATTTTATAGTATAAAAGCGGATATTGTACTTTAACAATCATTTTATTTTGTAACCTTCTAAAGAGCAGCATTCGATATGTGTCCAAAATTTAGTGAATGCAAAATGGATGTGTGTGGAAACTACAAATGCGAATGTATAATGTGTCAAAGCGAAGATGAGGAAAGTGTTCAAAGCGAGGACGAAGGCTCTGTAAAGTACAGTACTATGAAACTTAAAGCGGAGAACGAAAAACTAAAGAAATCTGTTATTTGCATGGTATGTAAAGAAAGACAAGTGCAAATATTATCTCTTCCTTGTGCGCATGTGAATATGTGCGGCCCTTGTGCAGACATTGCCACCCACTGCCCCTCATGCGGAGAGCGTATTCTTGGTACAGTTAGAATATATATGATATAAAAAGTGGAGAGCGCTGAAAAAGACACTTACTTTTCGCTATGGACCCGACATTGCAGCATCCATTCTCTGCCATAATCAGTGGACCCAGTGGATGTGGAAAGACAAACTTCACTTTACGTTTTATTGATCATTTAGACTACGTGGTCAAACCTGCTATAGAAAAAATTATATGGTGTTATGGAATCTATCAAGAAATATTCGACAAATATCCACAAGTTCAATTTCATGAAGGTCTGCCCGACTTGAGTATTTTCGATGGCAAGCAGAAGACTCTGCTTATTTTAGACGACCTTATGAGCGAAACGGACGAGAGGGTTTCGAAATTATTCACAAAGATTAGTCATCACATGAATGTTTCTATACTATACCTGACGCAGAACCTTTTTTACAGCGGCAAGCATACAAGAACCATCAGTCTGAATGCTCATTACTTTGTTCTTTTCAAAAACGTTAGAGACAGCACCCAGGTTGCTATACTTGCTAGACAGATGTTTCCTGGCAAGAGCAATTTCATGATAGAAGCATTCCACGATGCGACCATGTCACCTTTCGGCTATCTTTTAATCGATCTGAAACCAGACACTGACGAACGTTGTCGGCTGAGGACAAATATTTTTCCGGGCGAGACGCATTATGTCTATGTAAGGAAATGAATATAAACTCGCACGCTTCTAATATCTCTCATTCGTTCAAAATGACTGCTCCCATTGAAGAGAAGTTTGAGAAACTCAGACTGCTTAAAGAGGCCTCGCCTAAAGTAAGGAAACAAATTTTGAAAGACTGCAATTCTTCTCTCCTTTGCTGTATTTGCGAGTGTGCGATCAACATTTTAAAAGGCACTGTACCTTTGAAAGAGGCTCAGAAGAAACGTCTCGCTCGATTCAAACACAAGTTGAGAAAACTTGCCAGTAAAAAGACTCGGCGAAAAATCAAAAAGCGTATAGTGCAGACTGGAGGCTTCATAGGTGCATTGCTTACCCCTGTGCTTTCCTTTCTTGGTACATTGCTAAGTAATAAAATATAGTATGGAACACACGAAGAAGATGGTTCTTGTTGAGCCTAGACAAATTGAAAAGTGGAAAGAAACAATGCTGGATAAAACTTTGTCGAGATTGGATACACAGATGTATGATATTCTGCATAGAAATATTGCAGACGATGATAAAGCCAAACTGTATACCAACAGTTTGAGTCGTTACTTGCACATTGACAAACCCGCCAAAGTTACCAAGTTCGAAATCAAAGAAGATGCAGCAGCGGAGGCGGCGGCGGCGGCGGGCGACTCTACAGACTCTGTCAAATCTGGTAGCAGCAGCAGCAGCAGCAGCAGCATAGAGACCCAAGTATTGGAAACGGTACCAAAGAAATGGAAAACTCAAGCTGCTAGACTCTTGTCGCACATGAAGAACAACCCCGAAGTGTCTTGGACTTCTAAAGGCGAACTTATTTTGAAAGATGCAACTATTCCCAAGACGCATATGGTCGACTTGGTGAACGATCTGATGAGAAAACGCACGACGGCCTCCCCACCAACTGGATGGCGCCTCTTGGCCGAAGCGCTGAAAGATTCAAACATACCTCGCGAGCTCATAGGAAATCAGGAACGTTGGACGTATATTAATAATCCCATCGAAGAATCGTTATCAGTCACACCGAAGAGCAGTCGCGGAAAACAGCAAAGTCTGACGAGTTGGATAACTTACTGATCGGCGAATGGCGATGGAGACGTACTTCGATCCAAAGGTTCCTGGGAGCTTTGCAGGCGTGTCGTCATTTCAAAGACATCTTAATGGACAATTTAAAAATAAAGACGTTAAAAATTGGTTAATCAAACAAGACACATATACGCTACATAAACCTGTTAGACTGAACTTTAGACGGCGAAAGACCTTCTCTGTAGGCGCTCATGACTTATGGCAGGCCGACTTGACCGATCTTTCTGCATTATCCAAACATAATGATAAAAATAAATATCTTTTAACATGTATCGATGTTTTGTCTAAATATGCATGGGTCGTGCCGCTTAAGTCAAAGGCCGGTGCGGATCTGGTCGATGCCTTTTCCACCATTCTTGCACACAAACAGCCGGCCAATCTGCAGACTGACAAGGGGACAGAGTTTCTTAATAAACCATTTCAATCCCTCTTACGTAAAAATTCCATTCGTTTTTACACGTCTGAAAATAGCGACATAAAGGCCTCTGTGGTAGAAAGGTTTAATCGTACACTTAAGACGAAGATGTGGAAATACTTTACTTACAAGAATACGTATAGGTACATAGACATTTTACAAGATCTCGTACATGCATACAACCGCACGTATCATAGAAGTATAGGTATGGCTCCCATTGAGGTGTCTAAGGAAAACGAAAGTATTATTGTAAAACGTTTGTACGGTGAAAAGAAGCGCCCAACCAATTGGAAATACGAAGTCGACGACAAGGTCAGAATAGTAAAGGCGAGGATAGCATTCCAAAAGGGGTATTTACCAAGCTGGTCAACTGAAATTTTTAAAATTACAAGACGTGTGCCTACCGATCCAGTAACATACGAATTGGAAGATTTGCAGGGTGAAAAAATAAAGGGGAAATTCTACGAATTTGAGTTGCAAAGAATTTTAAAGGAAGATGATGTTTACAAGATAGACAAAATTTTGAAAAGTCGTAAACGGCGCGGTAAGACTGAATATTTTGTAAGGTGGAAAGGGTATGACGACAAATTCAACTCTTGGACTCATGATATATTCAAAGTTTAGCAGCGATTTCTTACAGTCTGACAGAGCGCACACGCACACATGCAACTAGTAACGACAATGTCGCACTTCTATCTCACTTTACCAAGCAACTCGTCAATGTCCCATTTCCCCGACAATACTACTGCACACTTTACAACGAAATTGGAAAATGCCATTTCTCTTTCTGGCCGATGGGAAGCGGCTTTGATAGAGCTGCAATGCCCACACACGTGGTACAATGTGCAAAGTGGGCAGGGCGACTTTACATATATTCAAATTCCTAAAAGAACAGACAACAGCGCTGTAGGGCGACCTATACAAGAATTATGTCATGTCCCTGCAGGCTATTACGAAAGCGTTGAAGATATAGTTCATGTAGTGAACGCGAAAATAGAGTCTGTTGCCAAAGACCATTCGCTCGTCCGTCATCCAAAATTTGAATACGACAAAGTAACGAAAAGACTCACGGGTAAAATAAATTTCGCTGCCCGCGTAAGATTCTCTTCACACCTGTGCAAAATTTTTGGTATAGGAGGAACTCAGAGAATTATCGAAAATTTCCAGTACGGCCGTTATGTGCACGATGCTCTATACGAAAATTCATGGGACGCGGCGCCCGACAAGGAATGGATTTCCGAGAATGTCTGCAATATAAATCCAGCATTTTCATACATGTACCTGTATTGTAATATTTTGGAATCTGTAGCGCTTGGCGATGCGAAAGCGCCTTTGCTACGCGTAGTTAATATAGGCGGCAAAAGCGGTGATGGTGTGCATGTCATGTACAAAAATGCAATATACGTACCCATTCAGCAGAAGACTTTTGACGCTATAGAAATATATATGAAAGGCGACAATGACAAGCCTATACCATTCGAGCATGGGAAGTCGTTCGTTATACTTCATTTCAGACAGTGCGGCAACATATAAAAATGGCGCATTTCTATCTCACCCTTCCAAGCAACTCTTCCATGCAATTCTATCCACAAAATACCGTAACAAATTTTATCACAAGATTGGAGAATTCCATTTCTTTAAGCGGTGACTGGGAGGTCGGGCTTGTGGAGATTCAATATCCTCATACGTGGATCAATTTAGATAGAAACGACAGTAGGATATCGTATACGCATGAAGAGATTTCGGAAAATGGCGACATACTGCCAGGGACCATGCATAGAACGACCCGTTTGCCTGCTGGATATTACGAAAGTGCACAAAATCTTATCGATTCTATAAACAAATTTATAAGTCTTGTTGCGAACGAGTTGGACATGCCAGAATTTCCAAAGTTTAGCTACGATCCTGTAACGAAGCGACTCAACGGCGATGTGAACAGGGGAGCGAACATACAGTTTTCGCCCGTCATCTGTTCAATGTTGGGCGTTGCTGCGCGTCAGAATCCCATTCTCAATTACGACGAAGACAGCGATTATGTTTTTGAATTCATGGGCTCTAATGCATGCGATGTAAATCGTGGATTTTCTTCGCTTTACGTATATTGCAACGTGTTGGAGCAAGTGCCAGTGGGTGACACGAAGGCTCCGTTGCTCAGAATCGTAAACGTTAGTGGAAAAAGCGGTGAGAGCGTGCGTACAACTTATGAAAAGCCCATTTACGTACCATTGCAGCAGAAGACTTTCGACTCTATCGAGATCAATATAAGGACGGACACGGGCGATCCCGTTCCATTCGAAAGCGGAAAGTGTATAGTGACGTTGCATTTCAGACATTGCAAGATACCATACCTTTTACAATGAAAAAACCATTCTGCTGCGATGCGAGCCGATTGGCGTACGAAGATTACTATTTGCAACAAAGTGGGAATGGCATGTCTGTTTTTCAGGGCGCTCGCCTTCAGCGTGGCCATGGTTTGGGTAGTTTCCTTAGCGGGCTCTTTAGAAATGCCTGGCCACTTATACAGACTGGCGCTAAAGCACTTGGCAAGCAGGTATTGAGGACAGGACTTCAGATTGCCAACGATGTCGCCGATGGCGACCAGTTCATGGATGCTGCCAAGCGACGCCTGCCAGAAGGTATAAAGGCATTTACAAGTTCGTCCGACCTCAATACTCAAAGTGGCAGCGGACGAAAAAGACGTAAGCGGTCTCTGAGAAAAAATAAGAAAAGAATCAAGGAAGATATATTTGGCATAGTTTAAAATGGCGTTCGTTCACCCTCAGTCTTGCGAATGTGCAAAGAGCGAACTTGACCTTTTTAGCGTGCCTGCTACACAGACAAGCATAGAAGCTGGCTCGTACGTGGAATATAATCCAATAGCAACCATTTCACAGGGAACGCCAATAGAATTTAGCATAACAGGAGCCGGCCAAGATTATCTAGACCTGTCGAATACACAACTGTACGTCAGAGCTTCTATAGTTAGAGCAAACAACGAAGCTGCAGACGCTGGTGATCATGTCGGACCTGTCAATCTCTTCCTACACAGTCTTTTTTCGGAGGTGGACATAACTTTAAACGATACATTGGTCACAGCATCAAACAACACGTATGCATACCGAAGCTATTTGGAAACTCTACTCAGTTACGGTACTTCAAGCAAAAATTCTCAACTCACCTCTGCATTATTCTACAAAGATACTGCCAGACGCTTCGAAGAAGCCAATCCCCACGACGACGCCGGTGCGAATATTGGATTTAAGAAGCGCAGCGCTCTTACAGACGAAGGCCGTGTTGTCGACATGCTTGGTGGCATTCACAGCGATCTCTTCTTCCAGGAGCGATTCTTACCAAACGATATTAATATAAAAATTCGGTTCGTCCGTAATAAGGACGCATTCTGTCTTATGTCCTCTGCGGCGGGTGCTGCATACAAAGTAAAAATACTAGAGTGCAAATTGTACGTTAGAAAAGTCAGATTGAGTCCGTCGGTCTTCCTTGCTCATGCCAAGGCTCTAGAGATTGGAAATCTGAAGTTTCCCATTCGCAGGGCTGTTTGCAAGACTTTTACAGTTCCTAGAGGAAATTTGGATGTGACCCAGGAATGTCTGTTCTCGGGGCAATTGCCTACGCGCATCGTATTTGGATGCGTTGACAATGATGCATTCAACGGCACGTACACGAAAAGTCCATACAATTTTAAACATATGAACTTGTCTCAGTTAAAAGTGTATCTGGACGGTCAGCAGCAAAGTATAAAACCCTTGGAAACTAATTTTACAACTGGTCAGTTTGTGAATGCCTATGCTTCGCTCTTTATGGGCACTGGTAAATGGCAGAGAAACGACGATAACGACATAAGCAGAGAAGACTATGCCAATGGGTATTGCCTGTACGCATTCGATTTAACTCCGGACTTGGCTGAAGGTGACCACTTCAACTTACTCAAATCAGGGAACGTGCGTGTGGACATGAAATTTTCGCAGGCTTTGGATGCTACCATAAACGTGATCGCCTTTGCCGAATTTGAAAATATCCTTGAGATTGACAGGTCGCGCAACGTCATTTTCGACTACAACAATTAAGAAAGATGGATGGTATTACGATAGAAAATATACTACAAAGAGATTCAAGATGTTCACCCATTTTCGTTGGAGTCTTTGCATGCAATCGTCTTCCCAAGTGGATTAATACAGAAAGACCGTCTCTTCTCGTCTGCAATACAGACACGTACGGCCGGCCAGGAATACACTGGGTTGTACTCTACATAGAAAGTCCAAATTACGGGGAATATTTTGATTCCTTGGGCAGACCGCCAGACGTGCCGTTCAGAACATTCCTACACAAACATTGTTCGCGTTGGACATATACTGACAAACAAATCCAAAGTGTTGCCAGTCGTTTCTGTGGACATTACTGTATTTTTTATTCGCTTCATGTAGCTAGAGGTTATAACATAAATGCAGTTTGCAACAAGTTCAGTAGTGACACTGGATTAAATGATTATCTAGTGCATAGTTTTTTCCACAATATTAATAAAAGTGTTTCAAACTAAAATTCTTGTGTTCTTTTCTTCTTTGCTATTATATATTATATTGTATTTCTACAATGCTATAATACTATGTTAATATATATATATATAGCACTACAAACGCTGTCCAAGTTAATATATATATATATATATACTGACAAAGACTGTTAAGAATAGGCAGATGTTTAAGGGAGGGAGGGAGGGGTCAGTCTATACATCCTCAGCTTCTTTTCAATACATCAAAGACCTAATCCCCTATTGTGAATAGACACAACAAAGAATTGCCGCAGGGCACTGTTTCAAAAACAGCCGTGTGTAAAAATATTCTGGGTTGGGACCTGGCCCATCGCCTGGTTTGGGACCTGGCCCATCACCTGGTTTGGGACCTGGCCCATCGCCTGGGCTGGGACCTGGCCCACGGGGTGGGCCAGGATAAGCTATACTACCCTACTAACATTGTACAATGTATGTACATGATGCGACCGACCCTGACCCTCTCTGTGGGTTGGTTGACTTGGTTCAAGGAATTGGAATTCCTTCAACAACCTACGCTCAGTTGCAAAGCGATGGATCAGTATCGCTTTATACATTTATTAGGAAATGTGATATCCTCAACATTATGCAGTAATCGCAAGAAAATAAATGGGATAAAAAGGAAAGAATTTCATTTTTACAAGGGTGGAATTAATACGCCTTGAAATAATATTTATTGCAATACGGTACGACGTCCTATCTGCTGACTGCGCATAAGACATGTACATGTATGTAGTATGTACGCGTCTATATATGTGTCTAAATGTTCGCGTGTATACTATGTACATTGTACATGTACGTGCGGATTGACTCAGGATGCCGTTGAATCAAGCGCAGCACAAGCGCATGCGAGGGCATTGTCGATGGATGGATGGATGGATGGATGGATGGATGAAAGGATGTATGGATGGATGGGTGGGTGGGTGGATGGATGGATAGATGGATGGATGGATGGATAGATGGATGGATAGATTGGTGTGTGTGTGTGTGTGTGGGTGGGTTGATGAGTTGGTGGGTTGGCTGTCGGTCTTCAGTATACACCGTGGCTCAAAAAAAGTAAGCCAAACTGTTTTTCAAATATCTCCAATGCCTGATAACATATCATGCTAAAAGTTTCCAAATATTTAGATAAGTGGACCAAGAATATGATTCCAAAATTTCATGAGATAAAGTTGAACGGATAAAAAGATATGAATATTTAAACTTCATATGCCGAAATTTCAGTTTACAAGCAATTTTCTGTCAGATTGAATTAAAAAGTAAGCCAAACTGTTTTTCTTACATATCTGATGTCTTACTTTTTTTGAACCACGGTGTAGATGACTTTATTTAAGTGGATGGCTGTGGGTTAGTAGATTGTAAGACGAGTAGATTTGTGGATGGATGCATGATTGGAATTTAGTGGTTTGGTGGATGGGCAGATTTGATGGGGTGGACCGATGAATAAATGAGTCTCATGGAAGGATGATGGATGAATTAATGGATAGATGGATGGAGGAATGGATGAAAAGATGGAGTGAGGGAAGGGGAGAGAAGGATAGATGTATGGATGGATGGCATTACGTAAATGAATGAATGAATGAATGAATGAATGAATGGATGGATGCACGCATGCATGCATGCATGGATAGATGCACGCATGTCAGTACGTGGATGAATGAATGGATGGATAGATGGATGAACGGACATGCAGCCAATTTAAATTCTAATTCATCTCCTTGGTTCTGTTCAAATGTCTTATCGTCCACTTCCTTCATTTTCTTAATCCTATCGACCAACACATGTTGTTTATTCTTCAAACAGACCCGTCAGACTGCACAAGGCAACACGTGCGCACACACACAAACACACACACGCACTCATACACAGAATACGCACACACACACAAACACAACGACACCGTCGGGCATTCTTAATCATCTGCAAATGCAATGTCTGCAAGGCCCACACAAGCAACAATGCCAGGCACCGACAGGTAAAGAATGGCCCGGCACTTCAAAGGGAAACACCGGGTACACGTATTTAGCAACTTCACGACCACCTCTGCAAGACCCGAGGACAAGCAGGAGATTTCCTTCCGGCCAAAGAACGAAATGAGGAGGGAGAGGGTGAAGAGAGGGAGAGAGGGTGGGGTAGAAGAAGCAAGGACGGGACAACTTAGTACACATGTCACACACCTACATACACACACACACGCAAACACACGCAGTCACGCACACATACTTCTACACACACACACACACACACACACACACACACACACACACACACACACACACACACACACACACACACACACACACACACAGGCTCTAACACGAACTGTAAAGTCAACGAATCGGTCACATCGTGCATGCGTGACTCTGAATGCTTGCTCGGTTCAGTTCGTTGAGTAAATGTACGATGGAAATTGCTTTGGGGGTGCATGGTGTGACTTGCAGCCTGCAGGGTGTCTTAAGACAGGTGGACCGACACCGACTTCCGGATATAATATAATATACATACATAATACATATGGTATTCTAATCTATGATATACATAGGATATAATAATTATAATAAGGCGACACCCATGAATAGGATATAAACCATAAATATGAGCTATAAAATTGTCATTCTCTTTCTGAGCCTTCTTGTCTACCTGTCTGTCTCTCTTTCTGTCTATGTGTGTCTCTCTCTTTCTCTATTTCTCTCACTCACTCTCTCCCTCTTTCTGCCTGTCTGTCTTTTTGTCTGTCTCTCTCTATATATAAAATTATGTATTTATGTATAATATAATGCGTTTTATAGTGTATAATTATATGTTTGTATGCATTTGGAGTGCGTATAATTATGTGTGTGCATATTATATGTGTGCATGTTCATAGGCGCAACCACCCTATGGGACCCACGGGACGCGTCCCCCCAACTTTTGAGTGGTCCCCTAACTGCATTATTATGGTCCCCCAACTTTTAGGACGTGATTCATTATGGTCCCCCCCAACATTTAGAACGTGATTGCACCTATGTGCATGTATGTTTGTATGTATGAGATTTATGCGATGGAGTGTATTAGGACGCCTTGGTTGTGACTGTCAATCTGCAGTTTCTTTTCACTGCATGTGGTTTGTCATTCGGCTTTTAATAAACGAAGATATATTATATGAGTGAACGACATTCCTTAACCTGCAGGTGTTTGCATGAGCATGAATGGACCATAAACCATAAACTGTAAACCTCAATGGCTGGGATAAGAATAATTATTGGAAGGAGGCGGGGGAAGAGCCATAGAACCATTCGTTCCGGTCACACCATAACCCTCTTTTTGGTCACACGCACCCATCTATGTACGCACCCACATGACTTTCCATCGGTCCAAAACACACACGCACCGCACGGTCCGCACCCATCCGTGTGCGCAGCGCACACTCAAACTATAACATATCAATGATAATAACTATTTTTGCTATATGAGTATATGTGAATATCTAGGCACACTATTTTACGACGGCATTTCAGCAGATAGGCTTACATGGCGTCGAGGGTATATTATTTCAACGACTGCTCATAAATTTATGCTGACATACTACAGATGTTTTTGACAGATGACATATAATAGAAAAAGAATTAATTTTTACATTTTCCGATCTTTCTCTATTTCTATACGGCAGAAGAATAGAGAAGAATCATAAAATGAGTGCTGCAATTGTTGAAACGACATATAATCGAAATCATTATTAGCCTGTATCGCTCAAAATAGGAAAATAATGGCCTCATAAAGGCCATGGCTCTTTCTCTCTATCTGTCTCTCTGTTTGTCTCTCTCTCTCTATCTGTCTCTCTGTTTGTCTCTCTCTCTCTCTCTCTCTCTCTCTCTCTCTCTCTCTCTCTCTCTCTCTCTCTCTCTCTCTCTCTCTATATATATATATATATATATATATATAAAAATAAATATATGTATAGTCTATATATATATATATATATATATATATGTCTATAGACTATAGGTTTCCAAGTGCAACTGCGTTGCTATTGTCAAAAGGGAACTATCAAATTTCCCATTAAGAGCCTTCTATTGTATTCCAATGCACTGCGCAAAGAACCATTGTTGTCGTTGTCATCATCGTATAGTCCTTGCATTTAATTGTCGTCGTCATCTTTGTGGTCAACCTATCCGCAATGCCTCTCCATTTATTGCATTAGATGAATTTAGATCGGTTTCATTTCGAACAATGCATGCGTGGTTATTGGTTGGTCTGCATGCATGCTGTCAGGCTTTCTGAGCGTTGACCGTCATTCACATCTACTGTTTTTCAGAGACTGGCATGCATTGCAATTCTTATGAAGAGGACTGTATGCTGTATAGGCATAGACCTAATGCATACAAGTTTTTTCCTTGCTTTATATGCAATACGTCATCCATACGTCATTCATACGTCAGTCTTAGTCTGCAGTCTTCTGCAGGCCAAGGCTTTCTTGTCTACGGGCTGTCTACAAGAGACATGTGGAAGAATTACAATATTTAAAGATGTAGCCTACATTATTTAGGTCTACTCGTGTAATTATATATGCATAGACGGACTGCATGTGTAGTTCGGTATACCACCGACAATTTCCTTTCATGTCAATGACATGTGGTCGTGGTCTGCCATTGGTAAGCATTGATATCCGTTCCATTGTTGGCAGATAAACTCTGGTCTGAGTGTTTTTGATATTACATTATACCTGAAAACCACCATGCGCTATGCATTGTAAGCGGTTGGGCATCAATGACAGCAACGACACAATACAGCATAGCATAATAATTATGCCAACAGGCCTATATATTTTAAGTGCACACACCCAAACACACATTGTCGCACACACACACACACACACACACACACACACACACACACACACACACACACACACACACACACACACACACTATACGGATCGCAAAGGCGTGTTTGCAAAATTATGTAGAGCAGTGGGTAATAAAGAAGAAGCAGATATACTACAGGAAGATCTAGGAAAAATGTTTAGATGGTCACAGGACTGGCAAATGCTTTTTAATTTGGAAAAGTGCTCAGTGATGCATATGGGAAAGAGGAACCAGGAGTTTGCATATGAAATGGGGGGAAAGGCACTGAGGGTGAGTGATGAAGAAAGGGACTTAGGAGTGATCATGCACAAGAGTGCAAAACCTTCAAGGCAATGTGCTGAAGCATCAAAAAAGGCAAATTCAACATTAGGCATGATAAAAAGGACAATAGTTACTAGAGATAAGGATACAATACTGAGGCTATATAAATCACTGGTTAGGCCACAGCTGGAATACTGCATTCAGGCATGGAATCCATACTTGAAGCAGGATATTGAAAAACTGGAGAAAGTGCAGAGAAGAGCTACGAAGATGATTTGGGGTTACAAAGATATGAGCTATGAGGAGAGGTTGGAAAGGTGTGGGCTAACAACACTGGAGAGAAGGAGGAGCAGAGGAGACCTAATTGAAGCATACACGGTCACAGCATTTAAAAGGAGCCTAGGAAAATTGGGGTATTAAAAGTTCCAGGTCAATATTGCAGTGGTTCTAACACAGGCCTAGTGTCTTCTGAACCACTTAAAACCCATGTTATGTTATGTTATGTTATGTTAATGACGTGAACATTTACACGACAATCAAGTCAACCGATAAAACACAATTTCCCATGCCGTTCTTCGGACAGTGCTATAGTGCCGACGCCTATGCTGTATAGGCTATACAGTATACACACATATAATGTAGGCTGTATAATAGTGTATATATGTATATATATATAAACATGGGCGTCCGCAGCGGGGCGCAAGGGGGCGCAAGTGCGCCCCTCTGGATTTTTCGCATAGTTGCACATAAATCTAGATTAGTTGGTTGTGATTGTTACAACACGATTTTCAATGTGATTATCGTTTCGTTCTACAAGTTGAACCTATAATATCTTTCTTTGGACGCATAACGTATAGGTAGGCTAAAGGATTCTCTCGTGGTAATATGGAAATTCAAACTGTCACCCATTAAATTTAGACCATGTGACAATTATCTAAAAGTTTGCGCCCCCCTAGAAAAATTCCTGCGGACGCCCATGTATATAAATTATTATATTATATATATGTGTGTGTGTTTTGATAAAGCACGCAGACAAGCGTCGTGCAATGGTTCTATTGTATTGCAAGCTATAGGCAAAACGATAGACTCGTTTGCAATGTTTTTTAATACGTGGAATAACAAAACTGCAGCCAACCTGCTTTTATCCGTATATACATGTATGTAGATTGTATCGGACATGACAATCAAAGCATTAGTTGATTGAATACCTTCATGCAAATTGATTGCAACGTTCATTGTCTGGCTTCAGCATTGTCTTGCAATTCGTCTACCGAGTAACAGAAGGACGTAAGTAAAAAAAATTCGAATGGAGATAATTGAGTTAGTAGTTTGACACTCTGTATCAAATCAGCTTTATTTTATAAGTACGTGTTTGGTTGGTGACTAGACTTTAAAAACATGCAATTTTTAGCATACAATTTTTAATTTAATGAAACACTCTTTAGCTGCAATATAAGTTCAGTGGCGGAGAATTCCTCCCCCCCCCAATTCTCCTGGCCGGAGAATTGGGGAAGACGAAGGTGTGGCCAATAGAAAGAAAAACAGTTGATGACTTTAAAAAAAAATTTTTAGTCCTCACGCTCAATTATTGGGGGGGGGGGGGACGAATGCATGGGCCGTCCCCTCCCAACCACTACATTCGGGTAGGGACCGTCCCTCTGTCCCCCTAGGCCTCCGCCCATGTATAAGTCACTTACGCCCTTTTGATTGTATATCACGTCAGTATGGACAGAGACTTACGCCCTTCTATCGGCCATTCTTATCACTGTAGATACATCACTTACGCCCTTCTGTTTCTTCAGAAAATGTCTCATATGTACTTACGCCCTTTGATTACTGCATGCTACATAGGTATGCACATGTCACTTGCGCCCGTTTCTTAATCCACATCATAATATAATACCGGAAGAGCAAAAAAAACAAAGAATATGAATTTTTTAGATTTCTGTCAGTTACGCCCTTCTGTTACTCGGTAGACGAATTGCTTAATGGTCAAATTGTTCCTATCTTTGTCTGAATCAGTGACTGGTCTTCAGCTGCATGCTTCTGTCAAAATTGGTTCCTGTACTATAATAGCAGCCGATTGATAAACCCCTTATTCGCAAAATACTTGTATACGACTGTTTGCGGGATGACTAAAAAAGACCGATGCGTCATAGTATGCTTTGAAACTCTCTATTTCCATCTCTGTCTCTGTCTGTGTCTCTGTGTGCCTCTGTGTGCCTCTGTCTGTCTTTGTCTGCCTGTCTCTCTTATCCATCCATGCAGAAGAGAAGTCAGCCTTCTTCTCCAGTCTGTTATTTCTGATATTATAAAACTATGCTCTTAAACTGATACAGAGCTATGCTCACAATAAATAAACATCCCGCACAACACCAAATAATAAGTGCATTAATTTGTTAAATAACTAATCAGCAAATTTAATTAGTGCACGTGCATATTGTATTTAAAAAAAACTTACAGTGATTCGAAAAATAATCGTTGCTCGTTGTCTTCATGTTCCAGGCATGCAGTCACGCAAGACTACACCATCGACACGCATGAATGCACGATGATCAAGCGATGTGTAACGACAATTAAGTGCACGGATTTATTCCAGACCATAACTCCACAAAAAGTGCTCAAACCATGCTAAGAACTTCCACTCTAAATGGCTCTCAAGGTCATCAACGTATACGAGAAAAAAAATAACGATTGCAATAACATGCATGCAATGCTGTATGCTATGCTGAAGGAAAGAATTCATTATTGAGCCTTCTATTGGATGACATGATGCTCATTTTGCGATGCACCTGTTGTGTGCATGCGCAACTTGTGCATACATTGTCAGATGCTGTCAACAACCGACAAAAGAGATCGGACGTTTGCTTAGGCATCGATATCGAATCGACAGATCATCTGTTGGCATTCATGCATGATCCATCCATTCAAGATGAAATCCCATCTGGGACATCGATAGTGCAATTAGCACGATGCAAGTCATTGACGGTCGTGTGTGTATATAGACACAGACAGGGAATCGAAATGCCGACACTACGCTGATCAGCCAGTCAGTCATCGTTGGCGTTTGCAACGTGTAAAAGAATAATGTTTGCGCAGTATGAGAATTGTATAAGAATAACTGGAGACCATGAATGATCCATGCGGAGTTGGGGCATAATAGGCCTGTATGCTATAGAAACAAAGACAGGCTCGTCCTTTTGGTGAATGGCGACAACACGCTATAGTATACGATGCTTGATTGCCTTTTTCCCTTAAAATTAAGTTTTCATATCTACCTCTTAACACATTTCGCACAGAGGCAAGTTGCATGGTTGACTTTGAGAAAAATATATTTTATGCCTGATTTTGTGCTAGAATGTAGACTTTAAAAATGCCTTCAAACATGCAGAATGCAGATAGCCTACATCCATGGATCATGGGCGTCCGCAGCGGGGCGCAAGGGGGCGCAAGTGCGCCCCTCTGGATTTTTCGCATAGTTGCACATAAATCTAGATTAGTTGGTTGTGATTGTTACAACACGATTTTCAATGTGATTATCGTTTCGTTCTACAAGTTGAACCTATAATATCTTTCTTTGGACGCATAACGTATAGGTAGGCTAAAGGATTCTCTCGTGGTAATATGGAAATTCAAACTGTCACCCATTAAATTTAGACCATGTGACAATTATCTAAAAGTTTGCGCCCCCCTAGAAAAATTCCTGCGGACGCCCATGCCATGGATATATTATACCTACACACACATAATAGTTTTAAATACAGTACACATGCATAGGCCTACATTTCTATGTCATAACAGTCACGCACATTATGCTGTGTGTGAGAGGTGATTCCATCTATGTGGTCTGTCTCTCTCAATCATTTTGTTTATAAGTATTTCTGTCACTAACTTAAGACAGATGGGTGTGTGATTTTCTAAGAGTCTCATGTTCCTTCAGATTCCACTTATCAATGCCACACAGAAGCGACTTCAGACATCTTACACAAAGATACATGCACAAACATACACATGCACAAACACAAACACACACAACCACAAACACACACAACCACAAACACACACAACCACACACAACCACGTGCACACACATTCACCCAACACACACACACAGACTTGTGCACTTGAACAAAATTCCTTCGTGAGTATACCATACAATGTAAGTCTCGTCTCAAAGTATTTTTCTCCAATAAACCATCGAATGTAGGACCCTGACCGACCGACCGACCGACGTATACAGATGATATTTTTGACAAGGTGAACCAGAATGCAATCGCCGCCTGTGTCAGTTTGTGTCTGTCTGTGTCTGTCTGTATCTGTCTGTGTCTGTCTGTGTCTGTCTGTGTCTGTCTGTGTCTGTCTGTGTCTGTCTGTGTCTGTCTGTGTCTGTCTGTGTCTGTCTGTGTCTGTGTCTGTCTGGCGGTTCTTCTATCTGACAAAGACTGACGGGTTCCATTGATGTGGAGGTCGTAAGGTATACATATGTACCTGTTGATTGAATGATTCGATTGTCTGTGAATTGAATGCTACACGACGTTGTTTGAATATGCTCTCCAACATGTGCCCACGCTAGCGATGCATGGGGTGGTCCATGCACACTCAAGAGTTACTTGATATGCCGTCGACCATGGCAATGGTTCGGTGCAAAGACTCTTTGCGACGAGTAGGTCGTCGGATGAACCTAGTAGTTACTATGGCAACCATACTGTACGCAATTATAGGCTGAATATCATGTATAGGCCTATTCTAATTTTATATGCGAATTCACGTTTAATGAATTCCAGTGTAGAATTAAGTAATTTCAAGGTCGATGAGGCAGTACTAAGCATTATCCAATTTGAATAAACTTTTGGAGGCTTATTTTATTACCAAAGAAACATAAAAAACCAAGAGCACCAAAAATTTGATTTTTAATTTTTTCAAGCACCCTAATATGCAATGTAGGCCTATATAATGTAGGCCTATATGATTTTATATATGTAATGTATATATGTATAATGTATGCATATAATATTATATATTATAATATTATATGTAATGTATGTACATATGCAATATATATAATGTATGTAGAGGTGGTGATCGGTTCGAAAAACAACTCCACCCATCCGGTATCGTGTGTCACAAATACCCTTCTGTCGTGTGACTGCATAGGCCTACAACACATACAGTCCCGCGCGATTGCAGTGCGCGCCAAAGACCTTAGCAAAAATTGCGAGCCTATACGAATTGAGTAGCTAGAGTTTTGTTAAATCTTTGCCACACCCATACCTATTTTGCCTACATTGTATTTATATTATTTTGTATTTATATTTTTATTATCATTGTCATTATTATCAATGTTGTTGTTGCTGCTGCTGGCGCTGTCGTCACCATCGTCGTCGTTGTCGTCATCGTCCTCCTCACTTCTTCTTCTTCTTCTTCTTCCTCCTCCCCATCCTCCTCCTCCTCCTCCTCCTCCTCCTCCTCCTCATCATCATCATCGTCGTCGTCGTCATCATCAGTTTAAGTGTAATATTATCAGTTACCGAGGCAATGTTTTCTAACACGACAACTGCTCTGTTACTATAGACATCTAATATCATGAGGCTGTAGCACACAGTGCACCGCTAGACCTTGTAGGTGGCATTATCAAATTTCAGCTCTCTTTCACAAAACTAAGAACGCGCACATTGTGGCATAGTTATGTTTGGGCTATAGTTATAAGACATAAAAAGAAACGAATGGCATATTAGGGGCCATAAAAAGAAACCAATGGCATATTAGGGGCCATCTGGGTGATGCATTAATATCAGGTGCATCAGATTAGCGAAAATGAGATTAAAACTACTTCAAATTAGGCAGTAACGGAGAAAGAATTAAACCAAGGAGCTGTAAGCTGAGTGTCTGTTAAATCTTAGTGCTTTCGACCTTTGGTCTGAGTAGATCAAATTTCAACGCTGATCAAACCCACATGTCTATTTACACTACAAGCATAGACAAGCACTGGAAATGTTGATACTCACGAAGGCATCCAGCCTATATATTGTATACACTATACTCTATACAGTATGCAGTATACACAGTCTTATATCTCGTCTGTATGGATATTAATGTCTCATCACCGTATCGCGATGTCGCTCCGTACCAAGCGCCTTCTGTCGCCGACGACGAAAACTAATCTCGCCGATTCTTTTCTGTCAAACCGCTTTACCAACAAACGTCTATTTATCTAGCGCAGATTGGAAACCCGAGTTCACAAAAACCCTGACATATTACAGGCCTATAAGCTTAGTAAAGCATCTCTATCCAGACCGCCTTGCAGTGGGTCAAACCCTGCGCGGCAGGTGCAGGGCCCTCGTCCATCTTTCGCGCCTATAAAAATAGGGCCAGAGTATAGACCAAATCCCTTGCGTAGTAGCCTATGTGTATACAGTCTACTATGCACGCTTAGACACAGTCAGACGTGCATAGGCGTAGACATTATTAGGCCTTCTTATTCGTCTGCTGTTGAATACAAGAAGGTCCGATATTGTACCTGTCACACACGATTGCTCATCTTTTATTTACTACGCCAAAACTCATCTCCTTTCCCACAGTCCAAACCCTTGTTCAAACACTTACAAACTCATATTAAAGGCTACAATGCATATATATATATATATATATATATATATATATGTATATGTACGTATGTATAATGATGTATAGCATAGACTGGGTGGAAGTGTATTTTTCAAATACGTGTATAGTATACACTATGCATAGTACCCGGGTATGCACGTATAGTAAAATCAGTTATGTAAACAATCGCTGCCGGTATCCGATGAGATAGTGAGTAATTTGGGACTAAGGAACCATGCATAGAAAGAGGGACATTGACAGGCAGATAGACGAACAAAGAGACAGTCATAGGCCGATCGACTTAGGCCTACAGAAATATAGACATTCACTGACCAACCCAGACAGTCTGACTGGCTGGTCAAAGACTGACTGATTCGAATTCCCGACTGACTGACTGAATTCCTGACTGAATTCTTGATTGAATTTCTGACTGACTGACTGAATTACTGAATTCTTGACTGACTGACTGACTGATTGACTGAATTGCTGAATTCCTGACTGACTGACTAGTGCATTCATTCATACGAATGAAAAGCGACCATAATGACTGCTATGCAATGCATGTATAGGTTCACAATCGAAATAACCTTCAGAAGAAATGATGCAAGGACCGAACAATGAAGTACCATTGTACATCTAGTGAAACGTGGTCTCTATCAATATCAATGCAAGAAGTCGTATATGTAACGGCGCAAATAGACCAACTATTAAGTACTTAGTTGATGTTGTTATAACTGTATTACAATACGTCGTATAATCATTAGACCCTGTGATGTGGCGAGGATTATGTGTTTGTTTGTCATCAGATTCTTTCGTCTTTAGCGAGAAGCCAAAATAAACATAAAACATAAGTCAGGACTGGTGTTGCTGTTGTTTCCGAAGCTTTTCGTGTATATGTCCACAATCTACATAGATAGTCACACACATACACACGCGCACACACGCACACACACGCACGCACACGCACACACACAAACACACACACACAACATGCATACCCGATCTTTTTTCAGTTACCATACCTTGCCTGACAACTTCCACTTACCACCTGAGCGCCTCTCTGTAGAGAGCTCGAAGGGGCGCTATATAAAAATGATTGATTGATTGATTGATTAATCGATCGATCGATTGATTGATTGATTGATTGATTGATTTATTGATTGATTGATTTATTGATTGATTGATTGATTGATTGATTGATTGATTGATTGATTGATTGCATGCATCCTATCATATCCGACCTTAACTTATCTGGTTCGACTTTACATCGTCTTACTTTACTTTGCACAACCTTATCTACATCATTACACTTTGCTTCTCTTTACCGTCCAGGTCCGTCCGTATACGTAATCTTATACACCGTATAATATGCATTACCTTTCCTTGCCTTACCTTGTCTTTACCGTATCTTTCTGAGTAAAGATTGATTAGGAGGTTTAGATATCTATGATGCTAATTCCTTACCTGATTAGTCGCCATGAGAAATGATTAAGACGACTTCTGGTTAATCCAGTCAATGAGACGAGAACATCTGCCGCTGCAGTCGACGAAAGACTCAAGACAATAAAGACGTGCTTAATAATAGATGGATGTAATGGATGGATGGATGGATGGATGGATGGATGTATGGATGGATGGCTTGCTGGCTGGCTGGATGGATGGATGGATGGATGGATGGATGGACGGACGGAGATCTATATGTCGGTCGTCTGTGAACGATGTCTACGGAAGAATGACTTTGAAAGATCGATTCCAATGCCAGGTATAATGTCCATGCGTCAGGAGGGACAGAGGGTGGGAGGGTGGGAAGACTCTATAGATGAACGTCTTCTTCCTTTGATGCTTTCAATCCATTCATGGAGACCAATACACGATGATGATGGTTCCAATGTCAGCTACCCGCAGTCCATAAGCTGCACTGACAACGGTTCCCGATCACTGTGATCCAAGGCTGTGATCAGTCTCTGGGTCGGTCGGCTGGTGGCTGGGTTGGTGGGTGGGTCGGTGCCGACTGCGCTCGCTTCAATCGAGTGCCGACGCCGCTGCTTTCTATTATGCCTCCTCACGTCCTTCCTTCCGTCCTTCTGCTGTTTCTCCTCCTTCTCCTTCTCCTCCTCCTCCTCCTCCTGCTGCCGCTGCTCCTCCTCCTTCTTCTTCTCCTCCTCCTCCCCCTCCTCCTTCTACTGCTCCTCCTCCTCCTTCTACTGCTGCTGCTGCTCCTCCTCCTCCTCTTTATCTTCTTCCTCCTCTCTGTCCATGCCTTCGTAAGACGATGCACTCAGGCACCATGTTACATGTTACAGGCGACGTTTATTGGCGGTTGTTTAGTTGTGTACGATCGCATCGAGGTTTTCTCTCGATTTCTTTATTATCTATGTCTCTATCGGTCTTTGTCTATACGCCTGTCTCTGTCTGTCTCACTCTGTTTCTCTGCCTGTCTTTTTCTCTTTATTTGTCTCGTTGTAACTGTTTGTAAGTAATTAATCGGAGCAATGTTTTCTAATCGACAAAAGTAATAATTGCTTGTTTCATTAATGACATAATATTATATAATATCGTTATAGTTATTTGTCTGTGTCTCTTTTTCTATAAAATATGTGTGTCTCTCTATCAGTTGATCCGCCCGTTCATCCATCTCTGCATCTTTGTCTATTCGGCTGTCTGTCTTCGGTCTGTCTGTCTGTCTGTCAACCTATCTCTCTTTCTCTCTCTCTCTCTCTCTCTCTGTCTTTTTCTTTTTCTCTGTGTCTTTCTCCGTCTGTTTGTCTCTCTCGCGCTCTCACTGTTTGTCTGTCTGTCTGTCTGTCTGTCTGTCTGTCTGTCTGTCTGTCTGTCTGTCTGTCTGTCTGTCTGTCTGTCTGTCTGTCTGTCTGTCTGTCTGTCTGTCTGTCTGTCTGTCTGTCTGTCTGTCTCTCTTTCTTTTATGCTTCGCATGACTGGAGCGTGCACATGCACATGTCTAAAAGTTGAAGAGTGCTGCGTGATACTCAATGGTTTGTCTCGGATGAGAGGAGGAACCACCTTCTGACGGCGGCGTCAACAGACTTTTGACGGTTGCGGTCGTGAGAAAGCGACCGCCTCAGCCGCCGGCAGTGACCCTTCTTAGTCACCAATGACAGCCTCCTGCCCTCCTCTTTCTCCTCCCTCCTCTCCACCGATCGCTCGATTTCTCTACGGTCTCGACACATACCTGCAGTCGTCTCAAGTATGCCATTGTTTAGGGTAATAATGTTGCTTCCTATGTTCCACTCTTTGTCCCATTCTCCCTATAGGCGTCTTTGCGTTTCGCTGGCTTTTTTAAAATTGCAAAATGGCGACTCTTGGCTTAGTCGATGCCCGAAGGAAGCTTACTCAGAAAAGGAACCAAATGCTTTTAATAGGTACAGGTAATGCGCACCTGCGTGTAATATATATATATATATATATATATATATATATATATATATATCCAGTATTATACACATCCTGTCTCAGTATATCTCAGTCGGTGTCTCTGCTTGTCTGGGTGTATGTCTCGTCGTCTGTCCGTGTGTTTGCTTAGGCCAATCGGTGTAATCGTGACGATATAATTATAATAATCACTGTAACATTGCAAATACCAAATCGCGTTGAAAGAAGTAGAAGCTGTTTAGCGGTTTGAATCGATCGCCAATAGAAACCACTGATCGACTGGAAAAGCTCCAGGGATCACTTGAGATCTGCTCGGCTCAGTCGCTGTAGTTCGGAGAGGAAATCGTTGTAATCGATTGGAACAGCAATAACCAGATTGGAGGTGGGGTGGGGGTGCTTCACGTGACTGGGTAGTCAGGGTCACGTCTCAATGGCAGTCAATGCGACACGAAATACAGTCACACTGCATGTTAGACGAATGAATGGACAGGCGGAATGCTGCATGGATGAATGGATGGATAAATGGATAGATGGATGGGTGGATGGATGGGTGGATGGATGGATAGATGAATCCAAGCAGTGCTTGCCATTCAGCGCCATCTTAACGGTTCACGATATGAGTGGGACCAGTGTGAGAATTGTGGAAAATTAACTGGAGGTTGGACAATAATTATAAACTTGGAATTGGGGTGTGAAAAACATACTCTACTATGGGGCTCTAAGAAGGACTGGGGAGGTTGAAACCCCTCAACCCCCCAGCAATTCTCACCCTGAGTGGGCCGACTTTAGCGGCCCTATAGTAGCAAGGATATCGTCAAACCGATTGCGCCTTAACCCTGCAATTATAGCCTAAATTTATATGCAACAGATAACCGGAAGCAATTAAACTCGACGTCGCTACATTTGCGACTGAATGCCTCAGTTAGATTATAACTTCTCAAATCTAATCCATGACCTTGGTTCTTACTGTATCACATTATAAAAAAAGTTAACTTGAAACTGTACAGAGCATGCGAATCTGTGCGCTAATCTGCCTCATAGACATTCCAGCTTTTAGCATGCTCTTTAATTTGTTTGGGTAATAAATGAATTGTTGACGGGTTCGATATACAAATGGGATCTCATTAAAGTGTAGAATTTAGAACCAAGAGCCATAATAATATTATGAGCCTATGCAAGTAACGCGACTCTTTTACAACACCCACGCCAGATCATAGTCCAGCATCATATTGTCTTTTATGGCAGAACGAGGGAGGATCGAGGTGTGGATGGCACATAGGCCTATATGCTACTGTAGGCCTACAAGGAGAGTGATCAGATTAAGGTCCGTCTCGCCTGTTGTTCTTTTTGCAAAGAACGATTTGGAAGAACATGAGCGCGAGAGCTGTCTTCGGTCTGGCCAAAGTTCATGCCTGGCAAGGCTGCATGGCATCTATAAAATATAAAACATGATATACAACATCCATAAAATATACAGTAGGGCCTAGGTCTAAAACAGGATTTACAACATAATTATTATCTCGGCTTCTCAGCCTCTTTGTCTCTGTCGCGATCTGTCTCTGTCTACATGTAAGCTTATGTGTCTGTCTCTGTCTCTGTTACTGTCTCTGTCTGTCTCTGTCTGTCTCTGTCTGGCTTTGTCTATCTGTCTGTCTGTCTGTCTGTCTGCCTGTCTGCCTGTCTGTCTGTCTGTCTGTCTGTCTGTCTGCCTGTCTGTCTGTCTGTCTATCTGTCTGTCTGTATGTCTGTCTGTCTGTCTGTCTGTCTGTCTGTCTGTCTGTCTGTCTGTCTGTCTGTCTGTCTGTCTGTCTGTCTGTCTGTCTGTCTGTCTACTAACAAGCGGTAACAAGTAGCAGAAGCGATAAATTGCCCAAAAAACTTACAAAGACTAGGCTATAACTCCCACCTATAGGCCTACGTATACATTCCAAACCGTCATACGTGTGTCTGCCACCTGCCATGCCATTATGGTTGGGGTCATTAGGCCTTCAAACCCATCGCCTAGAGCTTTTTTGTGCAGTTCTGCACAGAATGTGAAGTTAGAAATGGATTTGTGCAATTCCAGAAGCACTCATGTGCAGTTAAAACTACTAACTAGGCCTATAATAGTAGGTCATTGCCATCCGATTGGGAGTAATTCTAACTTGTTGAGACCTTAATTCCCATTCCCAATTAACTGTAATAGGCTGCATGCAACATGACGCGAGACAGACTCAGACAGAGAGTGGCGTTGGACACCTAGGCCTACGGGCTGTCAGCCCATGGACTAATGATGATGATGATGATGATGACGACGACGACGACGACGACGATGATGATGACGATGATGATGATGATGACGACGACGACGATGATGATGATGATGATGATGAATTGTAATAGCATGCTCCCTTGATTTGTCTTAGGCTCACTTACTTACTTTACCACGACAAATCGATCACGATACCCGGTACACAATAATTTTTATGCGGCTTATCTGAAGACGTAGACTTTGTCTGTAACATGCCGTGTTACAGCGCTTTTGTGAGATCCTTAAAATGCGCAATATTAGCCCTAAACGTTTTCAGATAAATGCGTGCATGGAAAATACGTGCGTGCTTGCTTGCATACATGCATACAACGCATGCATAGGCTTACTAACTTGTGCTTACTTACTTACGTAATTATGGGATCTTTGGGATTCGCTAATGCATGCATCGCAGGCTCGCAGCATCAACATATTTTTGTTGTTTCCATGAGATGTAAAGAAAGATGGCGGTTTACCACGGCGACGTATACGATGAACAACTAAATCTGGTTGGTTTCTTTTCATTATAAGATTGTCGTGCATACAATACAATGCAATACAATTGTATTTCGACAATGTTTTGCTTACGAAGTTTAAAATTATTGTACTCAGTAGACGGGGTCAACCCGAATCCACGAAAACGCAGAAAATACACAAGGCCCATACGATGTTAAATGTCATTAAAAAGCAGAGCATCAATATTATTAACAAACTGCGTTACTAGGCACCAGTGGCAGGCAAATTGCGTGGCGTAATTGCAGTATAGAGACCGCGTGTGTCGGTTAAGATCAGGAAAGGCGTCGTGAGGGTCAGCTAGGCATCGTGAGGGTCGGTTAAGATCAGCTTAAACGTCGTGAGGGTAGGTTAATGTTAGGGTTAGTGTCGTCATTAATTTAATACAGTGTGCAATTAGATACAGTATGTGTTTGGCATGCACTCTTACAATCTGCACGTAGGTTATAAGCTTATCTCTAGATTGTTTGAATCTATTAGGTTGTAGTCATGATTCTGGAATATGCTGTTTTCTACACTTTCGAGATGCCTGTACTAGTGTTTTTCTTTGTTGGACTTGGTAATTTATGCACTCCAGAAATGCATTTAAATATTTTTTGCTTCAATGTTTTAGGCATGCAATGCACTCTTAATTGTCTAAAAAAAATTGCGATTAGTGGTATAAAGCAAGAAGCTGTTTTTATCCTATCACATGGCTGGACCTTACCATAGCTGCAATGACACTAAATTCGGAGTGTCTATAACTCTGTTTGGAAAGCTTCAGCGTAGCTTGCTTCTTTTGAAGCTTCAGCTGACCCTTTCTTGACCATTTGCTGAAATTCCCAAAAGTCATCTTTAAACAGAATAGTTTTTCATTGACTTAACTGAACTTCTGAACAGCCATGTCAAAATATAAAGACTGTAGCTTGTTTGTGTTGTTGTGTTAGGCACACCAACAAGCTCGGAAAGCCGAAGTGCACCAGGCTTGTGGCAAGTTCGATGAAGCTATTAGCTGCCATGAGAAAGCTGCAGGTAATACGACTGGATGATCAAATGGCTCAGACGCAGAGAATTCCTCTTTGTGCTGCCTTTGCTATGTAGTGTTTTCGAATATATAATACATGTAATAGTTCATCTAGTGCCATTATCGTAAAGCCCATGATCATCGATAGCTGTTTTATCTAGAGTGAACTGTAGCATATTGAAAGTTTTATTTAAAAATTTATTACATAAGATTGAGGAGTTAAGAGGGTCTGAGCCATTAATGGAGCAGGTGGTAGGTTCTAAAGCTGAGCTTGAAGTATGCATTCTGAGTAGTCACCTTTAAAGCGTGCTACATAAATCCTAGTAATCAACGAATGAATGTGATTTGGTGAGAGTTTATTTTCTGTGCATGTATTGTAATCTAATGTTCAGATTCTCTAGAGCCATTAATTACCATAATCCTCAAGGCTTCAATTTTTGCTTAAAGTGAAACTGCAATAAAATGGCATAACCCACATTAAACCCAGTTTGAAATCTGACCGAAATGTGCAATTATATGATTACTTTTTCATTGGCTTAATTTTTCAATTAATTCAAAATATTTCTACTTGCGGCATATTACGTTGTAGTCTTTTATATTTAATGTAGACTATCTGACGAAAGCACTCACAGCGACCTCGTCCGTCTCTGCCTTGGAATCACTTAATCTACAGAAGGATCGCCACTTGCGTCAGATCGAAATCGTTCGCAACAGGAAATCGAAACAACTCGTGGAAGCGAAATGCGACAAGCCGTTCGTGGACACAAACGAAGTGACCACAATTGAAAAGCATGTTAACGGGGTAGTTGAAAAAACGCCGGAGATCATGTCCGAAAGATTGTACAACACAATGGAACAATGCGACACTCTCTTGTGCTTCCTCGAGGGCAAAACCACAAAGATGAACACGTCCGAGATAAGGTTCCAGAAGCATCTCAAGCCATTCTACCAGTCCGGTGTAAAGATTCAGAAGGATGACAAGCAGATCATCGAGGAACTGCGCGTCCACAACGAGTCCCTACAAAATCACATCCTCAGTCTGCTGCAAGAACGTGAACAGTTCAAAGTTGAAAACGATAGACTGAGATCCGAGAACGAAAAACTTTGTCGGGATCGGGCGCGTCATGACGACCGCTGGGTCACGAGTTCGTCTGATCCGCTGTTTCAAAACGAGCCCGGCTTGCAACTTGGTTCGCTAGAACTTCCACCGCTTGAGATGCCAAAGTTTGACTTTGATCTGCTGTCGGGCAATCATGACACGGATAGTCTCAATTAATTTAGTGTTTTGTAATAGCTGATTTAAAGATTCGTGTTACTGGTGTTGGTACAATTCAGTGATTTGTACAGATGACAATTTATGCAATCGGTTTTTCTCTGTACACCGGTGTTTTGAATGTGATCAAAAGCGTTTTTAACATCAAACTGCTAATGTGGTTTGCAGAATTATTTGCCACATAGGCATAATATAATCATGTAGTGTACTGATACTTAAATGTTTAAAATATTCTTACAGCTTTAATGATTTCCCAACTGGTGCATGTCACTTCAATTAAATATAAACCTCCTTACTTCACTCTGTATTATGTGTATGTGTTCGTATTATTATATGTATATACTCACAAACACATCTACATGTTTTTGTGTGTATATACACTGTGTCCCAATAAATCGGGACCCCTTTTTATAATGTGAATAAAACAGGCAAACCTTAATCGATTTTCAAAATTTCAAAACTGTTTTTATCATGAGATAATTATCTTCCACTGATTCAAATATGAAGTTTCTGGCATGAATATTGACGTCACAATTACGTCATTTGCATCAGAGAATTCAAATGTTAAGTACCAAACACAACGATTGTTGTTGACATTTGGTTTCGATATGTAAATTAACGACGTCATTATGACGTAGTTTTTTAGTGATGGCCGTTCATAAATTACCAATTTGTAGATAATTATCTCAGGATAAAAACAGTTTTGAAATTTTGAAAATCGATGAATATTTGCCAATTTTATTCACATTATAAAAAGGGGTCCCGATTTATTGGGACACAGTGTATATATACATATATATAATGTGTATGTGCCTGCTAGTTATATTTAGATGTTCCAGATTTTTTATTAGTCATACAATTTGTAAGTACTATATAATGTATATAGTAATCATAATATACATACAATGCCAATCTCGTGAGAGTTTTAGAGTTAAAATGACTTAATAATTAATGCCACATATACTAATATGCAGTTTTAGACTGGAATTCTGCACTAGCAGCATGTAGGCCTTGGGCAGCTTTGATAATTTGGCTGAAATTCGTCAAGGAGGGGGGTCACCATGCAGATTAGTATTCTGAAGATTTAAAATGCCAAAACACTCCCAAGATGTTGGCACGGACTGTTAAATTGAAATTGGATTTAAAAGAATCCCATGTAGACATTTTGATGTTTGATTACAATTTCAGTGCCCCAACAATTGATCAGTGCCTTGGGCATTTTACTGGACCCTTAAGAAATCAATAGATTGAAATGCAATTATTTTTATGGTTGTGTTTTGAGGCAAGAAATAAATGAAAGAAACACATCATTACCTGGTAAGCATCTATTTATTCCATCTGCAGTGAACTGCCTTAGAAGCATCAGTCAATGATTATAATAAGTGATAACTAAGAGACAAATTTACATAACCTAAACGTTATCAAGCGTATTGGATACACGAATGAAGAAATTAAAGTGTCAACTGCAGATACATACATGTGTCAATCAACATTATCATTTGTTGAGCACGTTGCGATTATATAATTATGGTATTCCTTTCGGCATAAATCAGTTTTTCTCAGTGCATGTTTATGGGATTTTGGCATTTTAAGTACCAGGTACTGTTAATCTCAAGATAATACTCACAAGAAGTATCATATTTAGGGGGACATTTAACCAGACAGACCTATACTGAAACATATCACGTGTAGCCTTTTTCCAGTTCAAAAGCTAAGACTTCAGAAATGAACAATGTGGCAACTCATTCGTTTGACAGAACTTCTGTTGGGTGGAAGTTCTAAACATGATTTGAAATTGGTATCCAACAGGATTCTATAACTTCGCGTAATTAGCTTGGTTGCAAAAGTCTAAGCAAAGATCAAATTTTTGGAGCAAGTAAAGAATTTAGCCTGTAAGACCAAAGTTGGAACCAGTGGTATGAAATAACAAAACAATTTGCCAGTGTTCAACTGTGACTTTGATGCCCCAATCATATGCAAAGAAACAAAATGACTTTGATGACAGGTTTTTAGCAGCAAACATTTTAAATATATTAATTTACGGAGAATAATTTCAATAGTTTTCTCATCGCTTTGAAAACTATTATTCAAATTGGTTACAAACTGCGAGTAAAATGAACGCCTAATTTTCATATAAAACTGACAAGGGCCATTCTCAATTGTGACCTAAAGGCAACCATTACAAGACCATAATGATCCTAATATTAGCATTAATCAAGAAAACAATTGGAACCGACTAGCGCAAATTTTTTTCCGCCTATGGTAGGTTCTAATTCTTTTGTCAAATTTCATCCAACAAGCGTAAAAAGAGAACAGTTTAAATTTCCTATGTCCATTTGCCTGAAAAAGAATTATAAATAAAAACATAAATTTTGCCAGTAAGCACGATAAAGCATACATTTATTTTCAGATGATGACTTGCACAAAAGCGAGCATCACATATCTGTAAACTTGATATTAGTTGCCAGTTTTCAGGGGATTGTAGTACCGTAATCATTTTCTTGATAACAATTGGGTTATTGTAATTAAACGGAAAATAAACAGCGACCACTCGCTTGAAGTACGCAAGAGGAAAGTGGACAGTAATGGATCGGAAACTTGCTGCAACCACGCATCTCTTCGCTCGCATGAAACCGCGCCACTTAGTCGGCATGCTGGTGCGCATTGCACGGTTTCGCCTTGTACGCCGGCCATCGACAGATCGGACAATGGTGGTTGTCCCTGTTCAGCCACCCCATGATGCACTGCTGGTGGAACGCATGGCCGCAGGGCAGGCCGCACAGCACGGCCTCGTACTTGTAGCTTTCCAGGCAGATGGAGCACTCCATCATTGCTATGATTCCAGGCGGCATCTGGTGGTTCGGATCCGTGCTTTGCGTCGACTCTTGCTGCTGCTGGTGATGCTCGGCAGCCGCCTTCGCCCTTGCAGACTTCGACCGGTCCTTCTGTGGACTCTTGTTCGCCCCGTCCTGATGCCCGTGTCCGGACCCCTGCTGGCCGCACATGCACTTGTAGTCTCCGTCCATGAGGTACTTGGCGCACGCCGATTCCGACGCCATCCGCTCCTCCTCCAGCTCCTGCTCCGACTTTGTGTTGGTGTTGTTGTTCTGCAGCATGCGACATTTCTCGCAGATGAACATGAACGGCTTCGGACCGAACTCGCCGCGCGCCTGCGACGACCCGACCGCCGCCGCAGCCATCTCCGACCCGGACGCGGCCGACTCCCCCTCGCAGTCCGACTCGGCTCGCATGCTCAGACACTCCGAGTCGCTGCCGATGTCCGAGTCGGCGCACGGACCCTGGTACTTCCAGACGGGCAGCTCGTGGATGTACTGGTTCGAAATGATGGGTCTCAGCCACAGGTTTGGAACGGCGAGTCTCTCGATCAGCAGCTCCATTCCCAGCTCCATGCTGTACGCGTGCGCGTTCGTCGGACGCGCGAGGTTGGTGACCGGCTGGAAAAGGTTGCTCAGGTACGACTCCCAGTGAAAGCTCCAGAATCCGGATGGCGTCCCGACGGAAGGCAGCTGCTCTGGTCCTTGGTAGACGTAGTGGAGGAACGCCGCGCCGCACGAAAACAACAGGAATGTTGCAACGAAGAACGCCCACCCGACGGACGAATACCACAGCCAATCGGAGCGGACGTAGCCGGCAAAGTCCGTCATTCCGACGACACGGAGCGTCGTCAGCAGGTGGTCGAAGATCGTGTCCATGTAGGGCAGCTGGAAGAGTCCGAGCACGGGCAGCCAGAGCAGGATGAGAAGGAAGTTCCACTTGACGATGTCCCAGAGAACGCGGCCGAGTCGCTTGAAAAGGTTGCCGCGCGCGATGAAGAACTCCAGCCAGCAGGCCATGTTGATAACGATAAGGCTGAGAAGGAAGATGTCGTTTACCTCCGGATGAAGCATCCGCAACATCAATCCCATCGACTGGTAGTTCAGATACTCGCCGTTTCCCTTCCCGAACGTCTCGTTCTTCTCCGGGGTGAGCACCATGTACGTCGGAACTTCGGAAAGGTTGAGATGCGACGCGATCTCCCTGCCTTCCGTGCTGCCGAGGTCGACTACACCGAACTTCACCCGACCGGTGAACTTCACGCTGAGCACCGAGTAGAACATAGGCGGTATTTTCATTTTGGAAAAAAGCAGGACGCGAATCTTTTCGGAGCCGCGTTGTTTCTTCCGGAAGTGGAACCAGTTCTCTCGAAGTTCCTTGACGCTGTTGACCTCGCTGATGCGCGACGCAAGGTTCGCGTTGACCCAGTCGAAGACGGCTTGATGCTGCGACGACTTTGAGTAGCGTTTTAGGGTGACGTGATCCTTGGCACGGTAGCCCTGCGGCATTGCAAGAACAAGTTGCGACTGGTACCAGTTCTTTTTCTCACAAAGGCTGCAGAAAAGAAAACAGTTGCAATTTAAAAAATCTGGTGTATGATGGGATTTCCACAATGAACTAACCATATCCATTCATCTGTTGACAATTATTAAGTTGCATGAAGTCTATTTTTCCTGCATCTCATTATGGGACAATGTTGCCCTAAATATGAATATCAGTCAACTGGTAACATGTTTAAACGACCAGCTAGCTGTTACAACATCAACCTTAAGCTAGAAGGCCAATTATGCACAACATGTTTTTACCTATGTAAACAACTAAACATAGAGTGATTTTAGTGAGAGTTTCTTATTTCTCACCAATTTATTCTAACTCCTTACGCCGGTGATCACATTTTATCAAAGACTTACAACATAAAGCTAAAGCACGCATATATGACGCTGATACTTTTCTGCACCTTCTAACGATTAGTTGGTATTTCATCTTATCGAAAGTCATATTCATGGGACCCCAAAATTCGAAAATCATACTAATCGATATTTACATCAAATCAGTTTAATTTAATCGAATAATTTACCGTTGCAATGTACTGACATCAGAATGGACAACTTTATCCTAACTAATTTTATCTCAAGCGTTTTGCACAATAACACATTCTCTCTGATACTGTGTTGCAATGACCTCTAGCCTCAATGAGCTTCAATGAACAACAAAGTTAATACCCTGTTAGTAGAACCCAAAACATCTAATAGTACTCTATTAACCTAAGTGCATATAAATGCAACAAAAACCAGCTCCCACCGTCTGTCAAGGGTACAATCGAATATTCCAGTGCGAACGCCAAACCGCGAGACTTTCTTGACAAACATCTTCCAGTTGCCATGCTGCATGAAGAGACCGTACCGATCGCAGACGACCTGTACCACCCAGACGCTGTCCTTTGTGTCTTCCACTTCCTCGTAGAAGTGTGTACCACACGTGAAGTTCGTGCAGACAGCCTCGGTCGTTTCGTCGGTCATTGCAAGAGCCGCCACCTCCAGCTCCCCATCTGTCACTCCACCTGGAAGTAGGCCTATATATAATATACACTGGAAAATAAGAATACTGAACGTATACAACTTGACATCATTAAAATGTAAACATTCCATTTACGCAAAATAAGAATACTGCACGTATATAACTTGATATCGCTACAATGTAAACATTCCATTTACGCAAAATAAGAATACTGAACGTATATAACTTGACATCGTTAAAATGTAAACATTCCAATTACGCAAAATAAGAATACTGAACGTATATAACTTGACATCGTTAAAATGTAAACATTCCAATTACGCAAAATAAGAATACTGAACGTAAATAACTTGACATCGTTAAAATGTAAACATTCCATTTACGCAAAATAAGAATACTGAACGTATATAACTTGACATCGTTAAAATGTAAACATTCCAATTACGCAAAATAAGAATACTGAACGTAAATAACTTGACATCGTTAAAATGTAAACATTCCATTTATGCAAAATAAGAATACTGAACGTAAATAACTTGACATCGTTACAATGTAAACATTCCATTTACGCAAAATAAGAATACTGAACGTATAACTTGACATCGTTAAAATGTAAACATTACATTTACGCAAAATAAGAATACTGAACGTATAACTTGACATCGTTAAAATGTAAACATTCCATTTACGCAAAATAAGAATACTGAACGTATAACTTGACATCGTTAAAATGTAAACATTCCATCCATTTACGCAAAATAAGAATACTGAACGTAAATAACTTGACATCGTTAAAATGTAAACATTCCATTTATGCAAAATAAGAATACTGAACGTAAATAACTTGACATCGTTACAATGTAAACATTCCATTTACGCAAAATAAGAATACTGAACGTATAACTTGACATCGTTAAAATGTAAACATTACATTTACGCAAAATAAGAATACTGAACGTATAACTTGACATCGTTAAAATGTAAACATTCCATTTACGCAAAATAAGAATACTGAACGTATAACTTGACATCGTTAAAATGTAAACATTCCATCCATTTACGCAAAATAAGAATACTGAACGTAAATAACTTGACATCGTTAAAATGTAAACATTCCATTTACGCAAAATAAGAATACTGAACGTATAACTTGACATCGTTACAATGTAAACATTCCATCCATTTACGCAAAATAAGAATACTGAACGTAATAACTTGACATCGTTGAAATGTAAACATTCCATTTACGCAAAATAAGAATACTGAACGTATAACTTGACATCGTTAAAATGTAAACATTCCATTTATGCAAAATAAGAATACTGAACGTAAATAACTTGACATTGCTACAATGTAAACATTCCATTTACGCAAAATAAGAATACTGAACGTAAATAACTTGACATCGTTGAAATGTAAGCATTCCATTTACGCAAAATAAGAATACTGAACGTAATAACTTGACATCGTTAAAATGTAAACATTCCATTTACCTGCATGAATCCAATCATAGACTAAAATTCAAGCTTCTAACAGTTTAGCTCGAGTGACAAAGACACATGCCTCAACTGAAGGAGTTAACTAATCATACCTAATCTTAAAAACTTCCATGTGCATGTATAATTGTATACATACAGCCATTGTCATAATGAACAATGCAAAGTTCTGATGATCAAAGTCCTTTGAGCAGGAAAAGCTGCATTTTCAGCAGAGCAATCAGTTTGTCATATGTCATAAATTCATTTTATACTTCACGACTGCCTTGAAAGTTAACTGAAGTTAATTGCATTGAATTAAGAACAATTTTGAAAATCCAAATTCTCTGAGTTGACTAATATGTTAGCTAGAAAGGGCAAGTCAAGTCATGTAGAAAAATGACAGCAGAATATCAGTACAGGAGAGGTAGCACACAACTTAAGATCAACAGATAACACAGATCTTGTAAATGGATCTTGTGAAGCATTGAAGAAAAATGATTGTTTACTGGACAGAGCACGGAAGGATGCCAGACTGCAACTAAATATAGCATAGACAATTACTGCTGCAGGAGAAGACTAAAACAAACACTGCTCAGGCAAAAGAACAATGTGCAGAAACGACTCAGAATTTATTCGTCTAGCCCTGCAACATGGGACTTTAGAACTCAGGAAGTAGCAAAACAAAGAGTAACCGCAGGATATAACATCAACACGAAAAGTCGCACACAACGCTGAAATATTTGATGGTACTCAGTGTGCTGTAGAATCTTGAAGATGCAACAGCAATGACTATTATTATTAAACATGTCAAATACTAGTAACAGAATATGTACCTGAAGTTGTGACAAGTTCGGTTAGCTCTTGCTGTTCCACCACTCCTGTGTACCCAACGCCACGCTGGTCAAGGATGGCCTTCAACTTACGCACACTGAGCGAAACGGGGTCAAGAAGGCGACTGGCCAGATAGCCCCCTTCATAGTAGGCGAATGCCTCCAGAATACGAGACAGTATAAAGAGTACTGACAAGTACAGAGTCAGTAAGACTATCTTCCACCACATGATGTCGTAAAAGGGATCAACGGGTTTGGCAGAATGTTAGCATTTTCAGGGAAAGTTCAGTCTGCAACTTACAAACAAATGACAGAACATAAGCACACTGTTATCAACCTTGATTTTATTACACAATTTTTAATAAACTCTGGTTTCAATGCCACTTCAGCTCATTTAAATTAAGTAATATTTTGCCAAAACTGACATCATGAAATTAGTTTTATGACATTTGGTAACGCTGTTTGAAGGACCTGCTATTTTGGCTTAATCTTTGGATTCCTATTCATAATTTTCTTGAATAAACAATAATATTGACATTTGATGTACAATAAAAGGCTTAAATTCACAAAAGTGCTCACTGCTCATTCGTTTTTGGTGATAAGCCATACGTACTATACATAGTTTTACTTGTTTCCGCTATTTCACCTATATAACTACCGTATCCTATCAACATCATTCATGATGTATACAAAATATTGATCAAACACACTGTACATAGGTCTGTAATCACACAAGAATTTATCCTTGTTCAAGCTTTACACAAAACAACTCCCACAAAAACAGATGCAGTCTATTGTGCCAAAGTTCAGCTACATCGGCATGTGTGCTCTAAAACATGTAAGCCAAAGGTTATGCCAGCCAGGCTACACGTGTCAACTGGAGTCCATTAATAGCAACTTAGAGAAGCTGAGGTCACTGTGACATCAAAAACCATTTTAATGGATTAGTTGTTTCAAAAATCATTTTCTAAATGTTAACATAACAATTACCAACATATATCAGACTAGCTGGAGTACCCATTGTTGCCCGGGAATTTTAGGATTTACCCTGTTTCCGGCCAATCCCCTACTTCCCCACCCGCCTTCGCCCAATTCGCTTTCTCCCTCCGTCCATTCCTCCCTCCCTCACTCCTTCCCTCCCTCCCGGCCAATCCCTTACTTGCCCACCCTCACTTCCCTCCTCCCTCCCTGCCTCCATCCCTCCCTATCCCCTCCCCTTCCTCCCTCCTGGCGTCCCTCCTGCTCTCCCTCCCTTCCACTCCTCTCTCCGTCCCCTGCCCTCCTACCTCCATACCCGATCCCCTCTCCTTCCTCCTCATTAATTAATTAATTCATTAATTCATTCACTCATTCAAAGGCCTGTAAAGTACACCCAATTCTCTCTGTAGGTCTTTTCCCTGTTACAACTACCTACTTGTTGTCAGCAGTGGGAGCGACATGTACGTATACATACCTGCATGACATGCGTGTAAGTATATCTAGGGGCTTGTAACAAGCGCCTGGGGTAGACAAATCAATCTACCAGCTCAAAAGGTTTCCTTGCATAATACATATGTTGATGTTCATTCACAACACCATTTTGATTTTCTCCATAGCATTTCTTTCCTTTTAGTTCTCTCTGCATTAGTCGTCATCATCATCAACAACTGTGGGCTCAATGCCTGTAGATGTCCGATGCCTTCTTCACAAAGTCTCCAAAATTTTCTGTTCTGCTACAACCTCCTGTATTCTCTTCCACTTCAAGATTGAAGGCCTTTGTAATAATCAGATTGATGATTGCCAATTAAACCTTCACTTTAATTCCTGACTTTGCACTGCATACTGAAAATAATAATTATGCTTCTAATGCTAAGTGGAATATGTATGGTTAGCAGGTTGCACCATTTAAACACTTTCATTTTCATTGCAAGCATTCCACGAACTCTTTGTATACCCTCATCACATTTGAAATCTCGGAGCATATTCCCTGCACAATGCACATGTTTGATCAGTGTTTCCAGTATTCTTGCATTTTGATTAATTGAACAGTTTGAGTTTTAGCAACAAATCGTCAATAAATTCTTTTGGAATCGGTCACACCCAAACAGCCCTTAGGCCTATGGAGTGTTGCTAACTTCTGCGCCCTAACACAAGAATAGATTTCATGTTCAAAAAGCATTCGCAAATTAACGTTGGGGCAGCTCGCTTTCACAATTTTAAAATAATCGTCAAAATCTAAAAAGATATTTGTCTCTTTTAATGACCGCTACTTCGTACTGCTCAGCTGTGGAGGCGACGTGTAAACAACTAAAGGCCTGGGAGCAAGAGCAAATCAGTAGCAGACTTTTAGTCATCAACATAACACAGCACGTAGTCAATGAAGTTATAAGCAACAAGTCATACACCACCATCTTCGAATGTAGCACGACTACCCGTCATTTGATGCAAGTGCCGTCGTTTACTTCTATTTACCTTGCAATAAAGAAAAACCAACTTTAGCAACAGACAGATAAAACCTTTCCCATTTCAAGATGTCGACCGAGGGATTTAACTACGTTGTACCATATATATCCGGTAAGATACCACATTTTTCTGACGTTTCACAACCAACTCTGGCGATACAATAATTGCATGCGTAATCATTAACGCTACATTTCTTCAGCGCTACAGTTGATGCCGCGAGAAAAATTCGTTCAATCGCGAGAACTATAGGCCTAGGGACTTCATTAATAAATTGGTAAGGAAATCAGGATTATTTTGGTGTTACGACCATTATGACAAGTATGCAGGCATGCGGCTAGCATTTCCAGAAAAATAAAACCGTGCATATTAAAATTTTCAGCATTTCGAGTGTAACAAGTTTAGAAAGCAATCCAGTGATATTAAGCGGAAACTTAGTCTTAACTATTATTAATCATATTTTCGTCATAATGAATAAATATTATGTAGAATCAGTTAAACTATATTGTCTGTTGTTTAACTCGGTGATGTCATTAGACACGTACCTATCAACGCTGGTTCCCCGAGTTACTAGTTAAAGTAATCGGCCGTTCACGGCAAATCTGATTCACGCGCTAATAAATTCGGATTTGGTGCGTGAACTAGATTTGGCGTAATACCAAAGACATAATTATATTATATTACTGTAATATATGTGGTAATAGGCCTACTGTGTTCTTAAGCACCTAACATGAGATATCATGAAGACTACAGTTTACATCTAGGCCTACAGTTTACAGCGGTCTAAACGGTGTCGTTCTAATGCAATTGGCCTCGGACGGTCGGACCCGCGCGCTAATTTGATTTCTATGATATTCCGTTCCAAGGGCGAGTCCAACAAGGCAATTCGATCGTGTCGGTGTCCTAATTCATCATGTTAAGAAAGACTAGAGCGTTGGCCTCTCCAACGGGCTTTGGCGACGGTTTAAAAGTTCAAGAGAAACCCACTTCAAAGCTCTCTCCTTAACCTACCGTATTTTCGCGAATATAACACGCGGGTTATACAAAGTTTTACAAACCACGCACCCTACCGGCGTGGTATACTCGGGGGCGTGTTATACAAATTATTTTTTACATAGCCAAATTTTGAACCAGATTATTTTCAAGTCATGGTCAGAAACTGTTCAAAAATTTTTTTTACTTACAATACGGAGGCATGGACGTCGACGAAACGATCGGACATAACGTAAGACGTCAGTTGTAGTATTCGTTTATCATCATCATAAAATGTCAGAGCCGCAGAAAGTCTCAATAGAAAATGTATTTAAAAAATTATTTGACCTTAAATATAAAAGTAAAATATTACTGTTTATAAATTGTAATTGTCTGTCGTTTTCAATTTTGAATAAACGAATGAACGCAATGCACGATATTCTGTATTATCGCTCGCATTGCGCTAGGTATGGAGTTCAGGAAATTAGGGCTTTTGATTCTTATAGCGCTGATAGGGCATAATTTTGCGATTTTCAAAGTCTAGTTAATCGTCCTTTTCAGTGTCATCCGCTGTATCTTCCACATTAAAAATGTAAATATTGTCCACGGCATCAAAAATGAAGTACAACTTTACCAGAATGACTTGCCAGTTACCAAATAGTTTAATCCCACTTCTTTGCAGTGACGGCGAATACCATCTGTGAACCCGTGTAAAAGTCAGAATTTCCTGGCCAAACCCACTTTATGTCTTTATCTTCGTCAATTGATATATCAAACAATTATTCATCGCTAGATTGATAGAAACTGGCATCATTTTAAGCTAATTCTTCAAGGAAATGGCGAGTTTATACGGGAATCTATTCCTCCGCAAGGACCGCCATCTTGGATTTTTCGAATTTGTGTAGGCTACGTCAAAGTAACGCGCGTGCGTTCCCACTAAGCCACTTCAAATATATCTTCCACTTATAAATACGCTTAATTATATTAGTTTTGTCCTAAAGACGTAAAGTTTCAAAAATATAACATTTCTTGGCCAAGAACTGTCGTTATAAGAGAACGCCAATAATTAGGCTTAAGTGCGGAGCATACGATCGCCGTTAGGCCTACCCCATGGCACAGTAGTAAGTTACACGCTCGTTATTTAAAAACTATATGGAAGTGGAGTTGATTTTTAAAAAAAATGGCTTCAATATAACTTGGATTGTCGAAAAATGCTATAATACTTTTAACAAGATCGCTTTGCTTGATGAAACCGGCTCATTTCGAAGTATTCCTATCAAATTATTCACTCTGTCAATGCTATAATCCTTAAACGACGAATACCTTACCTTGTGACAACCTTACCAGTGCCAGCAAAGAGTCGGAAACAAGGCAATTCGCGCTTACAATAAATCGTTATATTTGTATAGTAAACTTTATTGAAACGTTTTTTATTAGCAGGAACCTCCCATTTTATTTAATAAAAGATTTTCAACAAACGGATTACTTTAATTTGCGTTTAATTAAACCAGTTATGACTATAAACACGAGTCGCATTAACGCTAGCGTACACGTTCGAGTACTCATGTTAGCTTGACGCACGGAAATGGGTGCGTCTTATAGTCGAGTGCGTGTTATATAATTCAATTTTTACTGAAATCGCAAAAAGTAGCGGGTTATATTCGGGTGCGTGTTATACCCGTGTGCGTGTTATATTCGCGAAAATACGGTACTATAGGCCTACTCCCTACAATCGGCTACCCGATCCCAGCCCAGATAGCCTATCTTTGCGAACTTCTCACCATCCAGCCAACCCGCTCACTTTCAAGCAGGAACCGAAGATGGTGGATGGGGGGGGGGGGGGAAATAGCCTATGTCTATCAAATAAATTCAGTTGTCTGCCCAGTCCATAACCCACTTTTTATTCATTAAAAATGCAAGTCGCTCTCTTTGTCACACTAACTAACCACCCGATTCATCTGCTATACACTTATAGCACAGTCACCAAACCATGCCACATACAAGCTTCTTATGGTTTCAACAAGTTTCCCAAGCTGTCTCATAGATCCTCAATTGATGGCCACAAACCTCTCAAAAGGATCGGTTTTAAAAATAGTTATAGTTCTCACATTTGCTATAGCACCCTTTCAAGCTCTCTACTCAGAGGCACTCTCAACTACAGCGCGGACACTATATCAGAGTTTCACGCTGAAGCATACGAGCAATTGCAAGTGAGGTCCCTATGTGGCGGCTTGAGGTGGATTCAAACCTGGAACCCACCACAACATCACCGCGCCCCACTTATGCTGTTGACTCAAAAACAAACCCTGCAGATTAACACAAACCTTCCCCAAACGTACATGTACCCTGATGGTTGAAAAATCACTTAGTTTTGAACACAAACCCCAGCTACATATTACCACCATAAACTCTAATTCAATGTTTCCCAATCCGGGTGCCACAGAACCCTATAGCCTGCCATGAGTGGTGTCACTGCAACTTCTTCTGTCCAAAAATATGAAGAACTATCGATTATCAGTGCTGGCGTAGATCCATAACTATTTTTTAACTGAAAGTATCGTAGAAATAGTCTCAACGCTGCGGATGAACACAAAGAACGTTGTGCATCATCGAAGAAAAGAACTGGCAGAAAAGTAGATTCACACATCGAAAATCAAACACATGTTCTTCATCTGTGAATCACTGGTCAACAACTTGTGCAACACCACACGACGCTGACAACAATCCGAATTGCGAATCATGTACGTGACATTTACGAAGCTGCTGAAATAAATCAAGTGCTGCAGCAAAGCTACGATAAAAACTTTTAGAGGTACGCTACCGACTAGTTAAACAATTCTGCAACCAGCAAAGGATAGGAAGAAGCAACACCACTTCGCTAACTATCAGAAGAAATTCAATGAAACAGTGCATCAGCAACATTAAAATTAGACCTTGCAAGAAGATACAACATGACTGCAGTCAGGTGATAATGAAGGCTGCAACCTGGAAATAACATGAGAACAAAACAGTGTAGCTAATGGGGAGCAAAAAGGGACGATCTGCCAAACTTATTTGCAAATTCTGTGCACATAAACAAACAATGTTAAATTGGTTACAGCTTTCGTGGATTCATGAAATACAGCTGAACAGGATAATTAAACACACCCCAGCTGACCAGAACGAAATTAACCATTTCACAACGACCTGTTTCAAAAAAGATTGTTTTGATCTATTTAAATCTTTCTGTCAGTTGAATCCTTATCCTAGTTGTTGTTGATATCACTGTCAGTATGGCTAAATCAAGCCAACCAAATAGACAGCTGTAAAATGCATAACATGACACTTAACATGGTTATATTTAAGTTAGACATAACAGTCAGTGACAACGTATTCGTAATAAAATCGAGCTCAATATTCATTGTCCATTCTCAGGTCACTGGGAATGTTTTCTCTTATGAAAATGTCCACTGCATTGCATTACGTTAATGACTTCTGCAGTGTTCTGAAGAATTTCAACTCTTTATCAACTGAATTTTACCAGTTCCCATGTGCACTTCAATTTTATTTCCACCAATAGTTGAATGGCCACCTTTAACAAACTCAACATCGAAAAATAATAGGCATGTTCATTCTAAAATAATGTAAGTAGGCCCTAATGCTTTATTTCAGACTGATTATAACATACCTCAAATTGCTTTATGCTACTACGAATAAATATGAAAGAATAAGTAATATTACATCTTGCATTTCTACAGCAGTGAAGGCTATCTAAGCAGATGAAGAAGTAAATTCATAAGTTTTAGATATACACAAAATAAGGTGAGTAAAAAAACAAAGCAAGTCCAAAAACCCAGATCTACACATTCTACAGTCTGTAGTAAAAGTCAATTCTTTACGTTTTCAAGCACAATATCACAACCAAATATAAAAACTCTTCTGTCAAAAGATGTCTCTGAACTCTCGCAGGAATTTCCAACTCAAATTTTTTTCGCCAACACGATAACATCACATCACAATTAATCATAAAGACACTCAGCGTTAAAACACAATTACCTTACTTTACTAATCATAGTAATAACAAACACGGAGTTGCAACAGTTCACAGCGAAATTTTCAACCATTCAAAGAAAACAATGGCACCAAACAAGACTGAAAAAATGCTTAATCAGATAGATGGAAAAGCATTTGCAATCCAAATGGTTAACTGATAATAACGTTTCTCCATCTGAATTGTCAAGATCCAGCATCATGGCTGACCATGTCTCCAAGTTAAGAAATGAATGTTTATGGTTAGATGTCATAATCAAATAACAAAACTGTTTCAACCAACAGATAATTCTATCTACCTAATCTCCGACTCTGATTGGCTATTCTGCCAGAGGTGCTATATAAATCTAAAGACACGATATGATACAAATTATAATTTAGGGAATCTTGACCAAAAACAAATATAAAATATAAAATTATTTCTTTCTGTCCCGTTCACTGTTTAGCGTTCACTGTCTCAAACATCTAGATAATTTATATCAGTTCAATGCATCACATTTTTGCCTAACTGTTGTAATGTCAGTGACTCCAGTGAATCATACATTTCTATAGACTTACACCTATTAGACAATAGTTCACACAATGATAAACTATGTGCAAATTTTATTGATACTGACCATAACGACCAAAAGAAAATCAGCAACTAAAATATTACATTTAAGGCTAATAAAATTCTACAGTACTGTTAGAAAGCTCAGTAAAACAAACAGATAAATCTACGTCAGTACGAATGTCATACTTTGAACATCTTTGAGACTAGAATGATGTGCACATGCTGTAAAATAAAACTCAAAAATGTCAACTGATTTGTTTAAATAAGCTGCCAAAAATTGCAAAAGCCGAGTGAATTCTGCGATTTTAATATGAGATATCATGATGACTACAGTTTATAGCTACACCTTTGCAACCTATTAGACAAACTGGAACAGGACAAGTGCTGCACATGACAAATGCTCTGGTCTGTACACCAGTGGCGTTGTGGTGCTAATTCAAAAAGGCAAGCAGTGGTAAGAAGTAACGGACCTCAGCTGATCAATTCATTGAAAACTGATCAGGGTCAAGGCTACATGCGGTCCCTGTAGAAACAAATGCATATTTACATGCATTAGAGACATCTTAAAATGTTATCGCTTATTAATACAATACAGATTACAGCATCAGCAAATTTTATCGGCTACGTTACAATTCTGTAGACTGAAAAACCTAGAAAAACATAATAACAAACTAATTAATGGAGATTCATTTAAAATAAATTCTTGCATGTGACTTGATACAGTCCTTAGTTATTAGCTTAACTCAAAGTGGACAGCCTAAAAAACAAAAAAGTTTGTTCAAAGTACTGAGTATTCAAAGATTACATGATCATCAAAAGATGGACTGCCGTTAACTCAAAATTAAATTTCAAATATATATTATATATAGCAAGACTACCTATAAATTCTTTAAAGTCAGAGTACATAAACCTCACAACACAACATTTAAATTCAGATTACACAACAAAAAACCATTTCAACCGAAATAAATATACTGGCAACTCCATTATCAAAGTCTTAAGCATAACTGCAATTTCAGACATCTACTCGAAACTATCTAAAGCTGTAACAAAGTGCAGCCTATACCAATCTAAATGATGTAACTCCGCCACTGGTTGCACTCTGCCAGTGCCAGTCCCAAGCCTGGAGAAAGGAGGAGGGTGTCGCTAATGGTCTTTGTTACCACACAGTGACATTAAACTGCAACTACTACTAAATGATGTAAAAAATTCAGTACGAGCAGAAGGTTCATCGATAAACGAACAGTTTTTAATTGAGTAGAACTGCCACCACACACCACGTTCAAAAATCCTGCAACTAAGCAGCAGATCTAAGCATCCATGCAGATACAGACTTCCATTTACAGTAAAGGCAGCTCAACTGGCAAGATCATTTCACATTAAAAAAATCCTAAACGAATTTGGAATCATCCAATAAAATATACAGTCTTGTACATAGAACGCAAACTCTTACAACACAACTCCAATAACAGTATTAAAACCTTCAGTTGATGAAGCTTTATGAATTAAATAAAACTCTAAAAGAAACACTTCTAAGGTTTTTCCTGAAAACACGTAACTCAATTTTTTCTAAAACGAAACAAAGCAACTATCCATTAAAAAACCTCCAAAGGCTAAGAAGTAGCTACATAACAAAATATTTCTGTAACTTAAACTTGTAGCCTACTGTTTGCATCACATCAGGTGCTAGAAGGCAACAAGCCTAAAACTCTTACTACAGTCTGTGTATATGTCTTAGTATTCAGAAAAATAAATACCAAGGCATTAAACATACCACCTACGTCATGATCGGTATTATTGACAAAAAATCAAGCTCATCATCAACACACGTTCTATTAGCGCAAAAAGCCTCAAACAAAGCAAAGTTTCATCTACCGCGGCGTGCGTTCCTTTTGCACCTTTGGCTGCTTTACATTCAAACTCCCTGCAGACGATGGCGAAGGTCCGTTTGTTGACGAAGGCGTCTTCTGTGACGAACGCTGGGTGCCAGTCGACTGTCGAGGTCTCCTTGGGGTCCGGGTTCCCTTTGCATCATCACTTGCATCAGGCTTTGCTTTGGCCTTTGCAGCGCCAGTGCTAGCAGAGTCAGATCTTTTCGGAACAGCGATTTTACTCGCTCGCGTGGAATTCTGACGGCTGCCGACGCGAGACTCTTCTCGGGTTTTCGGAGGCTGAGAATCACGACTGTTCACCGTTTTCTGTTCAGCGGTTGGGGGATCAGGGGGAGGAATCTTTGGACAAACAAGGGCAAGACCACCAATCTCCTCATAGATATTCTCCTCGTCGACGCCACCGTCGCCAAGAAGAGGCGCAGCAAACTTATCAAGAGGCTTTTTCGAATGCGGAGGAACAGTTTCCCCGGTAGATGTTGGATTAAACGGGACGCGCGTCGACGACGACGGCTCAACACAACTCTTGCGATTAGCTCTGTCGGGGGGATTGGCCTTGACGCCTCGAGTTTTCGCGTGCGGGTTCGGCAACGTTCTGAACTGGAATTCATCAAAGTTCTTCGCCTCCTCCTCCATTTCTTCATCGTCAAAACTGCCGGCCTGCTGCTTCAAACCGGCGAACTCGCCTCTCTTTATTTTCGACAGCGGAAGCGTCGATTCGAGATTGATGTTCGTGCTGCTCACAAACTTCGGACTCGAGATGTCCTGCGCCGTGATGCTGGACGCACGCTTGGCCTGCGAAGCGCGGTTCGGCGGATTTGGACGAATGACGACGGACAGCGGTCGGGAGGGAAGAGCGGGAGACGGAACTGGAGGACTTGGAGGTGCGACGACAGGTGCACTCACCTGGGCACTCAGTGGTTTGCTCACAGGTGCACTCACCTTGGTATTCAATGGTTTGCTCACAGGTGCGCTAATTGGCACAATCCGAGGTGCACTGACAGGTGTACTCATTAGCGCACTCACAGGTGCATTCACAGGTGCACTTGCCTGGGCACTCAATGGTTTGCTCACAGGTGCGCTAATTGGCATGGTCCGAGGTGCACTGACAGTGGCACTCGCAGGTGCACTTGCCTGCACTACAATGTCCCGATTTCTGAAAACCGGAACTGGTTCCTCCATCAACGTTTCAGTAAGCGCAGCATCCGCCGAATCCGAAGAGCAAATGTTGACGTTTTGAACAGAACTGCGCAAGAAAACAACAACACAGAAATTGGTCAGCTTTGATATACACGAAAAGATCAATCCAGCAAGGCAGCCATCTACATGAAACCTTAAACTAATTTTTCACTTTTGGGGTGTTACTACCTTATCATCCTTTGTCAGTCTATTCTGTTGGCCAACTAAGGCAGCAGAGAATTTTAAAATTCTAAGTTAGTAATGGAACCTCGGAATCTGGAGTTTGTAGTACATCTGCTAATCACCAGCCAGCTGCAACAAAGCAGTTCTAAAAAAATATACGAAAAAATACTAAGTTTCTGAAACAAGCAACAGCAATTTTGAAATTGCATAACAACTTTAAACTGATGGTATTTATCTCGTATCTCGTCTTCTATTGTTTGACACTGATGGTATTTATCTTGTATCTTATCTTCTATTGTTTCACACTGACCGATATTTTTCCGAATTCCTCTCAACCCAGTAATGTTTGATTCTCTGCCGATGTCGAACGACGCAGAAAATGAGCAAAATCAAAAGCGGAAGGATGATGAGAAAGAAAATACAAAGTCCAACGGTAACTCCTATGTCGCCATCATCTAAAACCAAAATTCAGAAAACAAATCAGAATCAGTCAAGTAAATAAAGATTTCTCATTTCTTTTAATGCTGTATCACATTAGACAAGTATTCATGCTCATACAAGAACATTCTTCAATCACTATTCACTTGCATGTTTGGTTTTCCAAAGTAAGTCATTATTAGGTGCAGAAGTTCAACAGCAATAATGTGCTTAGGATAGGAATATAAATGTAACAATTACTTCGCACATAACAGTCCAGATAACAACCACAAGTACGTGACTTAAGTTTAAAGAAGGACTAAAAACAGTCCAAAGGCAGACCATGGTGGTGATGGTGGATTATTATTGGTCCGCTGTGAAAACTTCCACCATTGCCAGGTCTGTTGCAGTTGGGAGGGGCATAGCCTGCCTGGCAGTGACACTGTCCTAAGCTGTTGCACACCTAAAACAACAACAGCAGCAGTCATAATCATTAGCATATATTATAGTAAGCTTCGATTATTATAATATCTTTAATATAACACAATAGTTTAAACCAATACAGTGATAATATTTTAATAATAAAAATAAAAATAATAATTATAATAACAATAATAATAATAACAATCAGAGCCACAGCAGCGCTGATTAATCTTAGAAATTTCTTTTAGACAGGAGGTGGTGCATTCTTACCTTGGACATTGGGCAAATTAATACGTCATACTATACTGCTTGCAAAGAACATGATGCCCTGGTCTAACTCTACAGAGAAGAAATCATATAGATTTTAGATAAAACTAAAAACTGTCAGTAGGCAAAACTGTACGTACGCCATGTCCAGAGCAATCGGGACATGTGTTTGGAAAGACAACACTCACATCCTGACACTGTTGATCGAAGCAAGTCTGAAAACAGCAGCAAACCTCAACCTTAGAAAAATCGCTGCAGAATCTTAAGCAATCTTAGAATTCAGATGCCTTACACCTGCTAGTGCCACAAAATTTCCAGAAAAAGACTACAAACTTTGAATTATATAGCAAGTGAAAACAATGGCAGGAAGTTTCACAATACAGATGAGGATAGAGGAAGGTACCAGGCAACCCCCCCCCCCACACATGCACCTATTCATTAATCAAGCATGTCTAAGTTTGGTCAATTCTAGGCTGCACAGACCAAACCTATATGATGCAACACAAAAGTTTCACTGTGGCTTATCCAACTGTCTGGATACATTTCCTAGCATCTTAACCTCCATTCTATAAGTGCTTAGCAACCTTCAGTTTAATCATCATTCTCCATCCATAGGCCTGGACATGTGTCACATAAATAATATATGGAATCACAGTTACAAATAAAATTCCACATTGTATCTACTGAAGCTATTATCCTGCAATTCGATCAAATCACGCTTCACTAACCATTCCATCTCCGCAAGCAACTCCATTGGGCACCAATCCTGGGTCAGGCATGTCAAGACCAACGTCAAGGATGGCACCCTTGCATTCCTGTCTTGAACCATTCACTAAGACAAACGCTTCAGGGAGATTGTAGGCAAGACTCTCCTTCCAGAACATAAGCTTTTCATTCAAGTGATGGCAGTGAAGCATTCCACAGAAGCTGTATCTGAAACATATAATCACATGCAATCAAATTGTTAACCAATAAAATTCGCTATATTATTTATTAGCGGCATGATAGTTAGAACCTGCAAATGCTAAAGTTGGTATCTAATCTTGTTGGGTGATAACCTGACAGAAGACAACTGTAGTGTCAATGATAAATTATGCTGATTTATGAAAAGATCATTGTACTAAAAAACTACACAAGTGGCAGAAACTACCACAATTATACAATGATCATGACAATTCAACCACATTACAAAACCATTTCCAAAGTACAAGCTATGCTACAAGATACGCAAAAAATAAAGCACTACCAAGCAATTTTTAAATCACAAAAACTATCATACCGAGGTTCACATCTCCTGAAAGACATCTTTCCACCAATCCAGCTGATTCCACAATTGCCGCTCGCATTGCCCATGATGTTGTAACGCTCAAAACATAAACCATGGGAGGCTCGACCAGTGATCCCCCACAGCAAGCGACACTGACTGTCACGAGTGTTGCATTGACCCCCATAGCAGTAAGAGGTTACCTGTTCAAAAAGAATCAAAATGTAACAATTACAATGTCTCACAGGACCTAATCTTCAACAAAGGTTTTAGTATGAGCAGGAATAAAACACCAGATAAACAACAAAACTCGTTAGGAAATGAGACAAAAATTAATCCCTTTGAAGACCTAGCACAATACACACTAGGGTGGTTGTTAAAAATAAAAGTTGGAATATACTGTTCTCCAAGTTTCCATTTGGTGCCATTCCATCCAGAAACATCACACACAAAGTTGTATGAGAAAATATTAATATTTAGGACTTGCACAACACCATCAAAGTTTTGCCATGTATCATAGATGCGAACAGTCGAACATTGAGCCTGATATCTGTAGTCAACCGTGTATCTTCAAACCAGAATTCAATACAATACAACGATATTATTGCACTCCTGATTACTAATGTTTGGTGATTAAAAATTTCAATTATTATTATTGTTGCTGAGGTATTTAATCAATGTCATTGCGACCTTGAAGGTTTTAGAACACTCTCCTTTGTTCGTGCCGAGAACGAGTTGTGATGCTCTTCTACAACTTGTGATAGAAATCGTGTTTGCTATTATTCATTCATTGTACTTGAGGCAGTGTAATGCTGAGCAGGGGTGACACCTCTCTCAACTAGATCACTGATAACCTTTACGAATCTGCAGCTTGTCAAGCTCTTCGTGCAGTCTTCATGATTTATCTAACCACTTGGATCGTGTTCCAGAAGTGCATCTAGTAGTTTCAAGATGCAGAACAAGCACGAGTTGAATGTATGACGAAATGATGTCGGCCTAGTCTGTTTTGGGAATTGGTGGGAGAAGAGTTGTTGTATACATTTGGGGATCTCAGAACCTTCTTTGTCCATTAGAACTGCTACGATCAACTTCTTCTCTTCCAATGACACGTCATTGCGAAAGAAACTCAAACCTTACAACAGCTTGGATAAATACCAGAGATTTCGACCAAATGGTGTCACAACGGTATCAGCAATGACCTTCTGTGGATATAAAGAGAGATTACACAGCAGTATTAGATCGTTCCTAGGAGCAGTGGTTGCTGATGGGGTTTGTAACTAATGGCGGCCATGCACATGTAGATGCATGTCCCAAACAGACTGATAATTGCTTTCGGATGCTCCCACACATGTTCGCCATAAGATGATCGACTCTATGCCTACAATCGTTGCTGTATATAGCTAAGACGTTACTCGTCTTGAAATGGCAACATCTTCATGCAGTCAACTGCTCACGTCATCCATTTAGGTAGGCTACTGTTATGGAGGGGTTTGCAGCCGATGTTGCTTCTTTAAGCCTTGCCGGTCTGCAGCTTCCAAATATGCTCAGTCACCCGAGTTGGAACTTTATAAATGGTTTGGCTTTGACCAAAATGAGAAGAAGCAGCTTAGTAGTAGTCTGAGTGATACTGTCCCTGATGCCAAGTTTTTCACGCTTTTGATGATGGAACAGTACTTTGAGAAGGTCTCTGCGAGAATGTCTCCTCATGATGGGGGCTTGGGGCTTGGAACCTTCGAAGCTCTCCTCTGTCCCCTAGCTTGCGATATTACCGCTAACGCTACTGTAATCGGCATTGCCTTCTCAATATTAGATGCAGACATTTAAATAATGTTCATAAGGCCTATACTGCTGTATAATGTGTATACGGTATATTAATACTAATTATGCATGGCATTGTTGGAAACAAGTTGACCAATGAACAAGCACAGCATGTTCAAGTGGTGAAGATAAAAACATGATGCAGCAGGTTGAACAGGAAGGGAGAGCAAGGATATCGTTGTTTGGAACACAAGCATTTACATGGAATCTTTGCATCATAACACTGAATAATACATAATAAATTGTTTAATGTATGAGATACTATACAGCCTAAGATATAATAATAGTCTCATAGGCCTAATGTATGTAAGACTATGTGTATTGTGTATGGTAGTGCATTGATGACTTGGATTGTAACTAATAAAAAATTATAACATTGGATAGAATAGATAATTGTTGGCAGAAATTCCCTTACTTGTCAATTACCGCTAAAATGCTCATAAAAAGAGATAATTAGCAATCACTGATGACAAGAACATTGTAGAATATAATTTTCAGCTGTGCCTAAAGTAAAAATCATTAAGTATTTCTGTCAGAGAATCATAATTCTAAAAATTTAAAGTAAATAATACTTATGCTCGAAATTACGACAATTATTTGTAAAATACTAAACTTCAACGACGTTGTGCAAGTCCTAAATATTTTTCAATTCTGCTAATTTTTGGGCTACATAGGTTTTAGACCAAGTGGCACGGAATGGCGGGTTGGAGAAATGTGACATCCTAAGTTGAAAATTTTCTATTAGAGATGCAACCACCCTAATACACACACATGGACAACTTCCTATTTCTAATACTTTTTCTAATACATAAACAAGACTTTACAATTCCTGAACATTCCTCAATGTTATTTTCATTGTATACAGACATATCATTAACCTCTTACTATGAGAAAGCATAAATACTCTGCCTTTGGGGGCAACAAAATGTTCATGAATATATTATTTGACAACTATAATCAGTACTTACTACTTAGCAAAGCACTTACAGGGTTTATGGTGCACCAGGGTGCCATATGTCTTGGCACCCTGGAACCAATTCTGGCAAGCATACCATCAAGTAACAGAAGCATTATATAACTCAATTAATTAATATGTAATTTGTTAGCAAATGAAATGCAAACCATACAGAGATAGTTATTTTTCCTATCAAGCATTGCAAGAAATTATTTATTAATTTCTATGAAAAATCAGAGACCATGCTGTTGGTGCAGTGAAAGCCGTCTGCCATGAACGCATCTGATGGACATTGTTCGCTAATTCCATCGCAGTATTCACTCAAGTCGCATTCGCCACTTGGAGGACGACACACGGTTGTCACTGGCAACAGCTGTCAAACAACAAATCAGTTTCAATAAGTCATACTGTGACGGTAGACATTGACAGGTTTACGCAGACTACCATTGGACATAAAATTATCATTAGGCCACGTCCACAGTGACCAGTGCTAGGGTTTACAGACTGGACACGAACACTAATACCGGTACATGGCATTCGGAATTGAGGCACCGGTGCATAGGCCAACGTAATAATGCTGGACTTAATATCATGTGCATATCTTGTACCTTAGCTTATGGTAATAAGTACAATTAGTAGATAGTTAGTAACAGCACAGAACATGCCGTTACAGGCAGCACATAAGCCAATTACAACAACTGTTAATGGCATTTAAAATATTATCACCATGCTTATTAATTGTGAGAAATTATAGGCTGCCTCATACACACTCCTATTGGCTAGTCATATTTCAAGTCCAGCAGATCTACTGTACAGTATATGCCAAAGATTTTTTGACAACATTCTTATCGTCTTCTAAATAAAACAACTGTCTTCCACTTCAAGAATGGCCATTTCTTGTACAAATTGGACTCTAAAATAACAAGATGTACCCGGTACTAAAACTGGAATAGCTCATCGCTAAAGTGTTATATGGATAATTGTCAGTTGTGCATGGTTTCAAAATATAGCCATAGATTGCATTCAAATTAACAAGTAAAATTTCTACCACAGACCTGACAAGCTGACTGATTGCAACAAGCACCCTGTGCACAAGTTGCGTTCGCCATAAGCTTACACGTTTCGGCATTACAGCAGTAATTCTTACAGTCCTGTAAAAATTCACCACACAAGAATAATCAACACTGGTTGGAAAGACACTAGCAAAATAAAGCAAGACATATAACACCTTCAGTCATATTCTCTGTTTCAAAAAATTAAATCTTCTTATATAATTAAACATTAAAAAAGCAATTTGCATGGTTAAGCACATATTAATCAATTTCAGTTCATCATGCATCTGCATTTATACCCTTCACTACATCAAGCTTTAGAATACAGTGCATTAATAAAGCTACTACTCAGAAAGGACAGTTTTTAGGTTAGAATATAGTAAATTATATTGAAGTGGACCCTTCGGTGAAAACATAGCTCAATAGCATCAAGTACATTCCAGACCAAGAGGGTCAACAACTGAGAAGATGCGGATCTGCCTAATAGCTGCACAAACAAAATGGATAAGGAGCATGCCCTGTTCAGTAGAGCGAAGGGTCTCAGACATCCAGAGCAGCAAAGTTCTTGCAGGTACAATGAAGCCAGGCTCAGGAGGTGCTGCCACGCCAAAGCAGCAACCCTGCAAATAATCTGCTATTAGAGATGATGCCAGTGCAGCAAGTCCAGCATATAGCCATAGATAGAACCAAATCTAGGAACGAGTCACACATGTGGAGGGACCTATCACAGCAAATACTTGGCTCTGAGCAGAGCATAAAGTGTGGCAGGACAATCATGGACGGCGTCCTGGCACGGCACTTATTTTCAAATCTCTATGCCATCCTACAACTTATTTGGCCAGCACGCCTGAAAATGTAAGAGGCGTCCTGGCACTTCTTTTGGAATGGTAAGGGGCGTCCAGGCACTTCTTTTTTACACTTTTACCACTGGCTCTGAGTCAAGGCACACCGAACCCTAGGGACAAAGAGGTCAAGATTAGTGTGTATTATACTTATTTAGGCTAGATGAGTGTGCATCACCTCAGGGAGACCACAGTCACATTCCTCTCCGTCTTCAATGAATCCATTGCCGCAGATCGTGCCAGTGTACGTCGGCTGTGGAATGTTGTGCAAACAGTAGTCCATGCCTTGATGAAACGAATCGGAAAACTGCTGCTTCGAACATTCTGACCAATGGATTGGAAGTTTCTGACCACTGAAAGAAAGATGGCAATTTCAACTTAAACTGTCGCCAAATATTCACCAGCATTTCACACATACACCAATTTGGTACAACTGCTGAGTAGAGAGCTTGAAGGGGCACTATTAGCAAATGTGAGAGCCATTTCATTTACGCATGGAAGTAATCTCCCAGAAGTACACAAATACAAATATGTTTTATATAAACATATATCAAGAGGGTTACACAGAAATATACAAGCAATGAGAATAATTATTATGCATGAATTGGACAATAAAGGTGACAAATAAGGACGTTCAAAGAAGGCCGAACAAAAATAGGAAGATCTAATGCCATCAATACATGTAGAATTATCGATGGATATCGGCATTGATGAAGACAAGATCTGCAACCGCTTGTGAATAGCAGCACAGGATATGGTTCGGTTGTCGACTTCTGTCATTCTTACAACAATAGCACGCTTTGACTTACTGCATAAGTACGGAACACATATTGCTAGTTCAACATTCAAGAGCTCATCAGCTGAATAATCTGGAATATATATTCTATAATTCAATAAAATTCCAAATAATCCAATCAATTACAAAATAACAAACGGCAAATAAAAAAGTAAAATACGAGAAACACAAATGAGATTTTACCCACTGCTGGCAGCCATGATACAACGGTCGTCTGCACATCGACACACCTCCGTGTCATGCAGCAGACCTAAGTTATGACCGATCTGGTGAGCCACAGTCGCAGCAACTGGACCAACGACAACGCTGTGATCCTAAATTAATTCAAACAAAATAAATCTTTACATCTGTCTTGGTAAATAAATCATGTATTCGTTCTTTTTCTAGGCAAACATTATAAGATTAAATATTTTTAAAAGTGCCACAGCTCTGCCAAAGAGGCCTTCAACTTTCAAAAATACCAATAATAATAATTTTTAATAATAATAAGCTTTCCTTAATTAAGCGCCTGCAAACACACTGCGCTTTACATGTACAAGTTATGCAGTAATCTTAATTAACATCAAACATAACTACTAACAGAACAGACAGCCCGCGATACATGGCGCTAATAGCAGCGTACAAAACATGTCCGCCCATCGGGGAGCTCGAACTCATTGCCTCTCGCTCTCTATGCCAGTGTGTTATCCATTGCACTACCCCAGTCCACATGCCTGAAATTGTCCTCCTGCACCGATTCACAAAGCCAAAAGCTTTTCTGCTTTCAAAACACAGTTTAAAATACACTTGTGTAAAGTAACTTCGAGCATTGGTCAATGCATCAAGAAGAAACAATAGCAAAGAAGTACAAGATACAACTGCAATATCAAAGACAAAAGAGCAAGAGTAAGACTAACTTCTAAGTCAATAAAGGTTCGATATAGATATTTGTTTAAACTGAGTAAACGCCAAATACCGTTGTTACACCTCCTGAGTACTGCAACGTGCAGATAGTCATAATTGGAGCTCTGCCAAAAACGCCGTCACCAAAATATCGGCCACTGTTGAAGAAACCACACGAAGCAAAAAGATAAAAAATTGTGCATGAAAGAATTAAAACAACTCATCCATCTATTTATATGAAATTCACATAGTGCACCTTGAAGATAACCATTCAGAGGTGCTCCCAACACAAGCCCAAAAAGAAAGTCTTAGATAGTTGATACAATAAATTTCCCAGGAAGATCTCGAGGGAGAGAATATCGGTTGAATGCTATTCAGAAGAGCAGGGCCCACAATTGAGAATGCTCGACACTATCTTGTGGCAGAGAGAGCACGAAGAACCATACATGGTAAGTTACCTCTGCAGGACAAATGTTGAGATTGGCGAATGGAGCATGTCAAATTTAAAGCAAAGAGCTCCCAGAAATAGACAGGTGCTCTGCCCAGAACAATAAAGTAGATCCTACAACAGATTCCGTGCTGGACTTTCAGGGCATAAACGTAGAGATGTGAGCAAATTTAGAGAAACAAAACTAACAATCACCTGCAAAATGGCTCCCAAAGCATGCAAACAGACCTATTGAAATCAACGGCAGAGCAGAGCAGTAAAAAAAGAATTGCCTGAATCACAGTACACAAGACCAACTTCTAAGAGCAACTCACGTGATGAGCTGAGCGTTATCGTTACGATGCTTCGGGCTGATGTGATGGCGACGATATTCCAGAAAGTTGGTCATGGACTTTTCTGCACTTGCGACGATATCCGATCTGTCCCTCCGAACCCACACTTCCACTCCAACGAGTGACACGTAGATGTTCATCGGATGATAAAACTAGAAATCAGTACCTGGAGCATTTAAGTCATTCTTGATTCCAACTATTATTGTAAGTAGTTGCATTGTATTCAAACATTTATAGAGGATCTGTATCGAATGGTGAAACGTTCTCAGTGTGCAAAACCATGACAGAAGAGAAAAGCAAAAGAGAAGGAGGGGCTGCCAGCAAGAATTTTTTTATTATTCATTTGTTATCCAATACATTTGCCTATAAATTATGGTTTACATAATTTGTTTACTCATTATCTTTTTTCAGCATAATTAGAATTTAATAGCAGTCATATCATTTATTAAACCACCTCGCTATAATAATTATAATCAATGCATTGATCTGATCAATTTATCGTTGATACAAACAATAAATGCGATCAAGTATTGAAATAAAGATTTTGAGGATGCAGCAACTTACTGAGCTGAGAACGTTCACAATATCCTTCGTTCTCCTAAAGACTTTTGCTACGTCATTTCGAAGAGCAGAGTACTGAATAAAACAAACAAAACAAATTTAAAAATCTTACAACGCATTCATAATCATAACATTGCAAAGGGTGTTAGTTTTGATCACATTGGCAAAATAAGCAGAAGGAAAAAATGGACGCCTTGCACTACTGCCAAACAGTCAAATTCAACTCAGGACTTGTGATCATCCATTCATACTATGAATTGCAGTCATACTGCAGTGTGTCAATTTAAAGCCCTAAACAAAGATTATAATTCGAAGTACTCATTAGGACACTAGCTCAAAGACTAATTCCACAATATTCATTCAGTCAGCAGAGAGAAATCCACAATGCAAGTGAAGGTGCCAGCAGAAAATCGCGTTTGCCAACATTTTCTGTTAGGCAGGTCGATCAATTAAAAATTTTATAACTCCACAAGCACCATTCTTCCTCTAAAAAGTGAAACACAATATCGCACGACAAGCACTGAGCATTAGTATTAAACTGATGCAAAATTATTTAACAACAAAGATAGAGAAAACGTGTCCCAACCAGCGTATAATCATTCGCCACATAGAGCTCAATGACTCTGGCTCTGTTGTCTTGAGACCATCCACCATTCTTCCTCTAAAAAAGTGAAACACAACATCACATGACAAGTACTGAGCAACTGAGCATTAGTAACCACTGCCAAATTATGTAAATATACTCAAAAGTAATACTACCACAGCACAGCAAACCACACCAAAGGCTGTTTAAAACATGCTCAATTTTAAAACAGAAATTCAGATGTAATGCAATTTGATGCATATATCCCAAATTTTATTCAGCTTTAGGAAATGGCCTCATTATATAATGCAATTACTGTTATGATAAGGCCTTTGCTACAACTCCAAGACAGCAACAATCCTTTCATACTATGAATTGCAATCAAACTGCAATGTGTCAATTTAAAACACTAAAACAAAGACCTGTAACTTACTTTAAGTAAACTAACAAAATAAGTATGGTAAGTATGTAGCCTTTATTACACACATTTTAAAAATAAACTGTAACAGAAGCAAATTAAGTCACACAAGCACAACTAAATATACATGTAACTAAAAATGCACCAATTCAACAAAACTGGTTTTAAGCAATTCTGGTGTATCACTGTACTCAGTGTACTGTATAATGTTTTATATGGATACGAATTCTATCACAAATCCACAAGCACAGGTACAAAGCTATTGCTTCTCCTCACCAGAGTTCATGCACTCAGACTGTCAAATATTATTTTGGTAATATGATCACAGACATATGGACCCGTCCATGAGTCACTAACATCATTGTGGTCTTCCATATGACTTCCACAGAGGTTTAAAAACTGACATATTTACAAACAAAATGAAGAACTACAGATATATTTTCCAAATATGAACAATGTTGAACATTGAACAACTTGCATAATTTGAGCAAGCACTAGATTAGAACGCTTGTTAATCATGCAATATTAGATACCTTTTCGATGGCCTCATCCAGAGATCTCCAGACTCGGCCATGTACGGTTCTTCCTTTATAACCTACACATCAATTGTCAATCTATACACATTATATCTAACCTGTAGACGTGATAACGTTTCTAGATGCAAACTATTTTGGTAAAAAAGTGTAAATTCACTCGGAAAACAAGTGGAGCATTGGTAGTTAAACTACACATTCTGTGAAATCATGATGACATCTGTGGTAAAGCCTCTCAGTGCAGTGACTTTTCCAAATACCATATATGAATCACCAAATATAAATCCAGTATAAGCTGAAAATTTTGGACAATCATTAAAGTTTCAAGTTGGGTCATGACTCTTATTGGAACAAAGGAAAAATTTCACATGTCTACCAATGAGCTAACAGATAAGATGAATATGACCACTAATTAACATTACTCTTACTCACAGTGGAGATTTTGTCTCACCCCTCCACAAGAAACAGCTCTCCCTTTCTCACTGAGGGCAGTATTGGCCTAACAGTGGTCAAAAATTTAATGACAATTTCAGGAAAAGGTGGCAAACCCCACTATACAGATCTATTTTGGACCTATGAAAGCATAGGTCCCTGACCCCTATAGATCTATTTTGGACCTATGAAAAGCATAGGTCACTGACCTCTATATATCTATTTTGGACCAATGAAAAGCATAGGTCCATGACCCTTATATATCTATTTTGGACCTATGAAAAGCAAAGGTCCCTGACCCCTTTGTAATATGCACAGAAGCTCCTTGCAAGATCGTTAAGTAAATAAACAAGGCATTTGCATAACGTTTCAGCAGCCACCAGAGAAGGCAATACACGACAACACACAGTTTGCCATCACAGCCTCTGTTATATTTACCAAATCATACCACCACCGGTCTCCCTTCCAGAGTAGCAAAGCAGAAAGCCTGGCCTCAGGGCACTTATGGCAAGCCATGCAGCTCAAAATATACAGGAACTTGTCATTTAAAACCATCCACCCACAGCCGATGAAAACCACACAGCCCATACTGCCCTCCTACAACTCATGCTACACAGTTCTAGTAAGGTCGAATAAGAAAATAGATCAGATCTCGTGGATGAAGGAAGGAAAGCCTGCTTATCCTTCTCCCTTCTCCTTTCATTCATCCCACAGCCTGGCTTCATTGGATGTGAAAAGCAGCAATATTCACCTCGGATCAGATAGATCAGACAGCCAGCAACCAAGTCAAAGACTCTTAAGCCGACATGGAGCCGGTGGTGGCACACATTCAATTCGGCCATGGACAAAGTCCACACAGGGCGTAAATCATTCAAATCTCTCTCTCTGTAATAATAATAATAATAATAATACTCTCCAACGAAGACAGCAAAACGTTGTAAACAATTTCTACTGTCAAATCGAGATATAAAAAGCTCCTGCTCTCAGGTCAAATGAAAACACGAAAATACCACATAAATCTAAATCATTAACCCAATAAGCCATACAATAGTTTCCCATCCGCAAAATAAAAAAAAGAAACCCTGATAAACACTCCAGCCTTACCACATGAGAGGTTCGGACCTTTGTAATCGGAGTCACGAAATACATAATGTCTTCCAGAAGGACTCCATTCCCACGGCTCAAGGTGGAACCCCTCTTCCCTTGTCCAAACATAGCCCCTGAAAAACCACTCACAGTTCACTACAAGCGTTGCAGAATTCATTAAAAAAACAAAGTCTTCACAATGTAATTCTTCCCATGATATGCTCCTTTTTTACACAGTTTCTGCACACAGGAAAAACTTGAACAGTCGAACATAAAATTTCAATCTATGGATCAAACTTTGACATGTTTTCTAACGCTGCTTTGTAAGGTGCCTTTGTAATGGCCTGGCTGTGTTTAATACAGGGCCACATAAATTATCATAATTATTATCACGTTCACTATAAAATGCATTACTAGAAACACCATTCCAATCATGTTTTACAAGCTGTCAGCCCTTCTATAGGGTTATTTTAAAAGAAAAAGCACTTTACTTTATAAAGAAAAAAAGTGCAAGAAGTGGTCACACTGATACAGGACAAGCATTTGGCTGGTTCAACCTGCAAAGCATCATTATATGTTTGTTTGTATGTGCACTTGTTATAGTGCCCCTTCAAGCTCCCTACTCAGAGGCGCTCCCGACTGCAGAGCGGACACTGCATCGGAGTTTCACGCCGAAGCGCTGAGCAATTGTGAGTGAAGGACTTGCCCAAGGCCCTTATGCGGCGACCTGAGGTGGATTCGAACCTGCAACCCTACGGCTGCAAGGCGACGAACATACCCGCTACACCACCGCGCCCCAGGATCATTGTTGAACAGCATACTATCCAGCCTTCTCACTGGACAAATTCCCTTCTCAATATCATTTATAATTGATTCTGTATAAAATTTCAATCAACATTAATATCACGGTTCATTGCAAATTGGATGGAAGTGATATACAAAAAAGTCATCCAACAGATTAGAGACAGACTACTGACCTTATTCCATTGCACGTACTGACTGCAGCTTTCGACTGCGGCTGGCCAACGACATGGCCAGTGTAATAGCAGCGCGACTCATTCTGAGACAGAACACAACATGACTCAACCATAATCCAGACAATAAAACAACAACAAGCCATTAATAGAATTACCTGTACACTAGCATTAAATTTTTTTATAATACAATGGTATGCTGCCATCACATGAATCTATAGTCTGGAAATCCAACCTTCTTGAAACAACACTTAATTTCCATTGATATAGCGACTCCAGTCAAAACCAAATAAAACAAAAGCATCAATGAACATATAAAAATGTGACTCTACAATGCCACATGTAGCTCTCTTAAAGCTTTCTATTTATAGAAACTGAAAAATTACCATAATAATAATAATAATGACAATTTCTACCATGTCTGATAACAACATATCACGATGTATTCTGAAAATGAGTGACTAATAATTATGTCTACATGACAGCCAATACAATAAAATGGACAACAGAAATGAAATACTGGTTCATATCGAATACCTGAGCATCGTGATACAATTCGACGTCATCCTTCACACTCTTCAACGTAAAATTTGAACTAATCAAATACCTAGATTCACCAAATCAGAAAAAACCACAAACAAGTAAGCATCATCAAGAGTCATATTTAATGCAAAGATCATTGCTAATCATTCGTTTACATAATCAATTGAGTTAATTTATACCATAATTATGATCTGTGGTAATATCAGACAGAAATTATGACCAGCATTGGAGGCTGAAGGTATACAATGACAAAGGTAAAATCTAGAACAAATAATGCAATCATAATGCTCATAAAAATTTATTTAATGACTAGGAGCTCTAGGTCACTATAGCTTGACCCCCACCCTTATACCTGAATGAAAATTCAACGAATTTGAACAAATTGTGTGGGTCATATTTTTCATGTTCAAAGTTCAAACCACCCCCCATGGCAACGTCACTGCTCCTAGTTCATTTGCTGTATTATAACTTCTGCTAATGGGATAAAATATCTATAGGTTTGCTTGTTTTGGACTTGTCAGAAGCAATTATACAACTTAGAGCTCTGTCTCCCACAAAGCAACATAGAGTGTTATTTGACACAGAGCTATGTCAAAAAGCATTTTACCCACCCTACAGTCAGTTGGTATGAGATATCATGTTAAAGAGCATAATCTCTAAGTCAAAATGACATCAACCCATCCTATGGTAAAATCATCATATCAGAGGCTCTGAGCATCAGGATAAAAAAGCCCCTATTTCGATAATTACATGTAACTATTGCATGCAAAGGATTTATCGCTAAACTGAGATCACAAACTGGTATCTGCTCTGACACAGGTCTGTTAGTAATGAAGTCCTTTGATCAGTATAAGCCTACCTGGAGTTTCCCATTTCAAAAGTATCAATTTTTTATGTCTGAACCCTGACATTTGCAGAACCCAGAAGCACTGTGAGATGCTTCAGATCATCTACACATCTAACCAATGCTCAGTGCCTTAGTACTTCTGAAGTTACTTCTAGTTCAACCCTCATTTTACATCAGCTTCACTGTTGAGAATACTTCTCATTTAAGAATTCACTCTTTAAAAAGCTGCCATATGGCTGATCATCTCATTTGCAATCAGAAAATGTTCGGCCACTACCTGCTTTACATTTCGACCAAAAAAGATACTGGTCACACAGATACCCAGAGTGATGAATAATTGTATTTATATCTCTTGAATATGGGATTAATTTTGGAAGCCATAGAAATATGGGAGCGATGCAAGGACAGATTAATTGCGTATTAATGTCAGAGTGCAGACACAATTCAACAGATATAATTATAAACCAGTGCCATAACAATATCCACTAGTTACCATAGGCTTCTGTAGTTTCATTAATATGCCATTAAAGTAAAAAAAGGACTTCCGCCCCTTAAAACCATGTGTCTCCTATAGAGACCTAACCAGATGGGCGAGAAACTGCTGCTATTTTCAGCCAATTACACCCAGAAGACCGTGTAGCCTGAGTAGCCACACGAATACAGTACTCAACAGAAATAATTAGGAATTTAAATGAAAAAGCATGCATAATGTATGGTGAAACAGCAGTCAAGTCAGTCGAGATATACGCAATCCACCCGACTCATTTACTGACATAGGCAAAGCCAACCTTGCTCAAAACTAGACAAAAAACTACACAATGCACTCGCCGACCATCGGACATTTATATATGTTCATGGTCCAGAGTTGAAATGGATGGAGCTGTACAATTGTACATGTGATGTCCATTAGATACATGACTAACCTATGACAGTGTTCCATTATCCTAACTCTTTCTTCCCATAATATAGTCAATTAGAAAATAGGTTTGAAACCCAATCTCATCTGGTTTCCAGGTCCCTCTACATGTAAATCTCTGTTGGAGGAGTGAGTGGATTATGTTTCTCCCAATTGCTTCAACAGACAGCCACGCATCCTTAGACTACTTAACCTGTTCAACCTTTCACTAACATACACTACAGTCCTTTTTAACTGGCGGGCCAAGTGCCTCTGGGTCAAGTGTCTCTTTTCATTGTCTCAAAACCACTTGTGTGTGTGTGTGTGTCTCTCTCTCTCTCTCTCTCTCTCTCTCTCTCTCTCTCTCTCTCTCTCTCTCTCTCTCTCTCTCTCTCTCTCTCTCTCTCTCTCTCTTGGTCCAATGCACTGGGAGTGCCTCTTATTGGTGAGCACTGTGAGAGGTGCTATATAAATTTATAAATGCAATACAATACAATAGTGCTAAACAGCCATTATTATATTGATAGCACAGTCCAATACTCCAATAATTACACTATTTAATTTAATTTTTTAAACACCTCAAAACAGTCTAAAGAGATATAATCATGGTGGAAATCACAACCGAGAAGCCCAAATTACAAGGCAGCTTTGTTTCGTTTCCTGCTGGACACCACAAAACACCACAAAAAAGAATCCCTTTGAGCAATAATTTACACAGAAAACTGTATGGCTAACAGAAAATTTGTCTTTCAAATGCCAAAACCATTAGCAGACTTTACAGGAATACCCACACTGTGGCTAATTTGCACTTGAATTACACCCGTCTGTCACCAAAAAATGTCCAAACTGCTACCAGAAGTTAGTTGGGCTTAACAAAGCAAAAAATCAATCAGATTCATCTGCAATGGCTATAGCTCATTTAAAACAGAAGAACACAAAAGCATTGGCAGAGAAAGAGAAAAAAACAGCATGGCTGCCATACGATCCTAAGCAGAAACATCTGGACCTACTTGTTAAGGATCAGCTGCAGGGTGAAGAACTGATGAAATGCTGTAAATTCGACGAAAATATCGCCTGGAAGAATGGCAGCCTGTCGCAACAAACAACAAGTGGTCGCACTTTCAGTATACATTAACGCCACTGAGGTCTTCCTTACATCCCAACTTAGACATCAGCACCATTGCATCAATAAAATACAAATACCTAGCAGCACACAGTCTTATGCAAGAAATTTCGCACATGATGATGATGATAGTGGTGATGATGATGGTGGTGGTGATGATGATAATGATAATAAAGCAAACGACATAGATGGAGTAGCATAGCATGTGCTGCAACATTTAAGTTGCATAGAACGCATTGCACGCTCCTGATACTAGCTACTAGCCCATTGTTGTCACCATCATCATAAAATAATTAAGTCATCATAATCATCACCATCATCATCAAGTACATAGACCTTCTGTCTTCACCATTGCCATCATTCACCAACACCACCAATAAAATTTTGCAGTGCCAGCTATTTTTTATATACTGCATATGGGTGTAAACAAATTCATAATGTCCATTATTTTTTAGTCATTTGTCAAGTCGCTGTTTTTACATTCATGTATAGTTGTAAAATAGATTTTTTGCTTTTATCGTTCTCTGTAAAATTCCCTTTCTCGGTTTTTTCTTCGTCTCATATTTTTCCAATTTTTTTATGTCACAACCATATTTTTATATTCACTACTAGCTGAACCCGGCCACGCGTTGCTGTGGCAGAAAAGACCGTCCTCCCCTCCCCCCTCCCCCCTCCCCTAGCCCTCCCCCTCCCCTTCCTTTTTTTGCTTTTTTTAGGCCGCAATCGAATGTGTTGAAATGCGCTACATAAACGGAAGACACTTATCAACGGGCGTATGTTTTGAAAACGGTAGAATTTGCAAAGTTGCTTTTTTTGTTTAAAACATTGCGCTTTTTCCCAAAAAGCGTTCTGCAAACCCGGCCGTGTTGGAACTAAACGTTTTGGTGAAGTTTCGAAAGCAATCAATGAAGAAAGTTCGGAGATCTTTCGCCAGGTGCCAAACGCGGTTAGATTTTTATATATATAGATTTATAATTATATTATTCTCCTTAATTTTATTCTCGTCTGATGTCCCTTATTCTGTCTCCGTACTTTACTAATAACTATTCTATACGATGTGAAACATTTGTGATGTTTGTCCAATATCGGCCTAAGCTGTATGTTTCATTTTTGCTTTATTATTCCTATATCAGCAAATAAATTAGTCTTCATAGACATATGAACTTGTCATGCTGCTTAAATGTCCTAGGAAGGCACCTGAAACTGAATACAGCAAAACTATATTAGAAACCCCCACATACAACCTAACATGAGTTCTATAAATAGTGGTCCATGTCTGGTAGGCATTTGATACCAACACAATTAAATCTAACTGTGCCAAACAAATCAATCACAATTAAGACAAATTCACTGCTGGAGGTGAGGCTCCATTTAAGACTGCAAGAGTCCTCCTATCAGCGTCTATTAAACCAATTTTATCGGGCTGCACAGTGGCACAGTTCATAGGTCACTGCAAGGGTCATCTGGGGCACAATTTGATGCTGATCAGGTCATCCTGTGACTGTTTCCTTCCCTTCAAAAGCCAGCTATCATTCCACCCATTAAGACCTTTTATATCAGCACAGGACCTCAAATGAGCATTTGCTGAAGAAACCCCTATACCAGAGGGCGTTTATAACTTTGTGACTAATATACAACAGCTGCTGGCCTAAGCAGGGACAGAGGAAGGGGGGCTTATGGGTTCTCACTCCTCAGTTTACCACCACTCCACTCTGGATGATGATGCTATAGGGCTGTCTGCACCATTTGGATAACTAACCAATCACCAAGCCCATTTTTACTAGCAGCCAATAACTCACAAAAATGATGCCAAACATAACTAGGGTGCTGGTCCTGCTGCTGCTGATGATGATAATAATTACAACAAAGAATTACTTTACAATTATGAAAAGAAATTGTCGTCAATTAGATATTAGGCTATGTACAATTTTTAAACTAAGTGCAGATATTACAACAATCCTTATATGCAAAATGATATTTATTTTAATTTATCAACATTTTAACATTGTGGCAGCTAGTATCAAAGCACCATGTTTGTTTTCCCTCAATGATATAAACACCAAACTCAGAACACATACATATATTCCAATCATTTAAAGTTGTTTACAAATCAGATTTGGCACTGAGTTATTTTTCCAATTTCAATTTGAACTCTACACACTATTGCTCAAAAACCATCTCTCATATATATGTTTCAAATGTTTATTTACATCAAGGTAGGAACAGTCATCAGTTCCAGACAAAAATAATATGTATTGGCTTTCTAATTGAACAGATCATATAGGAAATAAACAATTCAAATGTTAGGTTATTACCTAATTGCTATGTAATTGCTCATTTCCAGCCTAATAGCCAGCCTAAACAAAACTTGCAAGGAGGTTCACTTTCACAATTACAGGCTGTGTATATGAGTCATGGTCTAAGCGGTCTAAGCGGTGGCTGTCCTATAAGCAATAGTCCTTGAGCAATGGCATTATATACCGTAGAGTCATGAAAATTAAAACCCCAAATCCCTAAAATGACAAAGATGTAAGTAAGTAAGCACTTATTCATATGTCTTCACAAAAACATTGCAATCGAAATGTCTAAATAAAACTGCATTTGGTCTAGGGATTTATTTAAAACATCCATTAAAAGCGCAACTATACACATAATTCCAACAACACACTGACTCAACTTGCACTGGTAGTCATTTATTGACTTCCGAATGATGAATGGTGGAGCAGGAGCTGATCCATATTGCAGAGCAATAGTATTACATGGATAGCCATTCATCCATAGAGTGATTGCTTCCTTTTAGTTTATTAATACAGTTCAATGTTGCTTTGCAGCACTAGAGTCAGCAATGACACATCTCCAGTCTCTACTGGAGTGTTGGTTAGTGGTAGGCCTGCCAGTGGCCGTTGGTTCCTAGCAGGTGGCGGTTCCCAGCAGGTGCCCACCCAATGGCGGCAAACAGACCATGAAGCATATAAACAAAACTAGGTCACAGAAGTATATAATGATTATTTTATGCACGATTATTTTAAGCATAATGATAATGTTAAGCACAGTGATTATTTTAAGCATAAGGCCTAAAAAACAATGTTGTGTTTCCGGTAACAGAGCTAAACAAAATTGGGTAGGTAGGTCGGAAAATCATTTTATTTTGGTAAAATATTTTTATGCAGTGACTATCCGAGAAAGTATACCCCACTAGTCTTTTTTGCACGCCGAAACAAAGTACGTGTTCTAAGCAAGTATAAACTGCCTATTTCCCGACTTTCTGCACCTAAAACTGCTCTAGAAACAGTCCTATTAATTTCATTTTGTTGACGTCTCTTATGTTATGTCAATAAAAAGGTTGAAAATTTTTTTTAGTTTTTAATTAAATTTTTTTTTTAAATTTTTTGGGTGAAAAACTTTTTTGTTAATAATTTTTTTTTACAAAAATATTTGAGTCGCGGCCGTAAAAATGGGTCGGTCGGGTTACCGGAAACACAACAATTTTTTTACGCCTAATAATTACTTTAAGAGCACAGCCATATTAGAGCTAACCATTTAGTGGCCTGTCAAGCAACCAGTGTAAAAACAGCGAGTAATGTGAGATGTGAGACGGATGACAGAGGCTATATAGGTTTTTGGTTTCTTTGGTAGGACAGATTTATGAAGTAAACGACCTGGGTTGTCTAACCCCACCCCCACCCGGCCCCAACTCTCTGGTAAAAAGGCCAGCACCGGCAGAGGCTGCCAATTTAGCCTGCCCCCTGGTAGGTACCCTACCCTATCCTTGTCATTTTGGTAAGTATGGCTTTGAATCGATTTTAATCATGCTGGGATGTGAAGCCCCACCATGCATGTCCCGCATATATACAGCATGCCTGCAGTCATGGCCCGCACAGCATGAAATGAAAAACAGAATGAACAAAACAAGTAAACAGTGAGTCCAGAAATACAACAACAGAGCTTCAATCTATTATAAGAAATGCTGAAAACAAAGAATAAGTAAATGGAAGGTAAGAAAAAAAGCAGAAAAATAGACAGCAGAAGCCTCTTAGATACAAATTCCTTCAAAAATAACTAACAAAACTGTACCAAAGTAAAATAAAATAAAAACCCATTAAAATGAAACAACCAACAATCTTAATCATCAGTTAAACATAAAATTGAAAAACAATATTCCTCAGAAAAATCACGAACATTAAAGATTTTTTTCTTAATATCTATGAGACATAACTGGCCAGCAGGAACTTAAGCAAGCAAACATGTAAGGAGACAATGGATGTCCAGATGTTTAGTCTGCCTTAAACTTCCAATACTTACATCTCTCCAATGTTCTATTCCTTGAGTACAATACCGACACTTGGCCAAGGCACCTCTCCATATGACTAGCCGGACTGAATCATCATCATTTTTTTGACACATCTCTTATCTTTGTATCTCACTGTGTCAGCAGCAGTTCAGTACAGAAATATATTTTCCATCCATCTGTCTAAATACTGACTATCACACATGTGTAACCAGATCACCAATACTGGTTGTGATTTTCCCTGAGAAAGAGTGAATTATAGAGGTTATCAACAGAATAAATGCTACCACTGATAGGGATAGACACAAGTAGAAGCCTCTCGATCACAAGACACGCAGATGCTGTTCAGCGTTTCCATAAGATACATCAGAAAAACACAAGTCGTTACATAATACGTGGAGATACTATCGGATACATCACAAGCTTGTCTTTGTTTCCGCTGGGCAATTGGGAAAGAGTGAAGAAAGAACTGTCATTTTCAATGGAATACATGCTGACACATTGACAAAAGATATGCTGACCCACAAGTCAAACTTCAGTAATAAACTTTCTAGTATATAATACATGCATCGTATTTAATCAACGATGTCAGTGCATTCTTATGAATTACGTACAATTTCTTTAGCACCATAACTACAGGAGTTTCTATGATCAATTTTTGATCATCTCATTGGATCTCTGTATGGAAGGTGAACAAGTCAAGTTCAGAGTATAACTATGGTATTCAAACTATTGTCCATAACTTGGTCCATACTTTACCACATGTGGTCCAGTCCAACTTTATATAAATGGAAAGGCTGTCAACCAAACATCAATCTTATAGGTCACTGGTCAGTGCACATCAACTCAGATCTCCAGTCCAACCTTCACATCTCTGGAGTCATTATTCTTTCACAAAATTACCAGGTATTATAGGACAACAGGCACACAATCTAGAGCTCTGACAACAGCAACAGTGTTGTCCTAAGATTCACGAATTCTCCCTACTTTGAGGTAATTCTATCATAAACACGGTCAAGCAGCACCAATTATTTCACTCTGCTTCTTTGTTAGCCAAAACCTCCTACCAGGACACAGGAAATAGTTTCTATAATATCAGCATCCAACCAGCCCCACTTAATTCAAGCTCCATTTTCTGCTGCACCTTGACATGGGTCACACTAAACTCCTGTGCATGTATTCATAATAATTATAGCTCACCGGGTTTTGTTGGCTTTGCTTTGCACTCAGCCAATGTGGGCCACAGGTTCACCAGACCCTGTTTTTCTTTTTCTGGTGGTACAAATATGAGACACTTGCTGAGATCAAAACAAGAGTGAGCCAACTGCTGCAGCAGCAATGCAGTAAATGATTGAGAACCTTTCCAGTATACAGATCTAACAGATCATTTATCAGGAGAGTTATATACATTAGACCAGACCCCTGCATTCCGTGCAAGACAGAATTATTCCTGTTTATTTACAGCTTGTTTAAAGGAGAGTAAAGGAACCGACTGTGAGTCACTGGAAATATCTCAATAAGCAAGCGTTATAAACGAGTTACCAACAAAACATCTGCATCCTCTGGCGACTGGTTTATCCCAACATTCCCATTTTCAGTGTCATTCAAACCAAAGTTAACAAGTCTTAGAAAAAAGGGTGAAAATTATATATACCATAACTAACATGCAGCAAGAGGTTTGAAATATTTACCAAAGCTGTTTTCTATAAAAACAAAATCAATCGAGACATCTTGAACATGAACCTCTTTTCATCAATCAATCAATCAATCAATAAATCAATCAATCACATGTTTATTTATTAATCGAAACTGTCAAGGCACAACTGTTACTGTTACATGTGGGGCGCGGTGGTCTAGTGGTGGCGTCGTTGCCTTGGAGCCGGAAGGTCCGAGGTTCGAATCCACCTCCCCGCGTAAGGACCTTGGGCAAGTCCTTCACTTACAATTGCTCAGCGCTTCGGCGGGAAACTCCGATGCAGTGTCCGCTCTGCATCGGGAGCGCCTCTGAGTAGAGTGAGCTTGAAGGGGTGCTATAACAAGTGCACATACATACATACATACATACATACAATCATACATACATACATATACATTAAGACATGTATGTATTGTCATAGCATTATAACAAGATAACAAAGCACAGCTATGACACACACAAACAACAAGTGACACACAGGTTTGCTCAGATGCTTTGCCACAATTATCTGGGTCAATTACTGTTTGTTCCTTAAGCAAATTCTTGGCTAGAAATGGCAGACAAACATGTTCCTTCAGTCAATTAATAATTTCTCATTGTACTTAGTAGGTCTCTACGATAATTACATGTTTTTATCTAGGTCAACTGGTGTCAGCTAATTTTATAAATCACTGGGTAACATATTAAATGAGTAATTATTCCAACCCAGAAATATTTCTATGAAATCCTATCAAACAAATATTTCTGACATGGAACAATTATTCATCTGATATGTTAAAAAAAAAATCTGGAATTAACGGCCTTTTGGATCAAATGTAATATTGACTAATGACGACTGGTTTCAATTGGCATTAAGCTACGATGAAATCAACTATTCATAGCTCAACATTAATTCATTACTCCATATATAATTCAATTCAGCATTTTCAAACAAGAAATTACTGCAAATGTTCTATGCACAATTCAAAAACGTAATGCTTTAATTCACTTTTAAAATTGCAAACTGCATATAAGTCCAAGCACCTTAACTACAGAGTTTCTATGATAATATATCCTAATATATTTTCCTTTGCATGACATCAATCTTACATGTACATGTAGGCCTATACATACATGTGTTATAAAAGTCACAAGACAGAGGGCAGAATTGAAGGCAATCAGCCATCAACTCAGAAACCTCCAGACATGTCTAGACATCTGCATGGCTGACACACACACTGTAGAACAGCATGTAAGCCTGTTTGAAAATTCACTCATGTATAAACCACATGCAATATTATTCCTTGGCCAGCACACAGTTTGAACTAAATGGCTAATGAACCATTCATTTCTGAGCTGATATTCTACATCATAGGCAATTAAATGGCAATTGCTTTTACAAGCGTCTCATAATACTAGCTAACTAGAATTCATGACTTCATGCATAAAATTATGCCAGATGTAGTGTAGGCGTGTTTAAAATATTCACTTGTATTATTGTATATACTATGCACAATAGGTTCCCTGGTCTGCAAATTTATAAATAAATCGGGTATTTCATGTCTAAACTGATCTGTGCACAACACAGTTTTACATCATTTACATTACAATACTAAAGTTCTACTTCCTTCAGCATATGAAAAAGCAGCTGATGTGCACAGAATATGCAGAGCTCTGCTAATCTGTACATGATATGCCATGGTACATGAATGGAATAACTATGCTCTCATTCAGCATCGTGTAATTTCATGTAGAAGATCACCACAGACACCACAAGAACTTAATATCTGAGCTATAGTTTTACCAAAAAAGTATAAGTACTCTCAGTGCTCGTGTACTCAGCACTAATGGGTAAATGTTGCGAGAGAGTATCAGGCAGAGGTGATATTCTACAGACAGCAAGCCAGAGCAGAGACGTCATGGCATGACTGATTCTACTTAACGTTACTCTACATCTGACTCGTATCAACTAAACAAAGCAGCCACAAACACTGATACAGAATGCAACAGCTTTCTGTATCAGCATTAACACTGGCAGTGGAAGAATTCATATGGGACAAGATTAATATGCACCGTGGCACTAAAGTTCAGAGCAAACATAATATGAAGCGTTCATAGTCAAACACAAAAGCAGATGTACTGCATATTCTGTGCACACCTCAACTGCTCAAAGATTACACATAGAGCAAATAGGCGTGTTGGTGGCCACTGGTAACCTCTGAACCCAATTATGCAGTTGAAGCCCAAGGGTAATAGCAGAACCATTAGAGCAACAATTGCACTAGTTATATATATAATTAATTGGTTACCTCAGCAGCTGTTATGTTGAGGGTTAGATTTCTGTTGTAAATTCGTGGCACAGTAACTTCGTATGTACGAAACTCTGGCAAGGCACTGCCTTTCGTTGAGCTGTATGGAGCACCTGCAGCACAAGGAAACAGAAGAAGTGCAAGGATCATTGATAAGTTGCAATCGACATGTCTAAATAAAACTGCATGCATTTCAGCAATACAGTATATAACAGAATATATGACAGGTTCACAAACACAGTAGAAAAGGGCACATACGGCAAACAGATGGAAAAACATGCACAGTCAGATGGACACAGACAAGATGACAAGCAGATGACAAAATATCCACACTCCACTGTAAGATGGACACAGACAAGATGACAAGCAGATGACAAAATATCCACACTCCACAAACTGTGGTCAGATGGACACAGACAAGATGACAAACAGATCATACAACACAGACAGTGAGATGAACATAGATAGGATGACAAACGTATGGCAAAATTGGTAGACAGTCCTACATGCAGACAGACAAAAAATCATACTTACAATAACAAGTTTTCTGACTAACATCGAACTCCAGAAATTAGTCTTGAAAAATGTACTCTAAAGACTAAACTTTCAACCATAAACCAGCAAGGCACACATAAACATGTAGCAATTAGCACTGCCACTACATATATTCTTCAGTAGTAAAAGAAAACATATTTGAAATGACTGACGATAGATTATTAACATGACTTGTAGCACTTGGCTAATGCTTGTAACTAATCTCTAATAATCTATTTTGCAGATACAATTGTCACCACCGCCTTAAGCATAAACTATCCATGTCAAAACCAATTCATAGCCGCTTGATGCCAGACAATTTTAAGAATGTATAACATTGTACAATGTATACATGTATGCAAATAATCATATTACTGTCTGCCTATATAGAAGTAGTAGGACAGGATTTACATCTACCAGAATCCAATAGATTTCTGCTTGTTGTTATAATAAATTTATTTTAAAGAGCATCAGCATAATATCATTATTTCCATCATCCAGTATCAGCTTATTGTCAGTGTTATCATCATCATCATCAGTGCCTGATGTCAGCTATTTGGATGGGATTGTGTGAATAAAATTAATTATCTGTACATCTATCATTTGCTAATTCCAGCACTCCACTCTCAAGTCCAAGTCTCATAATGTCTTAGATTACAATGTCTATGCTGCACAGACTCCCTTTGTTTCATTCCTTCCAACAACAAGCAGTGCACTGTATGTGAATCAATCAACTGATATCCTTTCCACATCGTTAAATCATCAGAGTCTTCAATTAAGGTTTTAATGTCCAGCAGCACTGTTTTTTTTATCAAGGAACAATCCACTTGTCTGTAGACCTCAAATTCCTGAAATTTTCTATCTAGAGACAAATTGTTCCTGCCCAGATGATTCTTCTAATCTTGCTTAAACCATTCAACATTCCGATTCATGTAGGAAAATGAGCTGTGGTATCACCGAGCATGTTCTTATCTTGGTTTTCTTTGTTAGATTTCCATGCTTCCCTATGTTCAGTGCATATTTTCAAATGCTTAATAATAATAATAATAATTACGACGATTTATATGGCGCAGTAACACAGCCATGCCGTTACAAGGGCGCCTTACAGAAAACCAGCTACACCGGATAAGCCCTAGCGAACAAGTGTGATTTTAGCCTGGCTTTAAAAGAGTCCACTGAGCCTGCTGATCGGATAGCGAGAGGAAGACTGTTCCAGCAACGAGGACCAGCGACCGAGAAGGCACGATCGCCGAAGCACGATCTCATTCTCCGCACACGCAAATCAGACCTCTCGGATGATCTGAGCCGAAGCCCAGCCGCGGAGGAATGAGTCTCTATGCAGCAATCGCGCAGGTACTCGGGCGCAGCTCCGTGAAGCGATTTGAACACGAGCAAACAGAGCTTGAATTCGATGCGAGATGGAACAGGCAGCCAGTGGAGGACATCACGGAGGAGCGGCGTGACGTGGTCGTATTTTCTCCTGTTGCAGACTAGCCTCGCCGCGGCATTAAGCACTGACTGGAGTCCGTCCAAGAGGCACGCAGGCGCGCCGGCAAGCAAGCTGTTGCAGCGATCCACCTTGGAAGTGACGAAAGCGGCGACGGCCGCCCTCGCGGCCTCAAAGGGCAAGGACTTGATGCAGCTCCTGATGAGACGGAGCTGCCGGAAGCAACAACCTACTGTCCAGGCGATATGGCGCCTCATGGACAGATCTGACTCCAGCAGGACGCCGAGATCGCGCACGGAAGTCGAAGGCCGTATCAGGGCCCCACAGACACTCAGCGCGCCGGTGTCGAGATGGAGACACCGTCTTCTGGTCGCACACCACAGGAAGTCGGTCTTCTCGGGGTTAAGCCGCAGTCGATTCGACCGCATCCAGTCGGCAATCCGCTCAATGCCAAGCTCCATTCTTCCCCTCTGCTGCTCGACAGTTGATGGATGTCCCCACGTGTAGAGCTGGGAGTCGTCGGCGTAGAAATGAGATGCTAGGCCGAGACTTGTAGCAAGCTCACCCACGTCGGCGGTGTAGAGCAGAAACAGCAGCGGGCCGAGAACAGAGCCCTGAGGGACGCCACAGAAGAGAGAGCGGATGGTTGAGAAGACCCCGTCGAAGAGCACCGTCTGTCGGCGATTGAAGAGATGATGGATCCAAGGACTCCTTAACAAGTACATCTTTCTTGCTTTTGCCCTCTGCAGTTTTTGGACTGCGCAGTTAGTTATACGGGGGCAAATAAATCTAGATGTTACTAGCAGGCAACGAGGATGAAATTCTGCAATCTACACATGCATATTTGTTCTTTTCACTATGCAATTATCAACGGAATTTTCAGTACATAGTGAGAATCAATCTAAGTACAGTCATAAATAACCTAACCCATGCAATGACTGCTACAGAACCATTATCATAATACAGAAGTATCAATTGATAGTCTCTTCACTTAATGTAAACAGTAGTTCTAGTCGTTGTCTGGTCGTTTGCTACACATTTATTTCCTGCATTTGCTATATTGCCACTTCAAGCTCTCTACTCAGAGGCGCTCCCGACTACAGCGTGGACGCTGTAGCGGAGTTTCACGCTGAAGCGCATGAGCAATTGCAAGTGTAGGATTTTACTCATATTTTACTCAGCGGCAGCTTGAGATGGATTCGAACTTGGAACCCTCCCGACTCCAAGGCACCGAACCCACCACTACACCACTGCGCCCCCGTAAATTATTGCTTCTCGAGGTGTAAAACTTTTTACCCAACCACCCATCATACAGTTAATTGATAAAATTTATGCTTCAATGTTGCACATGGAAAAGCTCAAATTTCACGTGGGACTATTAATAACTGTATTTATCACAAAAAAGCCGAATCATCTCTATAATGTGATATGTATCTGTTTGGTGAAATTCGTTGAGGCAGGACTATATCCCATTAACTTGCCAGAGCTGCAAAATTAATACCGCTAGACATGATGTATAGAGCAGACCACCGATGTTCTGTAGTATAAAAATTACAGCAATTATACTCCTCCCCCTCTGCTGCAGCTCATTTTCCCCAGGTATGTACTGCTAAATTCGAGTCGAATTAAGTGTGGTATCACAAACCTTGTGTTACTGACTAATCATGAGCAAAAGTAAAGTCCAAAAATGGTATAGTATCCAGTATTTCATCCATCTCCTGGGCACAACCTTCGGGAGAGTGTCTGGGTTTTCCTGTACCCTACACTGACAGTACAGGGTACTACAATTTGACAAATGCAGGGCACCAGTCTGATTACACAGAACGGATAGACAGACTAAGGTGGATAAGTATGCGAAACCAGGAAAAAATGGTGAATAAGTATGAGAAACCAGGTCAGTATTAAGTGAACTTGAGCTTTAACTACACCAAGTAATTTCCAGTAACAAAGCTGCTTCACTGAAAACATGTCTTCCAGAAACTTGGCCTACGCACATTGCACACTCAAGAACTTGTTGTGAACCTTGCTGCACATGAGTCTTAGATCTAAGCAGTGCTAGGCTGAGGCAGATGACCAGAATGTACATGGTTATCTTTTCACAAATTGCTTAGCCACTTTGGTTACTTTCTTCTGCTTACTTGGTATGGTGATGCCAGCTATAGGTCTTGCTCCAACTTACCTACCGGGTACTTGGTCTTTGTCAGCCTGTGACGAGTACTCGGACTAGTCGATCCCTATGCTCGAATGGTACGGGTGTGCTCTCATTCCCATCTGCACATACCTCCATCATGCAAAGCCATGCTTTTCTATGGTTGGCCTGGTCGTATGGTATGGCCTCCCTATTGAGTTGTGCCTGTTCCTAAATCACTCTCTGACACATTCTATAAGCAGTTTGAAAACTGTTCTTTTTCGCAATGCTGGAGTCAGGAGCACCTCTGAATAGTTTCCTTGAAGAGGTACTATATAAATACTTGAATTAATTAATTAATTAATTAATGAACTTCCTATCTTAGCCAACTGAGGTACTGGACATTGACCTGATCATGGTTTTTTCTGGTGTGCGATCAGCTAATGACTCCGAACAATAGATGTCACAAATTAATTAACATTGGCCATTTGGAACATGTCTTGTCTTCCAACTTACGATTTGCTTAATTGTGCTCAAGTATTAAATAACTTAACAAACAACAACAGCACAATTTGCTGAATGTAACCATGATATAATTATGTCTATTTTATGGTTTCAATGTAGTGAAGGCATAAATCGTAATTCATAGTATCAAAAGCAGTTCAAAAGACAGCAGGAATGCTTATCCAGTTTTTATGTTTAATGTTGAATAATCAAGTGGTTTGCAAGTTCTATCTTTTCTAGTAGTTTGAAGATAACATGAAGGGTAGTTAGTTAGAGGACGGTAAGCAGACAGATGGCTTTTTAGGAGAAAAGTAAACCATGGCATGTAGTAGGCAAGGAACTTGCATCGAAAGAAAGGTTGATACTGGTTGTTACCATTGGGCCCACAACTTCAAAGCAGTCTTTTTGAGGAACAGTAGTACTGAAGTCTAGGACATGCTGAGCATAAGGAGAAGAGAAGATTGTGAACGAGACATAGAGACACAGAGTCTGATTAGACTTAAGAGGTAAAAATATTGGGAGACATGGGTGGAGACATCTCTGCTCCAATAAACTGACAAACCAAAACAAGACCTTTAATACACCAAATGCACTAATATACAGAACAATGGTCTCAATCTCTGTACAGACTCTGGCATCTGTACACATCTCACTTGCTGGCAGTATTCATTTCTGTTAGTTTCATTATCACGCTCCGAACACTGGTTCTGTTTAAAGTTCTGATCCCGTTCTCCGCCGGTTGACATTGATCTGCACTCTAAAGTCTAGAACTCACAATCTATATTATGGATGTTAAATGAATACCGGAAATCCGAATGTTGGAACTTTCAAAAGCACTATCGAATTTTACTGCTTACAAAACGATTAATGAATTAATTTTAAAAAATCATTTGTGAGAATTTTAAGAGATGATTCAGGCATCTGTGCGGACAGTAGTCTTAAGGGTTGCTGAGAGAACAAACTAATTGCAACAAACAAATGAAAGATACTATGCTGCGTTACCCATGGCCAACTGTATATATGAAGTCATTGACCATGTACAATAGATATCAATGCACAGCATAGAGATAGGGCACTTCAAAAGTGGCATTGTCGCGCATCCTGTCAAATTAAAAAAATTGGGGTGAAAATGAAAACCAATATAAAATCCACTGTCAGCAAACGAGACGGATTAATTACAGAACCTATTAAACACTTATTTACGTTGTAAACAACTTCCCATAAAATGGCGTGGTGAGTGCTGTTGTGGCATCGTGAAGGTTGCTTAGGGTTAGTGTCATAATTAGAAAACCTGTTGAAGACCCTTTGCCACTTTAGTATTTCTACATGTGTTGGATAGCAGAATATTCCGCCAATTGACCAATTATTGTGTCCCAGGTGCCCTTAGAGCTTGATGCAAAGGCCTGCATCCAGTCAGTTACTGTATCAACGACCAATTATAATCTACAGGTGTGGCAGCGCTACACAAACCACCGTCATAACTTTCAACAACAACATTTTGGTGTGAACACCAGAGTGGACTTGTAATCATTTTTAAAGCTTTAATATTCAAATACGCTTTTATATTCCAACACTGAACGTCTACTCTAATGGATTTTGAAACATTATACAATACGATGATATATCTCCGGCATGCAAATGAAGCTGGCTTGATATCTTCATTTATAATTTTCTACTATTCTTGGCGCGTGGAACAAATTACAGCATGCTTTCCAATGTTAAACAGAAGTCGGGCCGATTCATACATAATGAGCAGTTAAAGGTTTACTTAAAGGCACATTTCAACTTGATTTACAGCAACGACTGAAACCTTATAATTATTATTTCAACCTGTCCATACTCACCGTAGACACCGCCAGAGAAAAAGGTTGAATACGCAAACAGACAGACTGCAAGAATCGCCTCTGGACATAAGTTCGCGTAAACTGTTGGAAAGACCGTCAATGAGAGAGTATTCATTTTATGGGAATAATCCAATTAATATGTTTTGCATAGAAAACGTTATGTCCAAACGCCACAAATAAATCTTTTACCACTCCGAGACATCACATCTCCCTACATCCACCACCGGCTGAGGTTGCCAAGATCAGCGTTGCCACTCTAAAAAATGAAAAAACCCAAGTTGGAGGGTCGAAAAAACCCAAGAAAACCCAAGTTGCCCAAATTATTGAAAATGTACACAATTTTCCGACCGAAAAATTTTGACGACCGTTTTTTTAGTAATTCGGACCAAAAAATCTTTCAATTTCTCGCCTCGTCCAAAAATTCTGATGACTTTTTTTAGTCATCCGCCCAAAATTTCTCAAAAATATCCACAATTTCCCAATATTCTTAGTCGAAAGAAAAACCCAAGCAAAAAACTCAAGTTTTTCCCGAAAAAACCCCATTTTTCAAGTTCGGAGATAGAAAAAACCCAAGATTTTGTCCAGAAAAAACCCAAGCAAAAAACCCAAGTTCTTCCCGAAAAACCCCCATTTCCCAAGTTGGGATCGAAAAACCCAAGATCTTGTGAAAAAACGCAAGGAGTGGCAACGCTGGCCAAGATATCTATTTATATAAATCAGAAGCAGCATCAGTTATGTAGCGCTTTTATTAGTGTCTGGAAAGTTATATTAGGCCTATATCCGGTAGGAATACTGCACGTGCTTATAAATCTATGCTTCCTTACGTTTGACTCGCAGGCTATTAATAATAGAGTAGGCCTAGCTGAGAAAATCTGAAGATGTAGGCTACGCCTAAATGTACTTGATTATAGCGACGGTAGGCCTATAATAATAATAATAATAATATTATTAGCCTAATAATGTGGTCGACCCTGCTCGTTTCAATGAATTGAACGGGTAAGATCCTTCACCTCAACCTGTAGTAGGGCCTACGTTGTGAATGGGTGCCGCGGACCATGATGAATAATAGGCCTAATGATGCGATGATAAAAATTTAACATAGGCTTAGTAGGCCTATAGGCCTATGCATTGAATTTTAATGGCGGTTATGCCTAAGTTTTAGTAATGTTGTTGCTTTTCGTTTCCGTTCATCTTTATGTTCTTTCTTAATCGCTTAAGTTTTTGTTCTTAGTTGTGTTCGTTTATAGCCATGTTATTTTTTAGCTTTAGGCCTAGGCCTAGCCTATATCTTCTCTTTTCATTTTCATTCTTTACTATGTTCTTCCTTAGGCGTTTTCGTTCGTTGTCGGTTTCGTTCTTAGTTCAGCATTAACTTGAACTTCTTGAAGAGTCCAAGAATCGTAGTAGGCCTAGCCTATATGTTCGGCCGATATTAGGCTAAACTCCTGCTGTAGGCTAGCGCATCTAAAGTTCGTAAGATCCTTCGAAGTGAAACACGTCCTGTGACGGTCATAATGTGTCCAGTTGAGAGAAAATTATCGCTGAGATTAACTTTTCCGGGATTAATAAATTATTGTCGTTGGGATTAACTGTTCGGTTTTGAGTTACCTGGTACAGTAGGCCAGGGGCTTCTATCCCTATACATGGCGGGCGCAGCTTGCGCCCAGTGAAAAACAGGGGGGAAAGCGGAATTTTTTTTATTTTCAATTTTTATTACACTTTTTACGTGTTACAACTTCAGAGTCTTCAGTTAAAGTCCTACGACATACGCACTTTTCGTGTGAGCCTACAAAATGTAATAAGTGCAGATCGGAATAAGTCGCTCGATTTTGTTGGCGCACTGTAGGCCTACATAAACGCAATAATTATCTAATATCATCTATGCTATGATATGTATTTCTCGCACTTAATCTCGCTATCATCGTCTGCATAGACGTGAAAAAGTTTCGTTTTTTTTGTTTACTGAAAAATTTGCCTCACCGGCATAAATAATTATTATATCGATAACAAAACACTATGCCGCGTGAGAAAACCGGCCATGGAAGACAGTGCTCAATCTAGGCACCTTTATGGAAGTTCCCCAGAAATTACTTTCCCCCCCATAGAACATTTTGACAGAATGGTAATAGTTTTTAGCTATAGGCCTACTCATAGACGGAGACCTGGGAGGACAGGGGGACGGCCCCCCAATAATTGAGCGTCAAGACTTTAAAAACGTAAAAAAAATGAAAACGGTGAAAATAGAACTTTTTTGACTTATTGGCCAGATGACTAAAAATGTTTTTTTTAAAATCATCAACTTTTTGGTGGTGAAAATAGAAATTTTTCTTGACCGTTTGACCAGATGACTAAGAAAAGGTCATCATCTTTTTTCAACTTTTTTGGCGGTGAAAGTACATCCCCCATAGAAAATTTAGACAAAACGGTAATAGTTTTTGGTTACTATCTGCATTTTTGCATTACATGAACTGCTATAACATACCATAATAAAATTTACTATTGTATGATTATAATAATGTTATTTGCTATTTTAATAAAGATAACATAGGTCTATCCTATAGGCTTAATTGAAAAATATTTTTTGTACAACCAAATGGCTTCTCTCCAATGTTTTATTTCAAAATTTTAGACGGTCAAATTTCAAACTGTTTTTGTTCCTTGAACACTAAGTAAAACAATATCATTATTACGTAGGCCTAGATTGTATTTTATTGTATTGCATTACACTCTATAAACTTATGTAACGCCTCTTGCAGTAGGCTACATACTAATCTGAGGCGCTAAACCCATGGCTGATTGGCATCAATTCCTCCACTGAAATAGTAGAGCAGTTTGGTTAAGAGGAGTATAAGCAGTATAATTTGGTACCGGCGTAAGCTGGGAAGTAAACAGCAAGTCCTGCGATACACTGGCCCCGTGTCCAGGACCTTGGGATTCGTCCATTGCTGGCTCAGGGCCATGGAAAAGGAGATGAGCGCCTCCCTGTGTTCCTCATGGAACGGGATGGGACTTTACTTTATTTTTTTGGTTAAGAGGACAGCTTAAAATGCTAAAAATCCAACATGGAAATTGCAAAAATTTCTTATGGGGAGGAGCACATCCCTTCACATACCATTCCCATTATCGGTCATACGCATGCTTCGGCGATGTCTGCTGCATGGATGCTCGTTTGTAGCCTACATCCTTCTACAAAAAAGCCTTCATTCCACGCACTAGAGGAGGGGTCTAGATTACATTAAATTGCCGGGAGGGAGGGAGGGCCGACCCAGAAAGGGGGGGGAAGAAGATGTGTTGCGCCCGGCTGCTTAGGGGGGAATAGAAGCCCCTGCAGTAGGCCTATTAAAATTAATGTCGTGCATGGATTCAGTTCTGGCAGGGCAATGATCAGGGCAAAAACTTTTTTACAGGTCATTATAATAGGCCCTATAGGGCAAATTTTGTTCTGACATGTCTTGTCGTAGCGACGCCTCTGATCGTCTACTCTGCTATCAGATAGGGCCTATAATAATTATACTTGACCAGAGCTAGGGATGGTCCGCTTGTTACTGTTTAACGACACTGCCATTTAAAAAATGATTAGCCTAATGTCGTCCTTCTCCTTTATCCAGGCTTAATTTTGGGACTGCAGGCACTGACTTGGCGGAGTTCGCATTGGTATCAGACTATATAGACCTAGCCTACATGCACCGGTTGAGCTGCAGGTCAAAGACAATTATAGTCTCTGATCGATGTCCATAAATTCAAGCCCCAGAATCAACGTTTAATCCCATTATCCCATCACCATCTGCGCCTCTAATCAACCACCATTCGCATTAGGCCTAAGCTACAATCTGTTCGGTCGTTGCTCAAGATCTTCGGCTAAGCAGCGGTTCTTAACATTTTAATTTAACATTTCGTCGTGTGAGGATTATCGTGTCGTATGTCCACTTTTGTGAATTCCGAGAAAAACGAGGTCAAAGTTTCGCAACTTTGGACGCCAAATAAAAGATATTCAGTGCAATCAAATTTAAGGCACAGGTGTCACATTAAAGCATTGTTATTGAATAAAGAATGTTGTATTAAAATGAAATTGATACCTAGAATGGTTTTTGTGAAATTTTGGAAAATGTTGTAAAAATGGACATACGGTAATGTAGATTCGAATTTATAAGGAACAGTTTGTCGTATGTCCATTAAGCATCATATTGTCGTATATCCAATTGTATTTGTAATTTCAATTAGTGTGCGGCATCTCCACTTTATACGAACACTTTGTTGTATGTCCATGAGAGTGATCAGATATTATGTTGTTGTATATCCAATTCTATATGTAATTTCCATCACCGTAGCGTGCCCACACACTGACATAATGGATTGCCGAATGAAATTATTGCTCTAAGTCGATTAGCCTACATCCGTGTACTATTCACAGCCAATACATTCAACCAACCAATCAATTTATCAATCAATCAATAAGTTTTATATCGAGCCATAGATATTGAAATTGATTTTGCATTATACCTACCACTTATCAATATTCAAAGACCGAAATCAAAAGTATCAAGAAAGCTTTAAAAAATTATTATAATACACACCGTGGTAAAACAATACAAAACTGTCAAATTGAAATGCTTCATAATTCTTATTCCTTAAAAACTGTTTTGTTGTAGAAACATGTTTAGGTTATCTTAATAACTTCAGGTAAGCAGTCACTGTTTCTACACCAGACCATAGCATATTTTTTTGGAAAAACTTGTTTATCTTAGGAAAAGAAACATATTAAAGATTAATGAAATCAACTATAATTATTTTGAGGCATAACATTCCTCTATAAAATAAGTTTGTAGGTCTATATGTAAGTTTTGCAGAAAAAAAGCATACTCTCTTAATGTAAGGTCTGTATTAACCCTTTCATATAATTATATAATATAACTTTGCAATTAATTATAAACTTAAATGTTGAATTTTTTATGGAAATACTCCACGGGAAAACCAAGATATTAATTTCATTACTTCGAGGTTCAATACAATTCTTCGATTCAAGCATTTCATTCAGGACAGAAACGAATTTACTTGAATTCTTCAAGATATGAATTCTTCAACGACTACAAAATAATACAATTCTTCAAAATCAATTCTTCAACGGCAAGTGCAATTTAATTCATAAAGTACACTAAACCCAAAACTAAACACTATATCACAAATATTTCATCAGCTAAACCAGCCCTATCACTAAACCTAACCTTCAATGATACACATACTGGGGTAAGACAGGTTCTTGTTCGGGATTGGATGGGGATAGGGTTGTGCCCGTGCACTTGTGCCTTGCACCCTATCAGGCACCCTATCAGCAACTGATTGCATTACCCGTCGAACACTTTGCGCTTCAATTTCAATGCTCTTCTCAACTTGTGTATCTAATTGTTCATTTTCAATGCTCTTCTCAGCTTGTGTATCTAATTGTTCTTCATTATCAATGGCATCAATGCTCTGCTCAACTTGTGTATCTAATTGTTCTTCATTTTCAAAGCTCTTCTCAACTTGTGTATCTAATTGTTCTTCATTTTCAAAGCTCTGCTCAACTTGTGTATCTAATTGTTCTTCAGTTTCAAAGCTCTTCTCAACTTGTGTATCTAATTGTTCTTCAGTTTCAATGCTCTTCTCAGCTTGTGTATCTAATTGTTCTTCAGTTTCAATGCTCTTCTCAACTTGTGTATCTAATTGTTCTTCATTTTCAAAGCTCTGCTCAACTTGTGTATCTAATTGTTCTTTAGTTTCAATGCTCTTCTCAGCTTGTGCATCTAATTGTTCTTCAGTTCCAATGCTCTTCTCAGCTTGTGTATCTGATTGTTCTTCATTTTCAAAGCTCTGCTCAACTTGTGTATCTAATTGTTCTTTAGTTTCAATGCTCTTCTCAACTTGTGTATCTAATTGTTCTTCAGTTCCAATGCTCTTCTCAGCTTGTGTATCTGATTGTTCTTCATTTTCAAAGCTCTGCTCAACTTGTGTATCTAATTGTTCTTCAGTTCCAATGCTCTTCTCAACTTGTGTATCTAATTGTTCTTCAGTTTCAATGCTCTTCTCAGCTTGTGTATCTGATTGTTCTTCATTTTCAAAGCTCTGTTCAACTTGTGTATCTAATTGTTCTTCAGTTTCAATGCTCTTCTCGGCTTCTGGACCTAATTTAATTCTACAATTTCTAGAACTTCGTTTCGCTTTTGGCAGTGCATTACAGTCACTGCTACTGCTGTCCTTTAACATTTCGGTTTCTTTTTGGAATGGCTAGGACGTGAACCGTACTCCATCGTTATAAGTTCAACAGACTACTAAACTGAAACAAAACAGGGTCATTGCGGCATCAAAAACATTAAAATCAGTCACGTTATTGTCCTATTTAATTAACAATCATGCCAACCAATAATTTGCATTAATTAATTATAGTCCCCGAACTTTGCTGGAAATGTAGCATACAGTTACAAAAGTAGGCTAAAGTTAAATTGAAGTGTAAATAATGCTACCATGCCGATCACATCCATTTTGTCTTACGGTATCATCGACCAGAAGTGAGTTTGAAAAAAACCTAAATCTGACTAATTTCTGTACTGTAAAGGGACTTTTGGTAGAATACCTGTAAGCTTATAACAAGACATAACTCTTGCAATCATATTTTTATGAAGAAAGCGATTTCAATGAATTTATTAGTTCGGCAGCACCAAAGTAACGCTGAAATTTTTGACTTGTTTCCGTATTTAAAAACCTTGACACAAAGATAACAAATAGTCTGGATATACGACACTATAATCTTATAATCCAGCCATGCGATCCGGGTTACATTGTTGTATCTCCTGCGTCCAATCAATGATCAGCTTTCTCAGGACATACGATTCGAACACTTACACCTTTCCAAAGTTACATTGCCGTATCTCCGTAACGACAACTTAATCCTGAAATTCTCAGGACAAATTTCTTCAACAGTTACAACAACGTGCATGCTGTAAGGAGATACGACAAAATATTCCTGTTCACAGGACATACGACAAGTAGTTTTTATTGAATATCTTTAAAACGAGCTGTCGTATCGCTTAGTTATTCAAACCGAAGGAAGATAATATGTCAGCCTTTACAGATCAAGTCTAAACTCGATTTTGAAAAAAATGGACATACGACAAGATAATCCTCACACGACGATTTTGCTACAATGGATATAATTATAGGCTATATATAGATAATAGGCCTATAGCCTACATGTGTCAATAAGTTCATGTGTCAATTGGTGATGCAGATAAGTCTGGATCCATCGGATCGCTCGTACTCACGATCTGTCCTAATCCACTGTCAACCATAAGCCAGAATGATACTGCACCTTCGACTAGGCCTATAGCCTAGACTATACAGTTCAAAGTGCTAATTTAAAGGACACAAATGAAATCGACGATCTTGGCAACAGCTAGGCAGGGCTGTATACGAGGGTATACGCGGGTATACAGCGTATACTCACCTCCGGGGAAAACGGCATCGTTTACGCACCTCCCGAAAACCAGGGTATAGGGCCTACGCTTGTAAAAGGGAGGGTACACGGCCCGGTACACGCTAGTAAATCAGGGTATTCAGGCGTATTTCGAAGCGACCCTCTGCCATCCTTTCTGGTAGTGTAGGCTATCCTCGTCTTTTTCTCGTCTAAAAACTTTCCTTTTTCTTGGGGTTGAACGTATACGCTACTAAGAGTGCTTCTGAAAGGCGCTTGCTGCGAGAAGCGCTTTATAAATGGTCAAATAAAATAAGTCGACAAGCCGCCGTATCATCTGATAATTAGCCTAAGGCGCTTTAATCTGTTTCAAAATGTCACATAGAAATAAGAGCTTCAAAATTAAATCCCATAGTTCTTACATCATGATTTTGTTAGTAGGCCTAAGCTTAAATGCATTATTTCATTGTAGCATTATTTTATTTGGGGAGGGGTGTTCAGACACCCAAAACATCCCTTATAGCTATAACGGCCTTGTGGAGAGGTTAGCTGCTGGAGTTCATGCTGGACTGCTTCGTGTGCTGTAATGCAAAAATTATTGTCAACTATATCCTGAGGAGACTTTTCATCTGTAGCTAAGGCTTGTTTAATATAGGCCCCTAACTTGCGTCCTTAGACAGCGTCCATTTGTTCTACTGCAACAGTCATAGGCGGAGACCTGGGTTTTGGGTGGACGAAAATTTCTGACGACCTTCCAAAAAAATTTGTTACTTTCCCCGCCGAAAAAAGTTGATGACCTTTTTTTAGTCATCTGGCCAAAAAGTCGAGAAAAATTTATATTTTCGTCGCCAAAAAAGTTGATGACCTTTTTTCTTTTTTTAGTCATCTGGCCCAAAAAAGTCGAGAACACCTCTTCTTTTCCACCGCGAAAATTTGTTTGCGCGTTTTTTTACTCTTGACGCTCAATTATTGGGGGGGACCAATGCATGGGGCGTCCCCCCAACATTTTTATTGGGAGGGACCGTCCTCTGCCCCCTTAGGTCTCCGCCAATGGCAACAGTAGTAGTATTTGTAGTCTCACTGTGTGGTAACGAAGACCAATTAGCGACCCCCTCCTCCTTTATCCAAGCTCGGGACTGGCACTGGCAGAGTGCAACCAGTGGCGTAGTTCCTACTGCAATACAGGGTACTCAAAGCTTTATAATATTCCGAGGGTCCTATTTGCCGGCCATAAATGCCACAGCTGTGTTCACATTAACTTTGATTTGTTTCTATCCAATGTGCTTCGATATAATTATAGGCCTTCGCTAGCTTCATGAGTGTCGTACGTGTCTCACCAGAGTTTTGTGTCATCCTCAAATAAACGAATTAATGGTATAGACAGTAACTACAGGGTGTGAATTGCCGGGGGGTTGGGGGGTTCAACCCCCAGTCTTTCTTAGAGCCCCATGTTAAAGTATGTTTTTCATACCCCAATTTCAAGTTTATCATAGGCCAACCCCCCAGTTATATTTCCACAATTCTCATACTGAGTAACTATTATAGGGATTAATATGCCGAGGAAGCATTACTTCAATCTGCACCTAGACAAAATAGGCCTACGTGTCTGTCTCTGTGTATCTGCCTGTCTTCCTGCATATCTTATAGTCTGTCTGGCAGTGTATATTATCAATCAGCTTGGCTAGAAAGTAGTCTATGTAAGATTATGTGTCTGTCCCACCAATTGTATGTCTGCCCAAGTTTCCCTCTTTAAATCTGTCTGTCAAGCGTGTCTATATCTACCTGTCAGTCTGTTCTTCGATCTGTCCGCAGTCTGCCTGCTTATCTGTCTGTCTGTCTGTCTGTCAGTGTATCTGCCTGTCAGTCTGTCTGTCTGTCTGCTTGTCTGTCAGTGTGTCTGTCTGTCTGACTGTCTGTCTGTCTGCTTGTCTGTTCTGTCTGTCTCACTGTCTGTTTGCTTGTCTGTTCTGTATGTCTATCTGTCTGCTTGTCTGTTCTGTCTGTCTGTCTGTCTGCTTGTCTGTCATTCTGTCTATCTGTCTGTCTGTCTGTCTGTCTGTCTGTCTGTCTGCTTGTCTGTCATTCTGTCTGTCTGTCTGTCTGTCTGTCAGTGTGTCTGTCTGTCTGTCTGTCTGTCTGTCTGTCTGTCTGTCTGTCTGTCTGTCTGTCTGTCTGTCTGTCTGTCTGTCTGTCTGTCTGTCTGTATGTCTGTTTACTAAGCCAATGTATTTTTTCGACGATGTATTGGCCGAACGTTGATGACAACGGCCAAGAAGGCAGCTGCAGGTCATTGTCGTTCTTTCCTGTGTCTCATGCAGACCCTGCAGTTGTCTGTGGAGACTGTGAGCGAATTAAAAATGCATAATGTATGAAGACAATGCACTGAAAAACCATCGAAAAAATAATTGTTAGTCGGATCACGTTTCCAGTTCCATTATCAAGATGTGGCTTTCTTAATCTGTAAGCTTACAGGTCCATTATAGGTTTAGAAAATATTATATTTTGCAAACTTTCCAAAACATTAATTTCAACGAGATAGGAAGGAACTATGGTTGCTTAGACTTGATCCCTTAATTAAGACATTGAGGAATTAATAACAGCGATGCTTTTAGAAAGAGGTTTCTAGACTGATATCGGCTGTGACAAGCTGAATAATTTATACATCGAGCACAATGACAAAGCTAATTTTTTAAAGTTTCTCAGTTTCAACAATATTGCCTCTGACAACCACTTTCGTTAGCCCCGCTTTGGACCCTTCCAACTCTTCAAGTCGTCAATTATAGGCTACCAGGGTCATAAATACAGACCGGTGGTTGACTATAATAAATGCGGTCAGAAAAAGATTGATTCACCGCAGCCTATCAAACGCGTATACCCAATTAACCGGGTCAACCCATGGCAAGTTGACATGGGTGACGTGCACTGTCGTGTAGCAGATATTTTTGCAGGAAAGGTACTTACAATGGTCATTGGCCACGAGTAAATTCTTGCCAAGAGCTTGAAAAATGCGAAGCACGAATTTAGACCTTAGATGCATGTAGGTCTAATTGTATATTCTTTGCAGGCGTAGCCTATACAGGTTTCTAAACGTAATTTTTTTCAGCTTCACTTTGTCTGTGCATGATTAGTTATTTAGTGCAAGTGAAATTCATTTTAAAAAACCAGATGGTAGTTTATAAAAAATATAGATCTAAATTGATTTTCCAGGCCACATTTTGCCCTATGCGCAGGCACCCATGTGCATGCTGTTTACCTCAATTCGTTGGCCCAGCGTCATAATTCGTGGAGGGCGGTGGTGTAGTGGTGGCGTCGTTGCCTTGGAGTCGGAAGGTTCGAGGTTCGAATCCACCTCGCCGCGTAAGAACCTTGGGCAAGTCCTTCACTCACAATTGCTCAGCACTTCGGCGTGAAACTCCGATGCAGTGTCCGCTCTGCATTCGGGAGCGCCTCTGAGTAGTGAGAGCTTGAAGGGCACTATAACAAGTGCACATATAAACAACAATTATTTCTCAATAGTGTCCGATCCTTCAAAGATAATGCAAAAATATCGATTTCTATAAGTAGGGCTCTGCAAGCTAACACAGCCTGCAGATAGGCCGATATACCGCACAGTAGATCTCACTTAGGTCGACCTAGATATAGAGCAGAGCACAGCCAATGAGACTGCGCCAAACCGGCGCAATTAGTAGGCCTGTGCTGTAATGCTGCATCGGGTCGAATAATGCAAACGATTATAAGCCTGCATAAAGATAAATAATGTGGTCGACAAATCTGTGGTTTTCTAAATTGTTGCATTGCACGTTCAGAGCACAGGTGCGCAACTCTGCCGCATCGCCCTTGTTCTCTCATACAGCAGAAGACGAAGACGGCGGTAAGCCGCGATTGTTAGGCAACTACAGTGATGGCTGTTGTTTTTGTTGTTGCTGCTGCTGCTGTATCAAGATGTAGGTCGTTCATCGTTGACGAATAAATAATAATTAATCATCATCAGCGATGAATAATCATGAGCGTTGATGAATCATCATTGCAAGATGCATTTCTCTGTTGCGTCAGTGACCGTGGCCGCCATCTTGCCGGGCAAATCTGAAACCTTCGACGACAGATCGCTTAGACTTCTCGGAAATCCAGCCTCACCTGCAACAATAGATGACAACAATGCAATTATTATAATTATGCTTGCATGCGCCTGCATTAGAGGCGAAAGCAAAGGTGACAATAACACACTGGCCCACTTGCCACACAACAACGAGATCACAGTGCTCATACATGTAGGTTAGCCTAGGCCTATTAGGCTATGGAATTTTTCAGTTCAACTCAAGCGCGAGGAGGGGTGGGTAATGTTGTCTTTGGTGGTGATCCGGTTGCTAGTAGCCTGTACGATGTCACAGAGCGTCCAAATGAAGCTTAAAATTAATGAACTATCAGGTTAACTCTCATTTAAATAATTAAATGAGTAGATGCAAAATGAGTAAAATCAGTTATTCCTTGGCGCAATTTTCAATGGCGTTTAGGCCTACAGTCGTTTACTACCAACGCACACATTTTGTGAGGTGGATTCGAATACTCAACTTTCGGGCTCCAGGAAACCAAACATAGCCCTGTACCATCGCGCCCCCACAATGACGAACAAGTCCGTCATTAACGATGTACTTCCTTTATTGCATCTTGGGTAATGAAGAACTGAAAAGCCACGCGGAGTTGTGCGTGTATGCGCCAAGCACAACTTGGGGCAAGGAGAGACAAAGGAATTGACTACAAATAAATTGGATTCCTAATAGGGTTATTAGATTGTCTCTCGTTTCTCTTTGTACGACTCACAAACGAACATCAACCTACAAGCATTGATTGGGCGAATTCAATCTGTCGGGTTTGAACGTTCTGACAAGAATCAGAACTCTTCTTTTTATTCTTATCCATCAATCACGGCAGTGTATGGGTCTACTACGTTCGTTGGTTATTGGAACAAGAGAAACAAGCGACAGCCTAATAATTATGGATTCGATCATATGCCATTTTAGTCGCCCTCTGATCAATATACGGCACGGTATAGGCTAGAACCTGATAGACCTAGACTTTAAGTTTACATGTATACATAGGCCTGATCTTGAACGGACAAGTGTGTGGGTCCCAAAGTTTACTGTTGTGTATATAATATACACAACAGTAAACTTTGGGACCCGCACACTTGTATATTATATAACCAACAAAGTCGATAAAATATTTGGAGGGATAGATTATACCTATACAGACCTACAGACCCTAGGCCTACACCCTAAAGTGTGCATTATTTATTTCATCGATCGGTTTAACCATAGAATAGGCCTACCTCATTGTTAGAACTTAAAGCTTTTTCTACAAGACTTTGTTGCTAGTATACGCTTTGAAACTGGTTTTCCGGAACTTGGAAGAGTCATGCTTGGAAATGCTTTACACCGTTTATTCAGTAGGCCGCTCAAAACCTATATAAATTATAAAGAGCATCTAGATATAGTTCACCAGTCATTTGTAAGATTTTGCATGCAGGTGCAAACATTACTATTTGTATGGTGCAAGCATGACTGTATGTGTAAACATGGATTTTCGCCAACCTTCTTGGCGATTGCCTTCTCCGGAATTATTATCCGTGCTCTTTGATTTACGACCGTCCAATCCTCCGTCTGCTCCTTGCAACCCCTCTGCAGCCTGCTGTTCCCTCTTCTTGATGCCATACTGAAATTCAAGTCATACATCCACACTCCATGATTATTCTACGCAGGCTTAGGTCTACATGTATATTGACCTCTCTAAATCACGCAAATGCGGTGTGACTTTCGTGTGCCGGTAGGGGATTAATTTTCGCTGCCTTCAAGTGCCTTGTAAACTATGCACC
>OX243823.1:13442690-13462690 GCA_945859605.1 Lumbricus rubellus
GATCTTCTTAAACGTAAGAATTAATGGTCTCTTGAGAATTATACACCATGCAGCTTCAACCATTCAACTCTTGCGGATAATTCATCGCATCCAACGACCTTATCGGTCACCGTCATGAGGATTATTCTAAACCTCATCTCTCGCATAAAAGCGATTAATGAAAGTCACCACTGCTATACACAAAGATGCAGGTCCACCGTCTACTAGTAGGCCTTATTATAAGCATTCCTACAACTTACTATAATAGTGTACTTCCACTATAGGCCACTACTATAGCATTGCAACCATCACTACTACCACCACCACCACCACCCCCAACTGCTTTATTTATCTGCTGAATTTGATGGGCATTCGTCATATTTGCAGCGTATAGGCCTATTAGCGTTTTGTATTTTATAGGCCTATATCAATTTAATGCCATTTTTATTTTTGCATAATTAATAAGAACAAAACCTTTATGTGCATTCGAGTGATAAACAACGTTTGTGAGTTCTCTGAACAAGATAATTATCGAGAAAGGGACTTTAGATTTAAAAGCCATAATGTGTGTCGGATCAGGACGTTTGGGCGCCGCCGTTTGGGCGCCGGCCGTTTGGGCGCTGCCGTTTCGGCGCCGGCCGTTTGGGCGCGACGCCGTTTGGGCGCCGGACGTTGCGGCGCGAAAGAAGAACATTGACGTTTGTAGATATAATTACATACGAAAGAGCCTCCTTCCTAACCTTTTAAAACATTGGGTTTGTGAACATTAAATCGAACATTGAACATCTGAAAGTAATTCAGTTCTTTGTGGAATGCTTTTATTTAACATCAAATCATTCCCTTGGGTAACATGATGTGTTAACATTAAACTTAACAATGCACATTACAAAACATAGCTGAATTAAAAATTCCTGGACAAATAAAGAGTTTTAAGTGCTATTTCATTACATAACTTCTTCCGCGCCGAAACGTACGGCGCCCAAACGGCGTCGCGCCCAAACAGCCGGCGCCGAAACGGCGGCGCCCAAACGGCCGGCGCCCAAACGGCGGCGCCCAAACGTCACGTACCGAATGTGTGTTCCATGTGTAGGCTATTTCAATGTCGTTTATAATCATGTTAAACTGCAGAGTTTGTTTGTATATTGTACATTTTATAGACTACTTTGGATGTCTGTCAACAAACCATGGAATAGACTTATGTTAGAATAATGGACAACTCTGACGTGATGAGTTTTTACTGGCATGTGGGCCATATATTCTCTTCAGTCAACAATGGAGCCAACCCTAAAGCATTGCGAGGCTGTTCGACTATTAAGAATTTCAAAGAGCAATCGACGACATCTGATTTCAAAAACTCCATTGCAATGGGTATTAACCCTTTAATGCCGGAGGGTATAGGATTTCCCATACCATTTACTATCTTCTCGGCATTAAAGGGTTAAACCAAACATCAGTATTGATGCCAACATTTATCGTGCAAACACTGTAACTTACATCGCGCAATGAATAACATCACGGAATACGAAGTAGCGGCCGTGCATCAATAAAATTAATGAGGTCATGCAAGTTTAGATAGAGTTAGGCAGGCCACGTTAATTAAAGTCGTGATATGATACAATAATAAAGCTTAATAATTATTATGTAAAACAAGACAAGCCAATGAATATGACTTGCTTTGGGAAGGTTACCATAACGTCACCGTATCTATAGATCTACGTAAACTGATCTACCTTACCCTCTCCTATATATGCTACATTACAAATTATCTATGTAAGGTAAAAGAGGGCAAAGTAGGCCCAGTGGTGCGTGCAATTTAGGTAAATATAGTAACATTTTGGTCAGTCTATAATTCAGGCAAACAATAATAAGAAGTTATTGCATATCAAATTTTTTGCACGCCCCAATATGCCATTAATTCTCACTCTTATACCGACGTAGCATTTTGGATTTCAAAATTTATCGACTAAATACTAAATAAAAAGTAGTAGGCCTAATACAATAATAGGTTACTACACTGGTACTTTATGTTATTTTAATTTAGAAAGCTTACATAACCTATACATAGTGAATAGCAAACCGTTTCCTAAAACGATGGCTGGTTTCAAGGACGTAGGATAGGTCTATAATAGGCCTATAATAGATCTGTTGTAGCACTGAACGTGAACAAAACATCGCGACATTTTTTACCCAACGGAGCATTTACACTAAGTCCTGCGGGATCATATATAACTATAGGAAGCAATGACAATAAATATAATCGATGGTCATTTCCTATGAATATTGGATATCCAAGTGACGTGTCGATTTGCTCTCGTGTCGCCAACCTTGAACGCAGTCAACTGTACACACGCCTCCACACGACGAATAGGAATAATACCTGTCATTCCTATATTTCAGACCATAACATTATTCTAGGCATCATAATATAGGCTAACTGTAGAGCAATATAGCTATAACTATAGTCCACTGCTGGAATTGACCGCAAACTGTTAGGAAAGAAATAATTTGTTAGCTCAGCCTATATGCTACGCTGAATGGAAGAAGTGTCTCTGTTCGCCTTAGCTTATACGCATAGGCGTACGAGGTGGGGTTCCAGAGGGGGCAAATGCCCCCCCAACTTTCGGGCAAGTCGGATTTTACGGGCAAATACAGTCTCGGATGACTGAAAAAAGGTCATCAACTTTCGGACAAGTCTGGTTTTTCGGGCAAAAATAGTCCCGGACGACTAAAAAAAAAAGGTCGTCAACTTTTTGGGCCGGATAAATTTTTCGGGCAGAAGTTCAAACTTTATCCCCCCACTAAGTCTTCTGAAACCTACAGTACGCCTATGCTTATACGTTTTGCGTCTTGATTGGAACTGCTCCACGAGGAGTTTAGTGCGCTCAATTGACCGTTCAGTTTCTCATCCAGAAAAGGTTGATCTCAATTCTACAGCTTAAGTGCATCTTGAGCAGGCTATGTAAAAACAATATCTGCCATTCAGGAAGCATCAATTGCGTGCAACAGACGCTTACACAAAAACATGTGACAGTTGAAGCAAAACATTCAGTTTTATTTGCATCGTGAAGGACGGACATGGCAAAAACATGTGACAGTTGAAGAAAAACATTCAGTTTAATTTGTATCGTGAAGGACGGACATGGCACGGCAATAATAATTATTATTATCCCTCACGAACAAACCTACGCCCACTCCGGTCTTTCATGGCGAGCGAAGAAGAGAGCTCTGTTACCCCGCGTCTTCTCAACGTCCGCTCTTGTGGGCTTGGCTTAAAGAGAGTATTTCGTCAAATAACGGACTCTCATTCAATTAAATCCAAGATGGTACTTTCGTAATTAGATTATTGCTTTCCCCCTAAAGGCATACGGTTTTTTCTGTCAGCAGACAAATAAATTGTCGCTCAGACCACGAGTCTACTACGGAACCCAAGCAGCGCTAAATCCCCGATGAGAGCATGCAGACATGTAGACAAAAAAGCAATCGTCGATCTCTTAGGGAATGCTTTAATTACTTCAACGTTCCTCGAGATTAGTGAGAGCAACAATTCCTAAGGAGCGGTCTTCCATTGAGCAACAGCAGTTCTTGCCGATAAATCAATCGTGGGCTATAATAGGCCTATCCTTGATCTAGCTTACATGTAGATGAAGACTTGAATGAATCGTTCTAATGAAACAGAGACGAGAAAAAACTTATCTTTATTGCTGCATTGTACGCACGCATATATAATATGTATATATATGTATATATGTATATATATATATATAGTGTCTGCCCATCTACAAATAATTATAGTGTCTTTTTATTTACTTATATAGCCGATGTAGTGTCTGGCCATTTGCAAAAAGAAATTACTCAGTGGCCAACTGGCAATTTACAGAACAGATCTCTCCTAGGATTTCTATTCCAGTGAAGCTTGTGCATGCACTATATAGGCTATCTGCTATTTCAGATAGGATTATGTGTGCGGTACATCGGACCCTGTCGGTGATTTATTAGGAAGTAGCCTATAATCCCACCAGAAAGTTCCTTCAAATCTGCACATATGTATACCTACATGTAAGACTCGCTGAAGCATAAGCCCATTGCAGCATGCAAGACGCTGAATTCTCATAATTATTATATAGCCTAACACGGTCAGAACATGGATTCAAAAATACTTTGAGCGAAATGCGACACTACGCCAAGAAGACGGTTCTTACTGTGCCTCCAAAATTTAATGATGGCATAAAAACGCGATTATGGTGTTCTCAGATGCAATTATGGTTGAATGGATGCGGATCAATGTGCAGGATGCTATACTCTCTCGCTCGATTAAATCCAAGACGGAATACATAATGATCTGGGGATTAGTTTATTAGTTCCTTTGGCACGCGCGTTCTGCTGTCTCCAGAATGAGAAACCGGGATGCCGCATTATCACGCGCTGATCACGCACCAAAGTATATCGTGACTACATCAAGACAGATGACAGATACCATTCTATAGGTGATGCTAAAGATTCATGGGCAGGGGCTTCTATCCCTCCCCCTTAGCAAGTTGCGCCCGCCAAGTATAGGGAAAGAAGCCCCTGTGCATGGGCATTAATTTTCCCCTTAGAAGACAAGAAAAAGGGAAGAGAAGAAACCCTTAAAACTAATATTCGGTGATTACTTGCATGCCTAGGAAATATTTTGCTAGTTTTCCTACCCAACAGGCCTACATGGATGTAAAATCGTGTGCGTGTGTGTGTGATGATTCATAGCCTAAAATATAAAATTGTAAACTTCTTTTTAAAATTCAGCTGTTATAAAATCTATCAAAACATGGTTCTTTGGTTCTTTTCCTTCGTTATACCAAGTGGTCGAACCACATCTACAGACAAATGATGTGAGCCCAAGTTAGTATTTAAATGGCTGACTGTCTCTATCATACCAGACCACGTTGGCCTAACCCTACTAAGCCGGCCATACTTCGGTGTCGGTAAGGATGTGCTCTGCTCATACATGTAGATTAATCTTAATTTGAATCCGTGTTCTGACCGTGTTACATGAGAATTCAGCATACACACAAACAAATACACACGCAAACACAAACAAATACACACGCAAACACAAACAAATACACACACAAACACAAACAAATACACACGCAAACACAGCCAAACGTCCTGCAAACAGCGGCGTTGATTGCATCGTATACGATTCGCTTCAAAATCGAGTCGAAGCTGAGATATGGATCAACTCAATTATTCACGCAAAACAGGTCGACAGCAAAAAATGTGAGACGCGGTTGAACGTCGAGACATTGAACGATCTATCATTATGATTCCAATTTCCAAGTCAACTTGATTGACAGCCAGTCAGTCAACAGACGGTTGAAGAACAATTGTCTTTAATTCTTTGTCCGCAGTTGTGCACTCATGCTCCACATTCATCTCTCGTCTTACGGTTGTCAATTTACATTCTTACGTCATTTGCATCCGCGAAGCTGCTGCTGCTGTTGCTGCTGCTGCTGTTGCTGTTGCTGCTGTTGTTGCTGTTGTTGCTGCTGCTGATGCTGCTGCTGTTGCTGCTGCTGCTGCTGCTGTTGCTGCTGTTGCTGCTGCTGCTGATCTGTCTATGTCATCAAAATCAGTGACAGCTTTTCGATAATCGCCATTGGTATATAGGCACTTCGTATTCAGAACTTAGACGCTTCCTTGACAGGTCAAACAGCGACGTGCCTTATTGCATGCAGACGTTTGCGAGACGATATATATATATATATATATATTATGTATACTGTATAGCCTATATAGTATGTGTATATATTATATATAATATTCAACTATTTGCTTTTCGTTAGAAGAAGGAACGTTCGCCTTTGTCCGGCCACAATACATGTACATCATCCACCAAAGAAACCATCTCACCACCCTGATGACCTCTCTACATTACAAGTCCATAGTTATGAACCTTGCATTTTGCATTGCATTGCAAGCTCATCTAGGCTATCACCCAACTAATTAATATCTCCATTTTTAAATCCAATATCGTAAATTTTACAAAACGTAAATCTGTACATCCTGCCTTTCACGGCAAGATTAAGAGCTCTGCAAAGAAGGGAATACGGTGGCAGCACGTGTCTCTTCACACAATGTATGGTCGTCCGCACATAGAAGCAGAAGGGGCCCTTCTGGAAAATTTACGCCTATTTTGTAACTACTATTTTGTGATTCTTAGCAAACCTTTCGCACTCAAGCACCAATGATGCACAAGTGAAACTGAGAAATGTACATTATTTTTGACTACTTCTAAAGAATACTCTTGTTCTTTATTTCCTGCGTTGCATTTTTCAAGTTCTTGTCAAAAACCACATAGGCCTAACCGTGACCACTGTATTTGACCCTCTCCTGCAAAAATAAAATCTGCTATCGCCCATTGCTACACATAAGCACGACTTACCTGTTTACACTGGTTCGATGTCGTATACCGGGTAGTCCTACAGGTAACTTCCTTTGTCAACTAAATCTGATTATCGTATACAACAATAGATGCAGCAGCTGAATGCTGTCAATGCAGCTGCATCACTGGCACCGACAAAAGGTGTCGGACGCTGCAAGCATCAGTCTGATTATTTTACCTCCGTTGGTCGTCGCTCACTTCTTCTGCCTCAGCAGTCGGCTAATGCCTACCTAGACGGCGCCAACGTATACAGTGTGTGTATTTATATAGCGCATTAGATTTAGTCGATGCTCAGATTGTCTGCGAGCTGCCACGTCTGATTGATTGCTATTGCGATTGCTATTGTTATTGATTCCAATGCTGGAACCACCACCGTCACCACTGCCACCGCCACCGTCACCGTTGCTTCCTTTGAGTCTGACTCAGCAGCCGTTGTTATCCGTTGAATTCTCAGATTTCCTTCTATTCACCGATCAAACAGTCTCGACTTCCAGCGTATGCTGGACGTGTGGCATCCACACAAGACCACCAGCTACAGTGACACCCCCCACCACCAGCAGCAGCAGGAGAATTGACCGCAGTTTGGCTATAATAATTGCCATCTAGCGAACAGCATCCCGAGCATTGGATAGGCAACGATGGCTCGGCGAATACGTCGAGCGTGCGTTGCCACTCGATTACTGACTACTCCACTTTGGAGATGCGCATATACTGCCTTGGAAAAGAACGAAAGTGCTGGCTATCTTAGATCTAATTTTTATTGCTGTGGTTGGGCTGGCAATCGGCCCTTAGCACGTTTCTTGAAGGGATGCTCAATGAATTCAGTCAGCTGTCCAATTTCATTCAGTATTAAACTCACTCTAGTTTCAGTCATGGACGTCTTGGGTTGTGAGAGGTGGGGGTTTACGGATTCAAATCTTCCGAAATAAACAGTTTTCGAATATACTTAGACCAAGTCTGAGTATTTTGCGACCATATCCGTTGGAACATCGAAATGGAACTCTCTCTTGAAATTTGTTCGTGGCTTCTCTGGTTTCCGCTTTTCTTGCCATCCATAAGTTGACCTTTCACTTCTCTGACATAACGGATATCCACGTGACTTCTCTAATTATTGGATTATGACTTTAAGTAGATTTCAATTGAGGCAGACTTCGATTGATGACTTAAATATATGCAGTGTGAAAGCAGTTCTATAGCCTACATGTAGAATTGTAGATGACATTAGACTTGCGCCCATATTATGTATGGTGTTATAATTATATACATGTACTATCATTTAAAAACGTAAGTTTTATTGTCGTATACTGTGTAGCGGAATCAATGCGTCTCTGCAATGCATCATTCCTGACGTATATTGCTCATATTGTTTGGAGCATTCTGTGGAATCGATTATCGGGTTTAACCATTTTGAGTCCACTAATATAGATCATTTATAGAACACGCTGCAGATGCTGGAATACATTATTCAGAATCCTCTGTGGTTTGCATTTGTACAGTTGACACTTGACAGTATTCGCATCTTCTGTCATCTACACCGTTCTACAATTAATGACTCACTAGTTTCTTTGTGGTAGTATATCTATCCTGGCTTTAGGCGGCCATTTTGTAGGTGATTCCGTCTGCTAATCTAGGTTTTGTCTATCTGCTTGTGTGTGCGTGTGTGTGTGACAGTGTGTGTGAGTGTGTGTGTGTGTGTGTGTGTGTGTGTGTCTGCTTGCGTTTGTGTCAATAGGATCGAACGATATTGAAGACATCTCTTAATGATAGGTTTAGTCTGTCTGTTAATCAGTTTCAGTCTGTCAGTCATCCAAACATTGTCTGCTTTTTCATACAACAGGGTTGTAAATATTGAGGATGACTGATGAAATAAATTCTGACGTTTAATTATTTTGTTTTAGTCAACTCTTCGACTCCATCGTCGTTGCATCGCGTTATCAAGAATATGACACGTGAAAAAATTAGATTGCAATACAGGAGGATACAGCTTATATTAAGGCCATCCGTTAACGATATAGGGCCTACTCGCAATGGTAATGTTGTTTACTTGCATAGTCACCGAGTTTGTTATGACTTAAAATTCAAGCCAGCCGCAATTCCACATAGACCTATTCGTGCAGCTATGAAGTTGTTTTGTATACAGGAGGTCTAGGACTCAACACAATAATTGCACTGTTATTGCAATAATAGCCTCTGCTTGTAATAATTACAATTAATTATTAACCAATTATGCCGACCTGTACTTCTGAAATGCTACAATCCAGGACCTTTAGAATCTTACATTTTGATGATACGCGGCAGGGTGACTGTCTAATTTCACGTCCTCATGCCGTGAAGCCCGCCGTGTCACTCTCTCTCTCTCTCTCTCCCCCCTCCCTCTCTCTCTCCCCTCCCTCTCTCTCTCTCTCTCCCCCCCCCCCCCCTCTCTCCCTCCTTCCTCCCTCTCTCTCTCTCTCTCTCTCTCACTGTCTCTCTCTTTCTCTGTGTGTCTGTCTGTCTCTGTCTCTGTCTGTCTCTGTCTGTCTCTGTCTGTCTGTCTATCTGTCTCTGTCTCTGTCTGTCTGTCTGTCTGTCTGTCTGTCTGTCTGTCTCTCTCTCTCTTTCGCTCTCTCTTTCTCTGCATGGTCTCACTGGCAAGCAGTCTCTGACTTTCACGCAACACCGATCTCCGAACAACCTCTCTGATATGACGCAGCAGCCTTCGTGAATCATCTGGTTCCCTCAGCTCAACTTTAGAGAAGCGCTTTGCAGGTTTCGATGACGGACGTCGAAAGAACACACACATGAATAGCCTTGCATAATTAATTAATAATTATGTCATGTTGTCATGCTGATCAGCCACTACGCAAAAGCTGTGTTGTTAATAAGTGTCTGTATGATTTGAATGAAAACTATCACTGTAATTTCTTGGACTTGTTATTTAATTGTCTGTTAAATGAATAACAGAGATTTTTTAAAATTTAGTTTCGATTGAAAAACACTGTCCATTAGTGTTCGTTTTATTGCTGACATTGTCAAGTGCAGCGATGACATCTGATAGTTCCTCCAGATCATTAACCCTTTCACTGCAGGAGAAGAGTCATCACATCCAACGACACAATCAGGAAGAAGAGGATGATCTTAGGAGTGACCTTTACGTTCAGACCAGCATTGCAAAAATCACCTTTGCAAAAGCAATGATAGGATTTTATCAGAGTAAACTTGATTACTCCGCAGTTGTCTGAATCGATCGTGTGGTTCGAACAGTCCCGAGAAACACGGGTAGTTTGATCTACAATTAACAACATTGAAATTCTAATTAGCTGTGTACAGTGTATTGGTCATCTAAGTCCAGTAGACCTAATTAATGCACAGCCTGCACAAGTTTTTGCGCGATCTCAAGGTCATATTTTCATATTCCAAAACAGTAAATCTGAAGAGATTAAATTTTTCGCCGACCTGCAAACAATGAATTCATTTATTCGTGCAATACGGTTTAACAAGGATCGCTGTTACGGGTCATTATCTCTATGGCAGGGCTGTTTTAAAGGGATATTTAGAACTGCACAACTCCTTCTTTCCTTTCCCATCGTCCTTGGTAAATTACTTCCAATCGGAGGACAATGACCTTTCCCCCCTTAGTTTTAACTGTACAAAAGTGCTTCTGCAATTGCATGAATCCATTTAGAACTGCACATTTTGTGTGCAACTGCACGTTAAAAAGTCCTGCTCTGTGGAGACATGCACAACGGGTAATCAACCATGAGCTTCGCAAATTTTACGAAGGAACAATTTACAGTCACACATTGTATAGCCTAATGCTCATAAAGGAAACGACAGAGTGAACGCCGAAACTATCAAAAAGACTGCACGACTAAACTGTATAGCGTAGCCTATACGTGCAATTTGCAGGGTTTAGTACCCGCAATGCCCCGCACATCTCCGCTTACAGAGAGGACCGCCCCACCAATGACTGATTTTAGACTTCACTAACAGCAAAACGTCCTTGCATGCAAAAAAGCCCCAGATTTACCAGGTCTACTAGGCTATAGGTTTAGCAACAGCTATAGTTTGCTAGTTAATTATAATTCATAATAATTTATATCACAGTTCATTTTACTTGGGCCATGACCAATGGCTAGACATTCTTCAGAAGTTCCTCTGCAAGTTGTGGAAGACAATGTGCATGTTGCTCCGACGCAGGTTGGAACTGTTGTCTTATATGGATCCAAGCAGTAAAGGGGACTCCGAAAAGAGCTCGATTCACATCTGTAACAGATGACGTAGGCCTCTGAATATCGTGAACCGATGGCGATCAATATTCCGACCACAACCGCGTAGGAATACATTCTGAATTCCTAGGAACAGACGACAATGCTTCAATTTGTCTAAACTTTGACCAATGATCCTGAATGTTCTTCATTCGGCCAACTAAAGAATATAAAAATATGTTCATGTTGCTTGTTTTTAGTAGGCCTATAACAATAATTATTAAATTAATTAAATTATTCAATTCTTGAGTTTAACAGCTTTAGCCTGAGCGCTTAATTTATTCGAAATCGCTGTAGGCAGTTCCCCAGAAAAAGGAACCTTGATTGTTTCCCTGGCCTCTGCAGACGCTGCAGTCTGTAGACGCTGCCTTGTCATTTGTCTTTTTCGTATTCCTAGAATGCCTGCAAGATTTTTCTATGATGTTAGAAACGCGAATCAACACAGAACACGAGTGCATGGGCGCAACCATGGGACGCTTGAGGTGTTCGGGTTCCCCATCCTTTGAACGATCCAGCTGCGCACACGAAAGCAGTCAAATCATGTGCAACACAAGCATGACTCTGTCACTATATGCATGCAATGAAACAATGAACGAAAAGAACACATTGTGTTGAATATGTGCGATGACTGTTTGGATCCTGTTCCACTTTCCAGCCATATTTTATGCTTATCATTAGGACAGCGAACTGCACGGTTAGACTTATGGGGAGGCACAATACGTAATCAGATAGATAAATTCAATTTCAATCGAATAGGCCTAATTTATGCGATTTCGAATGTTTTTGCTACGTATAGAATTTGGATAAATTACAATTCTAGGCAATATTTCAATTTCAAATGAAAAATTTATTAAGAATTGGCAGCAAAAAGTTGGAGGACCATCCCAGGTTGTTCGAAAGATGAGGGACGCGTTCCATTGTTCCAATAGATTGCTGTGCCTTGTCTGAGAATGAGTGTGTAAAACTGTAATTTTGGATCTTGTAAATTGTAATCTTGGGATCAGACAAGTATCCTACAGACATTTCCTTTTAACCCATTGATGCGACTGTCATTTTCTGTTAGTTCAATATTTTTGCACATTCGTGGAACCTTTGCTGGTTGAGCTCACATCAAAAATAAAACATGGGAAGAATTATTTTTCCCATGCAAGCGACAGATTTTAAAAAATCGGAAATGTAAAAAAACTCTGTCTCTGCAGCCTGCTAATAACCTATGTTTAGATTTATTTACGCATAAGATGAGGTAGACTGGACCTCGACATGTCCGTGCAACCTTCTGTGTTGCCTAATCGGTAGATTATATTTGCATACTGAAAAGACGTTTTTAGAAAGTTTCGACCAATTTTTAACACGTGTGTGAATAAAACTGTCATACGGACGAATAAAACTTAGGGTCTACCATAAATAGAATTGCATTGCTAAGTTGTTGGGCGTGTAGGCTACAATGTACATATAGATACGTTAATTTTACATTATTTATCAATACTTACAGTTGTTAGCTGATGGAGAAAGCAACGATAACTTTTCATAGATTGCGGATGGGACGATCACACTGCTCATAACCTGAGTCTTACACTTCGGACATTGACGATCACTGTCTTGTCTGTCATCAGCACAAGTCCTACTGTAACAGTCCTACGCTGTCAGTCAGAGGAGGAGGTGCCTTTCGCGTAGTAAACTCAATTATTGGCACATTATCTATAGTCTTGCCCGAATTGAACACGGATTTAACTAACAATGACGCCATCGCTTCAACATCTGGATAGTGTCAGACCATAATAATAGAGTATACAAACTATATATAGTCTATACATGTATTGACAATGTATTGTATATATGTAGGCTATATATGTATATTTGCTTAATTTGAAAATACCAGCTATACAGGCGACATAGGCCTACTGCACCAGGTTGCAAACCAAATAAGAAAAATAAAATACGGAAGGAATATTAAAGTTTAGTAATAATATTGTAATAAAGTAGCAGCAATCATAAACAGGCGCTTTCCATGGGATTAGCCTAATGAGGTCACGTGTAGGCTAAATGCTAGAGGAAAGGATGTTTCTTGAGTTACATTATGTCCTGCAAAGGTGTCTTACTGGGATGGAGCGGTAACTGTCGATTTTACACTCCTGTCGTGATATTCGTGGTAAAAAATGAAGAGTGATGTAGTATGCGTATGGGCTAGTCGAATTATGTCGGCTAACAGGAGAAGCACAGGAAAAACTCAGCTGTTCGTTGTTAACACATCACGCGATGGCCGTGCGGTGACGATTCTAGGTGTTAGAATCGTCCAAAACACGTAATTCCTTTCGGTTACCTCTGAGCGAGCATCACAGAATTGGACCAGAAGGCAGGATGTCGAATACATACACGGAGTGGGACAGATTGCATCAACCACTGCAAACCCGTTGAAAATGGTATAGGCCTACGTGGGCAGTGGCGACGCCAGAGGGGCTAGGGTGGGCGTAGCTCCCTAAATGTGGTTCAGCGCCCACCACCAAAGCAAAGAACGAAAAATCTCCACAATTGCTTCTTTCTGTGCGGCATATTTACAAAACCTAGCAAGCATGCTAGTGCATTAAAAACTCTATTTTGTATTTCAGTAGGCCTAATAATAGTCATGTACGATACCAGGATTGTGGTAGAGCAAAAATCAAGATGGATTCTAATCCAGTGCTTTTGTACGTCTCAAGCACAAAAGACAATGTATAATTATAATTATAATTATCTAGTTGACCCTGACCAGCAGGATCTGCAGTATCTTCTGTTTTCTTTGGTGACCAACAGATTAGACCTACTTACTATTAGTAGGACGAGATGTTGCCTTGAATACTTGTGGCTCAACAAATTGATGGTTATGGTTTAATATGCCATGGTTAACATCATAGCAGAAAGACCCAGGCCGTCTTAGGAGGTATTGTAAAGGCGCTATAGTAAATGTAGGCTTGCAATCATTCACAATATTTATGTAATGAGCGAATGCAATTTATTTTGGTACAACCAATGATTTTCGCCATATTTTGAATGCCAATGCTAGTGTCATTTCAATCAATCAATCAAAGTTTAGATAGCGCCCCTTCAAGGTACCTACTCAGAGGCGCTCCCGGCCGAGATCAAGCGAGAAAAAACAGTCTTCAACAGTTTGTGAAACTGAGAACAGTTTTGAAGGTGTCGCATTGTCAAGGGAAGTCCATTCCAGATTGTTGGACAAACCACAGAGAACGAACGCCTCTGCATTGTTGCAGAGCGAGTGAAAGGAACCATTAAGTCACCTTTAATTTGCTTATTGCCTATGGCGCTATAAATAACAGATAAGCTTATGCGTTAAGTTTTAACTTGAGAAAACGTTCTCCATAGGTGTTTAATGCTCATTCTATTGCCAGCACTTCAAAAATAATTAAATCACTAAAAACGTTTATTGTATATATTGATCTTATTGTTTACCAATCTTCGAAAATTAATCAAATAATCGCATAGTCGTGTATTGGGAGGACATCTGATAGTTCGGATTTACGAGGTTGTTTCTTCTTCCGAATCAATGAATTTGAAGAGATTTGCCTTAACCTACAGTCAATTAATTCATGCTAATAATGTTATGCGTGTGACAAAATTCAATAAGGATCTTTGTAAAGGTCTGTCGAGATATGCACAGCGACCCTTTCACTGTAAAAGAAGAGTCATCGCATCCATCGACACAATCAGGAAGACGAGGATGATCTTAGGAGTGGCCGACACGGTCAGACCAGCATTGCACAAATCACATTTGCAAAGACAAGTAGTTTTTGTGACCAGAGTGTACTTAAGTTCGCAGCAGTTGTCTGAATCGATCGTCAAGTTTGTACAGAACCGAGAAACCGTGGCTATCACATCTACAATTAACATCGTTGCAATTGTAATTATTATCTGTGTCCAGTGCATTCTACAATCTACAATCAAGTAATTAATTCACAGAAGAAAGCTTATATTTCTGCATCACATGGGTTAATTCTTATTCCTAATCAATAAATTTGAAGAGATTTTCCCTAACCTGCAGCCAATTAATTCGGTGACCTGACAAAATGCTGTGGACAAAATGTCGCCGAGAAAATTCTACGCACTAAGTGTGTAGTGCATAGAATAAATGGCTTCGATCTACCCGAAGTTTGAAGTATACCTGTACGTGGAAGTAGAGCATGTTAGCGGACAAGAATTAAAGAAGACGGACCTGAAACAAAGTTTGTAGAAAGTACACAACGGTACAAAGGATCAATGGACATCAAAGAGAAAATAAATGCAGAAGAGAGGATATTGAGAACAGTGACCGATGAAAAGAACATCTATATAGTTTGTAGCTTTATGTTTCTATGTTTTGGCATTCTTCATGGACATTTTCGGAGACATTAACACATTTAATACTAATATCACTGTAGCTTTATTAGTAACAGCATGGACTGAGAGTTTGATTGCAGACGTTTTTTCTTCGTTGACATTTTTAGTTGGAACTTGGAATGTGTGTCCGTTGACACTACTATTGAACAGTTTATTCGAATGGTTCTTTTAATTCGTCGATTATTGCTATAAGCAATGTTTTACTCATTTACGATTGCGCCATTTTGTCGGCGACATTTTTGATTGCGGCATAAGATAAGATAAGATAAGATAAGATAAGAATATTCTTTAATAGCCCAATTATTGCTATCCACATTTTGGTGTAGGCTACAAACATGGTATAATAAACAAACGTAGGCTACATCATTTCTATATCCAATCAATGTCGAATGTTTTAAAATAGCACAAAATCTTAAGTCCAAAATCCAATATAAATTTTTCACATAATGTTCTTTTAATGACCAACAGTTTATTCTGCACTTTGGTTTATAATTAAGTCGTTTTAAACGAGAATGCTTTATCTTATTTAAATGTTGTACCATAAATTGGTACAACATTTAAATAAGATAAAGCATTCTCGTTTAAAACGATTTTCTTCTTACGTTGTCCGCCCTAGGCTAGAGATAATTCGGTCATGTAATCTTAGCCTCATGGAATAAGGCTGGGGCCTCAATGGTGGGAGGAGTGGGTTTAACACATGTCCTTGATTAAGTAAGAGGGCAGCGAAGAGCCTCTCGTCTGCCGTTTGACATAACTCCTCAGGAGGGTATAGTGCATTCGGATCAAACGGTTCAATATGCAGTCTGCCACGTTCCTGCTGCCCCGCAAATCCCCACCATGCCGGGGCCGCGTATAACATGCGAGCCACTGTGGTCATCCTAGCAATGTCGTGAAGGCTTGGTTCCTTGAGGCCGTGTGCAGTCATGATTCGTAGGGCATAAAGCGACTGTCTTGCTTGGATGCATATGCGCTTTATATGGGCTTCAAACCCTAGGTTTTCAGTTATGACAACTCCTAAAATCGTCATACTTTGGACCCGAATAAGACCGGGAACCTCTGCTGGAGCGAACTCTAGCATCCCTCGTCCTGGACGGCGAACCACCATCTCCTGAGTCTTTCTTTGATTGAGAGTCAAGTTGCAGCGTTTGGCCCACTCCGTTACATGAATTAGTTCTTCCCTAATCGTGTCACTGTTGATAGCTGGCACTAACAGTTAAGTGTGGTCAGCGTATTTGGCCATGCGGTTTCGGGGGCGTAGGTCTACTGTTTTGAGTTTCGAAATGACCGTCAGAAAGTTCAAAGTACCCAGTCCAGATCCCTGAACAATGCTAGCGTTTATGTCAGCTGCATCCAAGACCAATCCATTGTGTCTTGTTACGTATCTGCGGTTCGTGAGGAAGGTCACAAATCAGTATTGTTGTGTACATAGTCCGGAATGGGCAGCTCAGCCAATTGCTCAGCAAGATACGCATGACCATATCAAGAGCTTTAGAGAAGTCGAGAGCTATCAAGTGAACGTAAACGTTGTCTTTGAGAAGCTTCAGAAGACCATCAGTCAATGATATAAGGGCTGCAGTGGTAGATCCGGTGGGACGGAAAGCATACAGATCAGAAATTTGATGGTTTGAGCAAGGATCTGTCAGAAAAGGACAAAAGAAACGATGCGCTATATGATCTTATCCAGGAATCGGCATAGAATGGATGTGACAAAGATCTGGCGAAAGTCGACAGCTTCAACAGGATGAAAGATCTCAGGCACCGTGATATTGTACTTGCTTTCCACTACGGTGGAACATATGCAAAATGGATCGACGAGTTGAATAGCTCTGCGACAGGCTCTGCAAGTACATGTATATAGGTGTGCCGCTCCCTTGACCCTTGGGCATCCATGCTGTCAGTCCATCAGGACCCGCAGCACCAATCGATGCTAACAACCTGTAAACAGTATGTGCATCCGCATACTCCTTTGTTTCATCCATGACTGTTGTTTTTAGCTGAAGAATTTCGTAATGTTCATCTGTAGAAATAGAGCAGAAGTGTTGATTCAATGTCTCCGCAATGACTTTACAATCCGAGTGAAGAGTTTTCCTGCGGTCGCCTCCACGCAGCCGATTGACCTCTTGACACATCTCACGTGTTCCTCGTTTAGCTCTGTCAAAATTTTTGCTATTAGCTTTGATGATAATTTGGTTTATCCTCTCAGATAAAGATGACGCAGCTTCAGTTCTGTTTTTCTTAAGCAGTTTGTTCCGCTTTCTCAACAGGTTCTTGACAATCGGAGTCATGAAGGGCGGGTCTCTCTCTTTAATTGTGATACTCCGGACTGGAAAGTAGAGGTCAGTGGGCGATTTGATGTAATGATGTCACATTGATGTGACGACGACGACGTTGACGACGACGATGATGATGAAGGCCTTGAGAGCCTTTTCTGGAGATAAACTCTTTGTGATGAATGATCATTGACCAATCTTGCGCCATCAGATGGAACTGGAAGGATGCATTCTGATTTGGCGTTCGAACGTACTGCACTGACCTACTCATTGACAGCATAGACTCCACGCTTGAGGAGATCTACGCAGAACCGGAGGACATGACAATTATTATTGCCGGGAACTTTAATCACCTTCCATCGTCGAGGTTTCTAGAATTGGAACTATCTGTTGAGTATGATGGACCATCGCATGAGGGCCATTCTCTTGACCGAATATACGCTTCAGTCCAACATCTGCAGTGTATAAACCATGTACTGGAGTGAAGTCAGCCATAAAAACGAGGCATTTGGCAATTCTGGCAATTCCACCAAACTCTGAGACCGTGGGATCTGGAGCGCAGGCTGATGGACGGCAGGTAAAGTTCTAATAGAACTTCACCTGCCTATGAAAACCGCTGTATAGTGGCGTACATGACATTGTATCTCCGCTTACATAGGGCCAACGCTGGTTGATTCAAGACAGGACTAGCAGAAAAAATGTCCGTGTAGGCTATGCATATTGCAACAACAACAAAACAGGCTGATCACTTTCAATAATAGGCCTATTAACAGCTATAGTTTGCTAGTTAATGATATTCATAATAGGCCTAATTATTATAATGATCGTTTAATTTACTTGGACTGAAGCCATATATGGTTTGGCATTCTTCGTATGTTCCGTTGCATTTTGAGTAAATCATTTCACAGGTTGCTCCGACGCAGGTTGGAACTTTTGTCATATCTGGACCGATGCAGTCAGCGGAACCACGAAGACCGTCCCAGTCACATGAGTAACAGTTGACGTAGGCATCCGAGTATCGTAAACTGATGACGATATATACTCCGACCAAAGTCGCGTAGGAATACATCTTAAATTCCTAGAAACAGACGGCAGTGAACAGATGCTTTCTGAAGGTCCTTCATTTGGTAGGCATATATCCATCAAAATATCATAGTTTAAGCTTACCTCTGTTGCTTGCTTTTAGCATTTCATTCATTTATTATGCGCCTCTATCTAGTAACGCAGCAATAGAAGACACTTCTTTAACTACAATCAGCTTATGCACGCAACATAAAAAATCTTACAGATTAGGCCTACACGGTTCTAGGCTGTCATAGCAGCACGTACAGCGCCGAGAGTTGGTTCTGCGCTTTGGAATCAACTCTCTCCATTGACACGTTCATTGTTTTTAACCGCATGGTATCCGAATCGCTTCTTAATACTACTTTCATTTCTTTAGTCTAGGTCTATCTATCGCACTGGGAGATCCTCTTATTGAGGACATTCAGAACAGTGATGCCACTGACTCTCAGCCTATATGCTCGATGATTGTTCATCTGCGAAGAAATTCAGAAAGTGATACCACTTATACTCAGCTTATGTGAAGAAATTCAAGCAAGTAGAGCAGTGTTTAGCAATAAAGTTGCTTCATGTAAAGGCTTGACGTCTAGTTCTCTTGTTCAGAAAAGCCACCGTCAGGTTCATCTGCCTACTGCTGCTGGCAAGCGTAAAAGAAAGAGCGAATATTTAACAATGCTGCATGAAGGCAAGTGCGTGCAAAGCAAGTCTATAGAGGAAAACGTGCATAAGATGGAGCAAAGACCTTCTGTGATGGCAGGTACCGAAAATGGACTAAAAATGGAAGCCGAGAAATACAAAAATGCATTTAAAACGCAGAAAATTTAAAATCACAATAGACTTATTTCTTGTGTAGCCTACTTTTGTCTTTGTTGTTTACTGACTAAGACTTTTGTTTAGATATCAGAACATATTTAACTTTGTTGTAATTTTGGTGATTCAAGCTTAATACAGAGTGTCAATTCTTTAGATTGCTTAGCAAAGCCGATACTTGAGAGATTTCATGGAAGGTATCTTCTCATCACATTATGCATTGTTGTGTGCAATTGTTTCATTTAATATGCAAGACAAAAATTCCTGCTTATTGTTGTACAGCAAGATTGTTGAATATATACGTAGCCTATGTTATAGGCTGGGAGTACGAAGGGCATGCCAGTCTTGCCCCAACTAGGGGTAAGAGTGGCATGATATTCATGCCCCACATGGTGGGGCAAGAGTGGCCTTTTGGGTACCTCCGCCCCAAGCTAGATTGTGATTAACAAATCGTATCCAGTAGCAATTTAAGCAATTTTATGGATGCACCGATGATCTACCTACACTACAAAACAAATTTTATCTTGATATTGTTAATATTACATGTTTTATTCAACATTTTATGACTGTATGCCACACTTGCCCCCACCTCCCCCATCATAACCGGTACGCTATCACATCATTTAGTTAATATTACCCGAAGTAGTCGACAAGCCCAGACCAGCAGATGTTCCGTAGAGCTTCCCAAGATCGGTTCTTTCTACGATATAATGTTTTATAATTATAACTGACCAAAAATTGTCTGAACGAAATAAATTGCTCAGGATGCGACAACTTTTACAAGGACACACGGCTACACAGGTGCACAACTTAATGGCCTGACGCCAACCAATTACATTA
>OX243823.1:13465190-13585190 GCA_945859605.1 Lumbricus rubellus
CATGGCATTGTATGCGGGTGTTTGTGCGCGCTCGAGGTAGCCTATAATAGTATAAGCTGTTCGGCTTTGCAGAGAAAACTGCGTCGCCCTCCACCTTCATCCAGACTTAAGACTGGCACCACCTATAAAACGGCACACACACGCGCACACACACTAGCATCTCTCTATAATCAAATTCCGAATGAATGAATAAAATAATAAAACGTACAAACAGCTTACACATGCGTATAATAATATTGTCCACCTCAGATTTATTGTAGCGTTATATTAGCCTTAAAGTTTCCTGCCTTGATATGCGTCGTATACCCTGGTACATGATAAAATAATGCTTAGGTCTGGCTATGCTTCCTGCATTTGTAGTTTACATAATTTCACAATACGCGGTTAATGCACAGTTTATTTCTCAAGCAGGACGAATTAAATAACTCGCCGACCTTTATACCATTCCAACAAAACTACCAGTTGCGTCAACTTAAGGTGGTCTCACGCTCTCTGTCTTTTAGTGCTGCCTCTACTCTTGTTCACTCTTTCGTAGTTTCTCGCCTTGACTACTGTAGCACCCTCTAATATGGACTACCGGCTGGCCGGATTGACTGCCTGGAACGAGTCCTCCGCTCTGCGGCGCGACTTGTTGATCATATCCCAAAATATGGCCATGTCTCATCTTGTATGCGGGATATCTTACACTGGCTCCCTTCTAAACAGCGGATTGCATACAGGGTCTGTGCCTTGGTTAGGCGGTGCATTGAAGGACTAGCTCCACCATATCTTCGAGAACTCTGCTGTTCCACCTTAGGAGTTCTGCGTCGATCCACCCTTCGATCGGCGAACCAAATTGAGCGCGGACTGCTATGCGACAGCGTCGTTCATTCTCAGTTGCTGGTCCTACCACCTGGAATGGTCTTCCTGTTGCATTGCGCTTAATTCCCAGAGGTCACTCCGCTCTGTTCCTTAAGAACCTAAAGACTGTTTTATTTAGCCGTGGTGGTGACCCGTCATAATAGCCCCGTCAAAACAGCCCCGTCAAAACAGCCCCGTCATAATCGCCCAGCGACAAAATAGCCCCGTCATAATCGCCCAAGGACAAAACAGCCCAGAAAAATTCAGTTTCCGACAAAATAGCCCCGTCAAAATAGCCCCGTCAAAATGGCCCCGTTAAAACAGCCCGTGTAAACAGTTCCGCGAAAACAGTCCAGTCAGACGACACGGACAACTATTTCAGATATATAAAAACATTCATCCAGCTTCCATTTCTTGAGCTTTTTATCATTCATCAACCTTCTATCTAAGATCTATAAAACCTTCATCCAGCTACCATTAAATTTTCTGAAGCGTTTTATCTGTATCAATTTTTAAAGAAAGGATCTAATTATTAATCGGAGCTGGATGAAGGTTTTATGGATCCTAAATAGAAGCTGGAAGAATGATAAAACGCTTAAGAAATGGAAGCGGGATGAAGGTATTTAGGCCTATATTTTAAATAGAAGCTGGATGGATGATCAAACGCTTGAAAAATCGAAGCTGGACGAAGGTTTCATAGATCTTAAGTAGAAGCTGGATGAATGATAAAACAGTTAAGAAATGGAAGCGGGAAGAAGGTATTTATATTTTAAATAGAAACTGGACGGATGATCAAACGCTTGAGAAATCGAAGCTGGATGAAGAATTTATAGATCTTAAATAGAAGCTGGATGCATGATAAAACGCTTGAGAAATGGAAGTTGGAAGAAGGACATTGAAGGTATTTATATTTTAAATAGAAGCTGAATGAATGGTAAAACGCTTAAGAAATGGAAGCGGGATGAAGGTATTTATATTTCAAATAAAAGCTGGATGGATGATCAAACGCTTGAGAAATCGAAGCTGGATGAAAGTTTTATAGATCTGAAATACAGGCTAGATTGACGATTTCAAATAGAAGCCGAATGTATGATAAAACGCGAAATTCGTTTACTAACGCGATCATTTCCGGAAGTCATCTTAAAACTTTACAAACATTCTTTTCATCAATTCGGCGAAAGGACTGCTTCCTTAAAAAGACGTTGATTTCGTCGGTCTATTTTTTCACGAAAATCGTGTTTTTCCGCGACTTTGTCAGTTCCCGACAAAATAGCCCCGGGCTGTTCTGACGGGGCTATTTTGACGGGGCTGTTTTGTCGCTGGGCGATTTTGACGGGGCTGTTTTGTCGTTGGGCGATTATGACGGGGCTGTTTTGACGGGGCTGTTTTGACCGGGCTATTATGACGGGGTGCCAGCCGTGGTTGGGCCGGGAGCGCTTCTGAGTAGCCTACCTTGAAGAGGCGCTATATAAATTTCCGGAAAAAAATATCAACTTTGGTTCCTTGAATCAACCCCTTTAATAAACATATTCATATGCTCCTAACTTAGCCTGTTTAGTGTTTACCTGCTGATTGACTGGCTAACTGACTGAATAACTGACTGATTGGCTGGCTGGCTGACTGACTGACTTTCTGAATGACTGACTGACTGACTGATTGACTGACTGACTGGTTGGCTCACTGACTGGTTGACTGACTAACCAACTGACTGACTGACTGACTGACTGACTGACCGACCGACTGACTGACTGACCGACCAACCGACCGACCGACCGACTGACCGACGGATTTTCTCGTTGAATTGTTTACTTTAACCAGACTATACGTTTGTTCCACTATCTTGATTAAGCCCATAAATAAAATGCAATTCCGGCGATGCCAATAAACTAATCTGAGACTGCAGGGTAGAACAGCCATTAAATGTGTCGTTTGTTATCGATATGAGCTTAATACGGAATGCTGATAAGGCAATGGAGTGAATGGACCAATGCGGTGCGACCACAGGAACAGATTTGTGATAGGTCAGCGGACTGAATATAGACTGGTGGGTGCCTTGCGCTTAGTGTTTTGAGATCGACGAAAGCGATTGCAAAGGCAATGACGCAGATCGTATACGGATGGACGATGTCAAGTTAGTATTAAGTTTGTAAGTAAGTAAGTTTGTAAATAAATACGTAAGTAAGTAGGTAAGTAAGCAGGGCTATTTTCAAGGTATCTTAGAACTGCACAAGCCCTTTTTCCTTTCCGATCCTCTATGGCAAATTACTCCAAAAATGGAGGGCAATGACCTCTTTGCTATAATTTAAATGTGACCAGGATTATGAAGGATTTTGGTGAATCTTATAGGATTCGCTTGTGTAACATCCGATAAAGTGCTTGTTCTTACTTTGAATTTACTAATAGGCCCACTTTTTCCTTGATAAACCACGTGGCCATAATCTTATCACTCCTGTTGAAGTTGATTATGGTTTTTAATTAGTCTCGTCTGCATGATAATTTTATTGAAATCGTCTCTTTTTATTGGTTGAGACAAGTGTGGAGAGTAGCAAGACCAGAAGTTAAATTTAGTCAGCGGTCTGACACCAGAGACCCTTAATTCTCAGCTCCAGATTAGATAGCATATCTGCCATTCTGAGCATAGCTCCATCATCCCCCAACCCCAACCCCCCAACCCCCCCCCCCCAAAAAAAGTAACTGGCCTCTCAAGCGCCGATGACAAAGAATCTATCGATGGCGCTAAGTAAATGTGTGTTAAAAAGTTAGTCATGCATGGTCCTTGCAAACAGAGACTTCTATCACCCCAAACAACGCGGCTTAATCCCTATCCTTGCCACCCTCTCGGGCCGGCTCTCCCTTTGCAAGGTCGGTTTTCACCCTCGCGACACGAGTTTGGCTCACTTCTGATTCCTTTGTTTTCACTCTATAGGGATAAAAGCCACTGCATGAATATTGCAGACTTAGAGTCGCCACACGAAAGTCTCTAACCACCTGCGCACTCCAAGTTATAAAAAGAGGCACGTTTTCGATTTAGGCCTACAGAGAAATTGTACCGACACGTGCAGAAATAGAGTTTCAGACGGAGTGAACAGTGGCAGGCTATGAATTAACGTCTCTCAAAGCTTGAAAAATTGTACATTGCAACAGTAAGACTTACAACTTACTCAAGCCTTGCTAATCTTTAAGTTAAAGAAGGTTCTCCATAATATATTCAAAGAATTCTTCAGGAAAACAGTCGATGCAGAATACTTCTATACCATCATGCATCTGGGGTCGATCAAACAAAAGGTAATGATCAAGAGCAGCCAAATAAATTCGCCAGTCTATCTATCTTTCAGCCGAAGTCATCATCGTCGGGCCAATCATTAGGGGAACCAGCACCACAGCCTCAGTGGCTCCTTTCGTTCTGCCGACCAACATCACTTCCAGATGCTACTGGGAACTGCAAGAGCCAGAAGCCACAAAGGCAACTGTATACCTGAGAAATCTCTCCCTCTCTCTCTGTCCGTCTCTGTCTTTGTCTCTCTGTCTCTCTGTTTGTTTCTATTTGTCTCTGTCACTCTCCTATCTCTGTCTGTCTGTCTGTTTGTCTGTCTGTCTGTCTGTCTCTCTTTCTTACACACACACACACCGACATGCACCACCGACATGCCCTCGTTTTATCTGTTGTCTTCCGTCAAACCGTTCCCTTTGTCCATACCTTTGTTCGTTCAGCAATCCAACTATTTCACCAACTAATTATCTCACCTTCTCATCAGCCAACCCACCTAACTTGCACCCATAGACCTCATCCGCGCAACCATTAACCCGCCCATCCATCCCTCCCTGTCTCCCTCCCTCCATCCACCCATCCATCCATTCATCCGCCCATCCATCCATCCCTCCATCCATCCCTCCATCTATCCATTCATCCGTCCATCCATCCATACATCCACCCATCCATCCATCCATCCATCCAACACAATCAACTTCTTTCCAAGCTTGTCCAACCTAAATGAAACACGCCCTAGCAGCTCAATTATACCGCACGGCTTTAGCTTAGTTAGTGAACTTAAGCTACAAAGCCCAACGTTAGTTACGTTTCCGACTGGATGTCTGACCTTCAATTTTGGGATGGAATGCAGAAAGCAGAGGTCGTAAAAGCCAAATCTGACAACAAAACTCTTATTATAATATAAGTGACTGTGCATGACTGATATATATTGATATAGATGTACATAGACGGACAGATAGACAAAGACAGACATGTAGCACACAGACAGATAGATAGACAGACAGACAGACAGACAGACAGACAGACAGACAGACAGATGGATAGATAGATAGATAGATAGATAGATAGATAGATAGATAGATAGATAGATAGATAGATAGATAGATAGATAGATAGATAGATAGCAGACAGACAGACAGACAGACAGACAGACAGACAGACAGACAGACAGACAGACAGACAGACAGACAGACAGACAGACAGACAGACAGACAGATAGATAGATAGATAGATAGATAGATAGATAGATAGATAGATAGATAGATAGATAGATAGATAGATAGATAGATAGATAGATAGATAGATAGACAGATAAACAGATAGATAGATATAGCTACCTGAGACGATCTGTACGTATCCGGTGAACAGCGCCAACCTTCGATCCTTCTTCCTATCGAGACAGAGAACGACAAGCGAGAGAAGAGCACAGATGGACATGAGGACACACCCAGATCCGTAGAGGACACACGCCGCCTGCCACGCACCCGACGGCAAATTGGAGAACTGGAACTGACCTCCATAGGGCGAGCAGCGCAGCGGCTGGTCATCGAGGCTGGTCGTGGAATGTCCAGAGCTGCTGGGGACAGGATGGGGGTCTTCGGTCCTCACCATGCAGTAGCTGTAGACCCCGAGGGACGTCAGGGAATCCGGATGGACGAACCAGTATGGTTGGAGGAGGCTGAACCAGCATGCGGCAGCGATGAGGAGAGAGAGGACGCTCCAGATGACGGAGATCGGAGTCACCGTCATCGTTGCTATGGAAACGTCGTCACTGCGCTATTGCAACGCTGTGTTACTAAGGAAGGCATTTCATAAAGATGTTTGTTGGTTGGTGGGTGAGTGCACGGGGAATGAAGGCGGTTCTCCTTGGATCTGCGAAAAGACAAAAGCTCTGTTAACAATGCATCCTGTTGCCAGACAATGGAACACTCATCATCATCATCATCATCATCATCATCATCATCATCATCATCATCATCATCATCATCATCATCATCATCATCATCATCATCATCATCATCATCATCATCATCATCATCATCATCATCATCATCATCATCATCATCATCATCATCATCATCATCATCATCATCATCATCATCATCATCATCATCATCATCATCATCATCATCATCATCATCATCATCATCATCATCATCATCATCATCATCATCATCATCATCATCATCATCATCATCATCATCATCATCATCATCATCATCATCATCATCATCATCATCATCATCATCATCATCATCATCATCATAACTGTCATTGCAACTATTAATAATATTAGGCAATTACGATCATTGCTATTGCTATTGTTGATGATAAGGCTGCTGATGCTGCTGTTCTTATTGTTGTTGTCGACATCATTATCATCAGCGGGATCCAGGATATAATTGAGCTGACATCCCATCAAGATCGCCATCTTTCCTTTGACAGAACTTCAGACGCTGATGCATGATTATATCATCAAGACAAAAATAATCGTCGTCGTAAAGACCATCACACCTATAATTATTCATCAGCACCAAAAGCTCACAGCTCTCATGCTCAACCACAATGTCTGAGCCTATCTATCGCAATCCAGACTATTTGTTTCTCTATTCCATCTTCGTTACCTACTAAAAAAAACCTTGGCGCCAGGTTGTGCAGACGGCGTAATGATTTTCACTGTAAAGCACTATGTTGAAAGTGATAATAAGTTGGTCGACAGCATTTCGACATTCCGTGAGTTTCTCTCGCGCTCTGCTGTAATTATTACTTCGACTGAGTAGCCTGTATAGGTATGTCTGCATGCAAATCAATTCTTTCCTTCGCTTGCCACAGAGCATGACTTTGCTTTTAATTTGTATGAAGCTAAGATAAGTGCTGGAACTTCTTATTAAGGAAACATTATAACTGTAGACATATTAGGCTTACTTGAAGCAACAGAATTGCACAAATAGCTGGATTAACACATACATGCACAAACATTGCACATATGAATGAATGCATTCATAATATATATATATATATATATATATATATATATATATGCATAGTTGCATACATACGTGCACATGAATACAACGCCATACAGTGCATGCAGTGGAAGTCCAAACAGACTGGGTCCTGGAGATCAGAGTCAACATTCAAATAATTATTGAAGATTGGATTAGCTGCTGCATATTATACATATATAATAGCTATATATAATATATAATAGCTATATACATGTATATAGGGCCTAACGGTTGCACCATGTATTAAGCATAGATGGACGGATTGGATGGATTGGCGAATGAATGGGTGATGGACGGATTGGATGGATAGATGGATGGATTGGTGAATAAACGGATGGAAGGGTGGGTGGGTTTTTAGGTTGGTTGGTGGGTGGGTAGATGGGTGGGTCGGTGGATGGACGGATGGATAGCTAAATTAGTTGATGGCTTGCAGGATGGATGGCTGCAGGATGGATGGATAGATAGATGGATGGATGCATGGGTAGATGGATGGATGGGTAGATGGATGGATGGGTAGATGGGTGGATGGATAAATGGATTGGTGAATAAACGAATGGGTGAGTTTTTGGGTGGGTTGGCAGATTGGTGGATGGATAGATGGGTGGAATGGATGGATGGATCATAGATAGATGGTTGGATGGGTGATAAATGTGTCGTGGGTGGATGGATGTATATATGAAAGGAGAGATGAAGATGAAAGAGAGAGTACGGTCCTCGGGATGCTGGATTAGATCCCACAAGAAGCAAACAGCTGACGATGTAAAACGATAATTATTATACGCAGTTGCAGCGACAGCTGGATGAACGTCAAACAAAAGATCAATTGTTTACAAACTCCGCATCAGCTGTAAACATATACAGGTTGGTTGGTTGGTTGGGCTTGTCTCCCATATTATTATTAGATCTCTTATAAATGTGGATCTAGTTTTAAAAACTAGATGGATGGCACTTTCCTATCATTTGTACTTTGTGGAGAGCGGTGGTGTAGTGGGTATGTTCGTTGCCTTGCAGCCAGAGGGTTGCCGGTTCGAATCCACCTCAAGCCGCCGCGTAGAGACCTTGAGCAAGTCTTTCACTCGAAATCGCTCATGCGCTTCCGCGTGAAACTCCGATTCAGTGTCCGTTGTTCTTCTGAGTAATCGTAATCGTAATCCCGAGACTTCTACACCGCCCACAAAAGCGAAGTCGCGGGAACCAGCTTATTCACCGGCGCTTAATCGAAACAAAATCGATATGCAGCGGGTCAAGTCCGGAGAGTAAGGCAGGCAGACAGATGGACGGCTAAGGTAGGTGATGTTTAGAGTTGAAATGACGAGACGATGTATGTAGTAATCTTGAAGGATCGCTATAATAAGTTTAGTGCGCATACATAAATGTAAATGTATATAATGTTATATATTATATATACTTATTTCTTAAGCGACCTATTCATGGCGTCGACCCTGTTCAATTTTTTGTGAATCGATCGGGTCAGATTCTTTGCTATGGCACCGCCGCCCCTTTGATGTACATGTAGTTATCGTGCCATTTAATGTCCCGTGTACAACAATGGACCGCGTCTGCTCGAGATTAAAATCTCCTATGTAAACAACGATCTGGCACACTGGAGCATGCCACTGGTTGCATTCTGCCAGTGCTAGTCCCAAGCCTGTATAAATGAGGAGGGCGACACTAATCATCTTTGATATGGCAATGTCGTTAAACAGCAACGAGCGACAGTGGAGCATGAGGTGTGTGCCCTGACCAGTGTATACCTAATGGTACCGGTACTAGGACAATTATAGGCCTAATGGACGTATAAATAATATTATAAGAGCCAATTTGTGTAGCTTGAGCACGCTGTACCCTACATTGCATTTCGTCCTATTAAATATAATTTAAAACATACTTTACCAGCAAGTTACCTGGTATAGGCTACGTGAGTTGACGTCTTCGCAAAATTCCACCAATAATCAACTATTGGCTAAAAATCCCTCACTTCCTTTGTTTATCACTGAATATTCATGAACAGGAGTTACATAATAATTATTATTATATCTCAGTGATATTGACTTCCCAGCGCGTGATACGAACAGCAGGAGTTAGGCTACAATGCATCTCGGAGAAGTTTCGAAACCTTACACGTTCCTCAGTTATTCAAAACTCGCTTAACCCTCATAGTCCAATGTACACACGAACCCGGGCAGATACCGAAGACAGACCAACTGAAAACAACAATAATAATAATAATATCGACCCGGATGTAATCAGCTTAGGACCGCTATGTCAAATGTTTCGGCCGTGTTGCATATAGCACCGCAGCAGCAGCAGCAGCAGCCACAGCAGCAGCTGATGTGGACGCCTGGGATTCTGGATCCCAAGGAGAATGCCTGATGGGTACGGAGGAGGCTGCACAGTCGGCAGATGCTGTGAAGGCTGCGGCCGTTGCTGTTGCATGGACGACGGGCATCTAGTAATTTAGCCTGAATGTGGTGCCGGGAGGAGGAGAAGAAGGAGGAAGAAGAGGAGGAGGAGGAGAAAAAGGGAGGAGGATAAGGGGAGGAAGTGGAGGAGGAAGAGGAGGAGAAGAAGGAGGATGAAGAAGAGGAGAAGAGAGGAGAAGGAGAGGAAGTGGAGGAGGTGGGAGTTGGAGGAGGATGAGAAACAGGTGGAGGAGGAGGAGAAACAGGAGAGGGAGGAGGAGAAGGATGATGATAATGGGAGGAGCAGGAGGAGAAGAGGTGGAGGATGAGAAATAGGAGCAGGAGGAGAAGAAGGGGAGGAGGAAGATGAGAAGGGGAATGAGCAGGAGGAAAAGGAGTAAGAGGAGGAGAAAGAGGAGAAGGAGTAAATAAAGATGGGGAGGAACAGAGTGGGAGGTGGAGGGAGCTAAAATATGTATATTATGCGCGCATCGCTGGAGTAGCATATAGATCTCTAACCTCTTGGCCGTGCTCTGAACTATCTAGCTATATTTCGTTGGCTTGTTATTATCCAGGAATAGTTAGTTGAGAGAGAAGAAGAGACAGCAACAGCGGCAGGTCGAGATAGAGTTTCATTTTGTGGCCTTGGGATTCATGCAATGGTTCTAATGAGCACAGTGGTATACATAATGCATAAGTATACAGTATACACAAGCAAGTATATAGACAATAAACAATGTCTGTATGATGAAGGGAGGAGACAGTGGAGAGAGAGAGATGGAGGAATGGAGAGAGACAGAGACAGACAGACAGACAGACATAAGGACAGACAGGCAAGCAGACAGAGACCCAGAGACAGAGATGGAAACTGGAGACAAAGACAGATACATAAACAGAGACACAGACATAGACATTGGAGACAGAGACACAGAAACAGACATCTGTAGGACTATAAAAATTATAGGCATAGAGAGATATAGAGAGACACGGACAGAAATAAAAAGGAGTGGACTGAAAATGAGGCATATGGACAAATCAGTAAATAAAAAAATGTTTTCATGACATTGTCTACAGATTGTTATTAGGACATATTTTGTCCATTTACGAGGACAAGAATTCCTAAGTCAAAATAAAACTTAAAATAATTATGTTGGGAATAAATTAAAGGTCACAGTAAACATTATCTGCTCTTAGTTATCTAAACACTTCTCTCAGCACTGAAATCATGAGTAGGCCTAATTTTGTTAAGATGACAGCTTTAAAAGGTACGGTTATCGTGTGCAAAAAAATTCCAAGCATTTTAAGCAATTGGGAGGTCACACGCTGAAGTCTTAAACCATGACTATCAGCATTGAAAAATTAGCAATTTTATTAAGCTGATGGCTTACAAATGCTAGCACTATGGTGTGAAAATTCAGAAAATCTTTTAAAAAATGGGAGGGAGCATTTGATTAAGTCATAAACCATGTACTCCAACTGCTCTATTCCACCATCTGATGTGATTCGTGACCTCGGTGTGCTACTTGACAGCATTATAAAGATGAACCAACATATATCTTCTGTAGCCAGGGCATGTTTTTTTCACCTTCGTAGAATTCGACAAGTGAAACGTTGCTTGAATGAAACTTGCCTTCGTATTATCACTCAAGCTCTCGTCATCTCTCGCCTCGATTACTGCAGCTCTGTTCTATCGGGTCTTCCATCATCAACACTTCAACCCCTATCTTCAGTTCTACATAGTTACGCGCCTGATAAAAGGTCTTGGTCCAAGAGACCACATCTCTTCAACTCTGAAACAACGTCACTGGCTTCCCATCCGTGCTTGTATTGCTTTCAAAATTTACCTTCTGATGTTTCATAGCCACTACAAAACCTCTCCAACCTACATGGCATCCATGGTCACGCCATGTTCCGCCTCCAAGTCCAAAGGACTTCGTTCGTCCTCGCAAAGTGATTTTGGTACACTTCGCACATACCGGAAGTTTGGAAGTCGTGCCTTCTCAGTCTCAGGACCTAAAGAATGGAACAGTCTTCCAACCTCCGTTCGCCACTGCTCATCTGTTGCAGAGTTTAAATCAAAGTTAGGCTAAAACTCATTTGTTTTCAATGCATTAGCCTATAACTAGATCTGTTACCAAAGACCTAAGTAGTGAAGCGCGCTCTTGTGCAAGACTTGTTATGTTAAAGCGCGGTATAAATGACTAATTGCATTGTAAATGCATTATCTACGTGTAACGGTGTGAGTATCTATGGCTGTGATGCTACTTCACGTCTAAACTCTGAGAGTCTGAATGCTACTCACTGTACTCAGTGATGCCACAGCTGTGTTTTTTCCACTAGATCTGGGTTTTTTCGTCTTCGTCTGGGTTTCTGGGTTTTTTGGGGGGAAATGTAGGTTTATTTGGGTGAGTTGAAAATGTGTACATTTGTAAAAAAAAGTCATCAACTTTTTTGCCGGCGAAAAATTGAAAATTTTCTTGACTTTTCGGTCGGACGACGGTCTGGGTTTTTCTGGAGTTTTTTTCAAGAAAATCTGGGTTTATTTCTGAAACCTCAGTGGCAACACTGATGTTACTCTTGTTCTCGATTAAATCTCTGTGGGCGGTTTATATTCAGTCATTATATTCGTTTATTTGAGAAAAATAATCTGATAATACTAACTCGAACGACTTTGAAAAGTTTGATATTATCCTTCAAATGTACCGTTACGCGCCAACTTATTAATGCTATTCGTTTAATAATTATTATGCCAGTTTCCGCAGATCTATCAACTTTGTTTACAAGTGAGCCTAAAATATCCTGGTGGTTTTTAGTGGAAACTTTTGAAACTCGCTCACTTGTGACGTTATCTTTTACAGACTATTAGCCTACCGATAGCCTATAATAGGCCTGTAGTCCGCACGTAGGATTAAAACATAAATTTGAGGTGTATAAAAATCCTGCCAGCGTTATAATTCTAGTATGTGTTATGGTTATTTATTGGTATATAAATGGGGCGTACGGTACGCCGCGTACCCATAAAACATTAATGGTTTTTTCAATTAAGGTTTCAAATTTCCAATGGATATGATCACAAGATACGCAGAAATATTCTGGAAGCATTTAAAAAAATTTCTGAAATAATCTATAATTTTAAAATTCATTAGATCTACATGTATTCTGTGCATTTTTATGGTTTTAACGAGTAGGCCTATAGCGTTTGCTTGGCAGGATTTTTCTGGGGTTCAAAATATTTAATTCAGACTACTATTGAATGATGGAAACAGGGTAGATAATTCTTGCTAAAATAGAATTCGGATTGATGAAAAATAGTTATGCTGCGCCTTTTGAACAAGCCTAATTCAGAACGCTAAAACTTAATTCGACTGCATTTGAAATATTGAATTGTTATCTCTTGTAGGCTATAGCCTATACACGGTGTCCCAATTGAACTGATACCCTTTTTGTTTTGGCGATATACTTGTCAAGTCTAAATGAAACTCAATAAAATTTCATAGAATGTAAGAGGGATAAATTATCAATGTTTCCTGAAAATTTTATCCAATTCTACAAAGAGAGTTCGAAGTTATGCACGTTCAAATTTGGACAAAGGAAATTGTAAGTTTCCAACATGTAAAAGATAGGAAATTATTGCTTGCAACTTACTGCACGCCTTAATTTCTAAATTAATAACTATTTCCGTCATATTTCCGTCATTTCCATGTTAGAGGACAATAATAAAAATGGTTTTCAGCAAAGATGATTTGAGTTTAACAAAAAATTTAATAGAAGAAAAACATTACCGTGCCAAAGGTTTTTTAAGGAATTTCCTATAAGAAGCTGGCCTATCGCAGACTTATGAAACTCGCATAGGCTACGCGACGTTGTCCAGTGAGTCAGTGACCACTTCAAACGGCGAAATGTGGAATAATGGAATCGTTTTGATCAAAAGGATTGTTGACAATGCAATCAATGAATGGCGAAAGCGCCTTAGAGCATGCATTCGAGCTAATGGAGGACATTTTGAACGTCCGCTTTGAAGAACAGCGCTAACACGAATTTCCTATCTTTTACATGTTGGAAACTTAAATTTTCGTTGCCTAAATTTGAACGTGCATAACTTCGGACTCTCTTTGTAGAATTGGATACAATTTTCAAGAAACATTGATAATTAATCTCTCTTACATTCTCTGAAAATTTATTGAGTTTCATTTAGAATTGACAAGACTTAGTGTATCGCCAAAACAAAAAGGGTCTCAGTTCAATTGGGACACCGTGTATAATAATTATCATCCCATACTCTACAATGGACTGAAATTGCAGTTTTAAGTCTGTGAAAATTCGATAATTGACAGCATTTCCCTCAAAATTCTCCCATGGCGATTTGCTAAACCATTTAAATCTCCATTTTTATTTACTTGGTATACCTGCATTAAAATGAGTTTGATTTCTTTCCTAATTTTTTATTTTTCAAGACACTCAGTTAATGCAGAACATTGTTGGTTCTTGACAGATTCTCAATCAAGGAAACTATGGAGCTATTATAGCGAATGATAATTATAGGCCGACCTAAAAAAGTAACAATTTTATGAAGTCGGAAAGTTTTTATTCCAAGCGCTAATTTGAAATTGCATTGAAAGTGCGGAACAGGCAATGATGGAAAGTTCTCAGCTGTGTCACAAGGCAGTTATACTGTATGGTCGCACAACTGAAAATAAGAAAAGTCGCCCAAAAGAAAAGACATACGAGTGCGATTTATGTACCAAATGGTTTGATTCCGCCAGTAACTTAAGGAATCACAGGCGAATGACACATCAATATCAGATATGCAAGCAGAGTTATTCCCACTCTTCTCGTGTTAGAATTCATACTGGAGAGAAACCATGCACTTGCTCAACATGCCAAAAACCTTTTGCCTACTCTTCAGATCTGAAAAAGCACAATATTTCCCATACAGGCGAGATACCATTTAAATGTCATGTATGTCCTAGAAAGTTTTTAGTATCATCGAGTCTACGGATTCATGCTAGAGTCCATACTGGAGAGAAACCATATCGATGCCAGTTTTGTCAAAGGGCATTTGCGCAACAAACGTCTCTGCAAAATCACACGAGAATACACACTGGAGAGAAATCTTATATATGCCAGTTTTGTCATAAATCATTTTCGCAGTCCATACACATGAAAACCCACATTAGGCTCCATACTGGACAAACCGGTGACAAACCATACTTATGCCAACACTGCCCGAAATCGTTCGCATATCATTCTAAATTCATTATTCATACGAGAGCTCATACCGGAGAGAAACCTTACCAATGCCAAGTATGTCAAAAACGTTTCTCCGAATCTTACAGTCTAAACATTCATGATAGAATCCACAGTGGATATAAGCCGTATATATGTCTGCTTTGTCCGAAAGCGTTCGCCTTCCTTTATCCTTTAACAACTCACATGAGAACCCACACTGGAGAGAAGCCTTACCAATGTCAGGTATGTCAAAAGCGCTTTACCACATCTAGCAGTTTAAGAAGTCATGAAAGAATTCACATTGGAGAAAAGCAGTATAGATGCCAGGTCTGTCAGTTAAAATGTTTTTCTTGTGCCCGTAATCTTAAGAGGCACATGTGTGGCGACCGGTATAACCAGCCGCCACGTATTTTTGGTTTCTATATATATATTATATCATTATTTCCTTGAATTCTGCATGGTATTTTCGGGGTCCAATAATTATATATATATTATAATATTATTATTTTTTGAGCTGCATTCGGTGACCTACATAATATTGGTGACCTAGATTTTAATGTCGAGCTCGTGTGTGATGCGAGTTGCCGACAGGGATGACGTAAGCGGTCGCCATAGCTACCAGGTTATTGATCGCTTCTTGCATACGCTCAGCGAATGGAGGGTCGGCCGAAAAGGAGGAAGAGGAGTCGGCCGATATGACAGGCGCAGCGCCAGAGCAGCACAGATAAACGGATAGGCAGACGGACGGAGCAATATGCCCTGCTGGCCGCTGTCATTGAATGCATGTGTGGTATTTTTCCTTCACGCTGTACGAGGTGACCTGGTCTAGTTTTAGCACGGTTGACTCAGTGCAACTCGTGCGTACGTGTCAGAGCAAGAGGAAGAGAGAGAAAGACAGTGAGCTGCAGACAGACGCTTAGAGGGAGATAGGTGGTCGCAGCTGCATAGGAATTCAGCGCGCTTTATCTGATCACGCGGTACATGCGTGATCACGGCTCGTGCAGTGCCTTCTGCGCATGCGTCGCGTTCCCTTGAGGCGTGGTTATTAACTCAAGAACGCGCAATCGAGGGCAGATTCACGACGGACTTCGACGAGGATAGACGTGTAGCTCTGGAGAGCAAGTTGCAAAATCAGAGTTTGATTATTTTAGAAAGATAATAGTTTATTTAAGTCAGCTTGGATTCGTCGTCTGAGTTATTGCGTTGTCGCGGATTTACTTCACGGATTCTGTACGGAAATTCTAAAACGGCAAGGAGCCGATTGCATTGCGGTTTTGTGTTACGAGCGAATTGTCAGCACTGTGGTTCTGTTTCGCATCTTCGTAAAGGAGTTAAGTCTTTCGTTCTGGTTTTTCGATCTTTCTGTCGTTTGGATCGAAACCGCTCGGGTTTTACGGAATTTCTTCTGTCGTCGATATCTTCTGCGCAATTTGCCTAAGGGCGTCAATCTATTATTAAAATATCTTTTCGTGGATTCCCTGTTCTCTACGTGTCAGCTCGGTTTTAGCGTCCTGTCAGCGTCGACTGTTGCGGATTCCTCTGAGTCACTTATCGTCGACGCACGTCCTGGATTCGACGCTCCATCTGTGCCTTTTCTCGCATATCGTCGGCGATCGTCCTGGATTCGACGCTCCATCTGCGCCTTTCCTAGTTTATCGTCGGCCTTGTCCGGTGTCTCTGGAAGAAGGTACAATTTATTAAGGGCTTTAATACGAATTAAAAATTGATCTTTTGGGCAGAGAAATTAGGATCGGCATCTAAGTACAAAAATTGGGGATTCATTTTGTCTGCTCCGATTGAAGTCTGTTTGAATTGTGTTGCATATTATTATCAGTTGCTTTAAACTGTAAGCTGTTGATTAACATTGTGAATAATTATTAAATGTTTCTGATAATAATAAGATCCATTGATTAAACTTTCGGATTTACTTCTTGCTAGCGTTAGGATTTGACATAACCAGAACTTGTATAGCGCCATGGATAGAAGCGGAGCATCAACGCCCTCGCAGCCCTCTAGACCACCATCTGCGTTGGAGATAGGCATTTTACTAGAGGCCATACAAACGAATTCGAAGTCCTCCCAAGAAGCCATGGTTTCTATGCAGACTAATGTGCAGGCAACCATACAGAATAATGCTAGAGATACACAGGAAGCGATCTCCTCTGTGCGAGGTGAGGTCAGGAACACACAGGAAGCGATTTCTTCGGTACAAAAAAATGTTGAAGAGGCTATCTCTTCTGTCCGAACGGATTTTCAAGCTAACGCTATAAATACACAGGAGGCAATTGCCTCGGTACGGGATAATGTCAGAGAGGAAATCTCTGCAGTACATTATAATGTAAGAGAAGCTCTAACGGAAGTCGTGGCTCGCATTGAACGTTTAGAAACGACGCCCAGGGCATCTCCGAAGCCGGTTGCAGGTTCGAACCCAGGAGCAATATTTCCCTTTGGTACCACCGCGGATAGACCTTACCACTCAGCCATCGGCCTGGGAAGAGCTTCGGGGGCTAGGCCTAAGGACCTTTCACTTCCGGTCAACCCCGGAATCCTACGCCGGAGTGAAAGACTGGCCAGTAAGGCCCCAGTTTCATACGGAGAGCTAAGAGGTCGAGATACCTGGCCATCCCGAACCCGACGGGATTCGAACCCCGAAGCTACCGCCTCCCTTCCTCCGTCTATATCTCTGAACTACGACCTGCAACCGCACGCGGCCCTCTCACACGTTGGACCGGAAGTGGCGACTCCGGGAGTGTCCGAGGGGGCGGGCGTTACAATTGGTCCCAGTCAGTGGGGTCGAATTAGTTCTAGAGATTTTGACGAGGAAGAGGAAACTGAAAATGCCGGAAGAAGGGAAACTGCATTATCTTTTGAAAGAAGGAAGGAAAGGGAATTTTCTGATAATGTAGAAATTATGTCTGATGATGGTAGCATAGACATTGAAGTTAGCAAAATAATGGAATCTAGACCTAAAACTGTGAAAATAATTGATAAAAGAATGCAAGCAGCACAGCAATCGGAGTTTAGAAATTTTGAAATAAATAAATCAATTGATCATAAATTGTGGGAGGGGGGTGATAAGGTCAACCCAGTTCCTTTGGCCTCTTCTTCGCCCTCTCACGTGGATTATCCTCGACCTGATCCGCAATGGAGGAAGCATGAATCGTTCGTGCATGCGGATCAGCCAAGAACGGAAATGATGGCAAATCGGGTCGACGCTTTCCAATCAACGTCGGGAATGCCGACCTATCACTCCGTGCCCAACTACGATGGGCTGGTTACTTCGACCATGGTTGGTCGAGACTACGCTCGACCCGACCTTCGACCCGATCTTCGACCTGGTCCAGTGGCAACTACAGCGGGTGACTGGATGCAACCGAGCGCACACCCTGAGCATCCATACGTGTCATGGATGGCTGCTCCGAACTATGCTCCGAACTACGCTCCGAACTACGCTCCGAACTACGCTCCGAACGCGCTCTACAACAGCATCGACAACCGGGTGTGGCTCGATCCGCTTCGCTGTCTCAATCCGCCTCGTACCAGCGACGTCGCCTTTCCTCGGTGGCCAACCGTCGTGGAGTCGGCAAGGATGAATTCATGCCTCGGCGCTCAGAATTTTGGATTTAGTCGTGACGTCGAGCTGCCTCGTCCAGCGCTTCTGAAACCTACGTATCTGGGTAAAAGCGAAACAACTGGCGACGGTACAGCAACGATGTCTGCGGTTGGGGAAACGAAAGTGCTGGCGCCTGTCAACGCTTCCGTCGGTCCTGCCAAAGCCATCCCCACGACATCAGTTGCGACACAGACAACCGGCGACTGGGAATTTCCGACGAGTAGCATTGTGGGAACGAGAAAGGAACCGGAAGCAACTGCGTCAACGATCAATAAAGTGGCTGAGGTCAAACCGTCGTCGGCTGCGCCTCCTAAACAAAGGCAATACACGAAACTTGGATCGTACAGCGGAAGGACGGATGTGGAAGTCTTTTTGCGCAAATTCGCGGTATGCGCAAGGAACAATGACTGGTCGGACGAGGAGAAATTTAATCAACTGGTCGTCTCCTTAGTCGAACCGGCGACCCATTTGCTGAGCGAGTCGAACTTGGATACATGGACGGCTTTGGTTCGGCGACTTCGGGAACGGTACGGTACCGCTGAGCAGCAGGCCCTGTTTCAAACGCAGCTCAGCACCCGGAAGCAGAAAGCTGAGGAGGATCTGGGAGTTTTGGTTGATGATATCAGGATTCTGTCATCGCGAGCATATCCTGGTGTGTCGACCGCCCATAGTGAAGCCATTGCTATTCGGGCATTCGTGGATGCCTTGAGAGACCGAAATCTCGCTCTGAAGATCCGCGAGCGGGAACCAAAATCTCTCGACGAAGCGTACAAGGTAGCTATGCGATTGGACGGCTATCAGAAAGCGGAAGTCGGTGGCCATGAGCAACAAGAACGACGACCTGGACGTGTCTATGCAGTTAAAGAAGAGGATACTACAACAAATGATACTATATTAATGAAGGATATATTACGACGACTGGAGCAGGTGGAAAAGCAACAACCGGTGTCGGCGCCTCAATACAGAGACTATAATCGTGGGTCGTGGAGAGATCAGAACGGTTCAAACGGAAATGGTTGGTCGAACGGTAACGGAAATAACTGGCAGAAAAACCAACGCTGTGCAGTCTGTAATAGAACAGGCCATTGGAGCTCCGTCTGCTGGTACCGACAGGCGGCGGAACCGGAAGTTGGACGAAACGAGCGAAGATGTTATGCCTGTAACCGAATTACAAATCATGTCGCGCGGGATTGTCCATTCCGACAACGGCAGCAGAATCCGCCTGGTGATAACCCCGGTCAAGCTGTGGGCGATAATACCGACAATCCTAACGTTGGTCGGAATTCGCCAAGAGAGGGTCGGCGCTGTTTCTACTGCGACTCTAGCTCGCACTTGCTAAGCAGATGTCCACTTCGGCAGCAGCAACAGAATCCACCTGGCGACAATCCCGATCGACCGGTGGGCGATAATCAGGACAACCCCAGCGTTGGTCGTGTGTTCGCCGTACGCGCGGCCACCCCAGATCATCTCCAGGACCGGTTGGATCGGTGGGAACAGTACGCACCACTGGAGGGGCGCCGCTGGGTCAGTATGAGCGACAAAGCTCCTCGGTTGAAGTCTTGTCCGCTACCCGATGGGTAGAACTGACGGTCAACTGACTGACCTTTGTGGTGACCGCTTAATTTGCGGGGATTATCTGAATGCAGGAACATCTGTAACAATTTTCAGTTTGATTCTGATGGAAATGATTTATTTTTACATGTAATGGCTTTACATGTGGTGGTTACGGTGTAAAAACTGTAATGTTGCATTGCAGGGTGACTGAACTGTGTGTTGTATTGTGTAGATTAATAATTATATTGCATTGCATATTTCACCGATGGACAGTTGTAGTATTGTGCTGTAGGCAGTTATACAGACTGTTAATATTGTGTGGCGCCATATAAATTAGTCAGCGCCATATAAATGATTTTCCGACCCAAGGTATATATTAGAATGACTACGGTCGCTCAATTTTAATTAGCTGTGATGGTAATAATAATGATAGGCCTGTTTTCCTGATAGGCTGATGTTGAGATATTGTGAGGCAAGAATTACATTAGGCCTAGGTTTTGCTGCATATATATGGCATGATTAGTGAATTAATTGGTTTAAGAATAATAATAACAGATTCACTCAGTTAAATGTGATGCAGCAGTAGGCCTACATAAGATTTTTAATTAGTCGTGAGCATAGCAGATATATAATAATAAATGATAGAGGCATCATTGATGATTTAAAATGGCGCTATATAAAAATTCTAGAGGCCCTTAGTGTCATATTGTAGCACTCGCAGCGATATAATTACATATATAGTTTGCATTGATAATGTTGAGACATGGGCCTATAATAGGTCCTGTTTTGTTGGAGTGACCTATATATTCTGCTTTGCTCAGCTGTGTAATTAAATTAATGTACATAACGCAAGGCGCCATATAAATAGTACACGCGATTATAATATTAAAATTGTAGGCTTAAGGTAGGCCTATAGATGATAATAAAATACTGTGATTAACGGCTGATGAGCTCATATAATTTTTAGACGAAGATGTTTATAATAATATAGCAGGCTTGAATGACTTTAACGTGCATAGGCCTATATATATATATATGTTTTAGTTCAGAAATTATAATAAGCATTAGCATAGATAGACTAGAGTGGATAATATTATATTATTTTGTTTGGCTTATATAGGCCTGATTAAATTAGTATATTGGTCGGAGCTCTACATAAAACTGTTTAGGCCTAAGTTGAGTAATAAATAGAAGGATTATAAATATATATCCTCTCCTATCTTGCAGGCCTATTGCTTATAAATAATACTGGGATTTGAGCGACCAGAATATATAATTGGCTAGGCTGTCAATAGGCTAAACTGCTGGATTTTATATAATAATTATTCAGCCGTATAATGTTTACATTAATTTGGTTGATCAGCCTAATGATTGAAATTGAAGGTCTGATTATATTAACGGCTTAGAATATAATTTCGTGACTTAAGCATTAGCGGGACGATTTATATTGGCCTATAATTATACATTAATTCTGAAGGACGAATTTGTATTCGTAAGGTAGATTTCTGCCTTTTAATATTAATATTATTATTAATCGTTCTGTAAGAGTTTTAATACGGTGCAGGAGTGACCTAACTTTTCAGTTTGCTTATATGGACTAGTGTGTATATATATATTGTGTACGCTGTGTACGTATCTATATTTGGACCAACGTACGTGTCAATGAGTACGAGTTTATTTAGCGCACGCTTATGGCTGACGCAATCTCCGCACTTGCATATAAATGTAACTGGGCTGGTTTCCCGATGCTATGGGAAGACATCCTATTTTGATCTCGTGATGGGTGGCCTAATGAGTTTTCCCACGTTCTGCAGTTCAGTGTAGATGGCGGGGGAGAGCGAAGGCGTAGACTGACACATCATCAAACGCTACCGGCGTGTGAATGGTCGTCGATTTGCCTGTGTGGCCTTGTTTAATGATAGATAGACAGAAGAAGAGAGGATGAGTATAGATACAATAATATTCATGCTAAGTTAGCGCATACAACTATAATGATAGACGGAGGATAGGAAGACAGCTGTGACGTAGGATGGACTGCATAATAATATAGATGCATGCATAGACTGTAGGCCTATAATTTTAGTTTTATAATTATGATGTTTCTTAATTGATAAGACTTTTGTAACTTGTCCGCTGTAATTTGTTCTCATCGGGTTACATCGTGGGCTTATGTTACAGGCAGAGATAGGCTGTACGAAATTAATTAGTCTATGTCTTGCACGGGCTCCGCTGTAAGTCTAGTCTCACAGTAAATACACTGAGTAAGACTGAGTGTAACTGTTGACCTAATTAAGTTCTGTTGTAGCAATTATGTTTTGCATTTGAATAATAAAGCCTATTAATTAAAATTAATTTTACCAGGACCAAAATATAGGCCACGCTAAAGAAGTAGGCCTATATTTTGTTTCAATGTTTGTGTAGCGTGATAGAAATCATCGCTGCTGTTATATAGGCTTATGGTTAATTATAGTCTAATACGGTAGCCTATTTAAGTTAATCCACCTGTATATGCTTTGCAGTAGCAATTTAATAATTATGGATGCTTGATTGGTAGGCCTATAAATCGCCTATCTTAAGAGATATATATAATCAGTTGCATTTGAATAATTAGGATGCTTATGAGAGCAGGCCTATTTGCTGCCTATCGTTGAGTTCTGCATTTACCGGTTGCCATATAATAATTGAATAAGCTATGTACTTGAACGATGAAAGTCAAACACTAGTAGGCCTATTAATAGTTGCTATTGTTGTGAGAGGCCTAGGCCTACTGTTAGATTGGAGTTATGCAAGTTTTCTGTGGTAAATCTTGATAATTAGCAGACATGTAGCTGTGAAAATTGTGAGTTACTAGCTGTGTGTTTTTTTTTATAGGCTGAGTTGAAATCAGACTGGGGCTGCTTTTATGCTATGGCAGTGTCCCCTCTGCTAGAATTATCGGCCGTAATTCAATATATGATAGTATTTGGCGTTACTTAGAGGTTTTGGCGAAATGTTTGGTAATCTTATTTCTGTAGACACAGAATGTACCACATAAGCCTAAGAGATCTAGACTAAGTGTGTATGAAACGCCGTTAAAAGCCTATGGATAGGCTGGTAATAATATTAATGACCTCTGGGGTCAAGATTAAGCTGCTGTCTGTAAATTATGTCTTGGTTTGCCATAGATCTCTCTCTGCATAACACTGAACGAAAGAAATTTGTGATAGATCTAGTCTATATAATCGCATATGGAGCTATATAAATTCAGACCTTTTATTGACACTCTAGACTAAACTATGAATCGGGTGAACCGATTATTGCTCAACGCTTGTGCCGCCGCTGTTACGATTGTGCATGGCATATTGTTGCTTTATGCATTTAATGTTTAAAACTTTTGCTGTAACAGTCGGAACAGACATATAACCTTACCGACAATTTCAGGCTCTGTTTGTCCAATTAAATAGAGCCAGAAATTCAGAGATGGCCGGTGAAATTGTGGCGACCGGTATAACCAGCCGCCACGTATTTTTGGTTTCTATATATATATTATATCATTATTTCCTTGAATTCTGCATGGTATTTTCGGGGTCCAATAATTATATATATATTATAATATTATTATTTTTTGAGCTGCATTCGGTGACCTACATAATATTGGTGACCTAGATTTTAATGTCGAGCTCGTGTGTGATGCGAGTTGCCGACAGGGATGACGTAAGCGGTCGCCATAGCTACCAGGTTATTGATCGCTTCTTGCATACGCTCAGCGAATGGAGGGTCGGCCGAAAAGGAGGAAGAGGAGTCGGCCGATATGACAGGCGCAGCGCCAGAGCAGCACAGATAAACGGATAGGCAGACGGACGGAGCAATATGCCCTGCTGGCCGCTGTCATTGAATGCATGTGTGGTATTTTTCCTTCACGCTGTACGAGGTGACCTGGTCTAGTTTTAGCACGGTTGACTCAGTGCAACTCGTGCGTACGTGTCAGAGCAAGAGGAAGAGAGAGAAAGACAGTGAGCTGCAGACAGACGCTTAGAGGGAGATAGGTGGTCGCAGCTGCATAGGAATTCAGCGCGCTTTATCTGATCACGCGGTACATGCGTGATCACGGCTCGTGCAGTGCCTTCTGCGCATGCGTCGCGTTCCCTTGAGGCGTGGTTATTAACTCAAGAACGCGCAATCGAGGGCAGATTCACGACGGACTTCGACGAGGATAGACGTGTAGCTCTGGAGAGCAAGTTGCAAAATCAGAGTTTGATTATTTTAGAAAGATAATAGTTTATTTAAGTCAGCTTGGATTCGTCGTCTGAGTTATTGCGTTGTCGCGGATTTACTTCACGGATTCTGTACGGAAATTCTAAAACGGCAAGGAGCCGATTGCATTGCGGTTTTGTGTTACGAGCGAATTGTCAGCACTGTGGTTCTGTTTCGCATCTTCGTAAAGGAGTTAAGTCTTTCGTTCTGGTTTTTCGATCTTTCTGTCGTTTGGATCGAAACCGCTCGGGTTTTACGGAATTTCTTCTGTCGTCGATATCTTCTGCGCAATTTGCCTAAGGGCGTCAATCTATTATTAAAATATCTTTTCGTGGATTCCCTGTTCTCTACGTGTCAGCTCGGTTTTAGCGTCCTGTCAGCGTCGACTGTTGCGGATTCCTCTGAGTCACTTATCGTCGACGCACGTCCTGGATTCGACGCTCCATCTGTGCCTTTTCTCGCATATCGTCGGCGATCGTCCTGGATTCGACGCTCCATCTGCGCCTTTCCTAGTTTATCGTCGGCCTTGTCCGGTGTCTCTGGAAGAAGGTACAATTTATTAAGGGCTTTAATACGAATTAAAAATTGATCTTTTGGGCAGAGAAATTAGGATCGGCATCTAAGTACAAAAATTGGGGATTCATTTTGTCTGCTCCGATTGAAGTCTGTTTGAATTGTGTTGCATATTATTATCAGTTGCTTTAAACTGTAAGCTGTTGATTAACATTGTGAATAATTATTAAATGTTTCTGATAATAATAAGATCCATTGATTAAACTTTCGGATTTACTTCTTGCTAGCGTTAGGATTTGACATAACCAGAACTTGTATAGCGCCATGGATAGAAGCGGAGCATCAACGCCCTCGCAGCCCTCTAGACCACCATCTGCGTTGGAGATAGGCATTTTACTAGAGGCCATACAAACGAATTCGAAGTCCTCCCAAGAAGCCATGGTTTCTATGCAGACTAATGTGCAGGCAACCATACAGAATAATGCTAGAGATACACAGGAAGCGATCTCCTCTGTGCGAGGTGAGGTCAGGAACACACAGGAAGCGATTTCTTCGGTACAAAGCAATGTTGAAGAGGCTATCTCTTCTGTCCGAACGGATTTTCAAGCTAACGCTATAAATACACAGGAGGCAATTGCCTCGGTACGGGATAATGTCAGAGAGGAAATCTCTGCAGTACATTATAATGTAAGAGAAGCTCTAACGGAAGTCGTGGCTCGCATTGAACGTTTAGAAACGACGCCCAGGGCATCTCCGAAGCCGGTTGCAGGTTCGAACCCAGGAGCAATATTTCCCTTTGGTACCACCGCGGATAGACCTTACCACTCAGCCATCGGCCTGGGAAGAGCTTCGGGGGCTAGGCCTAAGGACCTTTCACTTCCGGTCAACCCCGGAATCCTACGCCGGAGTGAAAGACTGGCCAGTAAGGCCCCAGTTTCATACGGAGAGCTAAGAGGTCGAGATACCTGGCCATCCCGAACCCGACGGGATTCGAACCCCGAAGCTACCGCCTCCCTTCCTCCGTCTATATCTCTGAACTACGACCTGCAACCGCACGCGGCCCTCTCACACGTTGGACCGGAAGTGGCGACTCCGGGAGTGTCCGAGGGGGCGGGCGTTACACATGTACACACATTTTGGAGAGAAACCTTACTTTTGTCCGGTTTGTCAAAAAGCTTTTTCATGCGCTTCAGGTCTGAGAAGTCATGAAAAATCCCATTCTGAGAGAAAACAATATCTGTGTCAGGTTTGTAACAAGACATTTTGCAGATCGCCAGATCTACAACTTCACATTAGAACACACACTGGAGAAAAACCGTACAAGTGCACTTTATGCCAGAAATCATTCACACAATTTGCACATCTGCACGGTCACAAAAGAACTCATACAGGTGAGAAACCATATCAGTGTCAGATATGCAAACGAAGATATGTTCAATCCTGTTATTTGCGAGTACACATTAGAACCCATACTGGAGAAAAATACCAGTGCCAGGACTGCTCGAAAGCATTCACACAACTATCGAGTCTGAAGTGTCACACGATAATCCACACTGGAGAAAAACCATACGAATGCCAGCTGTGTTCAAAAGTTTTTAAATACCATGGACAATTCAAGAAGCACACGAGAACCCACACCGGAGAGAAACCTTTCTTATGCGTAACTTGCAACATGAGTTTCTCCGAATCCTCCGCTCTCGCAAATCATGCTAGGGTTCATACTGGAAAGAAGGCTTACTTTTGCCAAATATGTAAAAAGAGTTTCACCCACTCTGTCTCTCTAAAAAGTCATGGAAGAATTCATACCGGAGAAAAGCCGTACAAATGTCATTTGTGTGAGTTTAAAGCTAATCGGAAACATACTCTCAAGAATCACATCAGGACACATACTGGAGAGAAACCACACATTTGCCAGGTATGTCAGAAAACATTCCCACGCAATGATAATATGAGACTTCACGAAAAAGGCCATTATGGAGAGAGGCCAACATACCTTTGCAATGTATGTCAGAAGACATTTTCGAACACTTCAGTTCTGAACAGACATAAAAGAATTCACACACCCGCAATAAATTAATTCATACGGCAGAAAAACCATTAGTGTTTGCCCAAAATATCTGTGAAATCTGCACAATCATCTATAGCCTTCATACCATTCAATGACCTGGTAAAATCCCGTTCCAGAGAGAATCATTTAACATTATTCCTATTTGAGTTGAATATGTCATGTCTAGGTCTATGGTATCATGAGTGACAGCAGATGAAGCCTTGTGGGATCATAGAATATTTTGAGTTTCATATGCGCTTCATACAGTGTGTATGACAATGCTATTGGAAAACACTTGCTCATCCCTCCAATCTTTGGGCCATCTTGGAATCATTGTAGCCGAACACACTAGCTTGCTAGTTATGCATGAAACCGTTCTTACGCTTTCGTTTCAATATTGGAGTAAAACATTAATGTTTAATATTGAGAAGAAGACCGATTTTCAAGTCCACAAAGTCTTGTTAAAATCGATGCTGAATATTTTGGTGTCACTTATGCATTGAAACAATCATGAGGATCTCTGCTCTGCAGATTCAATAAGGAAGATAGTTTTAACCAAAATTGTATCTTTAGAGGTTGATTAACTTGATGACTGATAATTAATTACAGATGCAGAATATTTGTGCGTGCACTTCGTATAACGAGGTATCTTTTAAACTGCTATTGCCATGGATATGATTTTGACGTGTAAAAGAGAATAATTCTTTGGTGATAAAAGGCTGTCGGAACGTTTTGCCTCAGACAGAAAGCTAATAAAACTGAGCGTGAGCAGACTGGATTATTCAGCGAAGGGAAAACGACAAGTGACAACTTACGAATTATCCTCATTGGAATTCTTCTGTTGCAATTTCTGTTTTCTTCTGCACTCTTTTCATTTCTGTTGCACTTGAAGCGTTTCAGTGCTTCTAAAATATCAAAGACTTGGAGAAGCTGAATAATGTTGGCCGGCAATCGGTTTCGTCTCATTTATTTTCATGATCGCATTGCAATTATGAGTATATATAGTTGTTTAAGACGTGTTTTTTTTCCGTTTAATTTTTTTTTAAGAACCTCTTTTTAGTTTTCGTATTGTTTTATTCCGTTTTTATATTTTACGTCACTTTATTTATTTACAGTCTTATTATTTTCCTTTTATATTTTTGTCTGATATTCCTTTCGTTTTCACCGCACTCTCAAGAATTAAGTTATTAATGTCACTATTTAATTGTTAAACGTCATCATTTGAGAAGTAACAACTGCATAAATTTTAACAATGTTTCTTAAGTTCAATTGCAGTTTAAGGTGTAAGCTAGCAAAGTAAAATTATTTTCGATTTCTGTTTTGTCTTTCTGTTTTATCTTTTTTCAAATAAAATTACATTTTATTCCGCTTTTTATTCCGTTTTCTGTGTCGATATAATTATTTAACCCTGGATAACCATCTCGTTGTAGGCCTATATTGTGAACTGTGAAGTTCAAGAAAGAATTAGAAGACCTACGAGAGGTTCCAAAGTGTCTGGAGATGACCTGGGAGGGCACTGTGGAGGTGGCGATGGACAGAGGAGAATGGAAAAGAAACCTTTTGCCCAGTATGTAGGCCTATGCAGCCTTTGTTGACGACCTAGCCATATTTTCGGTAGATCGCGCCAGTGTTGCCATCACAATCACATAGCCTATTAAACAGTCGAAAACAATATGTAACCACGACAAGTTTGGTCGTTAGCAAAGGCGGTATATATATATATATATAATATATAAGCTTACTGGAGAAAAAGATCTCAGACTTGCAAATATTTTGTATAGTTGTGGCTTTTATCCATGATCAGTAACTAACAGGAACCATCGGAGATTTTTTCCAGAAGAGGCATTTTTCCGAATGAGATCATGAACTGCGCCGGCGAAGCTATCCACATTAATAGGTTTTGTGATGTTTGAATGAGTTTCTGTTCATTTGTCTGCTTTGTTCTTTCCTTATCTGCCATCCAGTCAAATCACTGTGTAGCCTACCCGATCAATCAAATGCCTCAAAGATGTTCGATAACGTAGGCTCTGAGACCCGAAAGATTTCAGATTCTGAAAAAAATTAATATAGAGAGAGATACAGACAGACAGACAGACAGACAGACAGACAGACAAACAGACAGACAGGCTTTGAATGGTGTACATGTAGCTTTCCATACACACACACACACCACAGTGCACACACACTGTATGATATTTATGTGCATATATAATATTGTACAGATGGATATTTGGCTGTATAGGCCTACCACCTGCATCAGCAATAATTGCAGCAACAGCAGAAGAAGAAAGAGCATCCGGAAGACGGATTCTCCGGCGATGAGCTGGAACTATCCACTGTATCCAGTTGCTAAGCTAATGGCCAAAGATTATCTGATCGAGTATCAGGTCAAGTCATGAGTCTTTCTTTTCATTATAATATATTCGTATGTACTCAGGCACTGATAAGTGTGTAGGTGTGCGGGTGCGTGGGGCACATAGGGTGCGTGGGGTGTTTGGGTGAGTCAGTGTGATGCGTGATTAAGTGATATTATATCGTGTCGTGTCCAAACATTTATAAGGCGCCTCTCGTATAATGGCTCTTCAGAGACTGTCTTAATACGGAAGTACCTGGGGAAAAGAAACACCTTTAAAGATGCAAAAAACGAGAGAACGGTGGGCAAAAACCAGTCCTCAGTGACTCACCAGTCACCACAGTTCCTCCCTCATTGGCTCAATGTAACAAAGGCCCGGCGTTGGGCTATTGATAACTGCTTTGGTCTAGGAAGGATGAAGATGATCCGTAGACCACAAGGAGCGAAATGAGTGCTACGCCGTGCATATACGTATCACTGTGCAATATTGACACGTTTTCCATTATAATTAGTCCCAGTTGCTAATCAAACGGCTTTATATTCCGACGATGACCTGCATGTATCATCTTCATTAGTACATCTTCATTAGTAGCCTATCCTATGTATAGCTGGAAAAGACAAAATATTCGACTCAATGAATTGTATATTCCAAGACCGTAGCCAGGATTGTATTGGGGGGGGGTGTTTTCCGACTTTTTCTTTTGGGCGGAATTTCCTGACGACTTTTTATTAGTCAGCGCCTACTTTTCTAACCTTTTTTGGCTTGTAATACTTCACGGCGGTGCAAAAAACACAATTTTCCGCAATTTTCGACTATTTTTTCTTGAAGTAACATTACACACTGTAGTTCTTATATCATGTGCTAGAAAATGCATTTTGCCATTTTTACATATTTCATTTCGGAGGTGTTCAAACACCCAAAACACCCCCTAGCTACGGCCCGCCTTGGTACAGTCATAGTGTGGTATAGTCTACTCCAGTGGTGGCCAACCTTTTGTACTCAGTGTGCCACAAACTGTCGCCCGTACCGTCCGCGTGCCACTACACATATACCTGACGAGAGGAATTGTAACCTGTTACAATTTAAAACTTGCACTTGCATAAAGTAACTACACTGTGTCCCAATAAATCGAGACCCCTTTTTATAATGTGAATAAAACAGGCAAATCTTAATCGATTTTCAAAATTTTAAAACTGTTTTTATACTGAGATAATTATCCTACATTGATTCAAATATGAAGTTTCTGGCATGAATATTGACGTCACAATTACGTCATTTGCATAAGAGAAATCCAATGTTAAGTAGCGAAAAAGTTGTGCTCGGTATACTTAACATATGAATTCTCTCGATTTATTGGGACACAGTGTATATGTATAAATTCCATGGTCCTCCGTGCCTATAAATTATATATTATATGAAAATTTTGTATTCGGTCTCATCACAGCGTGTGTCCATGGCTGCAATGTTAGACATTATTTTTATTGCTTAGATTTTGAACCTTTACAAAACTTGAAAAAGACTTTACTCGCCATCAGAATGAGTTTTCTTTCATGCTGATGTCAGACTTAACTCGTCTAAGTTTTACCATCATTATCAATTCATCACTTGTTCTGTCAAAAAATGACTGTTCTGCCTAAAAGGTTCTTTCTCTAAAATTAGTCTTGATAGCTTACCTAGGCCGGTAGTTTTCATCATCATCTGTAACTCACTGAAGGGAAGTTCAATGTTGATTATTTAGCCTACATATTGTGCACCACAACTGTTGCAGTACACAGCAAATAGCAATGCTAAAGACATAACCAACAGGAGTCTCTTCCTTTGTTTTATCCTGCAACCCTACAGTGGGGGGGAAACTCAATTTCTCATCTCTGAATGGATGCTGTGGAGAGTGTGGACTTTGACCATCAGCCGACTGAAGAGCCTGCCTCATCCCCTTCGAGCTTCTGTGCTGCGTCCGTCTGCAGTTAATTAACCTTGCCCTGGTCAGTGGTCACTGCAGCTACGGAGTTACAGAGGCGCCTGAGATTCGCCTAAGTCTGCCCTAAGAGATAACACAGTAAACTAGCAGATCTAGCATAAATATTTTTCAAAAATTCCATGGCCCTCCGTGCCAATCATCATAGGCCGGCGTGCCACAAGTGGCACGCGTGCCGCAGGTTGGCCACCACTGGTCTACTCAATATGTAGGCATACACTCAACTAAGGTACAGGCGATGCTTATGTTATGATGCTCATTTTACAAAAGCGATGATGAGAAACCAGCGAAAATTAATTGTCAATAACACCTTCCTTCAGTGTCAAAATAATATTATATCAGTAAAATAAACCGAAACATCTTCGAGTTTTACCGAAGAACTAGTCTTAAACAAACAGTACATCTTCCAATCTAACAAATTACAAGAAACCAGTCAAGTTAGGCCTATTATTTTATAGGTCAGGCAGACTGAAATAGGAACTTAGGCTATGTTCCTGAGAGCAAGTATAATCTGAACATGATTAATTCATTTCAAGAATTTCAAGAATTGATTGGTTTCTTTCTAGAGATGACGATGTGGTGAGAAAGAAAAAAGGCGATTGCATTATAGGGGCCTAAGCTTACACGTGGGGAGATGGTTATGGTGTCGATTATGAACTTAAGCGTAGGGGACATTCCAGCAATGGGAGGGGGCAAAAATGAGACTTTTGCTCGAAAATTTTGTCATCCAGCCGAAATTTTAAGAAAAATTCCCGTTACTTTTGCCAGAAAATTCTGACGACCTTTTTTAGTCATCCGGTAGGCCTACTTTTGCCCGAAATTTTTGTAAACTCTTTAATTTTTCCGGGTCTGCTTGCCAGAAAAATCAGACTTGCCCGAAAATTCAGGGGGCGGTTGCCCCTCTGAACCCCCGTCTCCTACGCCTATGATTATGAAGATGATAGGAATTATGCAATAATAGAAAGCCAATCAAAACGATTTTTTACTCCTAGCTCTTTCACTAGATGGCCACAGGCGATGAACATGCTTCGTCAACAGTCCATAATTCTGGACGGACTGTAATCATAGACGTACGGGAGATTTCAGCAGTGGGGGGGGGCAAAGATTGAACTTCTGCCCGAAAAAATCCTAGAAATTTTTTGTCGTTCGGGTCTGCGTTTGCCCGAAAAACGACACTTGCCCGAAAGTTTACGACTCTTTTGTTTTGTTTTTTGGGGGTTTTTTTGTAGTCGCTCGGGTCTGTGTTTGCCCGAAAAACTACACTTGCCCGAAAGTTGACTTTATTTTAGTCGTTCGGTCTGTGTTTGCCCGAAAAACCACACTTGCCCGAAAGTTGACGACCTTTTTTTTAGTCATTCGGGTTTTTTTGCCCGAAAAACCCACAAAACTTGCCCGAATTTCGGGGAGGGGCAATTGCCCCCTCTGCACTCCCGCCTCGTACGCCTATGACTGTAATAATAATAATAATTGTAATTGCATTCTATGATTGTATCCTACTGCAGCGGTGTATACAGTATATCTGCTGCTTTGAGAACGTCAGAAGTAGGTCACTATGCCAAAATAAGAATTAGCCTATTCTTCCCTATACGCCGAAATCATTTGCCAGAAATTTTTCAGGTGCATGTAGTCCAAACATTTCCAACGTTGGATTCTGTAATGTCGCAACGATAGCGATAATCATAATTGATAAAAAAAATTAATATGCGACTGCAATTTAGCGAAAGACCAACGCCCACAGGCAAATAGTCAAACAGACACACATACACACATACACAGTCACACACGTCCACACATACACACACACACACGCACACACACACACACACACACGCACACACTGACAAATAAAAGAGAGAAGAGAACAGACGGACTAAGTCTAACAGGAGCCAATATAATTATATATAATATATAATAATGATTGTTAAAATTATGTATGTAAGGTCGTTGAGTGAGTATGTGTGTGAATGCGCGTGTGAACGGCCAATACACAGACAGATAGCCAAAGAGACACACAGATAGGGCCTATACACTGAAACACTGACAAATAAAAGAGGAAAAAGAACAGAAAGACAAAGTCTAACATGAGCCAACAATTGTTATTAAAACTTATGTATGTAAGGTCGTTGAGTGTGTGTGTGTATGTGCGTGTGGACGTGCATGGACGAGCGTGTGAATACGCGCGCGTGCGTGCGTGTGTTTGTGTGTGTGTGCGTGTGTAGGTGTGTGTGTGTAGGTGTCTGTATGCGTGTGTCCACGTTTGTGTGGGTGTGTGCGCGTGCGCGCGTGTTCCAATTATAATTCGTAGCCAATCAAGGGTACCTTTAACCCTTTAATGACCAGAGTGTACTAAAATGCATTGAAAACATATGTAGCTGGTCGTTAAAGGGTTAAAGTCAAAAGTATAGCCTACTACACTATACCCTGAAAACATTATAACAGAACGATGGCACTATACGATTGGAAAATGATGGTTTACGGCGAACATATCACTAGCTATATATATATATATATAAATTATATATATATATATATATAAAAATATTATATATATTATACATTGACCTTCACCCGCTCACCTTTGGCTTGGTCTTAAAATTATTATATTGGCTAAACGTGTGATAAGTAGGCCTATAATATCTGTCTATACTATCTCATTAGGCTATAATAATTTATATGTCACGCGATTTTAACATCACAAACACAGTATTATGAGTTAATCGTTTTTACACAAACACTCAAACATCTGCATCAGACAGGCAATTTATAAATGGAATAAATAAATAAATAAATAAATAAATAAAATAATATGAATAGATATTAATTTTCAGTCTTGCATCTTATACCATGTATACAGGTGTTGGCTTTCGTTATTTTACCTGGTTGTAACTTATTCATAATTAAATTTGTGTTTCACGTAAACTATGTCTCATAATATGTCCTATTAATTATTCTATTATGTATATTGGCAGCTGAAATGTCAAACCTATAGCCATAAAGCTTTCTCGAAGCGGGATAGTCCTCGCAGGCCTCCAGCAATTGCATTTCGTCAACTTCTTACAGATCACTGGTTGTCACAGATAACAGCTAAGTAAGCTTAATTAATTACCGAAATGCTTGACCGGCCAGAGAGGTCCTTGATTAATTTTATCAAGTAAGTAGGATCAACAGGAAGGCCTTGGCCTATCTCGCCACGCAGCATGCAACTACAATGCTGAGCGCATGCAACCGTCACATTTCGGTGACTATACAATATAAAACGTGAACCTTATGTAAGTGATTCACACTTTGTGGGAAAGTAGGCCTACACCATTGAAAGCAGTAACCTACATGTATATTAGTTGCGTTTTCGAAAGATCGTGGATCAAACTTGCACCTATAAGGTGGTTTCAGTCAGTGGTAGAAGAAGAGCGAGGCCGAAAGCGATTTCATTTTCTTAGCCTCGGTATATGATGGCGGATGACCAGTACTCTCCCTCTCTCCCTTTCTGTCTGTCTGTCCATCTGTCTCTGTCTCACTCTCTTTTTGTTTGTGTGTGCATCTGTGTATCTCTCTGTCTCTCTGTCTCTCTCTGTCTCTCTGCCTCTCTGTCTTTCTGTTTCTCTGTCTCTCTCTGTCTCTCTCTGTCTCTTTTTTCTATCTGTCTGTCTGTCTCTCACTGTCTGTCTGTCTGTCTGTCTGTCTGTCTGTCTGTCTGTCTGTCTGTCTGTCTGTCTGTCTGTCTGTCTGTCTGTCTGTCTGTCTGTCTGTCTGTCTGTCTGTCTGTCTGTCTGTCTGTCTGTCTGTCTGTCTGTCTGTCTGTCTGTCTGTCTGTCTGTCTGTCTCTCAATCCCATCTTCCACCGACAGCGTAGGCTACGGCCAGTGTACTCATAATAGATGACCATGCATGAACTAAATTTCAACCGCGCACTACGCTATCATCGAGTACACACGCACACACACCCCCTCCGAGTTATTGGAAGCGGTGATAATAACAACATGCACGCATGGCTTGTCGTGCATGCATTGAACCCACAGAATAATTCTAGGACATTGACCCAGACGGTCATTTTGTGTGCGGTGTAATAAATCAACATCTATGTCACAAGCAAACCACTAAGTTCTGCACTTCAAACATTTTACTTCTGCACACGTGTTTACATTGTCGGTCTAATATAATTATCATATTATGTCCGTGTGACCTCAATTCTAAAAAAGGAGGACATTAACTCGTCTGTGATAACACAAAGGAGATCACTGAACTTGACAACATTATGACCGAGGACTACATACACCATAAATATTATATATAATATATATTTATATTATATATATATATAATATATAATATACGGAGGTCATTTATTTGTACCCATCGACATCAGATAATAGATATCGAATTCTTCTCGAGTTATCATGCCCATGCAGCGTGTACATGCAATTCACTACAAAGCACTGTGTACAGCTGAATCAATCAATCGTAATTTATATAGCGCCCCTTCAAGGTACCTACTCAGAGGCGCTCCCGGCCGAGATCAAGCGAAGCAGTTTGTTCATCTGCATTACATGTATGTCAAAGATGTAAATTTCTACCTGCGTTTGGCACATAATACGCTAATATAGCTTGTATAGGCAATTAGACCATTATAGGCCATATAGGTTTTATAGGTCATAACAGATTATACAGTATACAGGCGTACGTGCTGGAATATAGAAGAAGCGTCAAAACGACATCTTTAGGCTGGTATAATTATGGCCACTGATGTGGCCCTCCACCTGTAGCCATGATTTGGACTGTCACTATACCAGAGTTCAGACAGTGGCCGAGTTTATCCGGATTAGCTCTGACCTAATTAATTAGGCCAACACGGACTTCGGATATTTAATCTGCTTACAGGCGGCTTTTACTATCATAATACCTTGGACGAATGGTTTACCCCGTAAGCTGAGTCAGGTCGATATCGACATGTACTATGAATTGCAATGCATTGTATGTTTAAATTTATATAGCGCCTCTCGCAGTCCACGATAATTGTGACACTTGTCAGAGTCGCTCCCAGCACTATTGAGACCAAGGTCTTAAGATGTGGGGCACGGTGATGTAGTGAGTATGTTCATTGCCTTGCAGCCAGAGGATTGCAATTTCGAATCCACCCCAAGCCGCCGTGTAGGAACCCTGAGCAAGTCCTTCACTCGCAATTGCTCAGGCGCTTCGGCGTGAAACTCCGATCCAGTGTCCGCGCTGTAGTCTGTGTAGATTTCTGGAAGGGGCGTTATAACAGGTGCACATACATACACGTATACATACTGTAATTACAGTTGGTCGTCAAGGTGACACACGTCCCACCAATAATAAGCCTCAGGCTAAAAGCTAGAGATTGAGACTAAAAGTCAGGTATATAGGCCTAAGCGCCTTCTTCACCATGATTAATTATAATTATTAACAACACGTCACGCAGTTGTTCTGTTTTAACACATGCCTTATGATAATTATGCTGGTCTGATTACCTGTTTTGGGATTAACTGTTTCCCGCTGGGGAATAAATCTACTTAAATTGGTTAGCATGGAGTACAATGCGATTGGATGTGATGTGCGGATTAGCTTGCAGTACCGAAGGTCATTTAGGCCTATTATACACTAGTGACTATGCTATCATGAGAAATCGTTGTAATATGCGTCTGCAAACTAATCTTTCAAGAGCGTTTAGTTATAAAATTACTGTAGCCTATTGCATTGTATCAATAAAAATTCATATGGCGCATCTCACTGAATGACTATTCAGAGTCGCTCTCTGCACGAAAAACTCCGCGGAAGAAAGAAACGACTTTAAAGAGTGCGTGAATGACAGATGAAGAAAAGCGAGTTATTAGTTTAGCCCTTGAATAGGCCTACATATAGCGGGAGAACGGCTATTCATTTACTGTGTATATTTCTGTAAATTTATAATTATATTCACTGTCTACATATATATATACCACCAGTCATAGTCAGTATATATATATAGTTATATGGGTATATAACGCTTGTAAGGGCCAGTAGCAGTTTATACTGTAGACGAAATTTTGGAGCTTGTCGTCTTTTGGCTAGCTGCCAAGGGTCGTTAACGTCGACTTTATTCACACTTTAAGCTAGTGTCTCTTTTTCAGCCAGGGCTGGAGCGGGAGCGCACATGGGCGCCCGCACATAGGGGCAAGAGGGGGCACGTGCCCACCTGGAAAATTAATTTTCCTATTTTGACTACTCCTTTTTGACAGTAGTTGGTTTTTTAACAAACTACTTTGCACTAAAGCGGAGGTGTTACTAACAATAGCCTGCATAAAGTAAAACTTAGAAATTCACATTTAGGAAGCTCTATGAAAACATAATATTATTCGTGTTCTTGATATGCTGCTTTGAATTTTCCGTCCCTTGATAAAAGAAAATAATCCGTGGCCATTGTGTTTTGCCCCTCTTACAAAAATTTCGGCGGGCACCCATGGGAGCGCATCTGAGTAGGCCTAGATACCTCGTTGGACGCTACATAAATTGTCTTAATGAAAGAAAAACACCCATTTATCCGATGATAATAACCGCGTATATATACGTCCGTATCAAGATGAACTTGAGAAGAGTTGAAGGTTGTCTCAACTTGTTAAGAAGACAAGTGGTCTGGAACACATCGTATAACTATAATACAATGTCATATACACGACTATGAATGGAATTTTTAAATCGTAAAGGCTTTCGAGTCGATAGTCAAGAGGGTCAAAAATCTAGAACACGGTCAGAATATCGACTTATGTTGATCGAAATAATCCACGCATGCGCACCGTTGTATTATCGATCGTTGATCTAGTCGATAATAATGAGGGGCGCGGTGGTGTAGAGGTAAGTTCGGTGCATTGGAGCCGGAAGATTGCGGATTCGAATCCATCTCAAGCCGCCGCGTAGGGACCTTGAGCAAGTCCTTCACTTGCAATTGCTCATGCGCTTCGGCGGGAAAATCGGATGCAGCGTCCGCGCTGTAGTCGGGAGCGCCTCAGAGTGAAGAGAGCAAGAAGGGGCGCTATTGTGAATATGATGAATAAAAAAGTATTTAGAGGCCTACACATGTTGTATTTTACAACGTAAGGTGCAGAAAACCGAACTCAATGCAGGCCCGCATTAAGGTTTGGTGCTAATGGTAGGCCTACAGTAGCACTAGGATCCGCAGGTTTGACTCCTTAGAGTCATGAGCGGCCGCACATAAGGGCAACAGGGGGGCACTTGCCACCCGGAAAATCGATTCCATATTTTTTAACTGATACTTTTTGGTTTTTAATAAATTTCGTCGCGCTAAAGCTCTACTGTTACTAATTATACACAACTTGAAACCAGGAAATTGACATCTAGAAACCTCTGTCAAATGTAACCGTGTTCTTTATTTTCTGTTTGCATTTTCAAGCTCTTTCTAAAAAAAATGACCGTGACCATTGTGTTTTGCCCCTCTTCTAAAATATCTGCGGGCGCCCATGCTTATATAGAGTGGGTCAGTAAATGCATTCTTATCCCGCGGAACCATAATAGAGTTAAGTGGGTCAAGTGTTTGTATGTGCACTTGTTACGTGCACTTGCTATGGCGCCCCTCCAAGCTCTCGCTGCTCAGAGGCGCTCCCGAATGCAGAGCGGACACTGCATTCGGAGTTTCACGCCGAAGCGCTGAGCAATTGAGAGTGAAGAACTTGCCCAAGGTCCTTACGCGGCGAGGTGGATTCGAACCTCGAACCTTCCGGCTCCAATGCAACGACGCCACCACTACACCACCGTGCCCCACGAGTGATAGATGGCCAACTTGAAGTGACCGGACCAGACCCGACCAGACCAAACTCGACCCGACCAGACCAAACTCGACCAGGCCAGACCAGACCCGACCAGGCCAGACCAGACCCGACCAGACCAGACTCGACCCGACCAGACCAGACCCGACCCGGCCAGACCAGACCCGACCCGACCAGACCAGACTCGACCCGACCAGACCAGACCCGACCAGGCCAGACTCGACCAGGCCAGACTCGACCCGACCAGGCCAGACTAGACCCGACCAGGCCAAACTTGACCAGGCCAGACCAGACCTGACCAGGCCAAACTCGACCAGGCCAGACCAGACCAGACCCGACCAGACCAGACTCGACCTGACCAGACCAGACCCGACCAGGCCAAACTTGACCAGGCCAGACCAGACCCGACCAGGCCAAACTTGACCAGGCCAGACCAGACCCGACCAGACCAGACTCGACCCGACCAGACCAGACCCGACCAGGCCAAACTTGACCAGGCCAGACCAGACCCGACCAGGCCAAACTCGACCAGGCCAGACCAGACCAGACCCGACCAGGCCAAACTCGACCCGACCAGACCAGACTCGACCCGACCAGACCAGACCCGACCAGGCCAGACTCGACCAGGCCAGACTCGACCCGACCAGGCCAGACTAGACCCGACCAGGCCAAACTTGACCAGGCCAGACCAGACCCGACCAGGCCAAACTCGACCAGGCCAGACCAGACCAGACCCGACCAGACTAGACTCGACCCGACCAGACCAGACCCGACCAGGCCAAACTTGACCAGGCCAGACCAGACCCGACCAGGCCAAACTTGACCAGACCAGACCAGACCCGACCAGACCAGACTCGACCCGACCAGACCAGACCCGACCAGGCCAAACTTGACCAGGCCAGACCAGACCCGACCAGGCCAAACTCGACCAGGCCAGACCAAACCAGACCCGACCAGGCCAAACTCGACCCGACCCGACTAGACTCGACCAGACCAGACTCGACCCGACCAGGCCAGACCAGACCCGACCAGACCAGACCTGACTCGTGTGGCCATCTATAACCGACTAAACCCGACCAGGCCAGACCAGGCCAAACTAGACTCGACCAGACCAGACCCGGCCAGACCAGACCAGGCCAAACTCGACCCGACCAGACCAGGCCAGACCATACCCGACCAGGCCAAACTCGACCAGGCCAGACTAGACCCGACCAGGCCAGACTAGACCTGACTCGTGTGGCCATCTACAACCGACAAACAGCTTTGACCTCGATCACGTGACACCAGCGATTAATTGAATTTTTTAACCGATAATCAAGAGGGTCAAAATCCAGACCACAATCAGAATTAAATAACGACCTGTACTACTTCTGCTCTGAGCCACGCACCAATGCATTTATATCGATCGTCACTTTTAGTGGGCCTTCTTAGTAATGACCTCAACTTAGATTTGTTGCAACATGCTATAATTTAAAAGTAGAGCAGATAATCTTCAACGTTCCACAAAAACTGCGTTGTCATGGAGACCGGTTAAATCAGGCGTTATATAAAAAAGGCAATTACGGCAATAGTTTGTTTGGTCCGTTTCGGTGCAAGGTGACCAGGTCAGATTCTGAGTGGTCAAGTCGAGGAGAAAGCAAGTGTCTAAGCCTATACTGGCTGGACTGGGAGCGCTCCTGTGTAGGCTTCTTGAAGGAGCGTTATATGAGGTCAAAGGTTCATTGAATGAATGACTGACTGAATGAATGAATTAAATAATACGGAAGAGCTCGTTGGTGATTATTGTGGCCATGGCATTGTCCAAAGGCAGGGTCACAATGTGACTGCCGAGTGTATAGCCTGCATAATGCCATTCAATCATTGAATGTATATAGGGCCTACGATCGTGGTTTCTGCCTCTGTGGCGAACCAAAGGCTCTTAAGTGCTGATGACCGAAAGCAAGATAATAATAATATCAGGCCTAAACAGTAGCCTAAACAATGCATTATCATATAGGGGGATATTTTGTATGCACCAATTAACAGCGGGGCCTCCACAGCACTGAAGCATAATAATTGTCCTTGTTGAAGCGAATCAAAGGTCTCGTGAACTACATTGGTCCCGTCGTTTATCGGTGGGGAATTTCAACTTCGAAACAGACCTTGAAATTATTATTTTGATTTGTAGCCTACATAACTTGCTGCTGTTTACCTACACTGCCATAACAAAGATCGTAATCGTAATCTGCAAATTTCTGTAGCGCCACTCGAAAGCCAAGCGCAGAGCACCAGCTTATTCACAAGCGTTGTGTTTAGTCAGAAGGGTTGTCCGAAAGAGTAGTCTGAATGAGGTCTTTTGGTTTTGTTTGTATGCGCACTTGTTATAGCGCCCCTTCGAGCTCTCTCTACTCAGTGGCGCTCCCGAATGCAGAGCGGACACTGCATCGGAGTTTCACGCCGAAGCGCTGAGCAATTGTGAGTAAAGGACTTGCCCAAGGTCCTTACGCGGCGAAGTGGATTCGAACCTCGAACCTTCCGGCTCCAAGGCAACGACGCCACCACTACACCACCGCGCCCCATCGATGATTAGTATCGCCCTCCTTCTTTATCCGGGCTTGGGACTGGCACTGGCAGAGCGCAACCAGCGTTGGAGTTTAGCCTACAGATGGCGCTCACAATAGTAATTACTGAACATGAAAGGATTGCTAGCACATCCTGTTATTATCTCTGCGTGCATCATTCGCACTTCTTCTCGTGTCACTATATAGATTGCACTACAGCAGATGCATGGTGCAGCTCTAAGCAGACTAGAGGCCACGTGCTGCCCACGTGATCCGCCCGCATCAAGGTGAAGGCCGATCGAGTCCGGCTTTAAATAGGCTGGCAAAGACAGCGAGTGTGAAGAGATATCGGTGAAGACCGTAGTGGCGCACAGACATACAGACAGACAGGTTGGTGCATGGAAACTCTCTCTCAATTGAGACGAATTATGGTCAGAGCCGTTAAGACGTGTGTTTATCGAGTCTTCTTTGTCATATTTAATAGGCCATTGTTGAGTTGACTTAAGCTTCGTACACGCACTGTCACGCAGGCCTAGATCTATCTATAGTTAAGAGTTAGGTGCTTTTCTCAGTGAAGTTTCATCGAGTAAGTAAGTATGATAATACATTTCCGTTTGCTAGTCTATTACAGACAGGCTGCAAATAGCCAAGTACGGTCCTGTTGAATACTTAGTACAAAATGTGCAGTGTGCACGTTTGTGTCTGTTTATTTATTACAGCAATTTATTTGATATAGTGCACCTTCAAGGTTGCCTACTCGGGAGCGGATTGCCTACTCAGTTTGCTGATTGCTCTATCCTCTTAAATCCTTGTCGCATTCTTCACGACCTCCTCCCTCTTCAAAAGGTTACTCCTTACAATACTCGACCTAGGCCACATAATCTAACCCTTCTTAGAGTTGATTCTTTTGCCAAAAGAAGTTTTATTATGCGAATGTTGTAGGCCTATAACCTTGCATAAATGTTTTCTGTTATTATTTATTTCCTTTGTAAACTACTGTGCGTTTGCTGGTAGTCAAATAAAGAGTATTCTTACTTACTTGCTTTATAGACATAAACAAGATGCACCTAGAAAATTTGATCTGAGGTCCATGCATAGACATACCTTTCTATTGTGACGGTGGTGCCCAGTCACCACCACTTTTAAAAGTGTTGCCTCTACATTATGATGCACGTTCTTCTACATTATGATGCACGTATTTTTACATTATGATAGGCTACACTTAGTCCTTTGCACTATAATTGCATATAGCAGCAATACTGACGACCTGAACCACAAAATTCTTCGTGCAAGTTATAAGGCTTTGTTTACAAGGAACATGTTCCTTTGAAACTAGTAGGCCTATAGTTAGCAGTAAAGTGTTGGTTAGACCTGCCTAGTTTGCTTGAACAAGAGACACTTGCTTATCATGAAATATATACCTACATGGTCATTTTGTTTTATCAGCAACGTCACTAGTCTGTGAATCTTTCTGCCTACTACCCTGGAATCAATTCAGACGTATATCTAGAAAGCTATGTGTCATATGTAGGCCTACCTGTCTAGGCAGTTAAATAGTAGGCCTAATGTCGTCAATTGAATCTGTCCATGTCGAGAGCATTAACCCTTTAGCAACCAGCGTGTACTAAAACTCATGTAGAACGCATGTAGCTGGTCGTTAAAGGGTCAACATGAGCATTAACATGGATGCATTTGTAGATAAATGTGGCTCAGTCTAGACGACGCGACAGTTTAATACTTGAACTTACAGTATAGGCCTCTAATCAGAAGCGTCGGCCTAATTATCTGTAGGTGATAGTTTTTTAGTTTTTGTAAAGTGATTCTGTTTGTAACTGTGTGTCTTAGATTGAGGCTATTGATCTACAAAAACATTCATGTAGCTCTCCAATACAGCAGGTCTGTTGTCATGATCTCAGTTTTGACGCAACTAGACATCCAGCTGGTCTCTCTTGAATTTCCACAACCCCTCAACGCCCCGCCCCTGCGGGAAAAGTCTGCCTGTTACTGTTTAACGACACTGCCATATCAATGATGATTAGTGTCGCCCTCCACCTTGTTTTAACCAGGCTTGGGACTGGCACTGGCAGAGTGCAACCAGTGGCGGAGTTGCGGAAAAGTCTAGAGCCACGACTATAATGGAGGCTCGTTGGACTTGAGCTTAGTTTAATTATAGCCTTATGTTATGTAAGGCTGACAATTTGCCTATAGGCCTAGTGCCTTCCAATGTAGCACATTGAAGCAAGCTGTTTCTTTGGTTCGTGTACCGTAATCATTCGCTGACTTCAGCCGCATGCGGTGCACTTGTCAATATCTGCACTGTCGAAAGAATCGATTAATAATTAATTCACTAAAGAAAAAAAATTCATTTTAAATTAGTGCAAAAATCAATGAACAACTGAAACAATCAGCAACGAATTATTAATATCAGTGGACGAGAAAAAACAAATTGAATGTCGTGAACTTTGTATTCAAGGTTCACTGCATCGTTCTCAGTGACATGGATGGAGATTTAGATGGGTGGATGAATATTTAGGCCAGTTGGATGGATAGGTGGGTGGGTAGGTAGATGGGTAGGTAGATGGGTAGGTAGGTAGGTAGGTAGATAGGTAGGTAGGTAGGTTGGTAGGTAGGTAGGTAGGTAGGTAGGTAGGTAGGTAGGTAGGTAGGTAGGTAGGTAGGTAGGTAGGTAGGTAGGTAGGTAGGTAGGTAGGTAGGTAGGTAGGTAGGTAGGTAGGTAGGTAGGTAGGTAGGTAGGTAGGTAGGTAGGTAGGTAGGTAGGTAGGTATTAGGTAGGTATTAGGTAGGTAGACAGGCAGGCAGGCAGGCAGGCAGATCTGACTTTAACCAAAGTCCAACAGAATAATAATTCTTGGACGGACTGTAATAATAATAATAATTGTAATTGCAGCGGTGATATCTGCTGCCTTGAGAATAGATCACTATGCCAAAAAAACAACTGGTTGGAGTATAATCCACTTGTAATTGGGTGTGAACCAGACTTTACTATGGGACTCTAAGAAAGACACAGGGTTGAAGCCCAACCTCCCGGCAGTGGCGGATCCAGAACTGTTTTTAGGGGGGGCCAAAATCTTGGGAAAAACCAAGAAAATTTCTAAGAAAAAGTTTTTTTAGTCATCTGCCAACATTTTCTGGAGAAACATACCATTTCATCCGCCAAAAAAGTTGATGACCTTTTTCCTTTTTTTTTCTTTAGTCATCTGCCGAAATTTTCGGAAAAACATACCATTTCATCCGCCCAAAAAGTTGATGACCTTTTTTTTAGTCCTCAACTTCAAAACCGACCGGGGGGCCACGTCCCATACAATTTTCCGAATAGGGGGGGGCCAATATCCATTGTACCCATATTCGTATTGCTAATTTCGGACTAAATGGGGGGCCACGTCCCATGGCAGTTTTCAATGGGGGGGGCCATGGCCGGATTGGCCCCCTCCTGGATCCGCCCCTGCCTCCCGGAAATTCTCACCACGGATGTATGCCTATAGCTAGCGATGAATGTAGGCCTAATGTATTATAGCGGACTTGCGGTATAGGGTATGTGTATAATGTGTATTGCATTGTGTATCGAGCAGCTGTTTCTTAACTATGTTTCTGTGAGGATTTATCCATAGGTCTACATGTAGGCTAAATAATATACATGTACAATTATTGTACATGTATATAATTATAATTGTATATAAAAATTGTGTGGTGCTATATGCAACTACGATGTATGTTTAATAAAGTGGTCCACGTATAATTTTGTGTCCGATTATAGAGGACGTCACCCATATAACTAGGCCGCTGTCACAAAGGATCTTGTTTCTCGGTGTGCTATGTTCTCTGCTTACGGTTTCACACGTCGCTGTTTATCTATATAAATATATATATGTTATATATATGGTTAGGTTATATAATATATATATAATTGCCTACAAAGGCCGGTGCACCAGTCCAATTATATTTCTGTTTATAATTCTGTGTACTGGCCACATCTGAAAGATCTGACCATGCAGGTCAATCCATGCATTGAAAAATGAGCATGGTTGAGGAGACAATATGCTGTTGTTGTTATTATGAAGACGTTTAGGCCATACTTATCACTAACCTATAATTATCATAAGTGTTTTCTAACAATCGATAGACGTCCGTGGTGTGCAGAGGTATACCACCACCTTCGATAGGCAAGTAAGCTTTACCTAGAATCAACTGACCTACTTGTATGGCAAGCGAAGATTCTACATATAATTCCAAAAGGTTTGGGTACGAGTAACCTCTACACCCCCCAAATGGCCTTTTGCTTCGCCTCCCCGAAGCCTGAATCACGCTCCTCAGAAATCGGAATTCCCGCTCAAAGCAAATGGGGGACTATAGATAAACACTGCATAGTAGCCGAAATTGTGTTTGGTGAAATAGAAGCTTGTTTTTTAGCTGATTTATTTGCAATGCAATATTATGGAATATTATATCTTTTTTATTGAAATGTTCAACGGTCTACATATTAATAAAATCTACAATAATTGAAATAACGTCGAACATTTAGGCCTACAGCTCATTTATTTGCAATGCAATACTATGGAATATCAAATAGATTTTTTATTGAAATGTTCAACGGTCTACATATTAATAAAATCTACAATAATTGAAATAACGTCGAACATTTACAGCTCATTTATTTGCAATGCAATACTACGGAATATCAAATAGATTTTTTTTATTGAGATGTTCAACGGTCTACATATTAATAAAATCTACAATAATTGAAATAACGTCGAACATTTACATACGCGTAGAAAGATCTGCTATAATTCAAACAACACCATCGCAGACTGTTTCACTACGTCGTGCATAGAAAAATTTAATAACGTTGGCTGGATCTCGCGACTCTGACCTTGGCCTACATTGCTACGTACTATAGGCCTACGCTGCTCTTAGGACTGTTATCTCTAGCCGTGGTTGGATCGGGAGCGCTTCTGAGTAGATACTCATGACGAAGAGGCGCTGTATAAATGTCTGAAATGAATGAATGAATGAACAAATGAATGAATGAATGAATGAATGAATTGCTAGATGTCGTTCCTCAGCTTCATAAGTGTCGAATTTGAATGCCCAGTTCCATGGAAAATTCTTGTTCAACTTTATAAACATTACAGCCTAACTTGCAGTCGCCTGATTCGGTTTGCATGCGTGCTTATATGAGGTACGCTTATATTGAGCGCCTCTGAGTAGGTACCATGAATTTTTTTAATGTATCTAAAATTTTCGGAAGATGCCATGCATCCAAGTCTCACAACTCTGTAGGAGCATTTGACAATTTTAACCTCTTGTGTAGACCTACTTTATAAATTTTGATTGATATTATTCAAGGTCGAGTAAATACCCACCCAAATAAAATCCTGCCTTCGACCACGATTTACTAAAATTAATATTAATCGTTGAAACTCGGCGGATTTGCATGACTCTGTTAAACAGTCTTAGCTCTCTTCTCAAAATAGTTCATAGAACTTTGTTTCCTTATGCGATGGCATTTACATTTAGACGGAGAAATCGACTTGAGCAACAGACCACGAAACAGAAAACGCCATGGGAAAGGAACTGGACCTTTCCGAATCACAGCAGAAGACACTCACAGAGGTAAGCTTATTACTAATTACTATCAGGCTGCATACTACAGTAGGCTATTTGCCGATAAACAACATGACTATACATAATGACTATACCATATCATGATTTTATGACTATACTATATCACCATGACTATACTATAATACATCATTGTCCCTAGTACAACGCATGCAGAAGAATGGTTTTAGGGAATTCTGCCTTGTGTTAATAGTGGAAGAATCATATAATAGGCCTACTTCCACGCCACAATTTTTTAATTCGTCCGTGGTCATGACACTACATCGCAACTCTGTAGGAGCACTTGAAATTTTTTTGCACATTTCAAACAGCACCAAGCGAAGCAACCCGGATCATGGGAATAAATAATGATCTGGAGACCACGAGCTGTCTGACGATTAGGCTACAATAAAATTTTGAATAAATACTTGACCTCGTGTGTACTTGGTCTAGATGATTGCAGATTGAATGTCTAGGGGTATTGGAGACATCCGCGTGACGTCCAGCTTATCACCCGCAGTTTATTGTGGTTGGCAGGCAGACACTCCGAGTTGCTACTGATTTTTGGTTTTGTTTCCGTTGACCATCAGACTGGAACCCTGTATAGACCCATAATAGCCTACTTATAACTTCCAGCACCTGAAGTGGTGACACCTCTGTTATCTGCGCCAAAACCGAGACATTGTCTTGTCTGCAGTATGACAAAATTGGTGAAAGATATTATGATTGTCTGTTTGGTTCAGCATGACTCTTTCTAAGCCTGCTTGAGTATGTTCCTGCAGCAAAATTGTGTAATGTAATTACGTAATTGTTTCTTTGTTTGTATGTAAGCTTATGTGCACTTGTTATAACGCCCCTTCGAGCTCTAACTACTCAGAAGCGCTCCCGAATGCAGAGCGGGCAGTGCCTCGGAGTTTCACGCCGAAGCGCTGAACAATTGTGAGTGAAGGACTTGCCCAAGGTCCCTACGCGGCGACTTGAGGTGGATTCAAACCTCGAACCTTCCTGCTCCAAGACAACGACGCCATCACCACACCACTGCGCCCCCATTAAATTGTATGATGACCAGTATAAAATTAATAAAATGTGTCTCTGTTCTTTAACTAAGTTCAAGTCAAGAATTTCGGACGTGATCAAGCCAGAGCATGAGGACTATTACCTTCTGAAATGGCTCAAAGGTGAGTGCAGTCAGTAGCCTAAAACCTTTATAGGAACTCATGGTCATTCCGTTATTGCTTGATTCATTCAAACCGTATAAATACATGTATATTGTCGTAGGCCTATAACAGGCCTATAACGAAAAGTTCTTTTTAATCTTTCGATTTATGTCTTTTCTGAGGCAGATGTGATTAAATATTATGGTAGGCCTAAATACAACTTACTGGAAAAAAATTGACGACCCTTTTTTCAGTCACGTTTTCACGGAGCCTACTTGCCTGAGTTGCCCGAAAGACCAGACTTTCCCGAAATTTGGGGGGCATTTGCCTTTCTGGACCCCCACCTCGTACGCCTATGGTTCTCTGTTCTGCTTGACTGGAACCCCTGTCACTTAGCCAGAATAATTTTTCAGTCTAAATTCAGACTGTTGAAAGAGCAGCATCATGATAAACACGGCCCTATATTGGATGCCATTTGCTATTCTAATTTACATATAGATATATATATATATATTTTGTATATTTAGGGCTTATTATTATTAAATGTGTAAGCTTAAAGATTCTTTTTTTTTTCAGCTCGCTCCTTCAACGTCACGAAAGCAGAACAAATGTATCGGGATGTAAGTTTTTTGGACATTGCATTCAAATGTGTTTCAAATTGTTGTCTTCAATTTATTTCTAGCGCCTGTTCATGAGGTAGGGCCTAACGGCCCGCTATTCCGAGGGTCCACTATTCCGAAGGTCCACTATTCCGAATATCCGCTATATTTTTTCGTTATCCTTGGCGGTTAAAGCTACAGTTGGGTTAGGGTTAGGGTTGGGGTTAGGGTGGGTTAGGGTTGGGTGGGTTAGGATTAGGTTTAGGGTTATGGTTAGGATTAGGGTTGGGGAGGGTTAGAGTTAGGGTTATGGTTATGGTTGGGGTGGGTTAGAGTTAGGGTTATGGCTATGGTTGGGGTGGGTTAGATTTAGGGTTATGGTTAGGATTGGGGTGAGTTAGGGTTAGGGTTAGGGTTATAGTTAGGTTTAGGGCTAGGTTTAGGGTTAGGGTTAGGAATAGTGGGAATAGTGTACCCTCGGAATAGTGGACCCAAACCGTTCATGATACGATATTGGCTATAGCATATTCGCAAGGTAAGTTTATCTAGAGGAAAGACACAGTAAAGCGAAGCGATGCAAAACCGCGAAAATAATTATTGTAAAGATGAGGTAGCCTAAGGGCAGCTTATTGCCAAAACGCAATAATTAATCATTATAAACTAAGTAAATCTTAATGCATAAACAGTTAAACACCTCAATTTATGTACATACACATCTATTTATAACGCTCTTTTGGCAGCGCAGGTATCTTTCAGGTACTTTTACATTAGTCGGTTATATCCATATTATATATAGAGCAAACAGAACAACTCCGATCGACTAAGCTCACGAGTCCCAACATTAGCCTACTCACGCAACGGATAGTTCTAATTCTAAATATGGATGCTAATTAATTTAATGTAGCCTACCGCTCATGGGCGGATTTTATCAGGGGCTAGGGGGAGCTAAGCCCCCCTAAGAAGGCCCAGATTCAGCTTTTTTACCATGAAAATTATATCTTTTCCCGGGGTTTAGCCCCCCTATGAAGACATTAGCCCCTCCAAGAACGGAAACCAAACTCCGCCCATGCTACCGCTCCAAGACATGTAGAGAGTGTAGGCCTAAGATGCAAGTGCAGGAGTGGAAACTTCTTCCCTCATTTGTTCAGACTATTTTCCCACATCTAGTCTATGTAGGCCTACGGACCATGCCCTATTTCGCATGGATGATCTTTACATATAGGTCCCGTTTAAAAGTATTTTGACTACAATACAATAGGCCTACAGAGCAGGGTTTTTGTTAAACTTGGCAAACATAATTAATAGGCCCATTGTAAATGTGATACTCAAACTCGAAATTACATCTAGGCCTATACTGAATTTTGTTATTCCGTTTAGAGTTTGGCTTTCAAAGAAAAGATGCAAGCCAGCTCGTTGACGGACGGCACTTATTATACGATACCAAAGGTTAGACCAAACTACGATTGCAATTTAAATCCGTTTACTGGGGGGGGGGGCGCGGTGGTGTAGTGCATAGGCCTAAGCTTATGTTTCAATATGTTTGTCGCATGTCTAAAGCGTTGTTGTATACTTGTAGGCCTATACATTGGTCGCATTCAATATCACGCGAGAAAATACTCTTCGATATTTTTAGATGTTTTACGAGTTATACTTTTACGAGTTATTAAATTTTGTTTTCTCTGTAAACCGCTGCTATATATATATATTAAAAAATGTCCGCTTGCTTCATTTCTTACGAATGGTTATAGGTTCTTGCGGAGTATTTTCCCGGTGGAATGTGTGGATACGACAAAGATGGTTCGCCGCTTTGTGTGGAACTGTTTGGCTGTTACGACCTGAAGGGTCTGATGCTGTCGACACGAAGATCTGAACTGGAAAAGTTGAAGATGTACACCTGCGAAATGGCGGTAGAAGAGTGCAAGAGGCAAAGCGCCAAGGTATTTTACATTGCTCTTTTCAGATAAATTATTGTATTTTGAAGATAATTCTCTAATATGCCCCAATACAATTACGTTTAAAATGAAATAGCAAGCATATTTTGAGAGGCTAAATGAAACGTAAGAATTTGTGAAGACTATATTCAGCAATGCTGCATTACCAGGATAAAGAAAATAGTTAGGCCTAACTTCCATCGATCGGCAGTAGGCCTATAGTATACATTAAAAAATGCATTTGATGAAATCCTATAATTATCAAATCATTGTTGACAAATTGTTGATATTCAGCTTGGAAGAAGAGTTGACGGCATCACCGTCATATTTGATATGGAAAACGTTGGCACCAAGTTCCTGTGGAGACCAGGTATGGGCACACATTTATTTTAAAACATTTCTCACAGAAAGAATTACAGGATTCTACAGGTTATTTTCTCTATCAACAGCCATATACCGTAGACTCTAAGACTCATACTTAGTTTTAAACTGAATCCATATACTTTTTGCTATGTAGGCCGATGCGAAATGATTTCAACTCTGAATACGAGAGAACAAGACAGATTAATTATAGATGTGCAACTACAAAGACAAAGCTTTCACATATCTTTAAATCTCTCCAAAATCTTATCACTATAGATTTATCAGCTAGACCTTCCACGTGCATTGTGTGATAGATCTCCTATATTATGAGATCGTGAACATTCATTTAAAAATTACACTTCTGTCTCAAACTATGCAGTGAGATTCATAGGTGACGAAGAACGGGTATCATATTATGCCAGGCTTTTCTTTGATGACTGTTTTTGTATATTCATATTTCAGGTTTGGAGATGTACCTTCACCTGATCAAGGTTCTCGAAGATAACTACCCGGAAATGGCCAAACGACTGATTGTGGTTCATGGTAAGGCAGCTAATATGTACATTGTACCGTGTCTGTGCTTATCTCTATTGCCAGTAGGCTATAATAATTGTCCATTGGTAGGCTATCAAAATTTTGCGTAATCTCAGCTGGATTTTTAAACAGTAAGAACTATAGCAAATTTCGCGAATAAATTAGATGAGGTCAGTCTCTGATTCAAGTAGGCTTAGTAGGCTATGCTCAGGGCCATCTTATCCAGTAGGCACAGTAGGCACTGTGCCTAGGGCCTACGAACTTTTTAGGGGCCTACGAAATCCTGAGAAAAAATATTAAAATATAAATACAGTGATTGGTCAATGACCGGAAAAAACAAACAGAAAACGAAAACTTGCTAACTTTTTCAAAGGCTAGAGTTAGCCAATGAAACAGTAACATTAGCTAAGCTATAGGCTATTATGTTAACTTTGCGGCTCTTTGCATTCGCGAAATCGCTTAGGCCTATAACGTCTTCAAATGTCATTTCTCGCATTAGGCTAAGTCGTTTTCAATTGAAAGTAGCCTAATGCAAGGGAGGATAATCGTGACTGTCCCATCGTTGACCAAAGGTAATTTTTGATATTTTTCTGTTTCGAAAAAGAACGTTCACCTTCACAACATGCTCCAAAGATAGAAAGATAAATTCGAAAAGCAATATTGACATTTGGAAAACTGGAGACCAGCTTGTCAGCTATTTGTGAACTACAAATTGTCAGCTACAGAATCTGTAAATCTGATTTACTATCTGCAAACATTCGAGAAAACAAAAGAAATTCGTCAATAAATGCATCTTCTAGATCCCATGGATATACAGGGTGGTCCAAAATAAACCGCACAGTGACAGTTTTATTGATATAATGTATAACAATTCAATGTTTAATGCCATTTTTCTTACTTATTTATATATTTTCTCTGACGTCATTATTGACTTCATCATTGTTTATCATAGTTTATGGTAAAGAAGTTGTTGTTTATAAGAGATTGTGATCATGGGACGCTCCATCACACACCGCCAAGAACACTATGGAGTATCTGCGACGTGAGAACATTTTTTTCATTGAGCCTGACATGTGGCCCCCAAACAGCCCGGACTTGAATCCAGTTGACTACGCTGTTTGGGGCGCCCTTCAACAGATGGTAGGCCTATAGGCTACCATCGTAGAAGTTTCACCACAGTGGTTCAGCTGAAAGAAACAATCGTCACAGAGTGGACCAAGCTGTCACGGCCTTTCATTGACCGCGCAATTGATCAATGGCGTCGTCGGCTTCAATGCGTGGTCGAGCAGCAAGGAGGACACATTGAACATTTTATGTAACGAAATCCATCCATGTAATGTTATACAGTAAAAATAGGCTAATTGCTGTGTTTTTGTGAATTTTCACGGTTATATTTGAATTGGTCTGAATAAAGTACTATCAATTTATCATTGTGCGGTTTATTTTGGACCACCCTGTAGGCTATCTCAATTAATGCTTTTGCTCTAATCACTATTTCTTCAGTTGATAAAGTAGATTGAGATTTAAAATCAAAACTGACATACGTTCACAAAACATGATTTAGCATAATTAATTTTAAGAAATAATGTACATGTGTTGCAATTTGAATTAATGTAGAGTTGAGTTGGATAGGCCCTAGGGGCCTACGAATAGATTAATATGCAAAAGTGCCTAGGGCCTACGATGACCATAAGACGGCCCTGGCTATGCTCAATGCTTACCAAAGAGTTGTCAGCTTTTAGAACACTGTATTGACCTCTGATTGAGAGCAGGATAAGGACCACATTGTTAGATCAGCTGTTTGTTTGTATGTACACTTGTTTAAAGCGCCTCTTCAAGCTCTCGCTATACTCAGAGGCGCTCCCAAATGCAGAGCGGACACTGCATCGGAGTTTCACGCCGAAGCGCTGAACAATTGTGAGTGAAGGACTTGCCCAAGGTCCTTACGCGGCGAGGTGAATTCGAATCTCGAACCTTCCGGCTCCAAGGCAACGACGCCACCACTAAACAACCGCGCCCATCGGTGCACCTTTAAAGTGCTACAACTGTTACTGTCTGACTACTCTTAAGTTCTACAGATTCTGAAAGCATTCGTCTGTGTGTCTGTTGCAGCTCCATCTATTTTTCCAATACTCTACCGATTGTGTCGACCTTTGGTCAGTGAAGAAATGAAGAAGAAAATTGTCGTCCTTGGATGTAAGAAATCTTCACCGTTTATTACTCAGTTTTTTAGTTACAAATATCGTTAATTCTATAGATGCGATTTGGATTTTAAAAGTTCGCCATGTGCTTGAGGTTTTTTATTATTAACTAGGAATTACGTGATAATCAAAATCGCTTGTAGCTAACCCTGCACAAAGTGCACATTGTAGGAGTAGTCGTGTTGGCGTATGATTTTCTAACTTTTCTTTGAGTATGAGACAATTAACTATAATTATACGCCTAACCGTTTCAGCCAATTTTAAGACGGAGATTCTGAATTTTGCGGATGAAGATCAGCTGCCAGCCTACCTCGGAGGACGTCTGACAGATCCAGATGGAAACCCGAGATGTCCTTCACTTGTATGTATGACCTTGGTTGTCCTTCGTCTTCAACAGTGTCTTTACTCTAGAGAAAAGCATCAGCATCATCTTCGCAGTAATCTAGACCTATGTCTTTACTGTCACAGACAATCACTCCGCTGCCACCTTTAACAACAGTTACTTTCTAAATTAATTACCTTTAATTATAGGCCTAATTGTTACAACGTAGGCTACAATAGACATGTTTAATAATCGATATACATCATTTCTCTGTCTGTCTGTCTGTCTGTCTGTCTGTCTGTCTGTCTGTCTCTCTCTCTTCTCTGTCTGTCTGTCTCTATCTCTATCTCTGTCTCTATCTCTGTCTCTGTCTCTGTCTGTCTCTATCTCTCTCTACCTATCTATCTCTCTCGCTGTTTTGGCTCCCCCACCAACAGTGCTCGGTCAGTGTATTCACAACAATAGCTGAGTCAGCAAGCATGAAGCGGGAATGACCCATAGCAGACTTGCATCCACCTTCAACGTTCAATCGCAACTTCAAATAGACAAACAATGGAGACATTTGGACATTGGTGGGGCGCGGTGGTGTAGTGGGTATGTTCGTTGCCTTGGAACCGGAAGGTTGCAGGTTCGAATCCACCTCAAGCCGCAGCGTAGGAACCTTGGGCAAGTCCTTCACTCGCAATTTCTTAGCGCATCGGCTTGAAACTCCGACTCAGTGCCCGTGCACTAGTCGGGAGCGCTTACGAGTAGTAATTTTAAAGGGGCGCTATAGCAAGTGCACATACATTGTGGCGTCGTTGCCTTGGAGCCGTAGGGTTCGAGGTTCGAATCCACCTCGCCGCGTAAGGACCTTGGGCAAGTCCTTCACTCACAATTTGAAACTCCGATGCAGTGTCCGCTCTGCATTCGGGAGCGCCTCTGAGTAGTAGAGAGAGCTTGAAGGGGCGCTATAACAAGTGCAGATACAAACAAATACATTATACATACATATTGGTGTCTTTAATGACAACTGAATATGTCTCTTCCGCCGAAGTGAAGTCAACCAGTCCAGTCCGTGTTACAGATACGTCAGGGTGGAACCGTTCCAAGGTCCTACTATCTGTCTGAGACGTTGGACGATGAGACAATGAAGACAGCCGTCATTGCCAACGGTGACTCGCTGAAGATTGACTTTCAAGTGACACGAAACGACTCCGTTCTCAGGTGAGAATTAAGTAATCGGTGACGGCAGAATGAGAATTGCCGATGGGGTTGCGGGGGTTCAACCCCCAGTCTTTTTTAAGATCCCATAGTAAAGTTCCCATTGCACATGCCAAGGCATTCACACAAATCAACACCTCATTTATTTTTCTACGATTCTCATAGGCTACTGAGTAGCAGAACGAGCAAAACGCACCACTCAACGATCTTTTGTTGTTACCACAATAATTATTGCAAACATGGATGTGTAGTCGATTCCATTCCTATATTCTAACCATAGGTTATGTAGAACGGTAGGATGCATTCACTGTATTAATTTACTTATTCACTATATTTTATATTTATTTGTATGTTTGTGTGCTATATTCAAATACTATTATATTCGCCTTTGACCCATAATTGCAAATCACATTTAAAGGATTTTTCTCGTCATCAAATTGGTCATCAAATTTGGTCATCAGTCAATTGATCTGTTAGTTTAATGCATCAGGCCACTCTACTTCCATGTCACTTCTCAATATCCAGGATAACATATCCTCTAAAGCTTTCGATTCTGTAAATCATGACATTCTAATTTCTAAATTACAAAATATTGGTGTAAGGGGTATTGCCCTTGATTGGTTTAGGAGCTATCTTTCAAATAGAATGCAACAGGTTTCGTGCAATGGTTCATTATCCAAAATCAATCTGATCAAATTTGGTGTCCCACAAGGGTCTATCCTTGGACCCCTCCTCTTCTTACTTTTTATCAATGACCTTCCTAACGCCTCCCCTTCACTGCGCTTTGTTCTATTTGCTGATGATACTAACATTTTTGCCTCCAATAAATCTTATGAATCACTTTTTCAGTTGATGAATCGAGAGCTTTCACACGTTGTTGATTGGTTTCGTGTTAATAAGTTATCTTTGAATCTTAAGAAAACTAACTATATCTTATTTTGCTCTCATCGTAAATCAATTCCTGACATAAATTTAACAATTTCTATGGACAACTTCAATATACCCCAAGTAATATCAACTAAATTCCTGGGTGTCCATGTGGACCGATTTCTAACTTGGAAGGTTCATATTGAAAACATCTCTAAAAAGATAGCTAAAAGTGTTGGTATCTTGACCCGTATTTCTTATCTTCTTCCACCTCGAATTAGACTTAGCTTATATTACTCTATTATTCATCCCTATCTTTCATATTGCAATCTTGTCTGGGCTTCTAATTACTCTTCTCGACTTACAAGACTTACCTCACTTCAAAACAGAGCTGCAAAGATTATTATGGGGCTCTCCCGCCTGTCTTCTTCACATCTCCTATTATCTAAATTAAGAATACTTACCATTGAACAGATAAGAGTCATGCAAACGTCCGAACTTATGTTCAAACATATGCATAATCTTTTGCCTCATGCCTTTGCGGATTTCTTTACTCTAACCTCTGACTTAGTTCCCTATAACTTCAGATCCTCATGTAATTATAGACGTATTATCACTAGAACAAATACTCGTATGTTCTCAATTAAAAGTGCTGGTCCTAAGACCTGGAACAATTTGCCTTTGTTTATTCGGAATTCCCTCTGTTTCACCATTTTTAAACGTAAACTTAAATGTCATTTACTTTACGCTGTCTCCTATTAAACTACAAAATCTCAATCTATGTATCTGCCCTTATTCTTTTATTTTCAACGACTTTTCTAATTTGGCACACTTAACATCACCTTTAGATGTTTTCCCCAGGATGTTTAGTTAACTAGTTAAGATAAAAATTTAACTTTATTACTCCATTATTCGTATAACCTGTTGCTGTTTACTTTCACTTGTATTTGGGAAACCCTGTCAGTGGGACAGTAGTCCCTTAAGGGTTCTCTCCTTTTGCTTTTTGTTAGTTTCTATAGACACTATATGTAATAAAGATGTTTTGTCAACTGTCACTTTGAGCAATAAAAACTGTGGTTATGGTTATGGTTATGGTTATGGTTATGGTTATCTGCCATGATAATAAATTGATAATGCGTCCGTTAATGGATTAGTGGGGAGGATGGCATCCGCGTTCACGAAGCCTGGGTCAATCCGGGCGCGCCCTCCCTATGAGTACCTTCGGGGAAACCAAGGATGCCACCAGCTGACCGAATTCATCCGAATCCCGGTCCACGCTCCGACAAGACCTGGAGCAGTAGCATACGCGAAGAAGAATGGATTAGTTGCTTTAATCAAAGTTTAATGCATCCATTAGCGTTAGGCAGTAATGTTGTCGTTTTAACACATTAGTTAGGCTAAAGCAGCTGCTACTGTCATTGGCCAATGCATTTGTACAGACTTCAGACAGACTGCAGTATTAACCGAAGCCTGCATGATAGTACATAGATCACATGTGTGGTTTGCGTGTGTGGTTCAGTGCATTTTAACGTGCAGTTGTACACAAAATGTGCAGCTCTAAATGGATTTATGCAGTTGTCAAAGCACTTCTGTACAGTTCAAACTAGCAAAAGAGGTCATTGTCATCCGATTGGAAGTAATTTACCATGGAGGATAGAAAAGGAAAGAAGGGGTTGTGCAGTTCTAAAAAGTCCATAAAACAGCCCTGGTGTGGTTTTGTAGGTGGGAGTTTCGGACGGAGGGATACGACATTGGATTCGGAGTATCGTTCGTTTCTGACAATGACGACCGGAAGCAGCAGATTATTCCAGTGAAGAGAATGAACAGCCACCTGGTGACGGAAGATGACAGCATCAACTGCACATATCTCGGAACATGTAAGTGCAACAGTAGGCTTCTAATAAAATTATAGAATGTGTTAGAAGTTAAAGCGCATTTTAGCGTAACGAGTTTCTAGGAATTTGTCTATAACTATGTTTACTGCACTCATATTCTGTTCATTAAAACTTTTCGTAATAACACTAGCAACCATCGCGGTAAAAGCAATTATACGAATAGTGACAGTAGGCTAGTAGGAGTAGTAGCCCAGTGGTCTACATGTAGGCTATATAGGGACCTCCTACATCCTCAAGAATAATGTCAGTGCATTGCTGTTCAAAGAGAAAACGCCATGTATAATAGCTGTCAGTGGCCTTGCCAACATAAGCTGAGGTGGCGCTTATATGATAAAAATTGTGACGGTCTGCATTTTGATGATGCTCATGATTGTGACTGGGTTAATGGACTACGTCACTACTACTCTTTGGCATTATTTGTGTGTGCATGTGGCGCCACCAATCGATTATGCAATAAGTTAACTGACTATTCATTTTATTCGCCAGATGGAAAAGTCAGTTGAGAGACCAGGAAAGCAAAAAACCATTGACTGTCAAATAATCTATTTGCATTGACCCAGCCTATAGTTAATGGAGTTAGAGAGCGCATCAATTGGGTTTAAATAGGGTTTACGGTCTATACCCAAAGCACTTCTGCTGTGAAGTTTTGTTGCCACGTATAGTAGACTTCACGGTAGAACACGTGCGGTATGACATGCAAGCGTGGGTGAGAGTTGAGTCTTCAATTGCACAACATAGCTCCATCTCAATCAAAGTTCGACCATTTTTCCACCATTATCATACCGCATTCATTTTTTTAAAATTTGCATTAAAGTATACAGTATACACTGATGTGATAATTATATGGTGAGTTTCCTGCCCCCGTGAATTCCAATGAACTCGGCCGTAGGATGAGTAGACTACAACAACAGTTACTGTGGTCTTTTCCTTGCGCCTCAGGCCCATGGTCATGGAGCCTCGGCCTGTTGGCGTCGTGCTTTCTCAGTTGTTGGTCCATCTGTCTGAAACAGACAACTCGTGTTTGAGATACGCCTATTACCTACTGTATATGGTTGACTCGCGAGTGTTTTGAAATCTCCGTAAAACCTTTTTGTATCACCATGGTTGGACTGGGAGCGCCTCTGGGTGGACTTCTTCAAAGGGCGCTGTATAAATTCATGGAATGAATGAATGAATGAGTGCATGAATGAACGAACGAACGAATGAATGAATGAATGTACGAACGAACGAACGAACGAATGAATGGCTACTCTTCATATTTAACCTTAAATTTCTTCTTCTTCTTCCACTTTAGATACCGTAATTTTCGACAACACTTCGAGCTGGACGAAGTCGAAGAAGGTTTTCTATCGAGTGGAACTTCATTCCGTTGACGAACAGACGCAGAAGGAAGTGGGAAAACTTTGCGATACGACGGACTTCTAACGGGAAGCAAGGTCATGATCGTTAATGCACATTCATACAGTGAGCGCCTCTTCGGGAACTGGTGCTTCACATAATTATTATTGACAATACGTGGAACTCGTTCGCACGGAATATAGTCTTCAAGACTTTTTCAACTTTTAAGATGACTGACAAACTTTGACGAGATCACACATCGAATATCATCCTCCAAATCAGACAGTCGGATATGAATCGATTTTCCAAACGATTCTACATGTAGCCTACCTGCACATTATTAGTTTAAGCTTATATCCTTCACGACGACGGCCAATGCTTCTATTAGCCTACCCTATAGGCCTAGAGGCAGAGCTCGAGCGTTTAGCATTGTTATTACATAAGAACGATAGAAGCAACTATTATTGTAGACCTATTATATAGGCTACTTTTGCTCTGTGCAGGTCAGAACTCCCACTTCCTGACCTGAGCATCATTCTAGTCGCTGGCTTAGGTAACAACATGGTTCAGTATTACAATGCGAAACTTCAATTCAGCTGACAGCGGCGAAAGTCATTAATTAAAAAGTCATGCATGCAGATGCAGGTTTTAAGGAATAAATAAATATAAGATTTTCAGACCGCTTGAAGATTTGCGTGACTTGACAAGCTTTGCACCTGCGGATTAATTGACAATAATTATTTATTACACCGATGACTCTATAAAGTGAATAGAGTATTACGCTGATGAACAAGTTCACTGTGTTGGCGTTGTGTAATTTTCTGCTAACAACATTTTACTTGTAATGCGATGCACGTTGGGCGAAAGGCGGGTGGGGGAGATAAGGTGGGGGTGCAAGACCAAGACAAGAGGATGGGCTGAGGAGAGATGCGTTATTCTGTTCACAGTTCAGCTGCTGCTGCTGCTGCTGCTACTGTTGCTGCTGCTACTGCTGCTGCTGCTGCTGCTGCTGCTACTGCTACTGCTGCTGCTGCTGCTGCTGCTGCTGATTTCCGCGCCTCTCACCCGGTCATCGTAAAACCCGCAAGGACTTGGTTGTCGTCAACGACTCTGGTATAAGCTATGGTGTCTGAGTCTGACTTTCTTGTTCATCTGCAAGACAAGTGCATGGTTCAAGGTGGAGAGATGACTCGTAAACAACGCTGGAAAGAGGAAACTCGAGTGGAAGGAACAAACGCTGCAGATGGAAAGGCGGATGAATAAGAAGAAGAGATGGTTTGTGGAAGAGATCCATGGTGGACTGGGATTAGATCTGTGGATGGTGGATGGAGAGCAGGAGGAGGAGGAGGAGGAGGAGGAGGAGGAGGAAGAGGAGGAGGAGGAAGAGGAGGAGGAGGAGGAGGAGGAGGAGGAGGAGGAAGAGGAGGATGTAGGACAAAACAGGATACTATGGAGGGAAAAGAAATATACCAGAAAAGATGATAAAGAGGAAGAATAGAATGACGAGGAGGATGACAAGGAGGAGGATCACGAAGAAGAGGAGAAGGAGGATTAAGATGACGAGGAGGGGAGGAGGAAGGAATAGGAGGAGGAGGAGAAGGAGGAGGATCACGAAGAAGAGGAAAAGGTGGAGGAAGGCGTAAGAGGAGGATCGCGAGGAGGAGGATAACGAAGAGGAGGAGAAGGAGGAGGAGAAAAAAAGGAGATGAGGTTGACGAGGAGGAGGAGAAGGAGAAGCAGAAAAAAGAGAGGAACAGGAGGAGAATGGAACTTGTATAACCGATGCAGCGTCAAACGAAAGATGGCTGGAGGAGTTGAAGAGGATTAAACGTAGAATAGATCGTTGGAAATGTGGAGAATGATGAAAAGTAGATTACGGAGTTGATATAAATTAACTGCTTAGTCTAATTTCGGATGATAGAAAACGCATGCCCAATGAAGAGCAGGCCATGACCATAAGTCGTTGCCGTTAAATAGTGTATTGAATGACTTATCGAGGTAACATATTATATAGCAGCAAGATGTGCTTCATTTCAAATAGTATGGACGAATACAGGTCGTAATATATAGGCCCTATGGATTTTATCTGCATGGAAATGCAGTTCTAATTTAGATCTAATTTAGATCTGTCATACATATTGTCGTGACATTTGAGCTGGTCTCTAGATGCAAGCCTAATAAGCTTCATAAATCGTCGGTATTACTATATATAGACGTGGTGGTGTGGTGTTGGGTCCGGTGTCTTGTAATATATATGGATTTTATCTACATGCAAATGCAGTTCTATATAATTTAGATCTGTCATACAAATTGTCGTGACATTTGAGCAGCTCTCTAGAGATGCATGACTTTTTTAAAATAAATCGTCTGTATTAAAATATAGACGCGGTGGTGCAGTGTTGGGTTCGGTGTCTTGGAGCCGGAGACTCCCAGGTTCGAATACACCTCAAGCCCAAGGACCTCGAGAAAGTCCTGCACTCGCAATTGCTCGTGCGCTCCGGCGTGAAACTCATTATAGAATGAATGAATTCATTGATGAAGTAATTAATATAAAAGCACTGGCTGAATTATCGGGCGTTGATTGGGAAATTTCCTTCTTACTCCCACCCCACCCCCAGCCTCCCACTCACCCAAATCCCACCTCCACCCCTCCACCCCACTCCAACCCTCACCTCCCCAACCCCACCTCCACGTCACCCCACTCCCACCCTCACCACCCCCACCCTCACCCCACCCCCACCTCTGTGTGTCAGTCTGTTTGTATGTGTGCCTATATGGCAGCTCGCATTTGTCCGTCTGCAGGTATCATTTTCGTCGGCCTATATATTTGTATATATATAGCCTATATAATTTTATAAATATATATATATATATATATGCGTCTGTCCATCAGTATTCCCCTCTGCTTATTTGTATACTTATCACTGGCCATGTCAGACTGTGTATACGTCTATCTGGCCGTCTGTTTGCCCGACTCTATATATATATCCTCTGCTGCTGGACCACAACAGGTGACGAGTTTATACATCACTGTGTTGACTATAATGGATTGTTTGCGTTGGCACAAATTGACATATAAACAAGTCAATGGGATAACTGACAGGCACAGAGTCTGTCAATCAGATGGGACTGTACAGTGTATAAGATGCAGTGACCTATCAAAAAGTGAAACGCCATTTATCATTTACGAAACGTCGTTGGACACTTTGAGGTCGGTGCTGCAGTGTGTATCAGTTTCATTATTTTACATATACATATAATGCTCTTACAATTTATCATTTTGTGTTGACTTAATTCAAATCAGTTCCCTGTTTGGCTTTTATTTCTGTTTTTAATGCCACACAAGTGGGCAGCCAAAATTATTCTTCAACACTATATCGCTGTTTCATATGATATGGTATTGGAGGCCATTAAAGAACAGAGTGCTGGTTTATGTAACTACAGAAAGTTGAAGACCCTGATGACCGAGTACACAATTTACGAGTCCATCCATGGCAGATGGCATAATTTTTATGCTGCATAAAAAGGGTTATTAGATCAGCCGACAAAATGTCAAAAGGGTACACAGTCATATTCTGTTTCCAATGCCATAATACACGTTGGTCAGCAGGGCCCTTTGGCCCACCAGAGCTTTACGCATGCAGCCTCTTAGATCATCGTTATTATAATAATTATCATCTTTATCGTCATCATCTTCATCGTCAGCATCATTATCGTCATCATCGTCGTCATCATTATCATCATTGTCATCTTCGTCATCATCGTAGTCATCATCATCATCATCATCAGTTCCTTACATTCATACTTAAAACATTTAGCGAAGTTCGCAGCTGTTAAACTCAGAGGCGCTCCCGACTACAGCGCGGACACGGCATCGGAGTTTCACGCCGAAGCCCACTAGCAATTGCACATGAAGGACCTGCTCGAGATTCTTGCGCGGTGGCTTGAGGTGGATCTGAACCTGGAACCCTCCGACTCCATGGCACCAAACCCACCACTACACCACCGTGCTCCACATGCATATGCTTATAAATACAATGGAAAAATCGCTCCAGGAATGTGGTTAATGCATGGGAAGGTACGAGGGACTCCTGCCAACATGCAGAAGCGCGGCACCCGCATATCTCTACGGCTACCAGAGCGCAGCGATTGCCGGTGACACGAAAAGGATTATCCTCCATAAAAGCTATCCGGGGGGATGAATTAATCTATCCCCCGGATGGAATTAACCGGTCTAGACTATCCGGGGGGATAGACCATTCTATCCCATTTTTGAAAAATATGTATAATTAAAAATTTGTACTCTAATCAAAATTTAAAGTGACTCTAATTGTTTTAAGTGACCTAAGCAATGCTCAGAGAAAGGCAACTCGAATTTATATAATGTCTCCGAGTGTTTTAAAGTGCTTTAAATGTTTTAAGTGCTATAAACCAAAGCAAAACAAATTATCTAGTAGGAATAAACATACCTGTCAGTGTCATTGTTCAAAACAAAGCAGATGAAAATTAATTTGCAAAAATAAACGCACGCGGAAGTGTTTTTTTCCACTTTTCCTCATTTTGGGGGGTACTATTTATACGGGAGATACTCTATTTCGTGACACCGGCACATTCAGCGCCTCGAAGCTGCATGCCATGGAATATACAGCTACCTGATGTATGTGCTGGGCAGAAACGACAATTGAAACACGTCGCCATGCAGAAAGATGATGGCCTAAAAAGAAATTTGGCATATTATATAGGTAACAGGAAGAGCTAGTGTATACCATCCCCGACTCGGGTGGCACAGTTTGGGACGGTATGCATGAAGCTGCGTGGCACACACGGAACCCTGGAAAGTCTCTACGTATAAAGTGTGTATGATGTGCGTAATTGTCTGCAATTTATGCACCACGGCTTTTCGTGCGCTATCTTAAAAGCACGGAAACGTTTAGCCTTGAAGGATGCAGCTGATTATTAACCACGTTATAGTATATGAGACTTTGATTGGCAGTGAAAGATTCGGCACCGCGTCTATACAGACGAGTCGAGATTAAGCTCTTAGCGACCTATTTGCGCCGCTTGCTTACTTGCCTCAGCAGTCACTGAATGCAGAACCCTGTGAGAAGCTGCAGTCTGAAGAAGTAGCTTTCTATATGCTGTAATGCAACGTAATGTAATATGTCATTTCTGTAGCGCCCACACAGCCAGTGCATCATTTTGCTGTCTCAAAAACACTTTCTTTTCTCTTGATCTTTCGCAATGCATGCATACACGGGGGCGCCGCTGATTGTTGTGCAGTGTGCACTGTGAGAAGCGCTTTTAAATTTATATACCCATGCAGGTGCAATACAATGCAATACAATGATACCAGACGAGGATGGGTGGCCATTTGGTTTGTATGCCGAGACCGGGAAAGAAGAGTTGCTAGCGATTCAGATTGTGACCTTCCCATTGGTTGAAAGTTCAATCTCTTCTCAACGATTTCTCCTTAGCATCTCTATTGTACCTGCACCTGTACCCATCTACTGTACCTGCATGTACCTGTACCCGTCTACTATACCTGTACCCATCTACTGTACCTGTATCTGTACCCATCTACTATACCTGTACCCATCTACTGTACCTGCATGTACCTGTACCCGTCTACTATACCTGTACCCATCTACTGTACCTGTATCTGTACCCATCTACTATACCTGTACCCATCTACTGTACCTGTACCCATCTACTGTACCTGTATCTGTACCCGTCTACTGTACCTGTACCCGTCTACTGTACCTGTATCTATACCCATCTACTATACCTGTGGTCCTGTACCCGTCTACTGTACCTGCATGTGCCTGTACCAGTCTATACTGTACCTGCAGCGTCCGTCTTTGTTATCTGCGAAGCGGGCTCAGTCAATCAGGAGCCTTGCTTTTTACCAAGACTTACTTATATTGCGCCCCCTCCCCGGACCGACCGGCGCTGCCATGGCGCTTCTGCTCGCATTTCGCTGCTGCAGCAGTCTTATGGATGCACACATCGGTGTGGGGTCGGTCGGGGTCAGTCGAAAACAATAAATCGTCGCGCAGGTCGAAAGTCGCGATTGTATAGGTCCGTAATGAAGTCGGCAGTGAAACATAAGCGGTCGGAATTAGAGCCGATGGCATAAACAGTCTATTAGCTGCACAGCTCTTCCTCCTCCTCCTCCTTCTCATCCTCCTCCTGGCTGCTGATGCTGCGGATAGACAGCAGCCTCCCCCATGCATGCAATCTCAGATGTAATTTCTCAATGAGCTAATCGTCAACGCAGATGTAAATATCGACGATAAATCACTTGGAGATCGCATGCAAGCAGCACAACTCATAATATAAGACGCTCTCTGGTCTGTGTCGTCGCCGCGCCGCCGACTTACTGCCTGTTGCATGCACACTCCTCCATCGAAACGTAACAGCTGGGCGTTGGCATAAATTAGACATATTTTGATATCAGGACAGATTTAGAACAGCACTGCTTTTACGGCGACGTGGAAACCCGTTTCCTCCGTTGGAAGGGGGGGGTGGAGAGGTGGTGGGTGGGTGGGTGGGTGAGGTCTTCCCGACGAGTATTAAGCTGTGCCCCCTCTTTCTCATCCATATCTCGTCTGAGGAGAGTGGATTTTTTAGGGCCGTCTGTGTAGGCTATGAGCGAGCCACCGCCCTTGCACTGAAGATGGCTGACGCGGTTAGATTTCCAGCTTATCAATCATACAATATTTATCAATGTAATAGGTTTCATCTCCTTTATAACATGCGGTTGAAACACTAGATGTAGTGTTCTGCAGTCGTAAATTATATCTCAGATCTGCAGTTGTGCGTGCCGTAGTGCGCGCGTATCGGCGTGCGTGTGTGTGTGCGGTCAAGTACGTGTTTATTTGTCTTCGTGCACGGTGTCTGGTTCCGGATTCAAAAGGTTCCACTTTTTATGGAACAGGCGAACTGTTTAGATCGCTGCAGCATTTTGAGAATTATCTCTATAGTATACATGTATACTATCTCTGCAGCCTGATGATTTTGCCTCTAAACTGCAATATCTTCACAAAGTTTTAAATCTTCTTTTGGACGACGTATATATACATTATGTAGGCTACATTGCAAATAATGTAGTTCATCAGCATTTTTCAGTATACTTCATAAAAGTTTCAACAAAGAGAACAAATTTTATAAGCTTTGTAGACGCTATATAAATTTAACTCTGCAAGACTAGTAGATAGGAACCAGTCTGTTCAGTCAGTTTCGGTGCAAGTCAGGTCAGAGGTCAAACAGGTGAGACAGCGTAAAGGTGATACTATAAGCTTACACGATAAAAATCGACCGAAGACGTCGTATACAGGAGAGTGCAAAAGAAGAAGCAGGTAATGAATTTAACATTAATTTTCACGATTGAGACGTGTAGGCATGTTTGTGAAAACAACGATTTTAGTTTCAATGAAACTCCAAGCGTTTTAACCAGAGACATACATGCATTCATATTATGTTTTAATCTTCATGTATCATCCTTGTGTTGATGCCATGTGTATTAAAACTTAAGTGGAGCGCGGTCTGCGCGGAAGTGTAGTGGTGAATTCGGTGCTTTGCATGGAATTGGAGGGTTGCATCCATGGCAGGTTCGAATGTACCTGAAGCCGCCGCGTATACGGACTTTGGGCAAGTCGTTCACACCCAATTGCTCAGCGCTTCGGCTTCAGTGTCCGCGCTGTATTCGGGAGCGCTTCTGAGTAGACATTTTGAAAGACTCTATAACAAGTGCGCGTGCACCACACATAGGCCTACATACATGCATAATACATAAAAACCTGTTTTCAGTTATATGCTGCATGCAGTGTTATGACCCACTTATACCAATTATTCCCCAATAATTATTTGCTTTACAAAGAACACTAAAATGTGTCGCAGTGAGCCACGATATTTTAATGCCTTTTCCTCCAACACTCAACTTTGCCAACCTGATAGATGGCACATAACAGGTTGCCTCCTAGCCCTATACTCTTTAGGGACGGGCAATATAGGGGTTAATGACTTCCGCTATGCTTTTTCATTGTTGAATTTTATTACTATGCATTATATTATTATTGCCTCTATATGTTATTTTAAATTTGATTTCGATGCCGCATTGTGCGTTTGATAATTAATTGATTAATAAAAGCTATAAGCGTAGGCCTACTTACCGCTTAATTTCTAGTACTGAAATGATTTATGTCCATTTCTTTTAGCTCTATAGACTAAGTTTGTTGCTGTTAAATAAGCGCCTCTGAATAGTTTCCTTGAAGAGGCGCTATATAAATACTTGAATGAATGAATTGACATTAGGCCTATTATAATACTTGTGGAAGTTTAGACGGTCTGAAATCAAGTTACATAATAGACCAAACAGAGAACAGCAAACAAACAAATCTAAACAAGGAAATCAACAATGTATTGTATATGCTACCAATTTCAAGTTACACTTTCCGCAAAGCATCCTATAGCATTATAATTATATTGGATAAACCAATCGAGTTAATCCAAAGCGCCTTCCACCGTTCCACTCATAATTATGTAGAAACATCAGGGCTTTTTTAACGTGCAGTTTTACACCAAATGTGCAGCTTTAAATGGATTTGTGCTGCTGTAGAAGCACTTCTGTACAGTTATAACTATCAAAAAGGTAATTGTCCTCCGATTGGAAGTAATTTACCATGGAGGATTGGAAAGGAAAGTAAGGGTTGTGCAGTTCTAAAAATTCCTTTAAAACAGCCCTGAGAAACATGCATGGTCTGCATGGCTCTTTCCCCACATCCTCTCGCTCTCTGAAGACGTTTCTTTTTCCCCAGGGGTTCAGTGCTGAAAGCGACTCTGAATAATATTTCTATAGTCTATGCTGCGAGAGGCGCTATGTAAATTTTTCAATTGGGTATAGACGATGCGATGCCATTGTAACCTATACTACATCTGTTACAATGAACTGTTCTACTTTTGGTTTCAATAGAAAAAGTGCGGTTATGTTCATGGCTATAATTATTATGGTTACGACTTTGGTTAAAAGGTCTATTATTTAAGTGCTGAGATACATACGTTACATAGACTGCAGTGTGTTGAAGACGGTTGATACAATATTTAGTATGCTTGGGTCTGTGCATGAGTAAGCCGAGAAAGGCTATTAAGAAGCCGATGCAAGAAACATGGTGTGCGGAAAGAAGTTGAGCTCCCGTATCACTGCAGGTTCAGCGACTCGCCTTGATATATAACACTCGGCCCACAGAGGAAGAACCGCGTAGGGAGATAGGGGGATGCGTTATGGACCAATAATGGACCCATAATGGACCCATCACAGCGTGGATCAACGTACGCTTTGGGCGGGGAGAGAGAAACTGAGAGAGGGTCTGAGAAAGAGAGAGAGAGAGGTAGATAGAGAGATGTGGAGAGAGTCAGAGAGGAAGAGAGAGGGACAGAAAAAGAGCCAGAGAGAGTCAGAGAGAGAGAGAGAGAGAGAGAGAGAGAGAGAGAGAGAGAGAGAGGAGCAGAAAGAGAGCCTCAAAGAGTCAGAGAGGAAAAGAGAGGAGCAGAAAGAGAGACTCAGAGAGTCAGAGAGGAAGAGAGAGGGGCAGAAAGAGAGCTATAAAGAGATAATCAGAGAGGAATAGAGAGGAGGATTGGCTGGAAAGATGGGGCTACTGAAGCTGCCGTACCTGCTGCACTGCACACCGAGCGGTGTCTACATGTATACAGTCGAGTCAGGTTCAGGTATCAAGTGCAATTTGTATGCATCCTCCAAAGATAATTAATTAGGAAATGAAGCCGAGTAACATCTGGTTCCGAATCTCCGTAATTACCTGACTTATCGGAAACTGAGACGTCCGTCCGGAATGTGACACCCGCATGCATGCAGTCCACCCTCTCGATATGCCCCTCTCCCTCCCTCTTCCGCAGCCGGTGGATGAACCATCGGCATGTCAGCCCTGTGGAGGGCAATTTAGGAAGATGCGGAAGAAGGAGGCTACTGCAGTTACTGCTGCAGCTGCTGATGTTGCTGCTGCTGATGATGATGATGAAGTAAAGGGCGTTGTTCTTAACTGCCCTCTGTTGTAGCAGATGATGCTCGATTCTCTGTTTCACGGGTGTTGAATCGAACAAGGTTCTAATGATATACGCATTTAACAACTTTGGTAAATATTATTCTTTGCCCCTTATTGCAACATATATCTTCTATCACCGGAGATGGTTGTAGGTTGGCAAACTTGGCATCCGATGCTGCACGGCTGCAGTGTTCGTCCTGATCAGAAAGATTTCAGTCTTTGATCAGCGCTGTTAAGCATGATCTCTGAGAGACCTCTCCATAGAGAGGGATTAAGTTAAGCCTCATGGGGAGAAAGAAGAAGAATTTACAGTAACGCCCAATCACTATGTGGTGCTCCAAAACATAACAGTTGAAAATTCTTAGCTCCCCATATATTTTCCCATGCGTCTTATAGATATGAGTCTAAAAAACCAAATTTGAGAATTCTATATTAATTGCTTCTTTAAATAATGCAGTTTATTACACTGCATTTTATGTCACTAAGACATCTGTCTATTACATATCACTCAAACATTATACTATTATAGATATTGTGATAGTGCTGATGGAAAAAATGGAGGTGCAGACAATTTCTAACTGAACACGCTATCTATTATAGGCATCAGAATTGGACCCGCACGTAGAAAAGAATACTTTTATGCATCACGCGTTCTAAATTCGCATGCATGTGGATTAGATTTTCTTCGTTTTTGCACCGTTTCTCTGCAAATCGAGATTTGTGGAGGTTCGGGCGTTGTAGGCCTATGCTTCACATGCTGCAGCTGTTAAACGACTTCTTCACTCGATGCTGCTGCTGCTGCTGCTGCTGCTGCTGAGAAACGAGGGCGTCACACGCACGCACGTAGAACCATCAATCAATCAGTCGGTCAATCGATCTTCATTGCAACCGTGAATTGCTCAATCAGTCAATCAATAAGCGCGAACCCGGTTACGACGCTGCAGTATATGATCGCTGGTATACACATGACTCGTCAGCATGTTTTGCGGCATGGGGCCCGAGCGTTGAGAATGGCTTCTATGTATAATGTATCCCCGGACCCACACAGCATCCTCGTCGGGCGCAAGAACCAGCAGACGTGACTAATTATGAGGCGGTAATCTGTTCCATGCCTGTGGGGCAGCGTCCCACCCAGAGCGCCCTCCCGTAGACATCATGATCCCCATTGGCGTGTTAAATCTTGGCCAGCTCCGCTTTGCACGGATTCGTTTAAAAGAGGAAAGGAATCGCATGTTGTAGGCTATAGGTTCCTGTAGGTCCTCGAAGATTTCCAGTGCTCAAAAGACATTGCAACTGAACTTAGCCGATCAATTAATGTGTTGATCTCTCGGGTTCAGTTCCCGATCAACTAAAGCATTAACACTTCAACTACAGACTTTCCACGAGTGTAATTATATGCGCTATAAAAACCTGTTTTGGTATAGGGACGTTTTGGACGTCAGTGATGTCTGTGACAAATTTGCAGACAGTTTAGTACGTTCTTCAAGTGCTATATAATTTCTCCAAGGCGGTAATCAGGATTTTATTTCGGGGGGTGTTTCTTTGAGTGCGGAATTTTTTTCTCGGCTCAAAAAAATTGATGACCGCTTTTTAGTCGTCTGAAAACCATATATTTTCCGGCCCAAAAAGGTTTTTAGTCATTCGATCGAAGTTTCATTCCTTTCATTTGGCGGGGGGTTTGTTTTCATTGTTTTATTTCAGGGTTTTTACATCATGAGCTAGTAAATGCGTTATATTGTTTTACATTTCTCATTTTTGGGGTGTTCAAACACCCAAAACACCCCCTAGCAACGGCCTTGAATTTCTCCGCCTCTTTCATGTCCGAATTTCTTGTCAGACGGCCAAGGATGCACCGGATCGATCTTTTCAGAGCTATAAGCCATAATTATATACATGTATGCATGCTATAATAGTATATGATGACAATATAAGGGAATGAGAAGCAGAGTGTGTATACGCATGCACCGCAGAGTCTGCCATGGTTGAGATGTGAGACTGATCTGCCCTGCTGCAGATGCTGGTCGCTGAGGAAAGACCTTGTGAGATGGATTGGTGTACGAACGGGTTTCTTGACAACTGTTGAGTAGAATTTCATGCACTCATGCAGTGCATGGCAGAGGAGTACATGTAGTGGTGGCAACTGCAAGTGTAGAGTTCAGTCGAAGATTTATCATTTCAAGCGTCCATGCTACAGCGGCCTATATCGTACGGACCATGGTGGCATGTGACGATTGGAGCGGACGAAGGCGAGGAAAGAAAAATTAGGGCAATGGGCGGAGAAAATAGTAAACACCTGACAGATATGGACTGAAGTTAATTTTGACAAATGAAGACAGATTATAGTTTCGGATGGGTTCAGGAAGACATAGTATACATGTAGATAGTATACAGGAATTCCTTGCGTCTATAAATTACATGAACACACGAACACAGTTTGAGCTGCAGAGTGGATAAGGCAAAAATAATTATATGAGTCAATTGTTGCAATGCAATTAACCACACTCAGCGCGTTTTATCGGTCGGTTGATTTTAGCAGAGAGCAACTGATTCTAATTAATTAACTGAGTGCTAGGTGGATGGAGGAGGTGCACAAGAGAACAGCGATGAATCTCGAACAGCTGAGAGAGGCGACGAGGAATAGGAGAGAATGGAGAGGACTTGTCATGATGGTCGCTAGGGTTCGACGAACCGACAGCACATTGCAATTGGTGACAAGGTGACTATTCTACATGTAATTCCAACCATTCTCATAATTCTCTTGAAAAATGACAATTGAAGGGCTTATTTCCAAAACTTGCTAAGTCCACTTTTTGAAAAAATATGTCTGGGCAAGTAAATGCGGCAATTCATGTTTGTCTGTAAAGTTTGACGTCAAAATCGCTTATAAGTCCGATATCAGCAGCCTGGTAAAACTTGGTGTTGCCTCGGAAAACGGTTAGTCTATGTCCTACCTTTTTCGTTTCTATTTCTAAAACCTGATTTTTTCTGTTAATAATCGTTGAATGATTTAACAGGTTTTGAAAATAAGACCTTCAATTATAACTCTACAGATGAAATCATGAAATTTGGGCTATCTGCAGGATATATTCACTGGAAGGTAAGTTGGCACTCCTCTGATAATATCCGGTTTTGTGCTTGCACACCTCAGTGACATACTCCATAAAAATGAACGTTACGGATCACGTGCCTCCTATAGGGTAAGCGCACTCATAACGGATGCATGATGGAGGTGAGTCTTTCCAGCGGTCGCTTACTCCCTCACCCCTTCCATGCATGGTCCTCAATCTTCAGTTTACCCTTTCCTGCCACTTAATGGTCGTGCACCCACATGTAGTTCCCCCGACCTCCGCATCAAACAACGGCACACCATCAATCACATGCCCCGTCGAACAAAGAACACAGCACCATCAGCATCAGCAGCATCAGCAGCCTCAGCAGCATCCCTCCATCACTGATCACACGGATGAGGAGACTCATGGAGCCACCATCCACCAACTCCACCCGACATCCACCGCCCGTGTTAACCGAAGCGCGCCAAACACCGGTGCCCGCCAAAACTAACGACCTGCGAACAGCGAACAGCAGGGAGCGGACGGGGATCCACCCGGGGTAAGGCTATCGATGTCGCCCCCGCGATTTCCCTTGAACCGACGGACGGACAGACGGACACTGGCGGTCCGCCTGCCTGCGTGGGCCGCAGACGAGGGAGAGGGGTAAACAAATGGCGGCGTCGGCGGCGGCGGTGGTTTAATTGTACCCTCCGATACACAGGTGTAATCGGAGCCGGTTCGGCGCCGCTTGGATCGGTGCGAGTTAAATTAGATCCGTCAATTAATTGTTAAGACAATTTGTTCTCAACGGCGGCGGGGGTTCTCTCAGGTTCTCTCAGGTTCTCTCAGGTCGGTTGGAAACGCTGATCGAAGAACGATTAGCCGTCGATTGGAGTTGGCGCGAAACGCTATACACGACCGAGGATATAATTGGATGGAAAGGGTTTCATCTTCTTCTTAATTCCTCCTCCTCCTCTTCCTCCTTCTCGTCCTCGTCCTCCTCCTCCTCTTCTTTTTCTTCTTCTTCTTATTTCTCTTCTTCCTCCTCCTCCTCCTCCTCCTCCTCCTCCTCCTTCTCCTCCTCCTCCTACTCCTTCTCCTCTTCTTCTTCTTCTTCTTCCTCCTCCTCTTCTTCTTCTTTTTTTTCTTATTCCTCTTCTTCTTCTTCCTCCTCCTCCTCCTCCTCCTCCTCCTCTTCTTCCTCTTCTTCTTCTTCTTCTTCTTCTTCTTCTTCTTCCTCTTCTTCTTATTCTTTCTCTTCTTTTTCCTCTTCTTCACCGACAAACGATCAGGACGGCGCCAGGATTCTGCCACGGCAAAACGAAAAATACGAGTGGCGCCATCTTTGCGTGAGTCGGTATTTGGTGTATAAAAGCATGTGCATTATTTAAAAAGTCCTGAATTTATTTGCAAGATATAGATGTATAGCCTATGCGAGATGATGCTGGTATATAGTAATCATGCAAAAATATCACTATAGCTAATTAAACAAATTCGTAATATTATGTAACCTGTGCCTTACTGATTGATTGATGAATGGGTGGCGTCAGTATGCAGTCGTTTTTGTCATATATAGCAGGATTCTTGTCGCTTAATCTTTGATAATAATATGGAACTGCATGTGTACATGTATAATTGTATATAATTATAATTATATAGACATGCTTTTTTGTACAAACTTTATTTATGCAAAGACTAAAACTGTTTTGCAACTACATGTGCTTGTATACGTGCCTGCGTTTCGACTTGATAATGATGCTTCTTTTTGCGGTTTTTGTAATATCACGTTTGAACTACAGGGTAGGCCATAAAAAAGTAACCCTACGGTTTTTTGCCCATATCTTGGCGAGAAGTGAGAATTTCGAAATGAAATTTTACAGGCTTAAAGACAATTCATATTTACACATGGTGGCCAGATTTCATCAAAATATTTCAAGCAGAACCAAAGTTATATCACTTTTAGTGAGGCCACCCACCGTTTTTTGACGATTCAAAAACGCAACGCAACAAAAAGTTGCAAAAAACCAATTTGACTATTCTGAACAATATCTTGTTCAGAAGTAAGAATATCGAAATGAAATTTCGCAGGCTTAAAGACAATTTATATCCACACAAGATGGCCAAATTTCATAAAAAATATTTCAAACAGAACAAAAGTTATACCACATTCAGTGAGACCCCCACCATTTTTTGACAATTCAGAAGGGTAACGCAACAAAAAGTATCAAAAACATAATTTTATTAAGTCTCATCTCAAATATTTGCTATCAAATAGCCTTGATACTGCCAGATGATCATTATTATTACTATTTAAAAAGGAAATATAGTACCAGCGTAGCTGCACGTCCCTGAAAAGTCACTTCGCAAGATGACAGTCAAATTGGTAAATAAGGAATCTGTCAGATTAATCAACAGGTCCATCAAGAACTTTGCAAACAGACTCAAAAGAAGTTTTGGCACTGGTGGTGGGCACATTGAACACAAGTTGTGAAGCACTACCAAGTTCACCTGTCAACAGTTATTTGAGATGAGACTTAATAAAATCGTGTTTTTGTTACTTTTGTTGCGTTTCGTTTTTGAATCGTCAAAAAACGATGGGTGGCCTCACTAAAAGGGGCATAAATTTTGTTCTGTTTGACATGTTGAGTTGAAATTTTACCATTGTAGGTAGATATAAATTGCCTTTCAGACTGCAAAGTTTCATTTAAAACTTCTTGTGTTTGGACAAGATATGGGCTAAAAACCGTGGGGGTTACTTTTTACGGCCCGCCCTGCAGTATATGCATGCCAACTCCATAACTATAGGCCTATATCATGAACATAAAGGTGGGGCATATATAGAATAACGGCCCCAAAGAAGTCATCATTTAATATGAACTATAGAGTTTGAACTGCTATAGAACCTTGTATACATTATGTTTGCTTGTTTGTTTGCATGTGCACTTGTTATATATAGCGCGGCATTAGCGCCCCATGCAACTAGCCCTCTAATCAGAGGCGCTTCTGACTGCAGAGCAGACACTGCATCGGAGTTTCACGCCGAAACGCTAAGCAATTGCGAGTGAATTCAGGACTTGCCCATGGTTCGTATATATACACGCAGCGACTTGAAGTGGATTCGAACCTGCAACCATACGGCTGCAAGGCAACGAACATACCCACCACACCACCGCTCCACCTATGTTTCTCTGCTTCAATTTTGAAACGCTGCTTGCTATCCATTATTAGTTTTTTACTGACACGTTTATTTTATACAGTGACGCACGCAGAGGTATAGGCCTACGCATACCCTCTCAGATCAACTATAGCCTATACATGCATCAATCGGTTGCGTGATTATCACAACAACCCGATCTCTCTTGTCTTCTCACTGCAGCTAGCTCATATATATGCCATTTTAGTTTGCCACCCATTCGAGTGGTGGCACTGCATAAACTGTCACATTTGTCCGTGCATACGTTGTTGCGCATCGTGTATCGATACTTGATGCTTAGCTGTTTGACGTTAGTGCCGCTGTCGACATGCATGCAGTCGACCATGAAATTTTGTCATTATTAAGCACCTGCATATTTCATCTGACCTGTCTAGCCATTTTCTTGGTCGGCTGGGTTCATTCGTTAGTGAGCTATAATTCCCTTCACATATATGCATGGCCTTCCTCTGCAGTATTATACATATACTCGGTTCTGGAACCCTTTATTTACATTATTTACACTTTTGAGATCGATTACCTCCTATACCGCTGATGTCCTGTATATATGCCCTATACGTTGATGACCAATGTTTAATCTATATATATATAGTCCTCCTATACTTCTGTGGAGGGGAACTCACGGTTGAAGGAGGGGCGGGTAAAACGACCGTATGTATGTATGTATATAAATCTATATGCATGCATGAGCGCTTGTTGAAGCGCCCCTTTAAGATTTCTACTCAGAGGCGCTCCCGACTACAGCACCGACAATGAATCGGTGTTTCACGACGAAGCAAATGAACAATTGCGAGTAAAGGACTTGCTCATTGCAGTGTCCATTTTCGCAGCTCCAAGGCACTGAGCATACTTCCACCGCGTCCCTCTGTACATCTATAAAGAGAATGGACAGCGAAAGTTATAAGGGTCGATCCATCCATCCTGCCGGACCACCTCTCATCTGGCCTCATCCTCCTCCCCACCCCTCCTCCTCCCACTCCTCCTCCTCCTACTTTCCTTGACAACATGATTTATGGTTATAGGTTTGTAAACAACACATGCATTCTGGATCGAATTCTGTTTTCCATAAACAGCGGCCGACTTACATAGAACCGCAAAAGAGAAACGGGTTCCTTCGAGGTATATTGGGCCCAGATCCCTCTGCTGTGGCATTCCTCCATGCACTCCTCGCCCGCCCTCCTTCCTCATCGGTGGTGGGGCAGCGGCCGCCGGTGTGACAGGCTTCAGCGGCGCTATAGACGTCCCCGTCCGTCCGTCCGTCCGTCCGTCGGCCGAGATAAGGGCGATCGAGCGCCTGACAGGACCGACACCAGATCCATGATGGATGATCGTCCTATGACATATAAGGCAGAGCGCCACTAAAATAACACACATCTGGTTGGCTTATGCCGATGCTGCTACTGATGCTGCTGCTGCTGCTTGTGGGTTCCCTGCCTCTTTCTCTCTGTCCATCTTTGTCCATCTCTGTCTGTCTCTGCATGCGTGTTACTGCATATGTCCCTCGCTCTCTGGTCCTCTGTCTATGTCTCTGCCTCCTTATTCACGTGTATAGGCCTACCCGGTATTGATCAACATCATAATCAACCGCAGCAGCAGCAGCATCAACCGCCTCGCATCCGTCCAAGCTCCGCCTCTCGACTGGCTCCAGATTGGACGCTCGTCTGTCGATCATCGCCTGTCAATCACCGCCCCTTGTGGGCGGGTCGCCTTCACCGGGAGCGAGCAGCGGTGGGCGGTACGTCAGCAGCAGCAGCCTGTTGATAAGGGCAGAGGGCGGGTCTGAAGGCGTGTCTCGGGAAACTCGATAGGCGTTCCACTTGAAACGCTTTGATTAGTCTTCGTTGAGCTAAGCGCGCAACTTAAGAAAGCGATACCATACCCGAGATAGGAAAACTCGTTACGGGACTTTACCAGCGGACGTTGCATTTCAGAATCGGGGTCCTATAGGACTACTTCCGGCGAGATATCATGGACTCTCGGGACTTCTGTCAATCGAGTCATGAATGAAATTAGGCCGCATCAGCCGACAACGTGCTCTGCAGACTGCTGCCAGCCGCTGAAACCGTGACGCCAGAAGTCGAATTAGGTTCCCTGTGGATTGATTGTCTTCGACTGATTGTCTTTGGAACATTGGCACCGGCGACGTAGACACCAGCTGAGACGAAAGTTTTGACACGTGTCGAATCGATGCGATTGATCGAATCGACTTTTAATTAATACGAGTTTACAGATTAATTCGACACAGTGACCGCTGCTGCTGCTCTGGTGGATTTTCGATTGCATCGACATTTCTGGGATCTTTCAACAAAGTTCCATGCAGCAGATCTAGTGTAAACTCTGAGTCATTGCATACAGTTGCATCTTGTCTCAAGCTCGTGCCTTAGATAATATAGGTTTTGACGCTATAGAGAGGTCTCTCCTTCTGACGTTACTCGATATACACTTTGCATTCGCTCAAGGTCGATTGCGCACGAGTTACAAGATAGTTTTCGTCGTATGATGTTCCATATTAATTTTCTGTCCTAACAAGTCAACGTGCATGCCAATATTTTCCTCTAAGAAGGATCCCAGCGATCGTTTAATTCAAATCCAGCAGAGGAGGAGGTGTCCCTTAGACCTGCTGTCAATCAGCTGGGATAACTGCACAATCCGGATTGAAGCCGTCCTTCACGGACGTGAGGATTCCAGTAGAATCCTCAGACGACGGAGAAGAATCCGAAGGAGGACGGATTACTACGGAGGTGCACGTTTCCCATTCTCCTCTCTGGATATTCTTCTCCCAGCTGTTTCCACGCCTGCTGCTGTGAGTAAGTAAGCAGTCTTCCGGTTGTGCATCTTAGAGCGGATGGAAAACCCTCTGTCCGTTCGAGCCAACGCCTTTGCAATCGCTTCCATCATGTCCGATCCAAACTCGGGCGTAGACTCCGCCGCAGCCGCGGCCGCCATGCTCAGCTCGTCCGGCTACGGTTACAATCCGGGTGCTGCACTGGCTTCCCATCTGCATAGACCGTCCGACTGCCGGTTCCAGGTCGACTGGTCGACGATGCAGGATAACGGATACACTTCCGGTCTGAAAGCCATGGAAGGTATTTAGACAACGGATGTGTATATATATATATATATCTATAAGGTTTAATCCCAATTAATGATAATACATCTATATATATATGATTATATGATACATGTAATAGGATATATTGATTATATATATGTATATATATAGAGAGAGAGAGACAGACAGACAGACAGACAGAGAGGGACAGACAGACATACAGACAGGCAGGCAGGCAGACAGAGTCAGAGCCAGAGATACAGATAGAGAGAAAGATTTAAAGAGAGAGAGACAGACAGATAGACGGACAGATAGACGGACAGACATACAGACATGAAGACAGACAGAAAGAGAGAGAGGAGAGAGAGGGAGAAAGAGAGAGACAGACAGGGAGGGAAGAGAGAGGGGGAAGGAAGAGAGAGAGAGAGAAAGAGAGAGAGAGAGAGAGAGAGAGAGGAGAGAGAGAGAGAGAGAGACAGACACAGACACAGACACAGACACAGACAGACAGACAGAGAGCTATTATTGCTGCAAGCATTTATGTCTGATGCACATTATTGTTGCCATGAGTATAGGCTAATTGTTTTATCAATTAAGTGCAAAAGGCGCTATATAATCTATATATGATTCAATCATTCAATTAAGGTATATGTTATCAGAAATCGATATAGTACAATATCTATCGATTATCGAAGAACTGAGTATAGAAAATTACAGTTCAGCAAAGAATAACAATAACGTTTGAATAACAATTCAGCGTGAGAAAAAATGCATTTAAATTATCCTATAACTTTGGAATGCAGGATTCTTTATCAACCAAGCATGTTCAAAATTGAATAAAATTTGTCGCAAATGTATAAGCAGACTGCATAATAAGCTAGAAGAATGTCTGGGTTTTTGCTCATGCATGCTTCATTTGATATGCTATTATATCCTTATGCTGCATTGGCTTACAAGTGGCGGAAAAGTGGCAAATTTCAGGAAAAGTCATTGAATTAGGCCTATTGCAACAATAATTATTATAGTCACTTCAAAATCATCCAAAATATCATAATTGTTCGCAAATTGTTATTTTAATGTTTTTAGAACATATTCATTTATAGCATTTTATGTCAAAAACAAAAAATTGAAAAAATTGAGTCCCGAATCACACTATCACAGTTTGTTCATTGTCTCGGAAGCACTAGTTGTGACATATGCAATTATGCATGCCCAGTTTTGATCAGATGCAAATATATGGGTCATTTTATCTTGAGTATGATAAATAGGGACGTAATTGTTGGATCCGGCTTCTATAACGTGGCGGGTATTTGAACCCTATATACATCTATTGGATGAAAGTCTACCGCACCAAACGCTCTCGTGTGCATGCATCATGCATGTGCCCTATTGTTATCTTAGGCATCTGTCATTTTGTGGTTTGAGTTTTTCAACGACAACGGTTAGAATTGAATGCCATTAATCAAGACGAATTATTGTCAGTATATCAGTCATTGTTCTTTCGCTGATTGATTTTTTTATTGATTGATTGATTGATTGAATAATTAATTCATCAATTCATGAATTCATTAATTCATCGATTCATTCGTCCAATCATCCATTCATCTATTCTTTCGTGCATTCATTCATTGAATTCATTCCTTCGTTCGTTCGTTAATTGATTAATTGATTAATTCGCTAATTCATTAATTCATTGTTGAATTAATTGATTCAATTATTTATTACTTCATTAAATCATTTATTCATAAACTCACAAATTCCCTCATCTATCCGTTAACTAAATAATTTATTGCTTCATTACTTCATTAATTTATTAATATATTAATTTATTAATTCGTATAGATCTATTCATTAATTCGTCAAATCATTCATTCATTCGTTTGATAATTCGTTCATTGATTCATACATCTGTTTATTCGTGTGTCCGTTAATTTGTCCGATGTGTTCGTTAAATCATTAGTCCAATTCATTAATTCATTAGGCTACTTCATTACTTCAATAGTCTAATTCATTACTTCCTTAATTCATTACTATATTAATTCATTTAGTACTAACTAAGTACTAAATTCAACGATTCATCAATTTATTAATTCATTAATTCATTAATTTATTAATTCGTCACTTCATTATCAGTTCGCCCGGTTTTTTGTCCGCTCGTTCGTTAATTCATGAATTCATAACTTCATTAATTAATTAATTTATAAATTCATTAATTTATTGAATCAATAATTCTTTAATTCTTTAATTCATCCGTTCATCCGTTCATCCATTCGTCCGTTCGTTCATTTATTCATTCACGCTGCCTTGATAATTAATAATATCTTATTTTCTTTTTATCGTCCTATATTATATGTCTACATGATCCGTTCATGACGTGTAGGCTATATAGCATATCTTACAAAATTTTGACTCCATGGTCAATCATTATTTTACAGTAATATAGTGAGCAACACTACAGTATGGGTCATATGCTATTAATTGGCCCCTATCGTGCCTTATCTTAAAGGACGTGGAAATTCAATGATGGGCATTAAATATATTACGGGGTGACAGAGTGCAGGCGACTTTGGACATGTATGTATACTATAGTGTTTGAAACCCAGAGCATTCTCTTCAAATAATTATGATGCCTCTCTTCAATTAACTAACTCCCATCTCTCCTACAATAATGAGGGGCAACTGCCACGCATATATATATGACGTATATATATATATGACGTGTATATATATATATATAGGCCTATACATATATATAGCTAGGCATCATACTGCGCCCTTTTGAATGCACCATGCAGTTTGTGTTGATGCGGTTATATACACATTGTACACAGTGAACATATTCTCAGTGAACCGAGACATCTCAATCATCCGCGTATAAATACATCAGCTCAAGCATGCATGCGAATATGCACCCGCGACATGCATGGTTGCTAATTGTTCTGGTGGTAATGGATTATTGCCATGCGTGCACGCATTATATACGCATCGCATGCTGCAGGGACATGCGAATCCTCTGAGATGATGTATGTATATATATATATATATTCAGAGTCTATAATACATGTATACGTATTACGTATATTCACAATACATATATTCTGCATAACGTCGTCTCTCTCATATGTATATTTATTCATTCATTCGGACATTTGTATAGCGCTGCTTCAAGAAAAAAACTTGTCAGAGGCGCTCCCAACTCCAGCGTATGCATGTATATGGAAATTTATGTAGCAAAGGTGCCGTGAACGCTGTCGTAGGCATATAAGCAGTCAATCGCAGCATATGTATATTATATATATGCAGTCAATCGCAGTATATGTATATATATAGGCCTATATGCAGTCAGTTGCAGTATATATAAGACTATAGGCTATATAGTATATTGCTCCGGAGCCTGTATAGCATAGACCTCTATATACTTGATCGCAGAGCATATGGACTTAATGCAATTGGTTCTAATTTGAGCCATGCAACGTTGCGAATTAAGTATACAGTTATAATGACCGACATGCATCTATATATATATATATATATATATATATATATATATGCGTGGGGTTTTAGTGATATCTTTTAAGGCATTCCACGATTGCACACACGCACACACATATATCCGGGTTCAAAGCCCGGATGTGTCTTATCAAACTGGCAATTTATATGACTATGCATGGCATGCAGACCAAACTACTGCATGGAAAAACAAGCGCGCTCTCTCTATATATATAAAATATATATTATATATATATATATATAGCGTGCCTGGACTGCAGTATAGATTTGCAATTACATCAGCCATTAACTCTTGCCTTTATATATAGTATATTATATGTAATATTATATATATATAATTATATATATTTATATATGAAACCAGTAGCCTCAAAAGTTTCTCATGATATATATATATATATATATATATATATATATATATATATATATATATAAATAATATATGTTCTTCCTGTTGTGCGGCATAGATGTATATATTGTAATTGCATCCTGCAGCGGTGCTTCATATTTTCCTCTGGTTTTGTTATGACCCACCTGTTAACTATAAACCACGCGACACTTTTTCAAAGATAACAGAGTGCGCACATATGCAACGTGTATACACATACACAGCATTCAATGCCATCGACCCGCTTACATCCTGCATATATATAGTTAACTGCCATGCATGGAACCTTTCTGCAGATATACATGGGATAAAAACGATAATTGGTGGTGTTATATACACCAATTAGCACCTGCCATGCACTCCAGTCTAGTATAAATTCAAGATCTGCCGCGCATACCAAGTATATACAAGGCGTGTTCTGTACTGCAGGTCGAAGTATACACTTGCACACGTATACACGTTCACGTTATGTGCAATATTATACTGCAACTGTCGGAGTATACAACTATACATGCATGCGTTTTTGTATAGAGAGAGAGAAAGATGCTTAGGGGCTTTGTATACGAATGATTTCTGTATAATGCAAGTTCTCAACTCGACCACTCACATACGTCTTCCGCCTTCTTATTCGCGAACGCGTGCGTCCGCCATTTGCCGACTCGAGTGGATGAATATGGCAAATGCGGCAAGGCTCGACCCCCGGTTGTAAACTTACACTCCGTCGCAGACACTGTGGCGCCACCATGCAGTGCATGTGCTCAGAATTACACCGGACATATTCGACCAGATCCCTACCGCGACCGACGGCTGAGTGAGAGAAAGACAGATTGCATGCCGTGGATGCAAGAGAAGAATACATCACGTCGGCGTGCACTGTCTTATGTTGTCTTTTGCGATTCGGACTCGGGTTAATCTTGCCATGCGTGTATAAGTTGCTTGAGACATGCATCCGCAATTCCGCATCAGCGCTGTAAGCTTATAACACTGTAAGATATGCATCCCATGCAATTACTCCGAAATTTAATATGGAAATAATGTAATCCCTAACCCAATATATATATATATATATATATATATATATATATATACATATAACCCCAACCCTAAACCTCTATGTTATAGTTGGCCTCAAACTAAAGGAGAAGGCAAAACGAAGGATGGAGTGGCAACATTGTGCATTCGAACCTGCATATAGGGGGAGAGAACCTGAAGAAGATAATCATCCACAACTGTTCATGTGTATCAAACTGCATGCATGTTGTCTTTGATATAAAACAAAATTTCTTGCAGTTTCTAACCATGACCTGAAAAAATTCGGAAAAAATCTTATAGCGTAAAATTTAATTTGTATAACACGCCCACGAGTATACCGCGAATCTACGTATGATGCGTGGCATGTAGAACTATTATTATTATTTTATGCTACAATCAATTTTTTCCATACATTTCACAATGATTACATCGCACGTGAGAGGACATGTGAATCTTGTTAATTCATGTGTCAATCTGTTTGTCTGGTTTCTTTGGCATTTTGTGACTCTCTCTCTCTCTCTCTCTCTCTCTCTCTCTATATATATATATATATATATATATATATATATATATATATATCTCTCTCTCTCTCTCTCTCGCTCTTTATGCACCATCATTATATTCATCATTACTATTATCATCATCATCATTATCGTAATCTTCATCATAATTATCACCATCTTCATCATCGTCATCATCGTCATCGTAATCATAATAAAAATCATCATCACCGGGTTATACATCATCATTATTATCATCATCAGTATCATCATCATCATCATCATCATTACCACGGGCTTAGACATCATCATTGTCATCATCACTATTACCACGGGCTTAGACATCATCATCATCATCACTGAACTATAGGCTTAATCATCGTCACCTTCACTGGTTCAGAAATCATCATCATCATCATCATCAATTCATTATCATCATCACCACCATCATTATATGTAGGCCTATATAATCATTAATTATGTTCAACAGCAACGATGTATTGTCTATAGTCTATATTGGCAATGCGAGGATATATACTACTTGCATGATAGAGAGAGAGAGAGAGAGAGAGAGAGAGAGAGAGAGAGAGAGAGAGAGAGAGAGAGTTATTAGTCGATGCTTATATTATAGTCGATGGTTTCTAATTCGACTTTTAATTGAAGTTGACGGCTGTATATTAATATACATAATATACAGGGTGGGCCAATATAAATGCAACAACTTTGACGCTTTATAACTTTAACACTTTTTATCCTAACATCGTGATCAATATACTAAATTGAAGGTAATTATCCATTCTACTACTGTGTCAAATCTTGCGCTGATATACGGCACCGTTTAAATAAAAATTTCGGTGCGGCGCACACCTCTCAATTTTGAATGTAAATAATGAACATATCATGGCGCATCTCACGGAAGAGGATAGAATTTTAATCAGAATCTTAAGAGTAGAAAAAGAATACAATGCACATCAGATGTTGACAGAATTCCCTTCTAGAAAATGGAATAAATATGATCTACATCGATTGATTAAATAAATTGATGCCACGGGAACGTCTAACAGCGCAACTGTGGTCGCAAACGTTCTCCCGCCAGCGCATCGTTCACGTCATACGGTTGCCTATCTGAACGCTAACGTACCAGAGTTTAATAAACCGGAGAACTGGCCACCGAACAATCTGGATTTAAAGGCCTAGGTTGGCCTTTGGCAGTTTCTCCGTAAACCAGTCTGATTGGTCAGCAGGTCTCTATTTAGTGGGCGTAACGCTGACCAATCAGCATCTGCTCCAAGATCATCTGAAAGCACTGGCAGCTGCTTTAGATTGCTAGGCTGTCTAAGCTAGGTCGAGGAATTGTTCTGTAAAGATTCTATAGACTCCCCTGAGTGGGTCTCTGTATGCAGATTAGCCTGGCCTACCAATGCCGGCCAGTGACCATGGGTTCGAAATCTAGTTGACATATAAGCCCCTAAGACAGGTAAACTTGTAGCCGCTAATACAGCTGACCATCGAGCGCGTCAATACTCTTCTGGCGGGGGAGAATGAGGATTGTTTGTTCCTCTTAGCCTGCTCCTCAGCTAGACAGCGTCGGGCCTCTCAATTGTTGGGCTTTCCATTTTGAAATGCCCTCATTAGAGATTCATCTCCTGTCAAGGGCTAGCAATATCAAGGCAAGGTTGTATTACATCACTTTAGACTCCTTCCCTTCTCTTCTCAGTTCCTGTAGGCCAATAAAGCACTAGCTGGTGCCTAGACTTAGGGGTCCACAGCTCTATGATGCTTCTTCATCCAGCAGCTTGGTGACCTGCCTGGAATATTATGCAGATTAGCTTGCCGTATATAAATATATATATATACAATATATATATATATAATTATATGTGTATATGAAATAGTATACATCACGATACTTCCGCCAAGTGAATGGAAAGATCTTGTACATACATGTGCACCAGCTAGCTAATCTGCATAAGACCAGGCCATGGCCTACAAGCAGGGTGAAAATTGCTGGGGTTTGGGACCAGGCCAGCAGGCTATCAGACTACAGTGCCACTGGACAGTTCACCAGCCGAGTATAACCGATCCTGTATACTAGCTATCTATAATTCTATACCAGCCCAAGTTCATGTGTTTATCTTTACATCAGAGCATGGCCTACAAGCATGCAGGGTGAGAATTTCCGGGGGGTTTCAACCCCTCCAGTCTTTCTTAGAGCCCCATAGTAAAGTCTGTTTTTCACACCCAAATTCCCCCCAGTTATTTTTCCACAATTCTTACACTGCCTACAAACAAGGTTCTTTCAATACATCTTGACCTCCAAGTGTACGGTGTACCTTTGTTTATAAGTCTGGGCACCAGATATAGCTTTATACAGTTGAAATCTCAATTGACAAACTGAGAAGCCAGCCAGTGTAAAGTGATATAATACAACAACAAGGCCCAACAATTGAGAAACTGTCTATATCTGCAAGCCTGCAAGGTGTGTATGGATCTTGGTCTAGTTGAGGAGTATGCTTGGAGGAACAAACAATTCTACCTCCCCCACCAGGAGAGTATCCAAGCATTGGAAGGGCTCGATGGTCAGCTGTATTAGTCTAAATGCCTACAAACATGTATACATATAAGTTGGTGTACAGTCGACCTAGTTTGAGGTGAAGACACAGGTGAGTGGGGAGATCTGGGACACAAACAAGGTAGGCCTATAGCTAATTTGCATATAAATAACCTCAGAGGAACTGGGCAGCTCGGTGTGTTTAGCAAGTGAACTGATCTTGGGCACTAGCAGACTTGAATCGGAGGCTGATTGGCAAGCACGTCTCTGTATAGACACGCCTACGGTCTGGTTTCTCCGTAAACTGAACCTTCGCCTTTAAACCCGGTTTACTATTCGATCTGGGGTTGTCTTCAGCAACTGGTCTATCGTGAACCGATACGTGATGTTGAACATTTGAAAGAAGTGATTCTTGGCTGCTGGGCTGAAATAACCCAAGCACTGGTGGACATATTGAGTATTTGTTTGACTGATGATAAATTCACTCAAGATATGAATTGTTATTAATAATCTTATTTATTGTTAGAACTAGTGATTGTTTAGAATTGAGTCATTGACACATTCAGTTTAAGACTTTTGATTTTTTTTCTTGCAGTTTTATGGCAAAAAAGGGACGTCGAACATTTATAGCATTATCTCAAAAAGGCGTAATAGTATCTCTTAGATATTTTTGCAGAATGATAATATGGATCATTATGTTCAATCTGATATATAGTACAAAACGCGCAGAAAAAACTGTTAAAGTTATAAGGCGTCAAAGTTGTTGCATTTATTTTGGCCCACCCTGTATAATTATATATAATATATATAATATTATATATATAGACTCTACATCTTTATCACCGATGCATTCGCGGGGTCATATACTGAGGTCGTGTCAGAGTTGGCATACTGAACTTCTGACCAGATATTCCCTTGACCTGTTTGCAATGGCAGCGGAACGAATGTCATAGTGCACTATAAATCATTGATTCCATGTACATTAGCACTCAGCTGTATTATAGAGGTATATATGAATATGGGATATAATTATGATTCATGGTTACATGTATAACCAGAATATGTATAATTATACATATATGATATGATCATATGAATATACATAAAGTAAACTTATATATATATATATATATATATATATATCTTCGCGGTATACGTAGTTTCAGTGAATATTCGCCTTCAATTATATAGATTCACGCTTATAGGCTATATATATATATAAATATATATATATATAATTAGACGTGTAATGAAAGTTGTCTTGTCGCCCGGATCAATTGCAAGGTGTGTCAAAGGTTAGCGTGTAAAATTATCCGCACGTGAAAAGTCTTAAACCGTGGTCAACGAATTTCATATATATTATAAGCCATTATGCCGAACGACACGTATACCAGACACACACACACACACACACACACGTATATATATGCACACAATGCAAGAGAGAAAGACAGAGAGACAGAGACAGAGAGATAGAGAGAGAGACAGAGAGACACATAGACAGAAGCAGAGACACAAACAGAAACAGAGAGACACAGAGAGACACACAGACACAGAGACAGAGACACAGAGAGAGACATAGTGAGACAGAGTCAGAGACAGACAGGCATACAGGCAGAGACAGAGACATAGACAGAGACAGAAAGAGAAACAGACATACAAATAGACAGACAGATAGAGTATGCATGGATGCATGAATGGGTGCATTAATGAATGCATGAATGAAAGTTTGAACGTATGCATGTATAAGGTGAGCCAAAAAGGGTTTCCCCTAAGGTTTTTTGCCAATATCTTGGTCAGAAGTAATATATCTTTGTTCTGTTTCAAATACTTTTTTAAAATTTGACTGTTTACGTAAATATGAATTACATAAAAACCTGTAAAGTTTGATCTAAAAATTCTTGCTTCTGGCCGAGATTTTGGCAAAAGCTAAAGTAGAGAGACAGACAGACAGAAGACAGACAGAGACAGAGACAGAGAGAAAGAAAAAACAGAGAGACGGAGACATAAGCAGAGAAAGAGAGAAACAGAGACAGAAACAGAAAGAGAGAAGCAGAGAGACAGAGAGACAGAGACAGAGGATAATGAATGCATGCTATATAGTTTTTGTCTTCCCACGTCATGACCTGTTTTACACACACACAAACACCCACACACGCACACACAAACACACACACAAACACAAACATATATTTATACGTGTATATATGTATATATGTGTGTCTGTATATATATGTATATATATATGTATATATATACGCTTCTCAGCGTCTTGTGCATGAAACTCTCCTGCATTAACCTAAATAAACTCGAGGAGAGGAGGCACTGCACACTCATTGTCTTGAAACCATTCTCATGTTCGCTTGACGACGCTGCCTAATTTCAAGGACATCTTCACGCCTGCTGAGGTATATACACTGCAAGTGGTTCTCTGCCTTTCTATTTAATATTGTCGGACTGCATGCCGTTGCTTCTCGGTCTGATTTGATCTGTGCTGCATGCATGCATGCATGAGTGTAAATCCGTTCATTTTCCGTTCTCTATATATAGTTAATTCTTTGTGCATGCAATCTTCTACAAATCGCTACTAGGCCTATTTTCTAACTCTAATTTCTATATCTCTTTCCTGTCTTCTTAATCAGTCCATAAATCCATAATATTATTCGTGTGTGCATGGTACTTGTATATAGATTTTCTTCATGTGTGTTGTTGGCATTATGCATGATCGCGGACTTCTCGATATGAACGCATGCAGATATAAATTATGTATCCTCTGTAAATATGAATACTTGTGTTTGTATATGGATAAATCGTGTGTGTATATAGGAAGAGATAGTGTGTGTGTGTGTGTGTGTGAGAGAGAGAGAGAGAGACAGACAGACAGACAGACAGACAGACAGACAGACAGACAGACAGAGACAGACAGAGACAGACAGAGACAGAGCGAGACAGAGCGAGACAGAGAGAAAGACAGAGACGTGGGGTAATTAATTAGCACCTGTAAACAACGTCTGGAAATTAGGCAACTTAATGAATTCGCCCGATTGACAGACTGGCATTAAGGGGATGATGGGAGCACCCCTCCCTCTCGGCAGAGGAGTCCCACCATATATCGCCATAGATCAGTCGGTGGAATACATGCATTAGATGCATTTATATATCAAGTATAAATGTTTGGTCAAATAGACTCTATTTCTGTCTGTCTGCTACGTGTTTGTCTGTGCACGTTATTCGGTATGATATTCGAATCATCTTTCTACACTGTATACATACGCCTTGCATGTGTGTACCTGTATGTATATACGCTTTCAGTTTTCTCCCTTCAATTTTTAATCTCGCTCTGTCTCTGCAATTTGTTTATTTATATTTTAAAAAATTCAGGTCAACGTATATAGAAGTTGAATGATTTCACAATCACAGAGCAATGCATCATCCAAAAGCTGTGAACAAAACAGCGTTCAACATAATCCTGAAGATCAAAACCGCTGATATCGTGACCCATGCACACTCATACGTATACATGTGCACCATCAACACTCATGCATGCAGCATGCATTTCATGCCATGGCTTTGTAGCTCATTCTCAGTGAAATATAGGCGATGAAATCTTCTAGAACAAAAAGCAACCAACGCGCCATATAAACCTTTGATTTACGAGGCGATCCACGAAGATATGATTATCGGACGATTGAGACTTTCAAGAACTGTATATATATATATATATATGTATATATATATATAATTATACATACACCTATAAGTATATATATATAAATATGTATAGGCCTACACGCTGCAGCGTTTCCTTCAAATAAATTATATTTCATCCGCATTCAATATCTCATTTATCTGCAGAACAGCGAATTAAGTCGTCTCGTATGTATACATACGTACCTACAGAGGGCTCTCTTTTCTTTCCCGCTGTTTGTTTTTCGCTGGCTCTGTCAGCAGGTATTAATAACGCCAACTGGCTTGTAGATAGCGGCCAATATATTTCAGATACTTGCGCCCTTCGCCGCACGTCTAATGCCGTTGATTTGCGTGCGTGCGCGGCTGATCTAACGGATCTCGTCTTAGAGTAGACTTGCATTTGATCGCGTGCCTATATACGTGCGTATGCATGCGCGTAAACTATAGGTGCGGCTCCTTGAAGTAACTCTTTCTGCATTATAGGAGCTATTCATCACTTCAAGCTTATCTCTATTACTTGTGCATATTATATATATATATGCATGTATATATATGCATAAAGATATTACATATAGTCTACTACAGTATAATGTGTATGTAAAAAAACGTTTTCCAGGCATTCACCAATGCCTTCAAAACAGATGGTATACATGCATGTATGGAAAGAAAGCCTCTTGGAATTTATAATTATATACTACAGAATGCATTGCGTATTATATATGTTTGAACAATCTTTTTGATGCATGATGCTGTGGTATACATTCAGTTGAATAAAAGAGATATATATGGCATATAATTGTTTCTGTCACCATGCATATATTGTCTGGTACACACTCGCTCAAAATGTGGAATAAACCTACACACTTTCCTCCACAATAGTGTGTAGCTCTCACTCGACCACACCATTGTGGAGCTACTCTACACATTTATGTGGAGCCATTTCATTGCACACCTAGTGTGTAGTTTAACTACAGCTTTTCTTGAATTAGTTGTGTAGTTTTGAAGAAGAGCAGTCCTTTTATCTAGCCCTAAAGTAGACATGTTTATGAAGTGTCAACACCTTCATTTTCTTTAGCCTGGCATATGAGGGCGGGTGACCAATCCTCTCCCTCACCGTCTAATCTTCCCACCAACAGTGTACGACTGTTGCACTCATCATACATGATTTAGCGGCTACAGGGCACACGCGGGCAGAAATCTCTACACAAATTTCTGCCATTGACAGGGATTTGAAACCCCCAACAGTCCAGCATGCTAACCAATAGACTACAGTGCATTGCAGTGTTTTTAAATAATGTGCACCAAATAAATTTGTTGGGATGTATTATTTTACAGCATATTGTACAGTTGTTACACATGCCAATGAATAAACATATAATACATAATTGGATAATGAAGTTCCTCCTAAGAATGGACTATACAATAGCATTGCAGCTCCACTGGAGAGCAACTCATATTTTACAAATATATAAAAATGGAATAACATTTATTTTTATTACACAACACAAAATAAGTCATAGTATCCAGACTCAGGATATTTAAGCAACTAAAACTTATGTAGCACTATTTCATAATGCATAAAGCATCAGTTCAAGTCTAATATAAACCAGTGTCAAAATCCTTTGGATCAGCCAGGTCGATATACGAATCAAACAAATTGTCGTATTGTCTGCTTTCACGTAGTATTCAGAGTTTATCCGCAACAGCATGGGTTGCGTCATTCCTTTTCCATCTTAGACGGCCACCGCATTGTCTACCGGATCTTCCTGTAAAAAAAGGCTCTAGTTAGTTAAGGCTTCAATCAGTGGCTGTGAATATTAATCTTATCCACAAAATTTTTACGTGTCCCAGACTTGCCAAAAGGTTTTACCTCAGTGGCGAAAGATTTGCATAGATCTAGGCGGGTACTGGAGATAATGACAGGGGCATGCAATCATGTATGTGTGCACCTGAGCAACATTTAGCATGTTTAAGAGCCTCACAAAAGTTCTCACAGATCAAAAAGTGCAACTTCGTTATCTCAAAATGCTTTCTAAGCTTTTATAACGCAAATGGTGTAGTTCTAACTGTAAACAGACCTCTACGCAGTAAATACTATGTACACATTTATATATATTTTACCTGGAATAAACAATTTAACAGAAAAGTCTACCAAAATGTAAACACAAATGCAAATACAATAAGCATTTATCAAAACAAACATCCATGACGAATGTCAAGCGACATTAAAAACCTACATTAATAAATCTGTTAAAACAAACAAGCGCCCTTAAAAGCCACCCTGATCGTGAACAGAAAAATGGAAAATTAAGGAAAACTTCAATGTATGAATACTTTTCTAGTTTCATACTCTACTGTATATTAGGCAAGCAAAGGCGATTATACTCATTTCTTACCTTCATCTCAATCATCTTGATCAATTGATGGAAGAATGTACACTTTCTAGTTCACACATCAAGCCGCTGCTCATCTGATCCAACGACTGAATTCTCGGGCCTAAAAGTCCAAAGCAACAATTCGATAGCTAGATCTTAGGTCAAAATAGCTGCTTTTTCGATTTTTACACAGCAACATTTTTTAACAAGTTTCCACTTAAAAATTAAACATACAAGGACAACCCACTTGTAATTCGCCATGGACACCACTTACAAGACAGCAGCAGAAAATCATAAACACCTGCTAAACTGAGGTAACACAATTGCTGAATAGCAGTACACTTGCACGAAGAAGCGGGCTCAAAAGCCCACAAAAGTCGACTCAGCCTTCCACTCCATAGAAGAGGGTGGCAAAAAGAGTATCAATTTCATTGCACAGATAAGCTAGAGTTCGCTAGAAGTACCCAGACATCTATGGCCGATGTATGGCAATGCAACTAGGGTTATGCAACTAGGGTTATGCAAATGTTTTGCTAATACTCGCACTGGATACAAACACAGGAGATTAGATTGCACATCGAGTATCAGCAAAAGATTTACCTAACCTTTTAACCAAAATAATGAGTAACCTGCCAAATATTATTAAAGATCAGTGCTTTTCAGAAGAAGGCAGAGGAACAGCATTCCATGACCTTGCTAATCTATTAATAAGTGAATAAAGTAAAAGCAACACATGAGATTAGTACTGGGTCCAAAGATTGCAGAGTGAAATATCAGCAAAACATTTACCTAACATTTTAACCAAAATGATGACTTCACCTCCCAAACATTATTAAAAATCTACGCTTTTCACAAGAAGGCAGCAGAGCAGCATCCCCGGACCTTTTCAAGTTAACTTAATTAAAATTAACAAAGGAGATAGCACTAGACAAAGATGCATAAGAAGTTTTTATCATAACAACACAATAATCCACGAAGGATGTCAAGCAACATCAAAAAAACCTACATTAATAAATTTGTTAAAAATATACATGCCCTTAAAATATGGACCATGCCATAGGACAACTTGATCGTGAACAGAAAAAATTAAAAACTCCAACAAACCTCAAAACTTAAAAGAGAGCAGTGAAGCGCCGAAAAGACAGTCTTTAACCGTTTCATCGAGCTCTTCTGTGGTGTCATTAGGAGATAAACGAGGCTCTGAAAGGCCTCCTTACTCCTTGTCTGTAAAATAAAAAATAAAGATAAAAAGCAGTGCTTCAGGCATGGAATCGTGGCTGATGGGCAGTCATCATGAAAATTCCTTGGCTCACATTACCGCCAAAACAGCAGGATTGGCCATATTTCACAAGTTTTGGATGGTTAGCATAAAAATTCTCAAAAACAGATACAATTCAGGCATTTCCATAGTTGCAAATCACATTCACAATTTCACGACATAAATAAAGTTTCACTCACTTGCAAAAGAGCGTAAGTATATTCTTTAATATATACAATAAAACCCGTTGCAAAACAGCACTCTGGAACTACTCGCCTTCCCAGACATTATGAAAAAATTGTGGTTTCAGCATTAAACTTATTGACAGAACATGAATACTTTTCTAGTTTCATTCTGTATCATTAGACAAACAAAGGCAGTTAAACTCACTTCTTATCATCATCATCAAACTCGTCATTGATAGTAGAATGGACACTTCTAGTTCACCTCGACAGAATTCTTCTCGGACCTAAAAGACCAAAAAAGCAATTCATTTAGGCCTGTGAAATTAGCAGTTCTTGCTGTATATATCTAACAACATTTTTAACAAGTTAACACTTAAAAATGAAACATACAAGGATGACACTTGTAATTCACCAAGGACACCAGTGCCTACAAAGACTGCAGCAGCAAATCATAAAATTTGATAAGCAGAGGCAAGGGAATTGCTGAATGACAGCACGCTGGCACGAGGAATCGGGTTCAAAAACCTGCAGGCCCACAAAGGTTGGCTCAGCTTTTAACTCCCTACAAGATAGTGGCAAAAAGAGTAGCAGCTTCATTGAGCAGTTAAAACAAATTCAGTTGAAGTACCAAGGCATCTACCGCCAATACAAGACAATGCCACCTAAGGGCTTACATTCAAACTGAGCAGATTAGCACCAGGTCTTACACTTGCAAAGTGAGTATCAGCAAAACAATTACCTAACATTGCAACCAAAATAATGAGTATCCTGCCAAATAATAAAAAATCAGTGCTTTGAGAAGAAGGCTCCAGCACAGTGTTTTATTATCTTTTTTCAGCTATAAAAATATTTAAGCATTTTAAAAAATTTTTAAAGGGACTTGATTAATAAAGCGTCCTATTTTAATATGTAAAATTAAAATAAGAGGCTGAGTTTTAGTCCCTCAGAAACCCTACATTTGACTGGTTCTAAAGTTGAATAGGGCTTGAACCATTTTCCATACACAGTCTCGATGTCTTGGCAGTTGGATCCACGGCTTCGAAAGTAGTATTTTATGGTTCCAGCAACGATATTCTTTCGAAGACTGAATCCTACAAAAAAAATATATATATAACCCAAATCCCCACAAACCAAATCCTCCAGAACTAAATATATACACAAAAGCTTGTATCCTGAAAAGTGTTATAGATAATGTCCAACTAGATTTTGACTTAGCAATAAGTCAATCAATTGATCCAATAAGAGGAAATAACAAAATATCTCGCAAAAGACCTTATAATAATATTTTACGTCACAATCTACAGAAAGTCCCAATACTGTCCCAGCTTAATATAATACTTTACTTTTACTGTTCACTAGCTGCAATGTCTTCACTTGTCAAGAATGAGTCAAACAGGATCAGTTATAAGAAATTTTAAGTGCAGTGTTTGGACTACAATAAGCATGCATACATTACAGTGCTGCATTGATAAAAATTTACAAAGATTCAATCTTGAATGGAGAATCTAAAATAGTACAGCAGTAAATTCCAGTGCAAATACCCAAACATGACACTTTGCAAATAAAAATGAGCAGTGAATGTAAAGTAAACACTCTGAAATGCTTTAGTGCTATAATTTGCATATAATTATGCAGTATTTATGTAAACATTTGATACTTAGTTAACAAGGATCATACCCAAACATAACAGCTTGACAAAGCGAAATGAGCAGCAAATGCAATGTGGAATCTAAAATAGAAGAATACCTGCAAATATAGTACAACTTGCACAATCGGCATCTTTAGGTAAAAAATCTCACAAATGGCTAAATGCACCTCAAGCTTAAAATCAAAACGACAACTTTGCAAAGCGAAATGATCGGTGAACGTAAACAAATTGCAAGCTGAAATCTAAAATAAAAAGTATGCTCACAAAATCCCAATGCAAAACTTATAAAAGCATGGCATGCTTCAGTGTTATAATTTTCAAACATGGTATTTATGTAAACCGTTGATTTTAAGGTTTTTTAAAGGTCTTACTTGGATTAATGCACTGAAATCCCTGATCATGACCACTCAACAGAGCAAACGAACGGTGAATGCAAACAGTCTCCAACGTAGAACCTAATTTAACAAAAAAGAACAACGAACCATTAATTATACGAACCTGAGATAATCCGAACACTGCATGCCTATCCATGTAAACAGTATGGCCGCCCAAGAAATCGATAAAATAGAGCGCTCCGGCCTTAGCTAAGAATTATATATTTGCTCGTATTTACTGCATATTTTCCCTTAAGTATAATTTTATTAACCTGACCGTTTTACTTAAATCTCTCATTCATTACTTACTTACTGAGCACATTAATATAATAGGATGCGGACGATATGTTGCAGCGCTCTGGGAGGCAGCCTTCGGAATTAGGCCTACCACAATATATTTGGACAGCATCTAATGACGAGACTAAACCTAACTGACCCTCACGACACCTAAAGCCTATCTCAATGCAACCTGGCCTGATCCAAATCGACCCTCACTACGCATAACCTGATCCAAACCGACCCGGGATCAACTCAAATCCCCGAAACCCAAATCCACGAAAACGCTGAATATTCACAAAAGCCCGTTATCGGCCAAACTCCCGAAACTATTCCGAGTTAAATTATTTAAGTCTTAAATGACACAATGAACCTGCTAGTCGTATTGATAATACAGTCCAGTGTATAAAAATAATTAAATAATGGTTGTGCGAAAATCGATTTGGGGGATTCGCCAAAAATTCGTCTGAGGATTCGGGTTTCGGGCCGCACGACAGCACTAAAAGTCCCCGATATTATAGTTATGCTTGTAATGCTCGTAATGTTAGAAGAAAAGGCCGTGACAATGAATAATCGTTTCATAGAAAAAACATGGCGGTAGTATATGCGGTGACGCACGTGGTCGTTATTACAATCGCACAAAATACTTAAATTCGCCCGCAAATTTCTAAAAGCCTGTCACGCGGCAGTGTTCTAAATTGTAAACGCAGCGTTCTTATTAAAATTTAATATTAAGGTACCGTACAAATATAACAAATTTTATAACAATCCAGTACATACCTGAACACGACCGCTGGACAAAGCCATGACAAAGCGAAAAGACCGCTGAACGTTGGCCTCCATCTATTCATAAGAATGTACACACTAAAAGGAGGTTAACATCCGGGAATGTCAGAAGATGCACACTGGGAGTGGAGGTAAGTAAGTAAGTGTGTAGGAAAGACTAGTTCCACACTGAAGTGGAATGAATAGGTCCACAAACACAGCGAGTGTGTATATTCCATTGAAGTTTTGGACGAGTCAGAGCGTGGGAAAAGCAAACAAATTTTGATCCACCCTCACGCTTCGAATAAGAGGGTGGATCGAATTTGATTGACAATTATTGTCTTCTCGGAATTGTCTGCTCCGAATTGTCCGACTCTGAATTGCCAAACTCCGAATCGTCCAGTCACCGTTAATGCACATGCATGCAGTTCATATATCGGTCAACTGAGTTTTAGTTTGACCTGCAAATGCATGCATATAATGAGCTCAGCCGCGTATACACGAATACACAACCTTACGTTAATTGTTATCCATGGGAAGATCTGACTGCATGCATGCATAAAATGTAGCATATAATATACACGACTGACCCAAGCGCTCATACATATGCCAATGCTAAAAGGCAGAAGTCGCTAACACTTCAAGCGCATGCATTGCTGCATGGAATTACTCAATCTAAATTAAGGGTCTGCTCTTCCTCCAATTCAAGTGCTTCGTCGTTTTACGATCTGGCTTAGCACCTCATTGTAACCAATGCATTGCTGCTGTACATTACTCTGCATGCGTTCAACGAAAGCCTATATATATATATATATATATATATATATATATATACCGGTATACATGCATGCTTAGTCTACAAACAGAATTTGTTACCGCTGCATAAATCGATCGAAAGTCGGTTAAGTATAGGCCTACTCGATACCCGGCAGCGGATTGAGATGCACACAGACACACACACATATGGCCGATAATATATATTATATATATATATATCGCTTCACGTATACATAGGGCTTATAATATATACAATTATTGCAGTCCATATATATATACATATATATACACGTGAATCGATTGAACCGACAGATGCGCGGTGTATCAAATCATGCATTATGCCCGACGATCAAACACTTTTGACCGCAAATGTTTCACCGTTCGACATTTTGAAGTATATATATATATACTGCACGCGTATAATACATGTATATATATATATATATATATATAAATACAGTCTTATCAGACGATTTATGTCGACTGGACGGACGCCACGGAGGTGCCTGGCGTTGGCAGACACTGCTTCTAAAAGGCGTGGCGTCTCCGTCGGGATTTTTATATAATAGTGGCTGCTGCAGTGGCGGCATCACAAAAGCGTTGGCGTCGGCGGTGGCGTCGCTTGAAGGTGTCCATCGTATAGAGGATCTGGTGGCAGCATATATGCAGCATGCAGTCGCCCATCGGGGGGGGGGGGGGTGGGGGGGGTCGGTCGGTCAGTGGTTTCAACTGCAGAGGTTGATACGACGAGTCTTCTTTCCCCGGCCGTCCACAATCTCCGCCCGTTCTGTCTTATCTCAGATGCTTCCTCCTTCTCTTCATCCTTTTCCTCCTCCTCCACAGCTTCTTCTCTATCTCCTCCCCTCTTTGAATCCTCTTCTTCCTCCTACTCCTCCTCCTCTATTTACCTCTTCTTCTTCTTCTTCTTCTTCTTCTTCTCCCTTCTCCTCTCCCTTCTCCTTCCCCTCCTTCCCCTTATTGCAGCCACCGTAGCATTAACGCACGCCCGTCGCTCGGGTAAACCGCGGCGCTTTTTTCGGCGCGCGCAGATAAGCTGTCGTATAAACAATTGAGATGTAAGTTGGCCTTTGTTTTCTGCGCTTGTAGCCTGCTTATCGGCGGCTGGCGGTGAGAAATACTTCGGAGGTGGAGGAGCTGGAGGAGGCGGTGGGAACAGCAGCGGAAACGGCAGCAGCAGCAGCCTAGCCCACCACCACCACCACCACCACCACCACCATCAGCACCACCACCACCAGCAACAGCACCACCAGCAGCCTCCGCCGCCGCAGTGTTCTGGCAGTCGGTCGACGGGCGATCACTCGAGCCGCGCCAATGCCCTGCAGCCCGGGGCGGCATCTTCTTCTTCCTCATCGTCGCCGCCATCGTCGTCGTCTGCCGACCTCTTAGCCGGACATCAGCACTTCGCTCGCTTAGCACCGGGTGTCGATCACGCGTCGACAGGTGCCGGTGGTGGCACGGGTGTGAACCTGCCCTCGGGCACCGACTCTGCAGCCGCCACAGCCGCTGCCGCGTGCGGCCGCACTCGCAGTCCGAACGACCCGCCGACGCCTCCTGATCTCTCGACCGTTGCTGATCACGAGACCACCCCCGTCGGCGGTGGTGGTGGTGGTGGTGGTGGTGGAGGGCCCCCTGCGACAACTTCCGGTGTCATGAAGCAGGTCAAAGGGAGCCGAGGAGGAGGTGGGGGAGGCGGTGGCGGTGCGGGAGTGCCTCCGTCGTCGTCGTCGCCGCCGTCGTCGTCGTCAGGGTGTGATGGATCTCAGCAGCAGCAGCAGCCGAAGGAGGAGAAGCCGCTCCATCCGAAACTCTTGAACGTCGGAGCTCAGCTGGAGATGAAACCACTGTGGGATGAATTCGATTCGCTAGGAACGGAAATGATCGTCACGAAGGCAGGAAGGTAAGTCACTCTTCCGTGCATGACCTCTCAAGCGATCAATCCGTCATTCGGTCATTCATTCTGTCAATCATTAGGTCTTTTATTCGGATCATCATTCGGTTCTCTCATTTGATTCATCATTTAGTCCATTATTAAATTTGGTCTATTATTCAGTCCATCATTCGGTCTATTATTCGGTCCGTCATTCGGTCCATCATTCGGTTCGTCATTACGTTCGTCATTCGGTCCGTCATTCAGTCATCATTCGGTCCATCATTCGGTTATTATTCGGTTCATTGTTCGGTCCATCATTCGGTCCATCATTCGGTCCATCATTCGGTCCATCATTCGGTCCATCATTCGGTCCGTCATTCATTCGGTCCGACATTTGATCCGTGATGCGATCTATCATTCGGTCCATCATTCGGTCCATCATTCGGTCCGTCATTCGGTCCGTCATTCGATTCATCATTCGGTCCGTCATTCGGTCCGTCATTCGATTCATCATTCGGTCCGTCATTAGGTCCATCATTTGGTCTATCATTCGGTTCATCATTAAGTTTGTCATTCGGTTCATCATTCGGTCCATCATTCGGTCCGTCATTCGGTCCTTCATTCGGTCTTTCATTCGGTCCTTCATTCGGTCTTTCATTCGGTCCTTCATTCGGTCTTTCATTCGGTCTATCATTCGGTCTATCATTCGGTCCATCATTAGGTTTATCATTCGGTTCGTCATTCGGTCCGTCATTCGATCTATCATTTGGTTCATCATTCGGTCCATCATTCGGTCTATCATTCGGTCTATCTTTCGGTCATTCATTCGGTCATTCATTCGGTCATTCATTCGGTTCGTCATTCGATCCGTCACTTGGTCCATCGTAAGTCTATCATTCGGTCCATCATTCGGTCTATCATTCGGTAATTCATTCGGTCCATCATTCGGTCATTCATTCGGTCCGTCATTCGGTCCGTTATTCGGTCCATTGTTCGGTTTATTATTCGGTCCATTATTCGGTCTATCATTCGGTCTGTCATTCGGTCCATTGTTCGGTTTATTATTCGGTCCGTCATTCGGTCTATCATTCGGTCCGTCATTCGGTCCGTCATTCGATCCATTGTTCGGTTTATTATTCGGTCGATCATTCGGTTCACTCATTTGGTCCGTCATTCCGACCGCCATTCGGTCCGTCATTCGGTCCGTCATTTGGTCCGATATTCGACCCATCATTCGGTCCATCATTCGATCCATCATATGGTCTATCATTCGGTTCATCATTAATTCGGTCTACCATTCGGTTCATCATTAATTCGGTCATTCATTCGGTCCGTCATTCGGTTCATCATTCGGTCCGTCATTCGGTCCATCTTTGATTCATGATTAATCGATCTATCAATCGTTCATTCAATCGTTTCGTTGTTCGATCAATATAATTATTATCTTTGTTTGCCTTTTGTATCAATCTTTGACAGAACTAAGGCATATTAAACAATGAGACATGTGTGCCATGCATGGCACAGAACAGCCTGTTCGGTGTATACATTCGAGACAGACACTGATGGTCCTGAGCAGCATATTTTTTGAATTATCACGGAAAGATCACAGAGGAAAGACTCCGTGCATGCGACATTATTGTTATCTATTCCTCACAGCAGAATGAACAAAAACCTGTTGTCTGATATAGATAACATTGATGGGCAATATCTGACCCATGGAACGTGTCGATAATAACAACACCCAAAGCCTCTGTGTACATAATTATAGTCTCTTGAAAAATCTCTATATGAATTCTCGGAATTTAATTCTCGGAACGGACAGCAGCATAATGTTCTATAAATTAACTCTAAACTTTTCTAAAGCTTTGTCTCCGCAGGAATCGATATATTTATAGTGCTTTATAAATAGATTAATAGATTTTGATGTTTCAATGTCTATTCAGATCTATTAAAATATATTTTATCTATAAGCTTAAGCATCCATCGTTAGAATTTATATAGCGCCGCTTCACGGTCTGTCTACATTTGGAGACCAAATCACGAGAGTGCATGCGATACAGATTTCTTTGAATGGAACGGAAAGCTATGAGAGCACCATGAGAGGATTGGCGATTGCCTATATATATATATATATATATATAATATATATATATATCTACTGTAGGTTTGGTGCATCTCGGCAGGTCCAGATGCCCAACGACGCCACTCTTAATTTTGTCATTGGCATTGTCTTGGGAAGAATAGAGAGGTGGTTTCCCGTTGCCTTCCTCTCGGTGTTTTTATTGAGACACCATCTCTAGCGTCGTGTCTTATATATATATATATATATATATATTCGACTCGCACATGTTGTGAGGGTATAAATTTAGAGTACAAACTAATCTTATAAACCACCAGAAGTATAGCAACATCAACAGTCGTATAGTAAAGATAGCGATAACCGCTTCGCCTTAATACACACTGCATGGATGATGAGTTTGAGAACTTCTGATAGAATTAATCATGCCATCCTCTAATGTGAGATAAGGACGCCGCAGCTGCCAATGATGAGGCTATATATACAGCAGCAGCAGCAGCAACTGATGCTGATGACCCTGCAGCAGCAGCCGGAACTGATGCGGCTGATGGCGATGACGAGGATGATGCTATAGATATTCTGTTCTTATCTTATTGCTTAGTATATATGTATTCCATGGTGCCCGACACTAACGACACCAACGCCCTCTTCCGTTGTTTATGCATATCGAGGTCTGCAGCCGCTTAACAAGCAGCACATGGGCTACTGCAGCGGCTGGCATGGAGGCAGGCAGAGGGGCAAGCAAAGGGGCAAGCAGAGAGGTATACACATGCAGTCAGCCGGAGGGAGCTCTGCCACAGGTGTATCGTATGAGAGGAGAGTTGTCTTATGCGTGTCACAGATATGCATGGGCTAAACGAGGCTGTTGCCGTTCGTCGGTCGTTATAACCAAGTAATTGCGCTATATATACTGACAAATTGATGTAGCTCTATCGCTCTGATTTATATATATATATATATATATATATATATATATGACTGGCATGCATGCTCGCGCGGACGTCGTTATAAAGACGTCGATTTCTCTGTGATATCTAATAGTTTCCCGTGCACTGGATTATCAAATATAGTTCCATGGTCAATGAGATTATATATGCCATGTATAGGCTACTCTGGCAGGTTATAATTAAGCGTGCCGACAGCCTGGGAGCATTAATACAGAGAGTCTTTATTTATTTTACTGGACGTCAGAGAACCAGTCTTCATGCAATACATTATACGCAGGCTGCAGACGGGAATGGGTAACAAATCAATTAGTGGTTAATTAATTAGCTCTAATAAATCAGCTATAATTAATTAGCTATAATTAATCAGCTATAATTAATTAGCTATAATCAATTAGTTGTAATTAATTAGCTATAATTAATTGGCTATAATTAATTGGCTATAATTAATTGGCTATAATTAGTTAGCTATAATTAATTGGCTATAATTAATTTGCTTGGTAGATAGGCCTAATTCTGATTCTAATTAATTAGCGGCCAAAAAGTTAGCCAATTCTAATTCTAATTAAAAGTTGTTTACAGCTCTAATTAAGACCTCATTATCTATATATATATATATATAAAAATGAAACTTTCCAATAGTTAGTAATTCAATCACGCCCAAAGTTACGTACCGATTATTGTGAAAATTTACCAAAACCTTCCATTCCAATAGCACCGTGTCTTAAGATTTTTTTTCCCCGAAAAAACCCAATATTTTCCACAAAAAGTGAACTTTGTAATACGTTCGACCGCCATTTGCAAATTCAACAAAACTGTCAGATTTCAGAAAGTCCCCAAACACAGCAGACGAAACATCAATGAGGTCGCGTGGTGTGACGTCATAAGCGAGTCGCAAAAAAGGCCTTTCATCATCATTGGGCTCTATCATTGGGAGGGAGAGGGAAGGTCTTTTATGCCACAACAAAGCGTGGCTGGGTGCAGCTAGTTATATATATATATATATATAATTATATCATTAACCTTAAAATTGACTTACCTAGCCTATATATTTCTTCAGGAGCCATATTTTAGTTTTTAGCAAAAAATTTACGCACTTCGACGAATCCATCAGTATAATTTTTTTAATTAAATATCAATAAAATTGAAATATCTAAAACTCAAAATGGCCATGATGTCAATGACATTGTGAGCAAGGTCCTGCAGGAGCTAAAGTTAAAATCACCCCTTACTCTCTCTGGTAAACAGTGAGCGCTCATGAGAAATCACGAGTGAAATTGAGAGCTCAGAAATTAAGAGTCAAATTGAGAGCTCAGAAATTAAGAGTCAAATTGAGAGCTCAGAAATTAAGAGTCAAATTGAGAGTTCAAAAATAGCCGTTGATGAAAGGGATCGACTCAATATCAACTGTTCTAACTACAATGAGAAGAGCCAATTAATGGCCGCCAAAACCAAGTGAGACAAGAGAATTGATGGCCCCTCTGACGTATACAAGACACATGCACCATCTGTATACATAATAGGCTACCATATCCAATTATCCATATATAATGCATTGTGGTAAGATTTTGGCATATCTAGAGACAGAGGAGGAGAGAGAGAGAGTGTTTGTGTGTGTGTGTGTGTGTGAGTGTTTTCGTTTGTGTGTGTGCGTAGGTGCGTGTGTGTGTGTAGACATGTGTGTGTGTGAGTGAGAGAGAGAGAGAGAGAGTGAGTGAGTGAGTGAGTGAGTGAGTGAGTGAGTGAGTGAGTGAGTGAGTGGCAGACAGACAGGCAGACACAGACAGACGGAGACAGACAGAGAGACAGATACACTGCCAGATACACATACATAGACACAAACAGAGACAGATACATAGACAGAGACATACATTGAAATACAGAGACATTGGTAAAGAAAAAACACACACACATCACAGACACACGCACATAATTATGCGTGTGTGGTGTGTTACTGCCTGTGGTCTGACTTTGACGCAGCCTGTATACATATACACTGCACAATGTACACATGCACGACGCCAGACTGCATGTCTGCTTGCATATAATCTGAGACGATGACGTGACTTATGGCTTTACCTAATGCATCCGACACAGTGATCTATTCTCTCCATTGACCGTACCGACGTTAATTACTGATAATGGGCGCGGTTTCGGTTAGGGTTCAACGCCGACCTGGGTGCCCTCCCCGACCCCGGCCTCGGTAACGCACGTAACCAGAGTTCACCCCCGACATCATCTGAGCCGGAAGGGGGAGGGTGCGAGGGATCGACCGACAGCAAAGGGTCAATTATGTGGGTGGCATTAAGATACGGCGGGTGCAGCAGCTAGGGAAGATGGGTGCGAGCGAGAGAGAGAGGGAGAGGGAAGAGCGTCTTTATGAATGGAAGCAATCTTTCAATAAGACATTTGCAGATACAATCGAATTATCTAATGATATTACCAGAACCACCACGTCTGTATTCCTCCAGCTTCTTCCTCCTCCTCCTCCTCCCTCTCCTCCTTGTCTTTATGCTCCTCCTCCTCCTCCTCCTCCTCCTTCTTTTTCTCCTCGTCCTCCTTCTTTTTCTCCTCGTCCTCCTTCTCTTTCTTCTGCTCCTCCTCCTCGTCCTCCTCCTCTTCCTATTCCTGTTCCTCTTCCTCTTCCTTCTTCTCCTCGTCCTCCTCGTCCTCCTCCTCGTCCTCCTTCTCCTATTCAATTTCCTCCTCCTCCTCCTCCTCCTCCTCCTCCTCTTTCTCATCCTCCTCCTCTTTCTCCTCCTCTTTCTCCTCCTCCCTCTCACCTGCCGCTGCATCTTCTGCAGGCATGAATGGCACTCATTGTTCTTGAATAATAATCAAAACATGGCCACCCCTCTCTCCATCTGCATACGGTGTAGAATTCACATTTCATGCGTCACACTTCTAATGCAATCGAAAGGCAATGTAATCCACTCTATTATTAATGAGATCATCCGTTTCACGTTGCAGCGCAAAAGTAATAAATTATTGCCGACTGTATATCATTATATGAATACTGTAACACGTCCAAGTCTTGGTAAAGAGAACGAAGTGTATTATTATTACAAATCCGTGTATGGAAATGGAATTACCACGTGACTGCATTATTATTATTTTTTAATTCGCTCGAGGTATAGGCATAGTCTATATGTGTGATCCTTCATGCTGTAAGAAACTATTCGATACTTTCTGGCTTGGCATCATCATGAGTTTAGACGCAGGTTTTAGGCTTCTGCATTAATTATATAATTTGGAAAGCGGGTCATGAGCACGTTTCAACGAATTCGGCTGAGAACATGTCAGACATCATCATCAGGCCAATGAAGGGAGGTTTTCCTACAGTATAGTGCTACGTCATGAATAGTGCATGGGTGGATACAGAAATTTCCCAAGGGGGCCAATTTTTTACCTTGAGTCCGGAAAAAGTTTACTGATCATGGGCAGAAAAATCTCACGACCTTTTTTAGTCATCCGATCGAAAAGCTAGAAGAAAACAGAAAACATATACCACCGTGCACCAATTTCCCATTCGAAAAACATTGACGACTTTTTTGTAGTCAACCGATCGAAAAGTCTGAAAAACTTACCTAGAAAGCTGATGCCTTTTTTGTTCAAACCGAATGGAGGGGGCACGATACATGGGCATTTCTGAATGGGAGGGAGCATGGCCGGATTGGCCCTTGGATCCGCCTCTGGATTAGTGCATGCATGCATGGAAGACATGATCGATGCACTTCGGTGCATTGGCGTTTTGGGTTTTCTTTGATGTGTTGGCATTTGGTGTAAAGTGTTCTCGATATCCAATCACGTTGCAAATACTGTATAGTGCAACCGTTGCACGAGAATGCACTCATCACTCATGAGTGCATGCGTACCTGCAGAGAAGGAGTCACTTCCTGAATTTAGTGAAAACGAATTAATATTATCCCAAATTGTTTGAGGAAGTAGAACACGCATTGCATGCATGGAGTCATACCGTAATAGGCTATACGCACAGAGTTAAAGGTTTCATGACATTCATTTGAATGCATCACTTATAATACGTGCACGTCCTTCCCTCTGTGAACTGTGGCAGAGAGTGTTGTTATAAGCGAGTTTTGAACTTTTAGCAGGATTCTGCTTCATATTTTCTCTTGATTTTCTTCCTCTCTCTTCCTCCTCATATAGTTTCTTCTTCTCATTATCTTTCTCGTCCTTTTTATTCCTCATCACCTTTCTTATTCTCACCTTGCTCTTTTTCCTCCTTCCTCCTCCTGCTTCTCCTCCTCTTCTTCTTCATCTTCTTGTTCTTCTTTTCTTCTTCATCATCTTCTTCCCAGTGCCGGCGCTAGGGTACCTGAGGCCCCCTCCCAAAAACAATTGAGGCCCCCCATACTTTGAGCTGTCATCTCAGCAAAATTTCTCCTAATATACGTCCTGAAAGACATGTGGTGTATAAGATGTTGGTGAGTCGTCAATTTGCCCCCTCTCCATGGGGGCGCAAGTTGATGGTCCAAAAACCAAAATTTCACTATTTCCATGAACTCCTTAGCCACACCATGTATTAACCTCTGACACCTTATAGCTAGGGGTTGGGTGGGAGCGAAACCCAAAATGTCCGCACTTACTCACTCACCGCAAACTTTGCAATATAGGCCTAGACAGAGAGACAGCGTTATTTCCCATGCATGCAGATAACGCCGTGGGTACCTCAGCTCCATGCAGAATAACAAAAAAATTGGTGCGCCGACATCTTTCAAAATGTACGCATGCAAACATGGTCAATGAAGTTGTGCCAAAACCAAGATGATCTAATTAATGTCCCAGGCTATCGATTTATAGGTAAATCTAGAGGCGATGAGACGGGGGGTGGCGGTGTGGGGTTCTTAATAAAACAGGAAGCTTCCTTTGAGGTCCTTACGGATATATGGGAAGCTTCTTCCTCCCGCTCGTTTGAAGGATTATTTATCCGTTTACCACTAAACCGAGGATCCTCGATAATAGGCGCAATATACAGACCTCCTGATCAAAACTTAGATGACTTTACCACTGAGATAGAACCTGTCATAAGTAAAATATCTAAAAATTCTAAGGATTTGTTCATCGTCGGAGACTTCAATGCAGACCTATTAAAAGTCAATGTCCACAAACCCACTGAAGGCCTGTATAACTGTATGTTATCGCACCATTTCCTCCCAATAATAACCAAACCAACCAGAATTACGGATCATTCCGCCACTATAATTGACAATATTTATACCAATGCATGGCGTAAATTATCTTGTTGCTCAATTGTAATTAGCGACATATCCGACCATCTTCCTATTTTGGCTCAGTTCGAATATGAACTAAAACTCCCAAACAAGCCCCAAACTCGAACCCACAGGTTGATTACCCAGGAATCCTTAACCGCTTTCCAGGACTCAGTAGCAAAAATCAACTGGTCGCCAGTTTTAGTTGCCTGTCGGGATCTGGATACGAATAAGGCTTATGATACTTTCCTCAATGAGTTTAAACAGGAATACGACAAGGCATTTCCAATATCTCAAAGTAAAACTACCAGAAGAAATTCTCCCAAAAACCCATGGATGTCACAAGGTCTACTTAACTCGTGTAAAAAGAAATCCAGACTGTATCGAAAATTTATCAAAAACCCAACCCCGCAAAACAAAAACGCATTTGTATCCTATAGGAACAAGTTTAAATCAATCCGTATACAGGCTGAATCAAATTTTTACGCAGCTGAATTTTGTAGATATAGCAATAACCTCAAAGAAACCTGGAAAATCTTAAAACATTTGATAGGGACCACAAATGGGGGAGACAGAGATATTTTATCGCTAAAAGTAAATAACATCTCTACTACAGACCCGATAAAAATTGCGACGGAACTCAATAATTACTTTACAGGCATTGCACATTCCTTGGCTAAAAATATTCCAAATTCCAACTCTACTTTTGAGCAATATATGATTCCCTCAAAAATGGACTCCTTTGGACTCACAGAAGTCTCAAAGGAGGAGCTGATCCTACTAAGCCATACTATTCATCCATCTCATGCCAAAGGAGTCGATGACATAGATCCTGCTATAGCTCTGCCAAGCCTACCCAATATCGTTCATCCACTAGTAGAAATTATAAACTGTTCCTTTAAAACTGGAATATACCCACAATCTCTGAAATTAGCTAAGGTAGTTCCAATTTTCAAAAAAGGGCCAAGAGACGAAGCCTGCAATTATCGCCCTATATCTGTTCTTCCATTTTTCTCAAAATTTTTTGAAAAGGTCATGCATGAGCGCCTCAATAAGTATATTTCAAAGACCAACATTCTCTTCTCCTCTCAACATGGCTTTCAAGCTGGCCATTCAACATTCATGCCCTTAATAAATATGCAAGACAAAATTTCTGATGCTATGGATAAAAATCAATTCTCCATAGGAATTTTTCTAGACTTGGCTAAAGCCTTTGATACCATCAACCATGGCATACTGCTAAAAAAGCTGTCCATCTATGGCATTCGAAACACCCAGCTAAAATGGTTTGAAAGTTATTTAGAAAACAGAATGCAGCTAGTTAGCTGCAATGGTAGTAAATCACCTTTAAAAGAAATTAATTACGGAGTCCCACAAGGCTCTATCCTTGGCCCACTGCTGTTTATCTTATACATAAACGACCTGCCTAGTGTAGCTCCTGATCTATTTTTTCTATTGTTTGCAGACGACACTAATATTTTTAACTCTCATTCCTCACTTGAAGCATTAATTAATCATACTAACTCCGACCTAGAAAATATAGCAGAATGGTTTCGCTCTAATAAGTTAACTCTCAATCTCGATAAAACTAATTACATCATCTTTAGGTCACATAAAAAAGCACTTCCAACGTCTTATCCTAATTTATGTATTTTCGGTACACCTATCACTTTAGTGCAATCATCGAAATTTTTAGGAGTTTACGTAGACCAACACCTGTCCTGGAACGAACACGTGTCGAATATCGCAACAAAAATAGCAAAAAATCTAGGAATTTTATCACGCATATCCAGAATTCTCCCACCACAGACCAGAACCTCACTCTATTATACACTCATACATCCATACATATCTTACTGTAACATTGTTTGGGCTTCTGCATATAAGTCAAACCTCTCGAAAATTCTTGTCCTCCAAAAAAGGGCAATACGATTTGTTGCAAAAATCCCTTATCGAGCCCACACGAAAGCAGAATTTTTAGGTCTAAAAATACTGCAACCAGATCAAATAAGGCAATTACAAATTGGAATATTTATGTATCGATATATCCATAATCAACTACCAGCTACCTATAAAGATTACTTCAAATTCAGAATTGATATTCAAGAGCGTGGCTTGAGAAATACTAACCCTTTCTATATTCCCTTTGCCCGCACTAATACAAGGCTTGCATCTATTAAATGTATTGGACCAAGAACATGGAATAGTATTCCTCTTGATATTCGCTCCCTGCCGTCTCTTCGTCTCTTTAAACGGGAGTTTTCTACCTTCATCCAACAAGGAATGTAGACCTCTACCAATCTGGGGAAATACTGTTAATTCACCTTCATACGGGAGTGTGCACTTGTTTTTCGTGTATATGACTGCACTGACTTTATTCCACTTTTCTAACTCACCTTTTGTTTTGTATTAGTATGCTAGTTAAGATATTTTGTTCATAAAGCTGCTTTATTTTTCCAATCGGCCGTGCTGAATTTTTCTAAACCAATTCTCTCAGGTGGCCCTGGCTAGCGGGACCTTTGGCCCCTTTTGGGTCTCCTGTGCGATCCGACATAAGACATATATGATGTAGAATTACAGTATCTTTAAAGTTTGTGTTGGTTGCCGAATAAAAAATGTTATGTTATTAATGTTATGTTATGTTATGTGCCCAAAGAAACAGAGAAAGTAAAGTGTTCTTATACAAGAGCTCCATGAAATGTTCTCAGCTTCGCCAACATGCAGTATAATAATTATGTTGAAGACTGTTTTGCCGCTTGGCCTGTATACGGGTCGGTGCGTTTCCCAGTAGATATCTTGAAAGGGGGGCACGTAAATTCTTGCTTGTTGTGTGCGTGCGTGCCTGCGTGTGTGTGCGTGCGTGCGTGTGTGTGTGTGTGTAGGTGTGTGTGTGCGTGTGCGCGCGCGTGTGTTTGTGTGTGTGTGCAATATGAGTCCTAAATTAGATGAGCATGCTGCAGTGCATGCATGGTTTAAAATCGTGCACGCGCTTCAGCAGCATCCCTGGATTCCCTGGATCTGCAGCAGCAGCATCGGTGTCATGCACCGGATTGTAACTGCTGCTATACGCCATTGGTTCAGTTCAGAAGGATCGCTATAGGTCAAAGAGATCGGTCACTGTCACACTATATATGCGTGCACGGGTACTGCAGCCTCTGACCCTTTTGGACTTGAGTTGATACTGAGCTGGTGTTAATAGGGGTCCGTGAGTGGATGTCAGTGCAATTGGATCCACGTGTACATATTACATGAAAACCATTTCTATATATTATCGCTCTGCTTCAATCTATCTGCACATACACACACACACACACACACACACACACACTCACACACACACACACTCTCACACACACACACACACACACAGGCACACACACACATACACACGTATACGATGTATTTACAACTGGGATCACGCCATTAAAACTTGTATCCTAATTATAACAAGGGATCTTCTAAGGATGATAAAATTAAAATAAGATTTCTCGTATAATTATATACCTATATAAGTGCCTTGCCTGCTTCCACGTCTTATAATTATATAGCCTATCTCTGTACAAACGAGTTGGTGTTGCTTACAGCTTCATAAACTGCATGCATGATCGGATTACACACGCAGCATGGCTGTTAATCGATTGTGATTCTGTATGAAGCATGGACTGAGACATTCATCGCATTGCAAGTTATATATGACGGAACAAAGTCGTCGAGACTTTATGGATAGGCCTACCGTGCATTGCTGAAATATGTATGCGAGGCTAATTTCCATAAATCGTTCTTTATAGTCGAGCGTAAGTACATCTGCGTTGATATACATGTGGCAGAATTAAGACTTTATGGTAATGAGTATTGAAACTAAAGTACATGCTGCATGGGTTAAAATGATAATGCGTTGCGTTATTAAGAACGCTTCACGGCTGTTGGTGTATAAGTTTCACTGCCACGTTTATTGACGAGATGATTCTAAATAAAGGGAAATATAATTATGCCTCATTGGCTGGCACTGACTGACTGAATGACTGACTGACTCGTGACGGACTGACTGACTGACTGACTGACTGGCTGGCTGACTGACTGACTGACTCATTTTTGTTGCTGCTATTGCTTTTGGTGGTGCTGACGTTGGTTTTGTTGTTGTTGCTGCTACTGCTGCTGTTTGAGGTGGTGGTGGACTGGTGGTGGTGCATGGGTGCTGGTGGTATTGGCGCTGGTAGTGGTGGCGGTGGATGGTGGTGGTGGCAGCAAGAGTGCTGGTGATGGTGATAGATGTGTTGGTGATGGTGATGCTGTTATTGTTGTTGTTGCTGCTGTCGGTTGTGGTGTTGGTTTGTTGCTATTGTCGTTGTCGCTGTTGTTGTTGTTGTTGCTGTTGTTGTTGTGGTGGTGGTGGTAGTGGTGGTGGTGGTGGTGGTGGTGGTGGCGGTGGTGGTGGTGGTGGCAGTGGTGGCAGTGGTGGTGGTGGCAGTGGTGGTGGCAGTGGTGGTGGCGTTGGTGGTGGTGCTTAATAAAGTGATCTGCTTTAACCTTAAAATGGCAGCCGTGTTTATCAAAGCTCCAGACATTGCTCATCAAATCGCCATTCATCACACAATTCTAAACCTGTAATTCATCCAATTCACGCATTTAGATAAATAAAAGTGTTAATGAAACCCGGTCTGCAACTCTGCATGGTATATATATACCATTGGTGGCTGAATTCAAATGGGATGAGGTGTGATTTCAGAGATAAAACATGATTGATTTGAAAAAGATGAAGATGTTGATATAATATCTGTCGCATTTTGAACCCAGAAAAAAACTCGAATGAATGAAAGGAGCTCGCATAAAAAAACGTAGAGACGCAGAATCTCTCAGTATATACCTGGACAGTTATACTGTAGAGAAGAGTGTGCCGTTGAGCCACATTAATGAGATGCTTTTTTAATTATTATTTTTTTTTATCTGTATATATATCTGTCTGTCTGTTTCTCTGTCTCTGTGTGTCTCTCTCTGTCTCTCTGTCTCTCTGCCTCTGTCTCTGTCTGTCTGCATGTCTGTCTCTGTCTGTCTATGTCTGTCTTTCTGTCTGTATGTCTGTCTCTCTCTCTCTCTCTCTTTCTCTCTGCTCTGCTACTTGATCATAACATTATAGTATATAGTGTGATGTCATTTTCTGGCTAAAGTTTGCGATGCGTTTCCAACTATACTGCGTGAATGTCTGCAGAACATCTTTTCACTCGTTTTGTGAATTGACTTGGACGGTTATCTCTCGAATGCCTGCAACCCAAACCTTTTCGACCATAATAATTATTGCATGGCTACCCAATAAACCATCACATGTATGGAATCAAACATTTCACAACTGAATTATTCGTCCCTTGAGGGCGCGAGGTGTTGTTTAGTCGCATAGTTTTCTGATGGAGGTCTGGCATACATATACTGGATGAAGTGTCGGGCCCTTGGACCACCGTAGAAGCGGTCTCAGTATATATAGAGAAGGGACCTCTGTATACTATATGCCACACTCTATACAGGCATGTATGTATGCTGTATGTTGGTGGCCATTGGAACGCCGCGGAGACGAGTCACTCCTGACCACATACTGCAGCATCAACGCCTCTCAAGAAGGTCGCACTTATTCAGACATAATATTTACATGGGCGCCGATCGCCAACAGGACCAGCTCTACGCCAGAGGGCACCAGCAGCACCATGCAGCAGCAGAGGTGGCAGAGGTGGCAGAGGTGAAGGTGGCAGTGGCGGACGCGTGAAACCGATATCTTTGTATCTTTGGTCGTGCAATGTATCCACTATCCACGCATACGACTTTTCTGCCCAAGGCATGCGTCTTCTTCTTATATTTGTCTTATCTTGACCACCACTTGCATGTCCATCTGCTGACGTATATACATCATTATAACTATAGCACATTATATACAATATATATATATATGCTCTGTATGTGGTCCAAAATACATCGGTATATATATATACAAATGCAGGAATGTTTCGCTATATTGGTCGTGGTGATGCATGGTGTCATGGTGGTGGAGGTGGTGGGACTGGAAGTGGTTGTGGTGGTGTTAATTGCAGTGCAAAAATTGTGGAAAAATAACTGCAGTGTGGGGTTGGACCATTATCCACTTGGAATTGGGGCGATTTTAATATATGGGGCTCTAAGAAAGACCGGGGAGGTTGAAACTCCCCAAACCCTGGTAATTCTCACCCTGGGTGTTTGGAGTGATGGTGGTGGTGGTAGTGGTGGCGGTGGGAGTAGTGGTGGGTGTGGTGGTGGCGGTGGTGGTGGTGGTGGGAGTAGTGGTGGGTGTGGTAGTTGCGGTGGTGGTGGTGGTCGTGGTCGTGGTGCTTGTGGTGGTGGTGGTCGTGGTGGTCATGGTGGTCGCGTGATCATGGTGGTCGGGGTGTTGGACTACTGGTTGTGGTGGTGGTGGGGCGGTGTGTAGGTGCCATGGGTAGGGCGAGACGTTGACACGTCTTATCTCACACTGTGTCACATCCAAAGACCGCAAGAGGGTCTTCAATCTTCGACCCGTGATACGACACCAAACAAGACCAACAGTGCAAATGGTCATGCATATATATAAATTATATATATATATATCAAATTATATATATATATATCAATACCATATACACACACACATATATATTATATATCAGATTATACATAGGCCTATGCCTACGTGCATATACAATATACATGTATATGCTGATAATGTAAGCTCATACCATGAAGGGTATACATGACATTATACATGTGTTGACGTTGTGTTTGTTCCTGTCAACTCACGCGTCGATTGAGTCTGTGTGAGGTTAGACCGGTTGTTCCTCCCATTACATAGCTATAATAGGCTGGCGATGTTGGTTGATCTTTTTATCTGCATGCACACATATACAATGGCATTTATAATTCTGTAGCGCCCTTATTGCAGTGTAGACCTTTTAACTCGGAATCGGTTCTTTTCATTCTGTGCGAAAGAGAATAATCTCCCCAGAGAGAGGGCACCATTGTCACTTGTGATGACGAAGAGTAAGCAAGTAAGGGTCATGATACTATGCCTGGAAGATCCGACGTTATCTGCAGGCGGTTGAGAAATGGATTAGCAAAATGTACAAGTTGATATTCCATATATATTATAGCCACGTAATTATGTGAATGAATGAATTTAATGAATTTAATGAATTTGATGAATGAATGAATAAAGGAAGGAAGGAAGGAAGGAAAGAAGGAAGGAAAGGAGGAAGGAAAGAACGAATGAACGAACGAATGAAGAAAGGAAGGGAGGACGGAATGAAAGGAAGAAAGAAAGAAAGGAAGAAGAAAAGGAAGAAGGAAAGAAGGAAAGAAAGAAAGAAAAGAAGAATGGAATGAAGGAATGAAAGAATGGAGGAACGAACGAACACATTTGGCTGGTTACCGTACTAACATACTACATCATCTCTTTGTCTTAATTGTGTGTGTTTGTTTTCCGTGTAGGCGGATGTTTCCCACTTTCCAGGTCCGTCTGTACGGCCTTGACCCGATGGCCGACTACATGCTAATGATGGACTTCGTGCCTTGCGACGACAAGAGGTATCGCTACAGCTTCCACAGCTCCAGTTGGGTCGTCGCTGGGAAGGCCGACCCTCACATGCCCGGTCGCATCCACGTCCACCCCGACTCACCGGCGAAAGGAGCGCAGTGGATGAAGCAGATTGTCTCCTTCGATAAACTCAAACTCACTAACAACCTCATGGACGATAACGGACACGTGAGCTCATGCATATGCAACACTATGATTTATGAATAATTAATTTTTATTGAGTCATCCGTTCATTTTATTAATTAATTAATTAAATTACATTAATTAATTCATTCATTCATTCAATTAATTAAATTACATTAATTCATTCATTCGTTCGTTCATTCATTCATTCAATTAATTAAATTACATTCATTCATTCATTCATTCAATTGAATAAATTACATTCGTTCATTCAGTCAGTCAGTCATTCATTTATTTATTCGGCACGCCTTATTGCAAACTCACATGACGATGTTTGGTCATGTTTCTGAGTGTCCCATGCAGGGTGAGCCAAAAAAGTACCATACGAATTTTTGATAAATCCTGGCCAGAAGTAAGAATGTTTAAAACAAGTTCTACTTGCTTAAAGGCAATTCATATTTACTTAGGCCGCCTATGACGGCAAAATTTCACCAAAATATGTGAAACAGAACAAAAGTCATTTCATGCGGGATGTTTTTCGTTGGCTCCTTTTCCCTCAGCAGATAACATACCGGATCTTTTTGTATCTCTATGGATATTGGCTGCATTTAGCTTACGAAGTATGTAATCCAATTAAACATCGCACAGCTAAAGTATATTAATCATAAATCTTTCAATTAAAGAGTTGAGTGTCGACGCATTTTAATTGATCCTATAGCCTATAACTCGTTCCTCAGCATAGTTTATCTCAAAAACTGTCGATTCTGCGACATCCACACGAATGTCTTTGCCCTCGTGAGAATAAGTGACAAAGAGCAGAGACCCGACTGACAGAGAAACACCTTATAATAAGCAACGACCCTCTTTCGGTAATTTTCATTAGGCCTATATCCTTCGCGCATCCGATTAATTTTGAACTGCTGCATGGTCTTATTTTCCGAAGGCGAATCTGATACAAATTAGATCTGGCCTCAGATCCGCCAGACGTGCACCGGATAACACGGATCGCCTTACGCTGGGATGTCCCCCGCGAGATAAGCCCGCCACCGAGGCGCGAAAACAGCTCTCCCCCCGGTCCACCCGATTGTGCCAATCCTTCGTCAAGGCAATAAATCAGCGCAGCCGCGGCGCACACCTTACATCGTCGATGCCCGAGGACTGGCAACTGTGGCAAGGCGAGGTGGCAACGGAAGCCAGTGGCAGTGTACCCCGCCCGGGTCAACCTCTAGCGGCGCTGTATATAAACAATGCGCCGGCGTTTTGCGTTGGACGGACTTGACAATGGCGCGGGCTCGATGAATTATAATCGGCGCTGCTATCTGATCAAGATGTTTGGCGTTTTCTTGAAGTAAACTGAGAACTGTTTTTTCGGCATCTTTGTCGTCGAACGGAGACTGATTAATTGTTGGAGTTCGAGCAGGGTTACTGGAACGCCGGCTCAGATGCTTATCACTTGGCGGCGCTACAGGCTCTCTCCCTCCCTGTCGGTTGTCTCTCTCTGTCTCTGTCTCTGTCTGTATGTCTCTGTCTCTCCGTCTCTCTGTCTGTCTCTGCCTCTGTCTCTGCCTATTTCTCTCTACCTCTGTCTCTGTCTCTCTCTTTCTGTCTGTCTGTCTGTTTCTGTCTCTGTCTGTCTGTCTGTGTCTGTGTCTCTCTCTTTCTCTCTTTCTCTTTCTGTCTCTCTGTCTCTCTGTCTCTGTCTGTATGTCTGTCTGTCTCTCTCTCTCTCTCTCTCTCTGGCCTGCAGTGCGATTGGTGCTATAGATCGCTGCCAAAAAGAGGGGTTCAGCAGGCGGGGCGTCTTTCTTATAAGATGGGCGTGGGTGTCCTAGCTTAAGATACATAAGCAGCCCCGTCTCTATATATTGCTTCGGAATACATCACTCTACACTTGCATTCCATCTATACATCGTCTTCTTACCGTGCATTTGCATTTTAGAATGAGACAATCTGGATTGACAGCCGTTTGTGAGGCGCCCTTGTAGCGGTATGATCGCGTTATGGCGCCATATAAATTGTCGTTATCATTGTTGTTATTTTATTTTTTATTTATTGTTATTATTATTATTTAATAGTGGGGCGCTGTAACACAGCACATGCCATTACAAGAGCGCCTATACAAACACAAGAACGCAGCCTTAGAGACGAGATATCTCTTGAGTCGAAATTTGAAAGCCTCAACTGAGTTGAGTCATCATCATCATCGTCATCATCAGTATTTTTTATATATTATGATTGATTGATTGATTGATTGATTGATTGATTGATTGATTGATTGCATCATGTGCTGTTAAACGATATTGTCTTTCGTTTGATTCTACCTTTTCTTTGTTTTATTTGGCATTCAGATCATCCTGAACTCAATGCACAAATATCAGCCGCGTTTTCACGTCGTCTACGTAAATCCAAAGTCGGAAGATGTGTCGCGATCGGAGAACTTCAAGACGTTCATCTTCGCCGAAACGAAATTCACGGCTGTCACAGCATACCAGAACCACCGAGTACGCGATCAGATTTGTCTGTTGTTAACATGGAGTTTTATTAACACCATTATCAACTTCATCATTACCAATTCACCATCATCAGCAGCAGCATCGTGGTATCATCACCAACATAATGTCCCAACTGACCGACTCTTTGACTGACTGACTGACTGACTGACTGATTGATTGACTGACCGACTCATTGACTGACTGACTGACTGACTGACTGACTGACTCACGTACTCACTGACTGACTGACTGACTGACTGACTGGCTGGCTGGCTGACTGACTGACTGACCGACTCATTGACTGACTTATGCATATATCGGCGGCCTGGCTACCTTTAAGTCGAACAAATTGATCACGTATAAATGGTCATTCGGTTGTTTCAACATACAAGTTGCCCAGGTTCCATGTGAATGCGCGTCATAAACAGATGTGGTCCCGATAGACGTATAGGCTACACTGTAGGCCCATATATAGGCCTACGCGGATCTTCCCGAAAAAATGCCTTTATGAATATCTAGGTGGTGTATGTTTTCGTATAAAATATCTGACCGAAATAGAACCCTATACAAAATTCGACTCAACACAAACGTTTCTGCCGTGTTGCGCATGCGGTTATAAGGCGCTAATCAGTGGACTTCTGGACAGTGTTTGGCGGTGCCATGGCTGGGCGACAACAAAGCTGAGAAACGAAGCCGCAAATATACGTATATGTAAATATATATATATATAATACTCTCTCTATGTATATATACGTACATATATATTTGAGGGTCAACATAGACGCATAAGCAGAAACAGACGACGTCGAAATTACGGAACAGAACCGCGCGGCTGAAAGTCGCGGAACAGAACCGAGCGCGGCGGAAAATTACGGAATCTATTTACGGCCGCGTTCTATGGCTTTATCGCCGCTGCTTATCGATATATATGTCGGGCGCTTGGTTATTGACAGTGTTTGTCGACGTTGGTTAGTCCCCCCCACTCCTCCACCCACCCTCTCCCTCACCCCCATCCCAATCCCGGAACACATGCCACCGAATCGGACCGAGATAAGACGGTTAATAAGCAGAGCATGAATCCCTCAGGAGCGGATTACGCGACCAATGATTTGTCAGTATCTGTATAATATGCGAACGAAGGGAAGGAGGAGGGAAGGCAAGAAGGCTTGCTGCCACTCCTTGCATGCATGACTCCGCCCCTCCTTATCCTCCTCCTGCTTCTCCTCCTCCCACACTTTTTCTTCCTCATGATCCTCCTATAGATATACTCGGTCCCACGCCGTGCATGCACCTCGTTGGTTCTTATCTAAATTAACACGGCCATATCTCCTCGAGGTCTGTCTAATTACCGTCAGTGCCTCCATGCCTGCCAGCCTGCCATGAACGCCGTCGCGGCTCCTGCTGCCACACGGAGGGGACCGAGGCGGCGGCGGTGCATACCTGAAGGACTGACTGAGATTACAGTTCGACCTGCAGCTCCCCTTAATAATAATAATACTCTTTTCATTGCTTTCGACCGGCAATTGCTCGTCTAATTTATTTGATTAGCCATGACATTATACATATACACATAA
>OX243823.1:13587690-13692690 GCA_945859605.1 Lumbricus rubellus
ATCAGCCACGAGCATCATATACATGTAGTTCGGACCCTTCCTTCCCTCCTACGGCTTTATGACCATTTATAGGGTTGCCATCACTATTGATGACGCTCGCATTCCATGGTTTAACCTTAATCCTATATATTAGGCCTATAACCCATTCTGTGACATATCCAGACAGATAATAATGGTGTTGGAGCGCCTCTGGTTGGTTTTCTTGAATGGGCGCTATGTAAATTTCCGAAAGGAATAAATGAGCGACTCCCCCTTCCATCCCCCCATACCTTCGTTTCCATGTCCATCCCTCCTCTCCTCCGTCTTCCCTCGCCATGTTCCCTCCGATACCTCCACCCAAGGACCTCCTCTATCGCATCCCTTGCTCCACCCCATCCTCATCCTCCCATCCCTCTCCATCCTCCCACCCGCATCCATGTCCTCCTCCGCCTCCTCCTCCTTCTCAGCAGCCGTGAGGCATCTGTCAGTGACCGCCCTAAAGCCGAAACAGATTGTCTTCCCCCCCCCCCACCCCCCCCCACCCCACCCCCATGGACGATGCTGCCGCCGCCGCTTCTCAGCGGATCGTTTTGTGCCTCAGTGGAAACTGTTGAACGACAACAACCCTACGTCGTCGATTCCCTCCCTCCACCCCTACCTACCCACCCCCATCCACCCACCCACACCTTTCCCGGCTTCACATTCACGCCGTATAGACTACACTTACTCTTGTTTTACCCCGGCCATCCATTTCTTCCTTCCCGACCCATATACCCGGATTTTCCTTCTGATAATCCTAATTTTTGGCGCACAGCACAATCCGTTAGAGAGAGATAGTGAGGCCGAGGATGAGACCCTGAGACCCTGTTTGCCCTGGTGAGGGGAGGAACGTCTTGGATGCCCCTGCATCCTTTCGTCGCTATTATTATCAGCGCAATAAATCACGGATGTCGGTCGGATCGGAGTCAACGGTGACGATGGAAAAGATTGCAGACACGATCCATGAAAAGCAATCCAGGTGTGCAGCAGCAGGCCATCCATGATCTCTGTGTGTCTATGTCTGTCTCTGTCTGTCTATGTCTGTCTCTGTCTGTCTCTATCTGTCTCTGTCTGTCTCTGTCTGTCTCTGTCTGTCTCAGTGTGTCTCTGTCTGTTTCTGTCTGTCTCTGTCTGTTCCTGTGGGTCTCTGCCTGCCTCTGTCTACCTTTCTGTTTCTGTCTCTCGCCTCCTCCTTCTTCTTCTTCTTCTTCTTCTTCTTCTTCTTCTTCTTCTTCTTCTTCTTCTTCTTCTTCTCTCCCTCTCTCTCTCTCCGTCTTCGTGTGTCCCTCTCTCACTTTCCCACACGTGCCCTAGCTCCCTCTCTCTTTCTCACCATCAATAAGCCGACATAGGCTATATTTCCAGTCGAACGCCAGTATAATGTTTTACAGGAGCCTTTGCTGATCACGATCTGCCTGCCTGCCTATGCCTGTCTATTTGTCTGTCTGCCCCGCTGTCCGTCTGTCTGTCCCGCTGTCCGTCTGCCTGTCTGTCCCGCTGTCCGTCTGCCCGTCTGTCCCGCTGTCCGTCTGTCCGTCTGTCTGTACGATCCGACCTCCGTTTGCTGAGAATTAGTGCAATCACATTGCACTTCAATGTGATCTACGGAGGTGTGATACCTTGTATCAGGAATTGGTGTTGTATGGATCACTCTGAATGAATGAATGAATGAATGACATGCAGAATGAATGAATTAATGATAACACATTCGACGCAAACAATGGTAACGAAGAGCAGCTATTAGCAACTGCGTTTCAAGGTTAATTTAGAGTGTGACTGGAGGGTTGTTGTTGTTGTATATAGTGTCATGCATTGTCTATGGCTCTTGTATTCAAATCTGCACAAACATCGACCAGTCACTTGCTATAGGTCAGCACAGTCATGGATAAGTAAGGACCTCCATGCAGTAACTTTTTCTATACATTAAGCACTGCCTTATGCATGCGTCATAATAATTAGCACTTAATTTGTATATGTGTTCTGTGTGTGTGTCTGTAGCGTTGTCGAAGTGCTCACTCAGTTAAACCAAGCACAGAGACCTCGAAACCATCACAGACCGAGTTCACTACAACTTCTCGGTATCACAACGAAGGCGAAACCTCTCTACCATCCGGGCAGCTCCTCGAAAAGTAAGGACTGCAATAAATGCGCTATATGAATAATTAGGAATATTCAATAGCTACCTACATACTTGCTCATTCGTATACGCAACACTTGTATTGTATACATCACTTGCATGCGCAGAGCCAGAAAGTTATATGCAGGTACTTATATACAGTTACGCCCCTGTGCGTGTTTATGTGTGTGAGTGTGTGTATATATGTGTGTGTGATTGTCTGTGTGTGTGTGCTTGTGTGTAGGTGTGTGTGATTGTCTGTGTGTGTGCTTGTCTGTGTGTGTGTGCTTGTCTGTGTGTGTGTGTGTGTGGGTGGGTGTGGGTGGGTGTGGGTGTATGTGTGAGTGTGTGTACACGTGTTCATGTTTTCGATGTTTGTGTGTATATATGTGTGTGCGTACGCGTTTGCATATTATGAGTGCGTGTGTGCATGTGTGTATAGTGTATGCTGCATGTGTGCCTTGTAGGTAGACAGCTTGCAGGAAGCGATGCTGATGTCTAACATGTCCTTCTAATTAGGATTGATTTATGAATTGAGTCGACGTTGCTATGCAGCTTCTACCTCTGCGCCGCTACCAGAAATATATCGGGTCCATGTTGTAATAATGTACGGCAGGCGTGTCGGTTGCATTGCGCTCCAACTGAGTAAGAGAGGGTCGAGTTCAAAGCAATCGGTCTGGAAATTGGTTACACCTTTCCTGTTACTGCAGCGTGCGTGGCATAAGACACGTGGAAGGAGGGATTTAGGGAGGGAGGGACAGGGGAGGGAGGGATGGAGGGACGGATGCATCCCTGGAAAAGGCAAAAACATCGGAGTGATAATACACCTGACTCAGTAAGAAATCTTTGGCGCCGACAGAGCAGCAAAGCGGAAACCATTGAACCCGTTTTCCTCAACCAATTCTCAAGTCGACCTCCTACTGATTGAAATTTTTCTTTCTCTCTTCTTTTGTACATCCACCTTGCATGTCTTCATAATTTGTGTGCAGAGGATACTATGACCTCATCGTGTTGATTGTTTACATAACTGCTCCAGATCGGTTTCACCTTTATATACATTCATCACAGCATTCCCATTCATTCAATCGTCATGCCATTTCTACCCAATGATCATACCATTGCCATTCATCCATTCATGAGACCATTGCCATTCATCTATTCGCCCATTCATACACTCATTAGACCATTGCCATTTATCAGACCATAGTCATTCATCCATTCATTTATTCATCAAACCATTGCCATTCATCCACTCGTTAGGCCATTGCCATTCATAGGATCACAGTCATTCGTCCATTCATTTATTCATCAGACCATTGCCATTCATAGGAGGTATCCGGTCAAAACCGCGCACACAAAACCGCGCACACAAAACCGCGCACACAAAACCGCGATTCACAAAACCGCGCACCCTCAGAACCGCGCATCATCACTACCGCGCACGATCATAACCGCATTCAAGTATTTCAACATGCATCCAGCTTCTATTTCATATCTAAAAATACCTTCATCCAGCCTCCATTCCTTAAGGGTCTTTCATCAATCCAGCTTCTAATTCATATCTAAAAATACCTCCATCCAGCTTCCATTTTTCATGCGTTATTTTCGTCAATCCAGCTTCTATTTCATATCTAAAAATGCCTCCATCCAGCTTCCATTTCTCATGCGTTATTTTCGTTAATCCAGCTTTTATTTTACCTGTAAAAGAACCTTCATTCAGCCTCAATTTCTCTTGCGTTTTTCATCAACCCAGCATCCATGTCACCTCTAAATAATTTAATCCAGCCTCCATTTCTCAAGCGCTGGACCAGTTGTCTGTAGATAAGTTGTCGTTACTCGTTAGACGAGTTGTCTGTGGACCAGTTGTCGTGACACAGCATTAAACAGATGCTCAAACAAGAGTGGTTACGATCGACAAACGAATAGCCTACTAGTTTCAAAGGAATGTTCGAAGCCCATCGAACGTTACAATTTCGAATTTGAACAGGTGCGCAAACAAGCGCGGTTAGGATAGTGCGCGGTAATGATCGTGCGCGGTTCTGAGGGTGCGCGGTTTTGTGAATCGCGGTTTGGTGTGCGCGGTTTTGTGTGCGCGGTTTTGTGTGCGCGGTTTTGATAGTAAACCTTCATAGGACCATAGTCATTCATCCATTCATTTATTCATCAGACCATTGCCATTCATAGGACCATAGTCATTCATCCATTCATTTATTAATCAGACCATTGCCATTCATAGGACCATAGTCATTCATCCATTCATTCATTTATTAATCAGACCATTGCCATTTATCCATTGATCAGACCGTTGCCACTCATCAGACCATTGCCATTTATTCGTTTATTAGGACTATTGCGGCTGGCAATTTTCTTATCCATCTAAGACTCATATTTCATGTGTATACCGCCTGCTTCAACGTCAATTAGTTTTTCTTTTAATCACTAATCTATTGGTAAATAAATCCACTGACCTCAATTTCTCTTTACCCTTTCATGCACCGTGCACGCTTCAGTTGTCGCTTTGCATTTCCTCTACTTAGGCCTATATATACAACCATATAATTATATCCTTTAGTCAGATATTAAAAATTCAATCAATCAATTAATCGGATATTTGTCAGACAGAATTAACAGAAGATATACTTGGCTGCTTTCTCATCAAACGATTTTCTTTTTCTAGACCAATAAATAAATCGGCCAATCAATAAACGGATTATTATTTATTAAATAATCGGTTTCTTTATATAGGTATAATTTATACTTGTCCTTGATTGTCAAGCAGTTGATGTTCTTGATTCATCACTCAATCAACCATTCAATCAGTAATTCATTACGGATATTTGAATAGCGCCTCTTCAAGGTTATACTACTCAGAAGCGCTCCCGCCCCAACCCGGAAGGCAAGGACGGTTTTGAAGCAGCTATAGAAATGCATCTATAACATGAGGCGTTAAGAAAATTTGAACCCCATTCCATACCAGAGGCCAATAAAACCCAAGGGACGAGGACTTCACCCTGCAGTTTGGAGGAGCGGAGAGCACGACGTCCCTGTACACCCTCCCTGCAGTGTTGTTGTCAAGACCTCAAACATCAAGACCAAGACTTTGGCCCTCAAGACCAAGACCAAGACTTTTATTCTCAAGACCAAGACCAAGCCTTTTTGCTCAAGACCAAGACAAGACCAAGACTTTTGGTCTCAAGACCAAGACAAGACCTTGCGAAAATGCAGGTTCTGCTATCTTAATGAAAACGTATAACGTTGTATAACCAAACTGCAGAGAATTCCGAGTTCAGTTCGTGCCTACAAAACTTCTTAATGTGATTATGTGCAATGTTATTGCAAATGGCTGTTGCATTTTAACAGAACCAATTCACTCATAATTTCTGACCATGCAAGGCGTGCCAGGTGTGGCCTCACGAAAGTTCCACCATGCGAAAAAATACGTTCTACAGGTGCTGATATTCGAAGTTGCTGGCACGCACAGGCTCGCACAGCATCTTTTCAAGCACTGGATATAAATTTAGAAATCGTGTCATTTTTAAAATCCTGCCATGCCGTATCATGAAGTCGAATTTGGTGCATAACTAAAAATAGAAACTGGGTGCGTTCCTGAATAACGCTACCCATTGATTTCCACTAATGCACAAGTACATCGGCCCCACGACCTTAAAAATCACCATGATTATTCAATGTTAATATTGAAGGGCTGTGAAGGCAGGTCTTGGTCTTGGTCTTGAAAAACCAAGACCAAGACTTTGAACCTCAAGACCAAGATCAAGACCAAGACTTTGGCCTTCAAGACCAAGACCAAGACTTTTATTCTCAAGACCAAGACCAAGCCTTTTAAAACCGAACTCGAGCGCACTCGAGACCAAGACTTTGGTCTCGAGGACAACAAGTCTGCCTCCCTGCGGCACCTATTATATAGGAGGCAACGCCACACCAAGGCTGCAGAGACCCAGAATACAATCCGTTGAGTGACAATGAGCCAGTGAAGGACATCCAACATAATTATAATAAGTGAAAATTTGATGAATCGGTGAATCAATCCATCTCTTCATTTGTCGCTTCCTTTATTTTAAAATAAACCCTTCTTTATAATTATGTCATCAGTCGACCAGTCAATCGATCGAATTGATCAACAATTCTTGTCATCACAATTAGATTCAATTTAAACGGATTCTTTTTTCTAAAGTCTAAACCCAACGCGTGGCTATTTAAGTAGATAATAATGCGCTGGTTCTAGATCGCTTTGCACTCAATGACTCCATGACGTCATTAGGCCAAAGGTCAAGTGGATTATCATTTGTTTATTCCAATCGATTGATCGATGGATAGAAGAAGCCTTGAAATATGTTATAATGCTTGTGTATCTTTTTCAACTGTAGATAGTCCGGGCGGTTTCTCTTGTTCAGGCTCAACGTGTGGCGATGCCCCTCCGATGCCGAAACTCTATCCAGGCGGATATCCGATGAACGTCCCGACGACGGAGCAGCGATTCTCCGCCGGATATCCCTACTCGGAGTCGTCGATTCCGTCCTACCCTACCTACTCGGCCTACCCCTCGGCCATGGACTCGTACATTGGAATGAGCAAGTCAAGACCGACGCCCTACTCCATGAATCCCGAATATCCGGCCTATTTCTCACGCGTGGCCGGACTCCATCAAGTCTCCCGATCCGGGCATGTGGGATATGATTACGGCTCCGGATAGAAAAAGATGATCTGATATATGGACAAAATTGTGCATATAGGTACTACGGGCTGGTGCGTGCGAATCTGCCTACATAAACCAGTACATGCATATAGGCACAAGGTATTGTAGGGAAACAAAATGGTAAGCACGTATATGCACGCAGAAGGTGCAGGAGTTTGTCGGATGCATTTCAAGAACATCTCATGAGAAATGCTAGAAGGTGTATTAATAACGGTTTAAGGTGCACGTTATATGTTCGCATCCAAGAAGGGATTTTGTTGCAATGAATCCCCTCACTTTTGGAGAGGGAGATATAGATTTCCAGCTGATTTCGCTTGTTGCTGTTTAATGACACTGTGTCATATCAAGGATGATTAGTGTCGCCCTCCTCCTTTCTCCATGCTTGGGACTGGCACTGCTCAAGTGCAAGCATCGGCGAAGTTAGCTCCATGCATGTTGGGATCATTTCTACACGTGCATGCTTTTCCCCGCACATCATCCTGCTATAATCTTTGTCGGTGTGAGAATTGTGTAAAACTAACTGGGGAATTGAACTATGATCCACTTGGAATTGGGCTGTGAAGACAGATTTTACTATGGGCTATAAGAAAGACTGGGTGGTTGAAACCCAGCCCCGCCCCGACAATTCTCATCTTGATCTTTGTGTTTTCACGTCAGTAGACTATACACGGCTTCAAGCAGAAAATGTTTTGACGATGCATAATTTTATAATATATACCGAAGCAAGTCCAGCTGTGCCTATAGTTATGTGAGCGGAATGTGCATACAAGAACTCAGCATAAACAAACAATATTTATGTATGATTGATAGCATGTAAATAGGCCTATACTAAGAGGTTTTTTGTGTTGTTTGCAATGCCAGCAATTGAACATTTCCCTTTTTGTATGCATGTATAATATGCAAATTGTGCTTACATGCTGACTCTTTGAAAAACCGTCTAATAATAATTATTATGGCGCAGATCGATAGTGCGATATTTTAATACGAATTGCAGAATCTATTAAATTAAATACGCTTTGGTTTCTAATAAAAAATAGTTTTCTATGATATATGGGAGATGCCGTTGCATAATTATATATAGCCTACTTTATGCCGTTCAAACAGTGTGCCTATTATAATAGGAAGGACAGAATGTCAGACTGTTAGTTGTGAGAGGACAGAGCCAATCATATACAATTTCCTGATGGAGAAACTTGTCTGTGGAGTGACCAACCCTCAGTCCAAGAATGGTTAACGACAGGACAAGACAAGTATACCTCTCGAGAAATTTATGCGTGTATGCAATGCATGCACTCCATTAAAGACCCATTTATAACAATTTGCTTGAAAACGTATGAGAACTTATGCATGAGTTACCATGTGTTTTTTAATTTTAAAAGGTTATGAAACATCTTGGAAATGAAAGAGGCGAATTCGAGCAATCCCTCTGCAGAGGCAGCCGTTTCAGAAGACCTTTCGACGTGTGGCCCACCTCTATCGAGATATGAAATTTAGTTGGTTATTTGGAGCACATGACACTTGATGGCAGATAATTTCAGAATCTTTAATGGCGTCATTTGTACTCCAAACTCTCGATTTGACATTATACCATGGCGTACAAAATATGTTGCGTTCGGGAGGGGCTAAAATTCAACCCGCGATTCGTATACGTTGACAATCGACCCCACAAGATATGCCTGTAAAAGAGCTCGGTGACTAAAACGGTCATCAGAAATGTGCGAAACTGAAGGAACATATTAAGGTGAGGGCAGTTGAAGCCCGATGACTGCGTATACAAAGGTAAGTTTAGATGACGAATCGCCACAGAATGGTCACTACATAGCGTTAAATACTATAGGCCTATACAGACGTAAACTGTTAACCATGCAGAGTCGCCGACATAATTATATTCACAATTATTGTATATTTTCACCTTTCGATCAAATATCGACAATATCTGTTTCCTTCTATATACGCAGAAGCTCATCGTTTGCCCTATACGTAAAATCTGAACCTGTAATGCTCCATAATTATAATGTGACTGTTATAATAGACTCGCATAACGATGTTACTCTATATATAAGCACCATAGGCGTAGGAGACGGGGTTCCAGAGAGGGCCCCCCCAATTTCGGGCAAGTCTGATTTTTCGGGCAAGCAGACCCGGATTTTTTTTAAAGTTTTACATTTTGTTTACTTTTTTTATTTTTCCGGGTCTTCTTACCCAAAAAATCAGACTTGTCCGAACAAAAAAGGTCGTCAGACCTTTCGAGCAAAGAGTAACGGACAATTTTAGAAGACTTTGCCTCCCCAACGCTGAAATGTCCCGTATACGCCTGATAGGCACGAGACGGGTACACCTTGCAAATGACAATGCCATAAAATAGTTTGTCGTAATTAGATTTACCGACTTACAGTATACACATGTGAGACAACCAGAATCGGGGAGCATGCTACATTTGATTCATGGTGGGGGTGCCTATGGTGAGTGCAGGGGATGGGCTGTGTGGTCATGATAAAGTAAATGCAGAGCGACCCCTTTGACCCTTCGTCTGATCTCTGATGTCGCTTCCCACGCTCTGCGTAGCATATCTCGCCCAATATGTTTATGGCATCGAGGGGTCAAGGTATCGGGCATCAATGGATCAGGTTGGACTGCATGCAGGTTATAACCTCATTGGACAGGTTGAACTCATTGGACAGGTCATGACCTGGTGTACCGGTAAGTGACCTGACTGGGAAGAGGTTACGAAGGTCTGATCAGCTCTGCATGCTCGGCGGTAATGCAGGGCAGCGTTAAGGGTCACATCGTATTTTATGGTCATTGGTCAGTGCATTGCAGAGTCCAACAAACATAGCAGACGCTTGCAATGCCAGCGGTCTGAACAATATCAATGTGAGGTCTCTTACGAAATATATAGGCTGCATGGAGTTTCACAAGCGTAGCGATATAGCAGTCTTGAAATTCACAGAGCTCGACAATCAGCTTCTATAGGCCTATTTATTTCTCGCATTTGCCATAGCGCCCCTTCAAGCTCATTACTCAGAGGCGCTCCCGACTATTCAACGCGGACACGGCATCGAAGTTTCACGCCGAAGAGCTCGAGCAATTACAAGTGGAGGATTTGTTCAAGGTCTCTGCGTGGCGGTTTGAGGTGGATTCGGACATAAAACCCTATGGCTCCAAGGCATGCGTGCACCGAACCCCACTACACCACCACGAACCACCTATAACTTCACATGCATCCCGGGTCCCCCCCCAAGTTATTACACAGGATCAACTCCCCAAGTGTTCCACTGTAAACCCAAACGATGGAAGCCTAAATACCGCCGCCAGATTTGAGATTTTGTGCTTCAAATGCGCCACCTAGGGAGCTCACAAGTAGAATGAATAAAATGGCCATTCACCATGCAGTAGCCTGCAGGCTAAAACCATTAGCGTTGACAAAAGTTAATATGCCGATGATTAGCCCTATTATACTTCTGCATGGTGGTGCATGGCTAAAGGATCTGACTTTTTCTCCTTCAAATCTTAGAGAGCGCTAGCATTTGGCTTGCCTTTCGCAAAGACATGTAGCTCACGGTTGAAGTTGTATTATAGGTCTATTATAATATGCTACTAATTATCAATCAATCAATCCATCAATCAATCAATCACATAAATTTATATAGCGCCTCTTCAAGATCTCTACTCAGAGGCGCTCCCAACCCAGGCCTGGTCAAAAAGAAAGGTCTTGAGAAGACGGTAGAAAGAGCCAGCAGAGTCACGAGGAAGAGAACGGAGAGCCGTAGGGAGGCAGAACGGAGAGCCGTATCATATTCATAGCTAGGTTGATAAAGGGCGCGGATGTCGCTGAAATATTTAAACACAAAATGTCATCTCTGTCGGGAGCTTGACCATCGATAACTTCCTTACCGGCGTTATGGTATATGCATATATTATGTGCAATTTGTACACATTTTTGCATACATGTGTGCGTATAGTCTTCTGAATGAATGTGTTTTGTGTTTTGTGTTTTGCGTTTTGTGGTTGTGTTCATGTGCGTATGAAAAGTACGTCTTGCATGGTTTCTAACTTATTGTGCTATATAGGTGTGCCTGTTCTGTGTGTGCATTATGTTTGTTTATGTGTAGGTAGGTGTGTGTGTGTGTGTGTGTGTGTGCGTGTGTGTGTGTGTGTGTGTGTATGCGTGTGTGTGTGTGTGTGTCTGTGCTTGTTGTGTGTGTGAACGGTTCAAAATGAAGATAATTATTATAGGGAGCCGTTATTGTTCAAGTCGACTATGCAGAGAGAAGCGCAGTAAACGAGGACGAAGCGTCTTCCATCTATTCATCCGGTTACCACGCCAGTCGCGATGCGGGTCAGCAGCATCAGCAGCATCATCATCATCAGCAGCATCAGCAGCAGCTGATCGCCGGTCAGATGGTTTGGAAGATGCGGTGGCGTCAGCGTGGTGGTCCATCTTGCTTCAATTATCGGCGACGACAAGGCGACGCAATCCCAACAGAATTTATGAGCCGAGACTCCGACGTCGGCGGCGGCGGCGGCGGAGGCCATAGATAATATCACCATCATCATCCTCATCCTTATCATCATCATCATCCTCATCATCATCCAGCGAGGTTCTTCGTTCGTTGAACCACATCTCGTCCGCTGCTCACAATTACTACTCTCCGCTCCAACGACCGTAATAAATATTATTATGAGAAACAGACCAGCCATGCAACCAAAGAAAAAGATATCCAATAAAACAACCAGCCTACAAAATAACCAATCAACCTGCAACCCAACAACCAGTCTATACCAAACAGAAAAACAGAAAAACTGTAAAACAGACAAACAGACAATACATGCAGTCAACCAAACAGCAAGCTAGACATCTAAACATCCAACAACCAAAAGCCGGTCAATCGAAATCCAACAAACAGACCAACCAATAGAATTAACAAGCAAACAAAAAAAACAAGCAACACACTGCAGCCAGCCAACAAACAAAAAACTTAAACTACACAATGATATTTAGGCTACAAAATAAAGCGCCAACTCATACACTAGAGCAGGCCAACCAATAAACCAGCCAATCAACAACTACAGCCAGCCAAAATGACTGACTATGTCAGTCAATCAATCAGTCAATCGGTCAGTCAGCCAGTAAGTCAGCCAGCCAATCAGTCAGTAAACCAGCCAGCTATTTCTTCAGATCAATACACTACTTTGAACGCTGTAAAACACGCATGCAGTTACCATAGATGGGGGTCAGGAGATCCTGCGTGGCCGAGTGGGTTGTAGCCCGCTCGCCACACCGGCGGCCCGGGTTCGATTCCCGGTCGGTCAGAGATTAATTTCTCGGATCTCTACTGTGGGTGGCTCGGTCGCAATAAACGTGGAGTGAGAGGTTGTACTCTGCCTCCGACTGTAAAGGCCCATTGGTCATACACGGTCGTTAAACTACTTTCCGTGGATGGGGGTCAGTTTGCCTTCAAACCTTCTAAGCTTCTAACCTTCTGCAGGCCGAATCATGCTTGCACCGAACTTACACCGAACTGAAAATTGACATATTATATATTGCGGCCCCATCATCCGTCCGTTCTGGGTCAAATATCGACCAGATATTTCCCAGGCCAATTAAGTCCCCACCCCCTCGGACTGTCCAGCCTCTGGCTTGGGGAGGAGCGGCTAGGGGCTCCACGGTTATTAGCAGTATACGCTTGTAAGTTATTTGTAGCAGAGAAAACTTGACGCCACCTAACGACGCGTATCGTCGCTCATACGTCACGAACGATTAAGCAGACGACCCGTTCTTCATTGGACTTCAAAGTCTGCAGCCGATATAGACGGGAATATATCCGATGATCCTGTATAGCTAGACGAGGACGCTATCATGTGCGTCGCCCTTAGAGATGCATGCAGTCGCAGGCAGGATCGCTGCTCGTGTATACAGTGGACTCTGCTCTTGTTACTCTGTATACCGTACGTCCCTCCGGCTGTTTGGAAAACAATTACTAACGACCGGGTTCGAGTTTTGTTATTCTAATCGTAATGACACATTTAAATATGGCGTCGGTTCAAAAGGAATTCGTCAGATGCTTTGAATAGTTTTCTTAGGAGTAAGATGATGATGAGTAAGACCAGTGGTTTAGAACTGTACAACGACGAAACTGCAACAATTGTATTGCAGAGGAATTGAGAGCGAATGGGGTCAAGGTCCCTGCATAGATATAACCGTCTCGAACCCATATACTCTCCGCGTCACAGGCCGACCGATATAACCTCTCGGCCACCGTGCCACATTTTAATGTCTTCCTAATTACATGTAGAAGCGTTGGCACGATTATGTTTGTGTGTACATACGACGACAGGTGATGATGTTCCGTCAGCAGATTCCGCAAGATATACAATTAACGAGATGAAGTCACGATGAATTAAGGTGCACACATTAAAAGTCTCATGCGGTCAAACGTGCTGACGCGCTGGACTGTCGATATCCGAGATTAGGCTATATATTAAGTATAGTAGGCCCTACATGTATGCATAGGCGTCCGCAGCGGGGCGCAAGGGGGCGCAAGTGCGCCCCCTGGATTTGTCGTATCGTTTCACATAAATTAAAATTATTTGGTCGTGGTTGTTATAACGCGATTTACAATGTGATTATCGATTCGTTCTACAAGTTGAACCTATAGTGTATATATTTCTTTCTTTGGGCGCTTAACGTACAGTATGGGTAGGATAGGATACTCTCGTGGTAATATGGAAATCAAACTGTCACCCATTAAATTTACAATATGTGACAATTATTTAAAAGTTTGCGCCCCCCTAGAAAAATTTCTGCGGACGCCCATGCATGTATGTGTGACATTGTGTGTTTTTGACGTGTATGCATAGCCTACTTGTTACTTGTGTATAGCCTACATAGAGCTATGCATGCTGCTGGATAGCAAATGGTTGTTTTGTGAAATTCAAGTGTCGATGAAAGTGGCCGAAACACTGTCAAATCTATCGAGCAGATCTTTTAAAAGATCAACTGTGACTGTTGCTTCAGAGGTGGATGATGCAGATATCAAACACCCGGTCGACGACGATAGTTCTCTGTTAACACAGAACAGCCATAGCTAGACATCAGCGTAAAATGTCTAACGGAAAGACACGCCACCTTTCTCGACCGCGGAGGAACGAACCCTTTAATTTAGACAACCTGACACTGATCCGTTCCAAATGTCTCCCATCGCTTGTCAAGGGGGTGGGGAGGGGCCTCTGTGATCTGCCCCCAATCGTTCGGGGTCGCTGGTCTTGGGGTTTTGTTTGGGAAGGCGCGAGAAGTGTTTGGTACACAGAAGCCAGTCAGCAGCGGAACACAGCGGAACATAGGCGGAACTCCGAGCGGAACACAGCGGAACACAAGCGGAACATAGGCGGAACTCCCAGCGGAACACAGCGGAGACATGTGTGTCCGATTATGTGTGTCAAGCGCGTAACATTAGCATCTTTCTGGTTTACTAAATTACGAATCACCTCTGGTCGACGAAGCGGTTAGGTAAACATCGTAGCCGGTGCAGTGTAAACGTCGCAATTAAATTTAATTACGGTGAAATACCCGGCCTGCGACTTCGGCCATATTGGCAGACGGGTATACAAGGAAGTGAGGGTGTGAATGGAGAGTCGGGGTGGTGAGGGTGGGTAGGGTGGGGTAGCGACGAGCCCCCAGCTGTTGGCTTACAAGGCGACGATGACGCCGACGTTTCGGTGTAAACTATCCAGTGACATTGACGTTGAACGGATTCAGTTGTTGTCACTATGCGAGGACAACAGACAGAACAGAAAAACATTCACACCTTTGAATGGCAAGACGCTGGCATTATAGACCGCCTAGAGGGGGTCAGAGGGGCAAATGCCCAGGAGCCTGGCGACTTATATATAGGGCCTGGGCTATAAGTTACTACTTGCTACACAGACAAAGTTTTTGATCTGCGCCTTTAAAAAATATGATAACAGAGAATTAACTATACGGCACCACTACACCACAGTGCCCCACGCATGCCCTACACGCTTTGAAAGCTGCCACATTGCAGCTAAATTAGACTCCTGTTAAACTTTATAATCTGTCATTACTATAGTTTAGATGATCTTACAACGCACTTGTCAACTTGAATTAATTAAATGAATATTTTTACTAAAAAACTGTGAATGATAATAATGTTGGTGGCATGAGAATAAAAGGGTCACGATTAAAATCCTTTATTATAAGAAACTCCAATTTAATGATGATGATGACGAAGACGACGAAGACAACGATAATGATAATGTTGTATTTGCATGTAGGCATAAAGGATCTCGCTCACAGATGTATGCTATATCTTTGGTTCAAAGGCGCCGTTCTTATGAGCCAAAACCATCCATTAGGTCTACATACATATCATGGTTATCGGTTAATCATTAGTAGTTCAGCAGTACATGCAATTTGCTGGTCATTTGTCGAAATAGTTTAGTCGAACAACACCTGGAACGAATAAGAACTCGCTGCCATATTTCGTCTGGCTCCTATTAAAACCGATCATGCAGTTCGCCCACGTATGCCCTACACGCCCACATCCTCTCATGCATCATGAGCCGTTCACAGGAATTATTGTTCAAACCACTAATGTCCGGATATGGTGATGATCTAATTAAGCGACTCAGTACATGTATACACCACCGCCGTCTCTGTTCCTTGTTCCTGACAACAGCAGCCAACGATCTCTTATTCTCTTCCCTTCTCTTCCTTTCTCTTCCTTTCTCTTCCCTTCTCTTTCCCTTCCCTTCCCTTCCCTTCCCTTTCCTTCCCTTCCCTTCCCTTCCCTTCCCTTCCCTTCCCTTCCCTTCCCTTCCCTTTCCTTCCCTTCCCTTCCCTTCCCTTCCCTTCCCTTCCCTTCCCTTCCCTTCCCTTCCCTTCCCTTCCCTTCCCTTCCCTTCCCTTCCCTTCCCTTCCCTTCCCTTCCCTTCCCTTCCCTTCCCTTCCCTTCTCTTCCCTTCCCTTCCCTTCCCTTCCCTTCCCTTCCCTTCCCTTCCCTTCCCTTCCCTTCCCTTCCCTTCCCTTCCCTTCCCTTCCCTTCCCTCCCCTTCCCTTCCTTTCCCTTCCCTTCCATTTCCTTTTCTTTCCTTCCGTTCTATTCCCTTCCTTCGGTGCTTTTGAAGGATTCATCCAATGAACCTGCCTCGTCCAGCTGGTATACGCGCCGCCACTGCCGCCAAAGCACCTGTATGTCTTTGAAGTTGGAGGCTTCCTGCGAAACGTTATTTATTAGCACCGTTCTAGATTGATTAGGACGCGTCGACTGACAATTAGTATGCATAAAATAACGGACCATTGAAGCCACGGGAGGGGAGTGATCGACCGCCGACCCAAAGGGGTTGGGGGGGGGGTTGGAGTTGGAGGTATCTGTGATGTGACAACATCTTTCGTCCGTGAGCATTTCATCACGGCCACAAATCGGATGCATAGCGACTTTTATTGTATTCTTCAGTCTAGAAACAGATTCCTATATACGTTCGTGTAATTATATGTCCATAAAACGCTAATCAGCGGGATATATATATATATAATCTATATATATATGCACATGTTTACATATACATGTGTGTATATATAGACGCCTGTGCGCCACTGCCGTGAACTATGAATCAACTGTTTAGACAACGGTCATACAGTGTTTAGATTTGTTCGGCTGTCGGTCGGCTTCTTTCAAAGATGTTCAGTGACTTTAGATCATCTCAGGTATTGATAGATGAACCATGTATGGTGATCAAACGTAACGCCTATAGATAGAAATGCGTTGCTCGGAGGAGTGGCCTTACATGCGACGATATGGCACAGTAATGCTCTACAAGTTTAAGCCAACGATTGACTTTTTAATATGTCAACGATGTATATACTTGGTCCAAGTCCCATACGACATCTCAGTATAATAACTCGGAAGTTCAGAAATAATTAACTCTCGCAGACGTGTAGAACACGAGCAACGAAATTCCATTGAAGCATGACTCAATTATTAAACAATGTATACAAGACAGGGACCGTCATTCGAAAGGTGACGGAAAGGTGATATCTATAGGCCCTCTAGATCTATAGACCGTATAGCAAGCGCCAGGGCTTAAAGTGTGGCAGGACGGTCATGAACGGCGTCCTGGCACTTATTTTCAAATCTCTATGCCGTCCTAGCTGCCACTTATTTGGCCAGCACACCTGAAAATGTAACGGGCGTCCAGGCACTTCTTTTTTACACTTTTAACACTGGCAGGCGCTGAGAAGTCATTTCGTTGGAAGCACTATAACAAAGACTTTAATACCGCAGCCTGAGCCAACTTGTAACAGATCACAGGCTGCCCGTTCTGCCTTCAGTCTGACTTTTTGGTCTTGATTGCTTTCAAGTGGCAGTCTGGCTGCAATTAAAGCGAGTGCCGTTTCTAATGACAACCAGACAATTTATGTCCATAAAGGTTCTGCCATGGCCACGCTACTTAATCGTCTAACAGACGCATATATATATTCTCGGCTATGCATGTGTACAGCTTCGGAAGCCATTGATGTTCAGCTGGGGTGGTGGTGGTGGTGAGGGTTCTATACCACAGGAAGCCTGGAAATAAGTAACCGAGTCTCATATATATATAGTGGGTCCAGATGTTGAGTCTATACAACCACAAAGTCAATTCGGAGGCTGTCGTTAATTATTTTTGAAAATAACTGTCTTCTTCTATAACACGATGATTTGTACGAAAACCACTAAAGAAAGCAGGCTAACTAATTATACACGTATATAGGCCTATATTCAGTCGTAATAAATGAACCTTCTAAGCATGGAAGGGACAGAATCAACAAGTTGCCTTTATACTAGGCCTAGTCAGGATAGTTCTAATACAGTACAGGGCCAGTGCTAAAGGTGTAAAAAAAAGCGCCTGGACGCCCCTTACCTTTCCAAAAGAAGTGCCAGGACGCCCCTTACATCTTCAGGTGTGCTGGCCACATAAGTGGCAGGACGGCGTAGAGATTTGAAATTAAGTGCCAGGACGCCGTCCACGACCGTCCTGTCACACTTTAAGCCCTGAGTAGGGCCAGAAGAGAAACAAAACTGGTCAATCATTATAATATTATGCAATATGCACGTCATTCCGATAGTGGCTTACGGGCTTGTTTAAGAAATTTCATTCAGAATGACGAACTCTCGCAGACGCGTAGAACACAAGTTACGAATCGTATTGAAGTATGGTTCAGTTATAAGAAACAAAAATGTATAATTATGGCAATGACAGAGGTCTTAAGGGGACGCCCATTCAAACGGGCAGCAGAGGTTAAGGATATCGCCCACTAAATTCGTTGAAAACTATATGCAGGGCCGTTGCCTTACGGTCGGTATACATATACACAGCAAAACTGGAAGTCGCATTTCCACCACGTATTGTATGAATCTGTATAAAAAAAATTATATTAATTGGAATTCAACAGGTGGCTGACACTCAATACTGATTATTAGGAAAGAGGATTGCCTGTCGTTTGCAGATTCACTCGCTAGATGACAGTAGCATGTGATCAGCAATTTCCATGTCTGAGTGTCTGTTAGTTAGCTATCATCCAAGTGGAAAGGGATTATCACGTATAAGCTCTTTGAGGTCTGAAACTAATGGAGACCTTTACCAACAGGTGTAGGCCTAGATCAAGTCATTCAGAAACCATCATGTGCGTTGAAATCAGTGTTAATATTTTTGCAATCACACTGCCTCACTATGCCATGTGCAACATTGTGCATGCTGTGGAATGACCTTTCCTCTATAACTTGTGCGGGGAATCCGATCTGGCAGACTGGCACACTACTGTACAGTGTACATGTATCTGTCCGTTCCTTTAAGACTCTTCTTTCCTGCGGGGGCTTTCGTACTGGGAGCGCTTCTGATAGGATTGTAGGGCCTCATGTCAAATGTTGGTCAATATATACACCTGAAAACGATGATTCAAAGCTGAACAGTTTTCGTTATTTAATAACGAAAACTTTTCAACCGTCTGGAGCATTATTTTATAATGCACCAGTTTTATTACAGACAGAATCAGAATTAATCAGAAAGCAAGACAGATGCATCAACTACTAAGCACTGTAGTCAACAGGGATCTCGCCAGTCGTCAGACCTAAGTACTCGTTCTCTTGTATGTATTCGCTACGTGGCGCTTCGAGACCGCGAAACTTAGCTTTCTGCCCTGACGAAGTTTACGCCGGGTAGAATCTCGAGTTTGCAAGGAAAGTCAACAATCCAAACATTGCTAAAATAATAATTACTAGGCTACTGTTGATAATTTTCACCTATTAACAAATATCGATATATTATATACAAATATCTGCATCTGTGTCTAAGATTATCTATAGGGCCTACATAAATGCCCGAAAATTTATTGATTGAACATCGCTTTAAATTTCCTGTTGAAGAAAGTTTCGATGACTTCTACTTAAAGGAAGCAGTATGACGCTGCGAAACGAGAGTGATTAGCATGGATAATATATTATAGTAATGTAATGCAATAGGTGAGTAATGTAATGTAATGTAATCTATTCGTATCTGATCTTGACTCCGTTTATACCAATCGATAATTAATAGGTCTGTACACTGCCTACTTGGAGTCGCAGGAAATGTGAATAGCCTGTATACAGAGCAGCCAGTTAATTCCATATAATTCTCCTTTATATATACAGATTGTTGGTCATTCTCAGCTTTGTATGTGTATAGGCCCTACGCTATTTACCGGGCGATTGACTTCTTGAGGAGTGGTACGTGTTGTTTGGTCGAACTTAACAATGTTCGTTTTGCTATCCTCTCAGAGAGGAAGGATATATATCTCTCTGCGCATTGGTGCGCTACAAGAATTTCGAGAGACGAAACGGGTTTTAGCACGTTTTTGCCTATCCCGTTCTTGCCCCAAAATGAACACCGAGCTAAGTTTTTATTGAGTGCCGGTACTTCAGCAGCTTCCACGTCATTCACCATGACTTCCGTCTTCCTTTTCTAACGACATGACCATGTATTTTTGTCTCAGCTTACTTCTGATATAGACCTAGCGGGCTAGCCCATTGTGGGGCGCGGTTGTGTAGTGGTGGCGTCGTTGCCTTGGAGCCGGAAGGTTCGAGGTTCGAATCCACCTCGCCACGTAAGGACCTTGGACAAGTCCTTCACTCACAATTGCTCAGCGCTTCGGCGGGAAACTCCGATGCAGTGCCCGCTCTGCATTTGGGAGCGCCTCTAAATAGAGAGAGATGGAAGGGGCGCTATAGCAAGTGCACATACAGACAAACATTATAGTTGTAAGTGTAATAACTCTTATACTATTCTCCTTTACATTCCAAGGCTTGATATGTCGTCTGAATAAAGTTCCTAATGCTTGCGTTATTACAGGCATTTCTTTTATGCTGCAGAAATATCACAATATTCGGCCAAAACCAAGAGCAATAAGAGAATTGATCGTTGCATTGGAGATGATCTGGGAATATTTACCTCTGGAACACATCAACAATGCCATCAAGAAATTTGCAAAGAGACTCATTACAAGTTTGAGCACTAGTAGTGGACACATTGATCACAAGTTGTGAAACACTATATCAAGTTCATTTGATAACAGTTATTTGAGAAATGACTTAATGAAATCATTTTTTGTTACGCTACGTTTTTGAATAGTAAAACGAACAGTGGCTGTCTTCACTAAAAGCGGCATAACTTTTGTTCTGTTCGAAATATTTTAATGCAATCTGGCCATCATGTGTTGTGTAAGTACATGTATGAATAATTGTCTTTACTCTTTAGGCCTGTAAAATTTGATTTCGAAATTCTAACCTCCGGCCAATATATTGACAAAAACCTTATGGGATGTTTTATGGCCCACTCTGTATAACAACATATACATATGTATGTCATTACATTGCTTCGCATGTTTCCTTATTTTGAGCCTTGATCGAACGTATATATGAGCATCATAAACGCCGTAACTTTCTATGCAGAACATAAGAATCGATTTCTGGTGATAAGACTGCACTTAAATGTCGCTCGGCTTACAATCCGTTGACAGTGATATCTACTAAGCCACTCTTAGCCACTGCTTTATACTTTCAGCCAACGCGAGCTTACAACGGCCTCCAAGATAACGACGCGCATTTTGCCCCACTCCAACATTACGCCGCACCGTAGGCCTACACGCTACGCTCTATCCTACCCAACTCGGTGGCACGTGGTCTGTCGCAAACACAGAGACATCATCGTCTGCTTTGGTATTTGCCCGTCATCTATCTCCGCCCCACGGCACAACCTCTCCCAGTAACTACAGCCTTATTACAGTGAGCCCTAATAATCGTCGTCATCCTGCAGCCGACATTCACCACTCCCACCCATGAGAAGAGGTGTTTCCACCAATTCTATCCGAACCTCCACTCCTTCATCCATCCATCTACCCACCCATCCACCCAACCATCCATCCATCCGTCCATCCACCCATCCATCCACCCATCCACCCATCCTCCCCTACATCCACCCCTACATCCACCCGTCCACTAATCCATCCACCCATCCTCCCCCACATCCACCCACCCAGCCATCCTCCCATCCACCCACCCATCCACCCACCCATACACCCACCCATCTATCCCTACATCCTCCCACCCATCCTCCGCTACATCCACCCATCCATCCTCCGCTACATCCACCCATCCACCCATCCACCCATCCACCCATCCACCCATCCACCCATCCACCCATCCACCCATCCATATGTCGTGCGTCGTTCTAATGAAATTGTACGACCCTTCCAAAGGCCTTCCATGTTGGTCTCCGCAGACGATGAGTCGATCGGTTTTTATGCGCAATGTTTGCAACATCGTCGTCGGATCTTTAATAATCCGACGTCGAGTTATGATTTATGCAGACCCCGGTCAGTAGCCGACGGTAAGGGTCGACAGCAGATTACTAGCCATCGCCTCTACGGCTGCTGCTGCTGCTGCTGCTGCTTCTGCTGCTGCTGCTGCTGCTGCTGCTGCTACTCTTCGAATAACATCAGGATCTGTCCGGCTGTGTCTCTTCACCAACGGACCGAAGGAAGGAAGGACTGAAGTGAGAGGGAGAGGAAGAGGCACAGGTAGAGATAGGCAGAGGGCAGAGGGGGAAGGAGAGGGAGAGAAAGATGGAAAGGAACAATTACAGGGAAAGAGACAGGACAAGGGTCAGAGACAGGGACAAGTAGAGGTAAGGGAAGAGGGAGAAGAAGAGGAAGAGGGAGAGGGAGAGGGAGAGGGAGAGGGAGAGGCAGAGGCAGAGGGAGAGGCAGAGGCAGAGGCAGAGGCTGAGGCTGAGGCTGAGGCAGAGGCAGAGGCAGAGGCAGAGGCAGAGGCAGAGGCAGAGGCAGAGGCAGAGGCAGAGGCAGAGGCAGAGGCAGAGGCAGAGGCAGAGGCAGAGGCAGAGGCAGAGGCAGAGGCAGAGGCAGAGGCAGAGGCAGAGGCAAAGGCAGAGGCAGAGGCAGAGGCAGAGGCAGAGGCAGAGGCAGAGGCAGAGGCAGAGGCAGAGGCAGAGAAAGGAAGAGGGAGAGGGAGTAGGGTTATATACGGCAGCCCTGTAGTATTAGGCGCCTCCGGTTCATGTATTCGACGGACCGGAGATCAGAGAGAAATTGTTGGGTGATGACTTACTCTCTCTGACTCTGACTCTGACGAGTAACGGTCCTCGTGCGACTATTAATATTGCATGCGTGGCTCTTTGGTCATTGGGGGCCGCAGAGAGACTGCAGCAAATGGAGAAAGAAGAGGGCCGAGAAGAGGGGAAACAAGAGGAGAAAGAAGAGAGAAAAGAAGAGGGGAAAGGAGTGTGGCAAAGAGAGAAGAGTACAGAGAAGCGAGAAAGATGAGGAATTGCAATGCGACGAAGAAAAACGGATAGAATTCTAGACGCTAAAAGGACAGATAGACCTACACATGATGTGTGAGTGAGTGAGTGAGTGAGTGTGTAAGTGTGTGAGTGAGTGATTGAGCGAGTGAATGAATAAGTGAGTGATTGAGTGAGTGAGCGAGCGAGCGAGCGAATGAGTGAGTAAGTGAGTGAATGTGTGAGTGAGTATGCATGAGCAGTGAGCACTTGTTTTAGCACTCCTCAAAATTTCTGCTCACAGGCACTCCCGACTACAGTAACTGTTGCATGACACTGAATCGAAGCGAGCGAAGTAGTTGTATAAGGGCCGATTCTGGCGCAGCTCATTAAAAACCCATTAAAAACCCATTAGTCACGCCCCAATGTCGTCATTAGCCACACCCCCTATTCATTGAAAGGTCATTAGCCACTGACGCAGCTCATTAAAACCGCATTAAAAAAGCAATTAGCCTCTGGCGCAGCGATTAAGAAAACAATTAGCTACTGGCGCAGTGATTAAAAAAGCAATTAGATGCTGGCGCAGTACAGCCTCACCTACTAATTAATATTCATAGTGCAGCGACATCGTCCCTCGATAATTACCTATTGTTCATTGTCCGACTGGTTGTCCATCTCTATACCTAGGCGATAAAGATCTTGCTAATGTCGTAGGTGTGCTGCGCCCTCTATAATATTATATATATATATATATTTATATATTAACTAAAGAATAATTCATCGAATCTTTTGTTTGTGATATAATAAACATGTTTGAAGTGAATATTCTTGTTTTATTCCTCTTAGTATTTCCCCACCATTGTATCTCCAATAGCATCCTACTCCATTTCTTTTCTATCTTTCCTGAAAATTATGAGTACTCTACCAGAAATCCTACAATACTATATTGAATTCTACCAATTCATATGTAAGTAAAAGAAACACAAAGTCCACGAGTTGATAATGTGTGTTTTTTGTTTGTTTGTTGTTGTTGTTTTTTTTAACACAAGCGACAAATATTATGCAACATAATAAATATTACAACAAATCTAACTACAATCGAATGTTGCAAGTCGTTATTTCGAGAATGTCTTTCCATCAAACAAATATCCTCAGCAGATGTAGGCTATGCGCCGTCTTTTCCGTCAAACGAACAAGCAAAGTTTAGCAACAATTGAAATTGTCTTTCGCAAAATCTATAAAATATCATTTTCATCAAACGAACATACAAAATTTAGCAACATTTAAAATTGTCATTCTGCAAATCTATACAATGTCTTTTCCATCAAACGAACAAGCAAAGTTTAGCAACATTTAAATTTCTACATAGTCTTTTCCATCCAACGAACATACAAAGCTTAGCAACATTTAAAATTGTCTTCCTACAAATATGTACAATATCTTTTCCATCCAGTGAACATATGAAGTTTAGCAACATTTAAATTTATGTACACACCCTTTTTCATCAAACGAATCATGCAAAGTTTAGTAACATTTAAATTTCTATACAGTCTTTTCCATCAAACGAATATGCAAAGTATAGCAACATTTAAAATTGACACACAAAAATGTCTTTTCCAACATGAATATTTCCATCGCATAATACAAAGCGCAAGTAAGAATTTGCTGGGAATTTATGAATCAGAAGGACTAGCATTTAAGCGACACATGGCCGTAGGCAAGCGAAGCGCTATTATTCAACAGATATCTCTTATCGTCGTACGGCGAAAGAGCAGATTTCGAAATTTCGGCGGTATGTAATTGATGTTTGACACTCCGAATCGTGTAAAATTTCGCCGTGGTCGGCGATTCGTCGAACAGACAGTTTGCGTAATCTTGGTGACGGATGTATTTGGACACGCACGACTTCTTCACACCTTTGGCTGTTTTCTTTTCGTAATCGTTGGGAAGCAAAAGGCTATACATTTTTGATCGTAACCCCACAAATTCCAAAGGTGGTTCCCCATTCGACTCGTCTTTGAACTTGCCAATCACTTTCATATTAGCTTTGCTATGTAGAAAGTGATCGGCGGGGTAGTCGGATGTGTCGTATTCGGTCAGATTTTGACGCATGTCCAAATACACGTCGTCGGTCCGAATATGGTAGCATAAACTGTCTGTATCGGTAAATAATAATTTCGCTCTTTCACCGTACAACTGCTGTATATGCTCGTAATGAAACCGATACATATGCAGCTTCGAGATATCCAGAATACTCATGCCGACGTAAATCGGTTTGTCCAGCAACACATCAGATTTTATCATTTGGATGGCAGTAAGATCTTCATTTATGATGCTGAATGATTTGAACGTCGGCCGAGCTATGTAGCGTTTCGCTTGCCTCTCGTTCGTGACTAATCTTACGTCCATATGCTTACGATTGTTTTGCATTGTCTTCCCAAACGCTGCATTATTCTGCAGTTTGAAAAAGTCTTTCTGGAACGAGTTAGTGGCCATCTGTCGCTTAGCAGTGTTAAAATCAATATAGGGCTTCATCCACCGCGATTGGTCAAACTCCAGGACCCGATGAATTTTGGTAAGTTTAAGACCCATTGCCATGTAGAACTTTAAATTTCTGTAATGGAGAACGTAATTTGATTTCGGTTTCAAATTTGGAATCAATTTCTGAATTTTAGATGAACATTTTATTCCTAACTTTGCGGCCAATTCATTTGCGTACGGGGAAAGCATTTCCTTCGTTATCGCCATCTTTTCAGGAGCTAGCGGATAATCGTTGTGTGGATTGTGCAGATGAGGCGGATATTCCATATCCACCTCGAGAATGTACCCCTTCTTATCATCATCATGTTTGGAACTCAGATCGAAATTCTCGACTTCTTCGGCATTCAAGAATCGGAACTTGCCTGTTGGCAATGGTTCGCTCATTGCATAGCCATATAGGTTGTTGCAGTCCAAGTACATAATGTAGCTTGTTTCTGCTGTGGCATCATATCCTTGAGCGAGATATGGATTGTTCGACTTGGCATATCGATTCGTTATCATGCTCACCCCGCCTCGCATTCCCTTCTCGACGAAAAGGAACATATCAGGATCGACGATCAATTCCAGCGAGACACCAGTCATCTTGAGGCATGCATCAAAACTCAGACCTGGGCTTGAAAAATAATGTAGCGCATCCAACCCATAGAAATTCGAAGACATCTTACGAAATTCTTCGAACACATCGGCCAGAAGCACCACATCAGTTTTCAAGTACAGATCATGGTAGTCCCTCATCGAACGCATACCAAATTTTGACCAGATGTCTTGAGCATGTGAATAATCGTCATCGCTGATATGTTCATCCGCCAAACGACTGAAGAATTTGTCCTGCGTGGGCAAGCATGTCTCGTACATTCTTTCCGCACAATCCATATATTCATATGGATAGACTCCTTTCCGAAGCAACGACTTGAATTGATCATCGTTCGGATGGAGCCTACGCATATGAACGAATTTAGAATTTCCGCCTTTTGATAAATTGTTCACCAAAGTGTCTAGACTGCAATTAAGAAATTGGAGAGAATCCACGAAACGTAAGCCATCGATTTCAAACGCTAGATACTTTTCCATGTTGGTGGCGATAACGAAGACATCTTTCGAAGCGAAAAATCGGGACAGGTGTTTGAGTATGATATGAGAATCATATCCCCTGAGGTTGTGAAACACAACTGGGATAAGATAGTTGTATTCATTCTCTCCAACTTTCGCCCTCTTGAATTTGTATTGCAGGTTACAGTTGTTGCACAGTGCGGAAATGAATTGGCCGCTTACATGGCAATGGTGTCTTACTTTGTTTTCTTTCGTAAGGTCGTCGTCGCACGAGGGGCACTTGATGCAATTTTGATATGTTTCCAATTGTAATTTTGAAAGGGGCGTCATCGATTCGTTTTTCGAAAGAATTTTATTTATTCGGACTTGCTCTGATTTCAAATGAACAAAGAATCGGTCAACGACATTGTCACTGCTGTATACGTACGGCTGTTCGTTGTTATACTGGTCGATAGTCGAAACTGTGAGGCAGCAAAAGCCGCTCGGAGTATGAGTATCACAAAATTTCGTCGAGTTACCAGCGTCGATATCGGTTTTGCCGAGGAAGGACTCGAAGTCCGCGTATATTGTAAACGGAATCGGCATTTGGTTTTGTATATTTGAAAATTTCAAGATATTATTTTCGGGTGAAGGATAGCGTACTTTCTGAACACCGTGAGTGCTGCATTCCAGAATGTGTTTCCGCAAGCCCTCTTCGTGTTTGAAGCAATGGAGACAGAAAGGACAAGGGAAGTTTTGATGATCATGAGAATTTCGGGCGGATAGAAGTCGAGATAGGTTTCGAATTAGTATGTAATGACGTTTCTCGCCTTCACTCAACAGCAACAAATTGACTGTGTGTTTACGATCTCGGTGTTCGGACGCGAATAAAGGCACGAAGGTGTGGTCTTCGTTCGAATTGATGCAAATTACATTTATCGCGAAATCGGGATTATTAGTTTCGAATAAGGGTATTTGACCAATCTCGATGGGAAATGCCAGTCCTTCATCGTTTAATTCTTGCATGTACGGTGCGTATTTCGTAACCCGTTGAGCGTCTTTTTTCGCTGGATGGGTGTGTGCAAGAACACTGTAAAGAAAACATTTCTCGTCAGTGTTCTGAACATTTATCGTTGCTTTCTTATCTGATAACCATTTAGGTGTAGGAATATAGGAGGATCCCCCGATTGGATCGTATTCGGCTGTGTGAGGTACGAGATTCTCAATTCGATCGATAGACCAGCCGGACCCTTCGTTCGTAAAAGTATCGGCCAGCGACTCCAACCTAGCTATTGCATCTTCGAGATGTTGATGAGATGATGATTGGTTCAGAAGAATTTCCGCATTAGATTTAAAATAGGCAGTTGTCGACTTGGTGCTACCTTCAGCGTCTTCTCGATTGAATTTAAAGTCCGCCGCGAGGTACCATTTGATAGGACTGAAATAAAATAAAGTTTCACATATCATCGAAATGATTGCATAATTCGTTAATATAGAGTTTAAATTATACTTTCTTATGTTATTTAGAATTCAAATTATGAAGAAGAAAAATATTAATTAAAAAAAATTTAAAAAAAATTAAAATAAAAAATAAAATAAAAAAAATAAAAAATAGCATACCCTTTTCCGACTAGCTTCTGCTCCAAAGTTGATGAGATTCCGTTTTCGAGGCCGTTAATGAGCATGCGGACGTCTGAGGCGTTCGGATCTGTTGGAATTTGCTCCTGCTCGAAGACGTTGCGCACGGATGTTCGAACATGATTGGAAGAAGGTTTTGCACATGTGCTGCAGATTGGTGAATTATCGATGAAGTATTGCGATTGTCGACGCAGATTACAGACACTGCAGATTCTCCTATTTGCGCAGATTTCGCACAGACCGTTCTCATTCAATTTAGTCTGCTTGTACGCGGAACAATAACGGCAGTATGTATCCGTTTCTTAAAAAGATACAAAACATACCCAGTCAAGTATCTAAAACTTGAAAGTTCGGGATAAATAACAAAATTGAAATCGTATGAGATAAATTTGAAATCATAAAATAATCTTTCGCATGAGATAAATTTGAAATCATAGGATAATCATTCGCCTGAGATAAATATAAAATCATAAAATAATCTTTGACATAAAGAAAATTTCCACTTACTTTGAAACTTCGCCGAGGTTGATGGTTCGTCTTCTGTGCGTCTTTTCATTGCTAAGTAGAACATATTAAATGTATCAATGTATTAATTTAACACCGAAAGAATTGGAGAATAATGAAAACTTAAACGAATATTTTATTTATTTTTATAATATTATTTTTTTTAATTTAAAAAAAAAATTAAATTTATTTTATTTTTTATAAAATATTTTTTATAAAAACTTAAATTAAACTTAAACTGGAACGGAACTTGAAAATATTTAAACCTGAAATTGGATCAAGAACTTAAAATACATGAAACTGAAATTATAAAGTTGCAAAAAAATTAGATTTCGACGAAATGTTATTCAAACAAATAGTTAATGTCATACCTTGATTCTTCGAATCTTTTCGCTGAATCGAGACTTCAGAAGTTCCAACATCCATTCTCAGAGCCCATCGTCGGTCCAATTCATCCGTGGCTCTCTGATATTCAGAATCTGATATATTTCCGTCGATAAAAGCTGAAAATGATATCACACACATATATATATATATATAGATTATATATTAGATAAATATATATTTATTATATATTATATATGTATATATATATTATATAAATATTTTTATTATATAATAAATAATTTTATATAAATAAATAAATATATTTTATATATTATATATATATATATTATATCTATTTTGAAAATATATTTTATATATTATATTATATATTATACATATATAAATTATATAAATATTATATGTATTATATATATTATATATAATATATATATATATATATATAAACATATATTGTATATATTTTATAAATATTTTTATCATATAATAAATAAATATATTATAAATATTATATATATATATTTTTATCTGTTTTGAAAATATATTTTATATATTAAATTATATATTATATGTATTATATATATATTTTATATTATATATATAAACATACATTGTATTTATTATATAAATATTTTTATTAAATAACAAAATAAATATATTTATATAAATAAATAAATATACTATATATATATTATATATATATTATTATTATATCTATTTTGAAAATATATTTTATATATTAATTTATATATTATATGTATTATATATATATATTATATATAATATATATAAACATATATTGTATATATTATATAAATATTTTTATTATATAATAAATAAATATATTTATATAAATAAATAAATATATTATATAAATATATATTATATCTATTTTGAAAATTTATTTTATATATTAAATTATATATTATATGTATTGTATATATATATATATTATATATATTATATATAAACATATATTGTATATATTATACATATATATATAATCTATATATATAAGATAAATATATTTATATATATATATATAAATATTTTTATTATTTAATAAATAAATATATTTATATAAATAAATAAATATATTATATATATTATATATATTTTGAAAATATATATTATATATTATATTATATATATTATATATATATATAAATTATATTATATGTATTATATATGTTATATATATTATAAATATATATATATATATATTTTACATATATAATATATATATACGTATTATATAAATTAATTAAAATTAATGAAAAATGAAATTAATGAAATCTGAAATTATTGAGAATTGAAATTAATTAAAATTACTTACAATAATTCTCCATCGTAGCTATCGCCCAAAATGCTTATGATGTATAACACACTCGAAAATTCAAACGTCGTTGATGAAGATCGAATTCGAAGTCCGATAAATTATCCGATGTTAAGCTGCGTAACTGTATCTCTATTGCCCTTGAAGAAAACCCTCAGCAAAATCCGAATCGAATGACCAAGCCAGCGACCGACGAATTTTTTATAGTTGTTATAGCGTAGGAATACACCGAAGTACTCACTGTTAGGTTGTGGGCCTACGTGCATAGGAAACGTGTGGCCAACTATTTTCGCATTATACACGAAACGTCGGAACTACTTTTTATACACGGTGCAGACATACTGGCGCCAAGGACCCTCCTGTCCCGCGACGACGTAGACATTGTTATCGCGCGCATTAAAAGCATTACCCGAGAACACATCAGAGGTACACAGACGGATAGGCAGATGGGGAGGCAGATGGACAGCTACATGCACAGACGGACGGACAGACAGACAGACAGACGGACAATAGGACTTTCTGGAACGTGCTCGAAATTTCGAGAGCAATGACGCCACTTCATGAATATTAATGAGGATTACTATATCAGTGTTGATATAGAATCCGTAGTTGTACTAGGGATACTATATCGGCGCTGATATAGACCACGGGCTTAGGCGACGTATAGAGATTGTTATCGTCCTCCGTCTGGCGACGGAGAGATTGTTATCACCCTCCGTCTGGCGACGTATAGAGATTGTTATCGCCCTCCGTCTGGCGACGGAGAGATTGTTATCGCCCTCCGTCTGGCGACGGAGAGATTGTTATCGCTCTCCGTCTGGCGTTGGATAGATTGTTATCACCCTCCGTCTGGCGACGTTTAATGTAATGTAAAATGTAAAACTTCGAGGATTTCTCAGCGTCCGCAAAAGTCGCGTCAGGGAGAACAGCCTATTCACTGGCGCTATAGAGATTGTTATCGAGATTAAATATAAATATATAATAAATATATATTATATATATATATATTATATAGCGAACAATAGAAGTGTTATGGAAAGACAAAATTTAGATAGTACAGCTATATAGGCAATATTTTCTACATGTAGTCTATTATTGGAAGAATGGATTGTCACATATGCTTAATGATAGCTTTAACATCTCACCTAAGCATGCGTGATGTGAGTCGCATATGCAAATTACAATTGCCTTCGATCGTGGGAAATGTCAGACTGTTGACATTAATGTTATGCGTATACACACTAACAGCCTGAGGTGTATGTCGAGGTCAATAGATCTTCAATATATAATAAATTTCTCTATCGATGTCAGTCTCAAGCGTTCATAAAGGAGTTGGCCGTCGCTACAAGTCTTTGTTAACACGTCGGTCTTTGTACAGCATACCGACAAATGCTCTGAAATTTTCGAGGGTTTATAAATAGCGATCTAATATATACATATATAATATTATATATTACATAAATATATATTATATAAATATATATTATATAATAAATATATTGTATAAATATATTTATTATATAATAGATAAATATGTTGTATATATATTATATATTTTGAATATATATAATAAATTTATTTATGCAATATATACATAATATATTTCTTATGTATATTATATAAATATAATTTTCGACGGTTTATAGCGATCTAATATATATATATATATTTATATATAATATTATATATTACATAAATATATATTATATAAATATATATTATATATTATCTAAATATATTTCTTGCATATTCTATATATTGTATAAATATATTTATTATATAATAAATAAATATGTTGTATATGTATTATATATATATTTTATATTTTGAATATATATTTATACAATATATATATAATATATTTCTTATGTATATTACTTAAATATATTGATTATATGATAAATATATTCATATAAATAAATATATATGTATTGTATAAATATATTTATTTTATAATAAATAAATAAACAAATATATATATTATACATAAATATATTATATTTATATATATATTATAAATATATTTCTTATGTATTTTATATAAGTATATTTATTATATAGATAAACATATTATGTATATATATTATCTAAATATATTTCTTACGTATATTATATAAATATATTTATTATATAATAAATATATTCATATAAATAAAAATATTATGTATATATACTTTATATATTTTATTATATATATATATATATGTTGTCTTTATCACTTAGTCGTAAAAGCATCACCCGAGGGTATATCATTAACGAGATCTTAATCACCTAGGTATACAGACGGACAACGAATGGTAGGTAATTATCGGGGGATGATATGACTGCGCTATGAATATTAATTAGTAGGTGTGGCTGTACTGCGCCAGCAGCTAATTGTTTTCTTAATCACTGCGCCAGAGGCTAATTGCTTTTTTAATGCGGTTTTAATGAGCTGCGCCAGCGGTTAATGACCTTTCAATGAATAGGGGGTGTGGCTAATGACGACATTGGGGCGTGACTAATGGGTTTTTAATGGGTTTTTAATGAGCTGCGCCAGAATCGGCCCTTATACAACTACTGAGCGAGCGAGCGAGTAAGCGTGTTTGTATGTGTACGTGTGTATGTGTGTTTGTGTGTATAATTATGTGTGTTTGTATGCGTTCATGTGTGTGTGTGCGTGCGTGCGTGTAAAGGTCCATAAAACCCAAAGCTAGATGTCGCTCTGCGGTCAACTGTCGTGGTACATGGTCGGGTGCGCAAGGCTCAGCGCAGACGAAACTTTGAAATCGATTGAGTGTTTCGTAGCGTCCGTCATCCGAAGTACGAAGGGTTATTTGCGAGTTTATATCGCATCTCATCAGTTGAATGCCCAGAGTTGCATCGATTGCAATGATGTAGGCATGCAACTTGACTGGAAGGAAGTTCGTTTGTTATAAGCGAACTTAATCTATCAGCGCCAAGTTGCATGCATTTAATTCTCTTTGATTTCTATTCTATGGAGTATCAATTAACTGCGGTCTAGGCTCTACTATGTTTTATCTTATAACAGACTGAACCAATAAGATCTCATTAAAAGAAGAACACTGGTACACACGAATTACATGCAATGCGTGGTAATCATCATGTTCTGTAATGTATGTCTATAGAAGATGTTGACTAAACAGCTTTGTTACTATAAATAATAAACTGATAGTTTGTCGTTGTAGAATGAAGATGGTTCTGTGGCGACGACTTCTAAAGCGCCCTGCAAAGTTCCAGTTGCTCTTCAGCGTCATCAGCCTCGGATTCGTCATCTTCGCGTGCAAGCAAGTCCTCGAGGAACAGGAAGTCGTCGCCAGACAACGACGCCGCCGACCTTCACCAGGAGGACCTCACGACCGGTCCTCCTCCTTCGAGGACCTCGTCTACTTCCGGCGAGATGTTCCTCTGATCTGGATCGGCGGTGTCCCTCGAAGTGGAACGACTCTGATGCGGGTCATGCTCGACGCGCACCCGGACATCCGGTGCGGAGCAGAGACCCGCGTCATCCCACGGATCCTCAACATGTACCAGAACATGGAGCGGATGGAGTTCGAGATGAGCTGGCTGCGAGAGGCGAACCTCACGGAGGAGACGCTGGACAACGCCCTCGGTGCCTACATCCTTAGCATCATCGCTGGACATGGCGATCCGGCGCCCAGGCTCTGCAACAAGGATCCGTTCACGATGCGGTCCATCCTCAAACTCGTTCAGATCTTTCCGAACTCGCGTTTCCTGTTGATGGTCCGCGATGGTCGAGCCACTGTCCACTCGATCATCTCGAGGAACGTGACGATCAAGGGCTTCGACTTCAAGTCTTATCGAGGTGCGATGACCGACTGGAATCGCGTCATCTCGACGATGTACTCGCAGTGCTTGATCGTCGGTGGGAACTGCTGTCTGCCGATCTACTACGAACGACTGATCCTACATCCGGAGAAGGAACTGAGGAGGATCCTCGAGTTCCTGAAGGTTTCGTGGAACGACGTCGTCCTTCGATATGAGACAACGATCGGAAAGAAGGGTGGCGCCACACTATCCAAGTAGGTATCCATAACATATCAATCAGGATTTATTCAAGTACGTAGTTAAGTTTTTTCTACTTGCTTTTGACAATTAAAACTGTTATGCAATTGATCTGTCATCGCCTAATTTGTTTTAATTTCTTTTTTTACGGCTATCTTTGTTAATTTTTCTTGGAAATTTGTACTTGGGTGACCCTTCCCCAGCGGGATGTCCACAGTCCATCCCTTTAGGCCCCCCCTTTGTAGCCATTACATGCATATTTTCTACTTTTGCTGTCATCTTGTGTTTTTTGGGTTGCAATAAAGTGAATTGAATTGAAAAAAATTGAGTATACCGCGAGCATTGCACGCATACTCTTGTGTTAAACTGTATATACTGTGCACATGAGTAGACCTAAGTGAGTCAACTGTGCTGTTGTTTTACCACCATCTTATAATTATTGGTGTGGGCCTATTATAGTATTTAATTGTCCTGTGACAGGTCATTGCGGTGTACTGTATATATTGTATTGTAATAATGTACAGCACTGTATGTGATATGTAACAGACTTGACGATTATATTCAAATTTCATCCAAGATTTACGGAACACTCTTCGGGCGAAGTTTTCTTTCGAGAAGTTTCAATTATTTTGAAGCACTAAGCCTTTATTGAATGATAAATTGTCCGTCATTCAGCTATTGTATAGCAGCATACTGAGCATAGTTTGTTCTCTAGCTAACTTACCGTTCAAAGTTCAGTAAAAGGCACGGAAAACTACTATTATTTAAGTCATTAGGTCACCTGCAAATTCTGTAGAAAAAGCATTCACTTTTGGCCTGATCACTCTCAAACAGACAACTCGGTTTGTAAGCAATTAGTTTATTTGTTTTGTAACCAGACACTATATATAGATTACCACATGGTTTCTGCGTTTCTAGACATTAATTTTAAGAGTGCAGTCAGCAGAGTATTCCACCAGTCTAAAAACATGAACCGTAACATCTGTTGCCTTCAGTGACGACTGTTCACTTCCCCGTTTCTCGCCTCCCTCGTTGCATCTCTGCATATGCGTCTCTCAGTCTGTGTATGCGTCTGTCAGTCTGTATATGCCTGTCTCTGGTTCTCTACACACCGGCTGTCTTTTCACCGATGGGACGGCAATTATTGACGACCTAATTCAATCATATCCCATTAAGTGACAACTAACTGTCTCTGACATCGTCAGAATTTAGACGACACGAGACGGACGAATGCGATTATCCGGCCATTACCGCCGACAGTCAATTGATCCTCGCCACTGGCGGCTAGTACTCCTCATCGTCGTCGTTGTCGTCATCCTCATCGTCGTCGTTGTCGTCGTCGTTGTAACTTGTGTACATAGCGTCACTCTTCTGTCATGTTTTACTCATTCCATAGTCACTCCCGTCGTCGCCGTCATGACCTGCTCCTAAAATATAGTGTGCTCTCGGGGTATCCAGCCCAAGTAATCACGATTTTCTGGCGGTGCTGTAAAAGTCACCCCAAACTCCCAAACGCACTCGAAAACCGTCCATCGTTCGAATTCAATAGCATCAGAGCCGTTTTAAGGCCTAGGCACGCGAGGCACGGGCCTAGGGCCCCGCGCTAAAGGGGGCCCCCACAGTGACCCAAGAAAATAACACTACGTCAATGAAACAAGCAAGATAATTATACAAAAGGCAGACATGGAACTATCAGTAGCTGTCAATCTGATTCAGTCACTCAAGCTGTATGTAGATAGACTTAGAGATAATAACTGCCTCGAAGAATATGAACGTAAAGCCAAACTACAAACTCGCAACGAATAGTACCACGACAGCCAGAGACGAACGACTAAAAGAAATATGCGAATTACATATCTCGAAGGTCCTGCAAATGACACTATCATAGATAGGAGCACAAAGTTTAGAATTCAGACCTGCTTACCAATCATCGACTCATTGATCACTGAACTAAACAGACGTGGACACGCTTGTGAGGAAATCAGCAGCAGATTTACATACTTGATTAAATTGGATGAGTTGAATGCTGAACAAATGAAAGAATGCAGTGAAAAGCTTTCAAATTTCTATCCCGAAGATCTTGACAAGGACGAGCTAATTTCCGAATGTGAACACCTTAAATACTATATGTCAGTATCACCTGCAAAATATATGCCATGATTAAGAATGACAAATTGGAATCAACATTTCCGAACGTTGAAATTGCGATAAGAATTTTTCTATCGACCAACTGCACCGGAGAACGTTCTTTCTCAAAACTAACATTAATAAAGAATGAAATTCGCAGCAGCATGTTGCAAGAGCGATTAAACTGTCGGTCTGTAATGAGCATAGAATCAGTTGTACTAGAGTCGTTGAATTTTGATGACATTATAAAAGACTTTGCCGAGAGCAAAACACGAAAGCGATGTTTCTAATAATTAGATGGTTCTGACAGTCAGGAAATTTAAGATGTGAAACAGACATTTACTCATTATTAGTCTTACTTTCAATTAGTATATTATAACAAATTATCAGCAGTTGTAGCCTATATATAAGTACTTTAACGTACTGGTATGCTAATCGTAACCTTATTTTGCACTTTTGAAAAAATTGCTGTGTCAGCTGAGTTAGCAGTTTAGAACTATATTAGACCTAATAACTGTAGCAAAATGCCAGATATGCACTAGGAATGCATTAGAGCAATACTCTATAATTAGCTGAGCCTGCAAGATTGAGTCGGAAATCGGGTCACTTTTATAAATAGCGTTAGGATTTGTGCCTAGGGCCCCCAAACTTCTTAAAACGGCCCTGAATAGCATTGGAATCAAGAAGCTGTTACACTTATTGTCTGAAACGATAAGCCTTGACCTCAAAACTTTATTAGAATATCAACCTATAGCAGGCCATCAATCTGCAGCCACTCATATGCTGCATTCACAGAAAATTCTTCTGTCTGAGCCTAGTTCGGATTTTTTATCAGAACCTAAGCATTTCAGATCATATGAGACATCTTTACCACTCTTGCTTCCTGCACATCCGTGGCCTTTGCAGAATCCACTTAAAAACTCTATCTTATGGAAGTTATCGCCGTATATAGGCCATATAGTTCAAATCATCTGTTCCTGAACCTACATGTACACATCGCCCATATAAAACGCCTCAAATCTATTCAGTGTGAATTCCCACGATGTTTATATCTTATGATTCTACCACTAGCTTTTTTGCCACTTTCACTGGTTCATGTAATTAGGTTTACAAAAGTAACTGCACAAAATCTGATTTTCAACTGCACAATTTCTTTCCCAACTACACAATAATTATTTGTGTCCAGAACAAGCTTTGAGTTGATGTGTGCAGGCCTACTATCCCCCCCTGTAAGGTGGAAGCAATCCCCCCCTGGCAGAAAATTTCCCCTATATTGCAGGCGCCGAAGGCGCGAAATCGCGAGTGCCGAAGGCACGAAGCCCATAGCGATTAGGGGGTCTGGGGGAGCGTCGTAAGCTCCCCCAGCGGGGTCTGGGGCGGAGCCCCAGAAAAAAACCGCATTTTTAGCTGTTGGCGTCGACTAGAGCACACGTTTTAGGCTCCTGTTTGCTAGCTGTTTATGAACGATAAAGTCATGAAAATTTCACGTTTTTGGATTTGCACCCTGTAATTGTAGGCTACCTTTTAAGCTGCCATCTTCACAAAATTGCTCGTGAATTTAATGCGCAGAAACATGGCTTAGGATGTCATAGACTGTCTCCTCCCCATTATTATTATTTTTTTATTTGCACAATATAATGGCAACATTCTAAAATTTCTCAATATGGGCTAACAGTTCGTTAAACACTATAGTAGTTCTGTGAAGTTTAGAAAGGCCCAGCTTTCAGCAAAATATCAACTTCTTTTGGTGTATCAAGTTGAGCACTATCAGTTGTACAATGCTCGGCAACATCCATTTTGAGATCCAGACAAATCCGATGTACATTTCCCCGCATCATTTGCCGTAATTTCCTCTCTGGATTCCACCAGAACGTTTCAATATAGGACAATCCCCCCCCGAACATTTCCTTCAAATGTAGGCTATACCAAAATGTAAGCAATTTGCATTTGTGCAGACTTCAATAGTGCTTTAATGTTTGAGGGTGGACTATAAAAACCATGTAGACTACTTTACTTGATATTGAACTTCAATTATTGTTGAGCAACCAAGCTTTTAGGCTATTGCTTGATTAATGTTTACTTAAACGGACTAAAACCTTTTACTATAAACAAAAGTACTAATTTACTGTTGCTTATTTGCCTCATATCACTAAAATTCATTCTTTAAATATCGTTCATTTTATTTGAGACCTATTTTATAAAACCAATGCAGTGTCAGTAGATATAAAATATACCTTAATTTTTTTAAACAATTAACGTAATTAATTATGAGTTGTGAGAGCGTGCCATATTATAGGTGCAGAGACAAATTTAACTGACTGTAAGACAAAGGTCATATATACTAAAATGAAGATCTACCCTTGAGATGGTTGGATGGACGTTCAAGGGTAATTTACCGTGGGTGTGGGGGAGGAGGGGTGGAACAAAGGGGAGATGCCGAGAGTTATGTCCAGAAGGAAATCTCTCATGCTCATCTATCATTAGAGGGGGGATTTCTCTCTGGCACAGGTTGGATCAGACTACTTACTCCCCCCCCACGTGGCAAGCCCTGATGGGTGCGAAAGTGAAGTGATGGAAGTGCAGGGACAAATTTAAGTGAGTGTTAAGAAAAAGTCAAATTAAATGAAGATTTATCCTGTGTTATGACGGGGGGGGATTGTTCGGGGAATTTACCAGGAGGAAGTCCATGGCAGATGCTGGGGAATACCGAGGGAACATGTTCAGGAGAAAATCTTCTATACTCAACTTTATCATTAGGGGGGGAAACTTTTCCCCCCCTGGCCCAAATTGGAAGCAGTCTGCTTCCATCCCCCCATGGCGTAGTAGGCCCTGGATGTGTGTGTATGTGTGTGCGCGCGTGGGTGTGTGTGTGTGGGTGTGTGGGTGGGTGTGCGGGTGTACATGATTGCCTGTGTGAATCTGTTTAAACATGGGCTTGTCATGAGTTGCTGTCAGTGTTGTGGCTCATCATGAGGTGCGGGGCTCATTAAATCACGACGTGTGTTTGCACGGATTCAAAAGGACCTGTCAGAACAATAAAGCATTCGCTAAATTGGACGTCTTTCACCGCTACAACTCTCTCTCATTTGGCCAATTATGTTCCAGGGCAGTTTGTAACGGAATTTTCTATTTCGACAGAAGAAGAAGACAAGTTGCCGCTTGTTACGACGACCTCTAAGCTTATTTTATATGCTGGACAGGACGAAGCTTCCTTTGTGCGGATGAATAGAGGCGTTGATGTCACCGGAAGAGCCGATGTGAACGGGAACCAAAAGGACAAAGCGTTTGAGCCCAGTAATAGACCAATGACGTATCTCTCTTTCTTTCGTTATTTTGTTATCCGTCTGTCTGTCTGTCTGTCTGTCTGTCTGTCTGTCTGTCTGTCTGTCTGTCTGTCTGTCTGTCTGTCTGTTGTCTGTCTGTCTGTCTGTCTGTCCATCTCTCCTTTTGGGTTTTGGTGCAATTATCTATAATTTGATGCTATGTCTGGTTTTAATTATTCTATATGCATGGCTGGGTGGCGTTTGGCAGGCGGTCTAATAAGGAGTATACTTACTTGCTTACTTGTTTACTTACTTACTTGCTTACTTACTTAGTTGCTTACTTACTTACTTACTTACTTACTTACTTACTTACTTACTTACTTACTTACTTACTTACTTACTTACTTACTTACTTACTTGAGAGATGGCACATAATTATAGATGCTTGCCAACATTCCCGCCTCATCTTAGAAACACAATGCGTGGTACGAATAACCTGACTAACAACTTGGGAGTCATCCTTGACCAGGAACTCACATTTACGCGGCACATTAACCTTCTGTGTCGAAGCTGTTACTACCAGCTTCGGCAGCTCAAGGTCATTTCCCGCTCTTTGACTTCTAGCGCAGCCGCAACACTTGTTCATGCGTTTGTAGTTTCACGCTTGGACTACTGCAGTTCCATATACGTTGGACTTCCAGCCTGTCGGGTGGGGCCCCTAAATAGGGTCTTGCGCACTGCTGCCCGCCTCATAGGCCGCATTCCCAAGTTTGGCCGAGTCTCCGAGTACATGAGGGATGTACTCCACTGGCTCCCTTACCCACAGCGCATTACATACAGAATTTCCGTCTTGGTCCGGCGCTGCTTTGAGGGTTTGGCTCCTTTATACTTGCAGGAGCTCTGTTGCTCGACCACGCTTGTTCAACGCCGCTGTTCTCTCCGCTCAGCTGCACAAGCGGAACTTATTGTTCCACGCTCACGGACTGCAATCAGGCAGCGCCGTGCTTTCTCCGTGGCTGGCCCTGCGACCTGTAATGAGCTCCCTGTTATCCTTCGTCAAATACCTATTAGCCTTTCTACTTCTACTTCATTTCTTTCTCTTCTCAAGACTGTCTTATTCGACCGGGGTTGGACTGGGAGCGCTCCTGAGTAGTAACCTTGAAGAAGCGCTATATCAAATTCTCAGTAAATAAATAAAATAAATAAATAACTTTTGGATCTGTTCGGGGAAGAACGAAGGCCTTTCGCCTTTGAGCATAAAATATAATTATGGTCCATATATGTCTTCAACAAACTGGCTGGGCAACATAAAGGAGTGGAATGGATTGACATTGGGAGAAATGATAAGACTGACGGAGGACGGGAAGCTTTGGAGGAACATTGTACTTGATGTGGCCGACCCTCGGATCGAGGATGGCTGAGAACAGAACAGAACAGAATTAAGAATTTTCTGGCCACCGGTCTTTCCACAACGTCCACAATAATTTTTGCTGCCTGTTTGTGTTACGCGAGTTCTGTTTCCTCCCGAACAATCGACGAATTCTTCTGCTTACAACCTGAAGGTTTTCGTTGGAGACGTGGATGCGATGAAACGAAGCGCGACAGAATGTTGCGACAGGCTGTATCTGTGCCAAGACTACAGATCGACAATCCATTGTGCATCTGGCACGCCACGCAGCATAAGAAAGAACGGTCAAGTGCTCGGCCTCCCCCCGGGGGAGGGGGATGACCGCGGTTGCCGCAGGAACTGGCGACCGACCAGGATGGGAGGATGGAGCTGCTGCAGGGGAATTCCCGCCGAGGGAACGGAGCAGACGATTCTCTACATCACTAATGAACGAACGAATTAAGCGCCGTCTCTCTCTCTCTCTCTCTCTCTCTCTCTCTCTCTCTCTCTCTCTCTCTCTCTCTCTCTCTCTCTCTCTCTCTCTCTTACTCACTATCTTTGTCTCTGTCTCTCTCTCTGTTTTCCTATCACGGTCTCTCTCTCTCTCCCTCTCTCTCTCTTTCTCCCTCTCTCTCTCTCTCTCTCTCTCTCTCTCTCTCTCTCTCTCTCTCTCTCTCTCTCTCTCTCTCTCTCTCTCTGTGTCTCTGTCTCTGTTTTCCTATCACGGACGTCGGTCTCTCTCTCTCTCTCCCCCATCTCTCTCTCCCCCATCTCTCTCTCTCCTCCTCGTTCTCTATTTTTCTTCCTCGGTCCTTCTTTCTCTTTTGCCGTGTACGTCTGTGTCCACCTGCCTCTGTCTGTGTATTCTCAATACCTGAAGCAATTCCGAGATAGGATTCGTATTCCGAACAACCCACACGATCGTGTTTAACCCTTTAATGCCGGAGGGTATAGGATTTCCCATACATTTTACTACCTTCTCGGCATTAAGGGGTTAATCCTTCGCAGGATAGTAAGTACATGGATTAACTGTCACTACTGATCATTCACTATAGTCACTAAGTGACCCTTTTTCTATATGCTGTGCAATGAATGTGGGGCAATCCTCCGAAGTCCGGTCCCAAATTATTTCACAGCATTTTTTCTCACCGTCACTTCACAAACCGTTCACCGACTACTAAATGTTGTAATTAGCGCACAGCATTTGCAGAAAACTGCCGAAAACGTTCCGTTTGTGACTGTTGCGCCATTGAAAGGCAGCCTAGTAGCTGGAAAAGAGACCGCAACTTGTACCACTTTGATACCGGAGTTTGCGTTTTACTTGCATCCACAGTCCTTCGATCGTTTCTGTGTGAATGTCCCGGTGTACTGAGTCAACAAATTCACGGGCGTGCACGACGAATTCATGACTGTATACACCGTTGTTCAGCTGCGAGACATTACGATAGCCTAGCCAAGCGTCTGTGATGACTGTTGTCCTTAGCAGCACATGATTACTTCAATTCCTACCAGTTGCGCTGCTGGCAAAACAATATCAGTAATGTTTATCGGAGCGGATGGTCTACCTGCCATAATTGAAGAAAACTTTCGAAATCTATCAAGAAATGTACTGGTAAACAAAATGGCCTCAATGATGACGTCATTCTATATAAGGGTGAGTAAGTAAGCATTGGAGAAGCATATCGATGTGATAAGCCATGTGAAATAATTTGGGACCGGACTTCGGAGGATTGCCGAATGTGGTCTATACAGTATATACATCTCAGGCGATATCAATTAATCAGGTCTCATCGAAGTTTTTCTGTTTTGATTTAATCATCATTCATTCATTCCGATAATTATTTATGTAACTACGCTATTAGGCCTAGATATAATTTTATACGTTCTCTGGAACATCTGTTTTTCATCCAATTCTGGCACCAATTAAATTAGCCTATACTATTATTATAATTATTATTATATTACTGTTATTACATTATTATAGTAACTGTTATTATTACTATTATTGTTATTATTATTATCATTTTCATTATTATTATTATCGTCATCATAATCGTCGTCGTCGTCGTCATCATCATCATCATCATCAATATCATCATCATCATCATCATCATCATCACCATCATCATCATTTGTCATTATTATTGTTGTTATTACATTATTATTACAACTGTCATTATTATTGTTACTATTATTATTATTATTATTATTATTATTATCGCTGACGTCACTGTGTCATCTCTTTCTGTAATCGTCGATCGTTAGAGGTCGTTGTGCAATCGATGCGTCATCGTCGTCATCATCCACTATATTGAGTCTCTGTCTTATCCGGAAGTTGTAATGAGTGGCAGGAAGAGCAATTCCAGCTTCCGGATGATGATGGGTCTTACGACGAAAATAGGACAACTGTAGGATTAATCTCGATTGGGAATTGATGGACAATGCATTTACTCCAGTGCTTTAATTATCCATATAAACGGAAGTTTAAAAAGACACGAATTATTACTGTATAATAATGCGCGGAAGTCCTTCACGTTGCTTGAGACAGTTAATAGCATACTTGACGGTACTTCAGTGTCTTGCCCTTTTAAGAAACATACTTGAGGAATTTCAGTATTAGGCTAGTTTTGCCTTTTCAAGTAACATAGGCTACTTGAGGATTTTCAGTATTAGTTTTGCCTTTTTAAGTATACATGCTTGAGAAATTTCAGTATTAGTTTTGCCTTTTTAAGTAACGTACTTGGGGTACTTCAGTGTATGTCTTGCCATTTATGTAGCATACTTAGCTCATTTGGACTATACTTCTGTGTATTTCCTGCCTTCTTAAGTAGCATACTTGGGATATTTCAGTGCAGATCTCGACTTTTTAAGTAGAATACTTAATAATTATGTTCCATCTACATTCTACATTTGTGCATGGTGCTTGGCTTTGAAGTAGCATACTTGGTTGCTCCAGTTTATGAATTGGCATTTTATATTGTAAGTATATTTTTCAGTTCAGTTTGTGTGTTTTTTGTTTTTTTTATCTATTTGCATGTCGTTGTAAAAGGGTTTTCGACTGAAACGAACCTGTTAGAACACAAAAATTTAATAGTCATTTCTAAAAAAAATTGAAGCACTGTTTAAGTCATGAGGTATTAATTAATCTGATTTTTACATAGCCTACAAAGTTGGTCACACTACAAAGTGTGGCTTCTACAGACATCCATTCGCGTATCCGTGTATTATAGTTTTCCCTGTTTGCACAACGGGGCATGACGTTAAACTGCATCCATCCTCCGCCACAGGGAACCAACAACGTCTCTGTGCCGGTCCTAAGCCCGGACAAAGGAGGAAGGTTTGCCAGATGGGTGGAGATACACTGGCAGAAAAAGACCAAGACCATAGAAATCCGCAAAAACCACGACACAAGCGACATAGCGACCCAGATGCTTCAAGGTGTCATGATGTGGAGCAGACATGCACAGGTCGGTCAGGACAGACCGTTGGAGAGAGTCGGGGGGAGAGAGCGTACTTGGGACACATACGGGCATTGACCCAGGTCGTCCTTCGTACCTCTCTCCCAATATTCTCTTCAATCGGACAAGGTGGTCTAGCGGTTCCAAGATGTTAATGGTATGGAGCGGACCTGCTGACCGGACCGGTTGAAGCTGTGAAGCATGATGCGAGACAGACTCAGAAAGAGAGTGGCGTCGGACACCTACGGGTTGTTAACCCACGGATAGCGATGATGATGATGATGATGATGTTTGCACAAAATAATAATAGTAGTAATTATTGTTTCATTGATTTCGAAACAGATAAATAATAAATTGATCGGATCGTGTGCCCATCTCCATAATTATAGCCTAGAGGCCCTAGCCGAATATGGCAATGTGACATATTAAGGCAATCTTATATATAAGCATTTTGTTGTTCTACGTATAAAAATTTTGTTGTTATAAAGTATAATATGTTGACCCTTCGTATATCATATATGGCTTTATAATATGCGAATCTGCTGGCATTGAGTATTACGTTCACTGTGTAGCGTTGCTTGCTAGCCTCATAGATCATCAATGAAGGACCAGGGCTGTTTTTAAGGAGTTTTCAGAACTGCGCACACAACTCCTTCTTTTCCTTCCCATCCTCCATGGTAAATTACTTCCAAACGGAGGACAATGGCCATTTTCGCTAGTTTTAACTGCACAGAAGTGTTTCTTCAACTGCACAAATCCATTTAAAACTGCACATTTTGTGTGCAACTGCACGATAAAAAAGCACATGTAAAGGACTGACAGTGGAGCAGAGAACTTGTGATAAGTCGACTGGAACGATTCAGCACTTCGAAGTCTAATCACCTCCCAACAGAGGTCACTGCCACTGATATTTCCGGTCCCGTGCGGAAATAGAATCAGGCTCTTTCCGCCATTTACCGGATGTGGAGGTGTCGAATAGCACTACAGGCGCTCAGCGTTCCGTGAATCCGGTTTCACACCTGATGAGGATACCGTCAAGGGGCAGTCTGTATTTCATAAGTAGCATTAGTAATATCGGCAGAAATGGTGGGAGGGGCGGTGATAATGGTATTGGGTAGATTGGTAGAAGTCCTCAGATACGGCATAAAGCGCATGCTTATATGAATAGGTAGTAATTAATTATAATTATACGCGGATGAACAATGATAATGTTGGCAGAAACGGCTACTTCTGGTTTCAGCGAAATTTCCAAAATGCGTTGAATTACCTTTGTAACACTGACACACAGAATATGTTTTGGTAATCGTCGTTTATTCAGTGTTCATTGTCTTTGTTCAGTTAGATTGTTCATTGAATTTGTTCATTGTCTTTGTTCATTGTCTTTTTTTAATGTCTTTGTTCATTGTCTTTGTTCATTGTCTATGTTCGTTGTCTTTTTGAACGTCTTTGTTCACATTGTCTTTGTTCATTGTCTTTGTTCGTTGTCTTTTTGAACGTCTTTGTTCATTGTCTTTGTTCATTATCTTTTCGCATTGTCTTTTTTGAACGTCTGTGTTCATTGTCTTTGTTCATTGTCTTTGTTCGTTGTCTTTGTTCATTGTCCTTTCGCATTGTCTTTGCAGACGCGAGTATTCGTTCAACCAGGTGACTCGACCTCTCAGCCGAGACTCGCTGACCAAATGGGTCGACCATTTTCCCACCGACCTCCGACAAGACATGCGCTCCATCGCACCGATGCTACAGATGCTCGGATACGATCCGGACTCCTATCCGCCGGACTACACGCTCCAAAACAGCGCACATCTTCAGCGACATTTCGCTTCAGCAGCAGCAGCTGCAGCAGCAGCATCCGTAACTTGAGATTGGTTCCGGTTCATTGTGTTTTGCATCCCCCAAATCTGCTATAATTAGCACTTAAGATGACGTCATCCATTGATGTTTTCTAATGACAGATTCAAACCATCTATTCATCCAGTTTAATCATCGATGCAGCCCAATTTCATCAATCAATCAATCGTTATTGATTTATAGCACAATAATAAAACAAGCACGTACTTTAAAAAAATTCGTAAGCAGGTTGTCAATTATAGGTAAACCCAAAGGATCATAATTATTGTTCCGCTAACATGGTCGCCTATTTGCATAAGTTATTAATCTATCGTTATTCATTATGGTCACAATTTAATAATAAATCATCAAACAATTGTAATTATTAGAGTATCGGTTGGTGGGTTATATAAAAAGTTCAGGGCATCAGTCGTTTTTTCGCTTTAGTTAAGTTCAGAACTTTCACCAGTGACACCCTTTAACAACACGGGTTCGTGGTGTCCGTTGTATAAGCTTACTGTCATTTCATCGCTTTCGGAGCATCCACTTATGTTTGTTAAATCTCTGCCTCTCGATTGAGGTAAGGAACTTGTTGGATTTATTTTATTTATAGAACGGATTCGTAACGTTACGAAGTGACAGGCATTAGGCTACAACATCCTGCGTGGTCGAGTGGGTTGTAGCCCGCTCGCCGCGTCGGCGGCCCGGGTTCAATTCCCTGTCAGATCTTTACAGCGGGTGGCTCGGTCGCAATATAAACGTGGAGTGTGAGGTTGTTCTCTGCCTCCGACACTAATCATCTTCGATATGAAACAGTGTCGTTAAGCCCTGAACATTTGTGGGGCGCGGTGGTCTAGTGGTGGCGTCGTTGCCTTGGAGCCGGAAGGTCCGAGGTTCGAATCCACCCTCAAGCCGCGTAAGGACCTTGGGCAAGTCCTTCACTTACAATTGCTCAGCGCTTCGGCGTGAAACTCCGATGCAGTGTCCGCTCTGCATCGGGAGCGCCTCTGAGTAGAGAGAGAGCTTGAAGGGGCGCTATAACAAGTGCACATACATACAAACATGAGTATTGGCTTAGGCTACTTTTATACAGTCAGATTGGCCAAGGAATTCTCCCATACCTATAAACTTAACCACTAAGAGCCATGCACGCAGGTTTTCGTAATACTTATAATAACTTTCAAAATGTTATTACATTCAGAGCCTTACAAAAAAGAAACGAAATATTCATTTGCCCTGAGCGAATAATTATATGAAGAACATCGGAGTTCTTGCAGTTGTTATGGCAAAATAGCAGTTTGCGCGTGAGACTATAAAATTTTGATCACTTGTTTTCATTTCGATTCTTATAGATAATTGACTTCAAAGGCTTTGAGCAAAACAGTGAGTGCGACATGGTTTCTCGATTAACTAAACTCCCAAAAGCGCAGTCGGTCATTTACTTGAACCTAAGCAAACTGTCACTTGGATCGCCACATTATCAGTGCGAGCACTTTATTTCGAACCAAACGAAAATTGAAATTGACCAGTCCTATAAATAAAATAAAGAAAACCAGAACCACAACAATTGCAAACAATTATTTCTGTATCCAACAATCGTCTGTCGTCGAATAAGATTCAGTAGCATAGCAGTTAACCTAACGAAACGTTTTACTATTTATTTACTATTTAGGCCTACTAGCAATTTGATACAGCGCCCCTTCAAGGTAACTAGGCCTACTCAAGAGCGTTCCCAGTCCATGCAACCCGGTCGAATAGCATATGTATTGTAACAGTTAGTTCTATCAGACTCCCCTTTTAATCTCCTCTTCTACTTGGTTGTCTGTCCTTCCACCGATTAAGTAGGCTACTCAGCTACGGTAGTTTCCTCGTTTTTCACACGAGTTTCGCCAGGAGCGCTATTACAACAAAAGTCTTCAGTGCAGCGGTGCCGAGGATTGAAAACATAGTTATTAGTTAGCCTACCTCATGTAGAATATAGATTTCTTGGTCTATTTCATGTATGCAAGGCCGTAGCCAGGATTTTGTTGGGGGGGGGGGGGCTGGGTGTTTCCCATACTTTGGGCAAGCCGACAAGCAACCGAAAAAGTGACTAAGGGTTTGGAGTAACGTCCTGATCTCCCGTAGCGGTGTTGGATCTAATCTACTGTAAAATATCACAAAATAAGAGTCTCAAAACGAAATCCCCTTGGTTCTTATACTTCGTGTAGGCCTACTAGTAAACGCTCATTTAATTTTGACATTATTTCATTTTGGGGGTGTTCAAACGCCCAAACACTCCCCTAGCTACGGCCTTGCATGTGTGTAGATTGTAGAATAGAATTATTGTAAAGTAACTATATTTCTATAAACTCGAAGACGATTCAAATAGCAGTCGGAATGGTGTGTAAGAGCACGCATATAAATTACGAATTCGACCGCTAATCCGACCTGGCAATTTCATAGCACATTAAAATTTGGCACGGGGGCCGAAAGGTTAGAGCGGTTGGCCTGTAACGCGGATGGTACCAGTTCGATCCTCGTCCGAGGCAGTTATACTGTGTGTAAGGACGTTGAGCAAGTCCTTCACTCACAATTGCTCTGCAATACAAATATATATTTGCAGTTGCGCCGTCGAGGCGTGTGTGCGCTTCTGAGCTTTGTAAGGAGGGCGATATCAAATTTCAGTTGTATTGTTTTGTGTTGTAGTACTATTGTACTGTATTGCGAAAAGCTTGCCATGCCTGGTATACACTGAGAGCTTTAAACAGAGTTTTTACCAAAGCAACGACATGTCACCAACGTCAATTCTTTCAGGCAAATCTAATTTTGACATTGATGTCTGTCCTCATCAAGTTTTAAATTTCATCGTCTGAAAGCTGTTTGCATTGTAATTATTATTATAGGATCATTTTCTTTATTTATAGGCATTGCATATGTCCAACTCACAAAAATAGCAGTAAGCTTACGCCTCAAGCAGGGAAAGTTTTGCTATTCTATCTTTAAACCGAACCGGTATTAATATTGCTATTTTTGATAGTACAAGTCGCCTCCCGTATCTGTGTGCGCTAATGTGGTTTAGGCCTAAGCAGCTTATGACTTATGGTGCAACAGGAAAATCTTCAAAGACTGGTAAGAGTAATTACTAATTAAATAGAGTGAACCTTACATGAAAATGATGAGGATGGACGACATTTTAAAAATAGAAAGAGAGAGAGAAAAGCGCGACAGACAGACAGACAGAAAGACAGGGACAGAGACAGAGACAAAGACAAAAAGAAAGAGAGCTAGTGAGAGACAGACAGACAGGGACAGAGGCAGAGACAGAGAGAAAGAAAAAGAAAAAGAGCGAGTGAGAGACAGACAGACAGACAGAGACAGAGACAGAGACAGAGATACGTAGAGAATGCGTCTTGTTACAACTGTTTCAGTTCGCGTTCTCTGTTGACTTCCAAGCGTCTTCTAATAATCTATTATTGCATGAATTAATGTATAGCCTAAAGCAGGACCTAGATATTTTTCACATTTTGGTTCTTATTTCTCTTCCTCCGAGAGTTTATATACTATAGTCTTCTGCTTTCGCTACCTCTGCCTCTCTTCCTCTTCATCCTTCTCATCTTTCCATTTTCTCGTCTTCCATGATTTTCTCCTTCCCCTTTCTCTCCTTTTTCCTGTTCGTCCGCTTTTTACATCTTCTGGATCGATTCAGTTACACATAGAATCCACTGTTCTATCCAGGTATCCTTGACACAACACTTTCTATGCTTCCTTTATTCTGTCTCCGTATACATGCCATTACTCAGGTGTAATCACAAAGAGAAACTGAGGTTACGTATACCAATAAGAGCATGCGTTCTAGTGATATATAAGTTCTTTTATAAAATTACACAGGGATCAAACGGTGCAAGTCTATATAGGCCTATTATGCAAAACCATATATATTTAACCATAATGATAGCGTCAACATACCAGGGTTTTCTTAAAGTGCAGTTGTACACAAAAATGTGCAGTTCTAAATGGATTTGTGCAGTTGTAGAAGCTCTTCTGTACAGCTAAAACAAAAAATGGTCATTGTCCTCCGATTGGAATTAATTTACTGGAAGATGAGACGGAAAATAAGAGGTTGTGCAGCTCTGAACATTTCTTTTAAACAGCCCTGCAACATACACACACCTAAGCGAGCACACACTAACACGAGCATAGGATTATAAGCATATAAATAAATGTATAATAATATAAAATTATTTATGTTAGGCCTACGCTTCATGTGACGCAAGAACTTCCTAAAATAATAGACACGAAGTTGATACATGATGACTGCAGTATAATATTGATGACCGCTGCTGGTACCCTGTTCAGTGTTCACAGTAGGCTAATTTGATGTTTACGGTTACGATTTGTGTAGCACTTTTATTACTGATGAGAGAAAAATTATTGCACCAAAAGTTAAATGCAGAACTGTGAATTTATTTTAGGCAGATTCTGCAAAACACGGACGATCATAGGCGTACGGGAGATTTCAGCAGTGGGGGGGGGGGGGGAAAGGCAAGATTGCCCTAAGAAAAATCTCGTGGTTGAAAATACTATTTTTCCCCAGAAAATGTTGAGGACCTTTTTCCGTCATCGGGTTGAAATCTCGTTAAATATACTATTTCTAGCTTTTTTTTTACAAATTTATCCGGGTCTGACTTGCCCGAAAAAACAGACTTGCCCGAAATTTGGAGGGCATTTGCCCCCTCTGGACCCCCGCCTCGTACGCCTTTGCGGACGATGGTCAAACTTTTGCTGACCTAGATTTTTATTAATTGCCATTGAGTCAAGTAGATAATCTGCTAGCACAGTCAATTGGCTATACTTGGTAGATATATACACTGTGTCCCAATAAATTGGGACCCCTTTTTATAATGTGAATAAAGCAGGCAAATCTTAATCGATTTTCAAAATTTCAAAACTGTTTTTATCCTGAGATAATTATCTTCCACTTATTCAAATATGAAGTTTCTGGCATGAATATTGACGCCACAATTACGTCATTTGCATCAGAGAATTCAAATGTTAAGTACCGAACACGACGATTTTTGTTGACATTTGGTTTAGATATGTAAATTAACGACGTCATTATGACGTAATTTTTTAGTGAGGGCCGTTCATAAATTACCAATTTGTAGATAATTATCTCAGGATAAAAACAGTTTTTAAATTTTGACAATCGATGAATATTTGCCAGTTTTATTCACAATATAAAAAGGGGTCCCGATTTATTGGGACACAATGTTGTATACTCTTTGTATTCATGTACATTGTACATGGTAGGCGTCACATTCTGGTTGTCCAAATAATTATTGTTTCATTCTCTCTGACGTCATCATCGTCGTCACACCTTCGTGCAGCAGCCGGGTCAAGGGTCTCAAGGTCAAGGGTCGAAATCGACTGAACCTCAACCTCAACGGATGACCCTGACCTTATCCCGTTGAGGTTGGACCTCACTGGTCGACAGCTGATCGCTGAGCTGTTGCTGGAGAACTGAGTTTGAGGTCGGGATGGAGTGGTGGGGCTTGAAGAGAAGATGCAGCTGAATATCGTTTGAAGGTCGCGTCGGAGTTTCGATGACGACAAAACGTAGACGTAGAAATTGATTGCGTAGTTCATCGTCGTAAGACCGGAGATCAACGTCCTCGACACCACCATCCCATCGGAAAATCTAAACGCCTGAAAAACATTAGCCGTGTTCAAAACCATAATTATTAGCAAAATAAGCTTACAGTTTTCACATCAGCGTGATACTACCATTTTACAAGATACAAGACATATAAAATTTATATTTGATATTTTCAAATACAAATTATTCTGAAACAAAACGTGTCTATGTGCACCTAAAATACAAAATTTCAATGCATAAATATAACATCAATGCATTTTACATATTGTGATGCATGGGGCGCAGTGGTGTAGTGGTTACGTTCGTTGCCTTGAGGCCGAAGAGTTGCAGGTTCGAATCTACCTCAAGCCGCCTCGTCGGAACCTTCAGCAAGTCCTTCACTTGCTATTGCTCGGGCGCTACGGCGTAAAACTCCGATGCAGTGCCCACGCTGTAGTCGGGAGCGCATCTGAGTACAGAGCTTGAAGGGGCACTAAAAAGTGGCAAATAAATAAATAAAAATAAATGAATAGTAGCTCAAATACCTTGTATTTCACACACTCCCGTGAGCTGATAATTAAACAAAATAATGCGCAGACATAGACCTGCATAAAAGTAATTTACATGTATGTTTTCATCAGAGCTCGTCAATCTATCATCTATGCAGGATCACTTACCGGTTCTGCGGCGTAAGACACGATCTGGTGGATGGCTACTGGGACGGTGAGTATAAGACAGATGATGCAGGAGATGAAGACCATAACTGTCACCTGCAGCTCGTTCTTGTTCCCCTGAACAGCAACGGTGGACATCGAGTGGCGCAGACGACGAGCCTCGTATAACTTGAAGACAAGAGCCGTGTTAAAGACAATCAGACCACCGGTCGGCATGAATGAGTACAAGACAGCCGTGAACCATGGAGCCACGCGAGCCATGAAGTCACGCATGGTCGGATGAAGCGTGACGTCGCACCTCTCACCGGAGTCGAGTTCATATCCCCACAGAGAGTACAGGTAGATGGCGATGATTGGGATCACCATGGTGACAACGGTGACGATGGAGTTACGTCGCGTGCAGACGATCTTCGCTTTGAGCGGGAAGGTGACGACTACGAGGCGCTCCCCTGCGACGAACAGCTGGAGCCAGGCGGAGAGCGTGTAGGACGCCGAGAAGAAGAGGCCGTACAGCTTGCACATCGTGCGGGACGTGAGGCGGACGGCGAATCCGGTGACCGAAAACAGCCAGCCGTTGAGAAGGATCTCAACGAGGACAATTGTGTCGACGACGGCCAACGCGGACAGGAAAACAGCCACGGACGACCTGCGCATTGACTTTCTACGCATGACGACCAGCGTTAAGAGGTTGCCAAGGAAACCGATAAATATGACGCAGCCGAGGAAGACCGTCATCACCATGGTGATGCTGAGATCTTGTATCGAACGACTTTGACTGGCAGCCGTTAGATTGGAATCGGTGATGTTGTTGTGGACGCTCATAGCCACCGCCTGGCTGATGGGCTCTGTGTAGTTTCTAGCCATTTTGTTCTCGTGCTTTGAAACCTAGTGAAATTTCCTTTTCCTGGCAGGGCCGGATTAAGGTATGTTCAACATGTTCGGCCGAACAGGCCCCCAACACTTTAGGGGCCACACACATGAGAAACAAATTTTAGGGGAAAAGTTGTATATTTTTACGAAATTGCGACCAAATGACTAAAAAGAGGTTCTCAGTTGTTAAAATCGGCATGTTGCAAAGAAATTTCGACCCAACGACTAAAAAAGTAATCACATTTTTCAGTCGAAGATCCCCACGAAATTTTCCGAACAGGGCCCCCACATTTCTTAATCCGGCCCTGTTTTCTGGCCATGTTTAGGTCATGACAGTAGACGCAGTTGTATGTTGTTCGTCTTAAACAAGGATGATTTTATATTTTCTGGATGATGATCTATAATCTGTATTGTGGCTCACCCTTAACGCTTTCCCAATCACTATTCGTAATCGTAATCGTAATCTTCAAATTTCTAAAGCGCTACCCGAAAACCATGAGCAGGGCACGAGCTTATTCACGAGCGCTGTGTCCAGTCAGAGCGGTTGTCTAGAAGAATAGTCCGAAGGAGGTCGTATACGAAATGAAAATTAGAATCCCGCATGCCTAAAAGGCTTCCATGTCTTTTTAGTATAAAAGGTTCGCATTTCATAATTAAATTTATAATTATTAGGTTTCAGCAGATTTAAATCTAGAATTTCAACTAAATAGGCTAAGCATGTAAGTTTATTCTTTATTGACCAATTAGATCTGCTGACTGCACTTTGGTGAAAATTCATCCATTGTTTAAAAATGACACATAATCGCAATAGTAAACTTCAATCTTCTAAAGCGCCACTCAAAATCCAAGCGCATTATATAGCACCAATCTTTCATGCACGAACGCTGCCTCAATCCGTAGTCGTCGAAAGAGTAATTAATAATCTGAAGGAAGTCCGAGCCAGTTATCTCAATATTTCTACTAAATGCCATGGCATAGACTAAGCTTATAGGCGCATTGCATCAGCTTATAGACTTGACAACGGTTTATTCCTGTGCGTTCATTACTTTAACGTCTGATTAATAATTATTTAAGAAAGATTTACATGATATTAACAGTTCAACACCAAACTCCATAGACTAAAAGCGAAGACGTCAAACAGCAATATGCTACTTATATGTAATTTTCCAATTACATAATCATATACATGTAGGCCTAAGTAAGCAATGTTCTAACTGAATCGGAGAGCGCTTGGCTAATGGGTTCTGCCGTCTTCATCTCGCTATCCTATGTATACTAGTGTATAGCTCCCGCGTGAAATTTATACCATTCATAAAGTGCATGCATAGCATTGCATAGCCTACTAAAGATGACGAGGACGATGAAGGGGTGACTTCAGACAATGGAGTCTTGTTGCGCATAGAATAATCTCTTCTAAATAGCTAAGTGTCTGGTTGTTGAACCACGAAAGCAGGTATACGTTTCCTGCTAGTGTAATCCGTTTTCTCCTGCTAGACAAAATGTGTTCATGTGTTCGGTTTGCACTCACTCCGAGCATTGAATATCACCTTTGGGCTTCTCAAGTTCTCGCCACGTATTGTTAAGACGGCAGCTTTTCCAAACTTGGGTTCTGCGACACATCAAGGTGCCACCGAGAACGTTGTAGTCGTGTAACAGCTAGCCTAGATGACAGAATGGGTTTTTTTTAAACGTGGACATTACTGACATTATACAGTGTAGCTCCACAAAGCAGACCCTTATCTTGTTTGTGACAATACACCCTCGATCTGGAGTGAACTACCCTTAGTGACATAGGCGTACGGGAGATTTCAGTGGGGGCGAAGATTTTGCTTCCTCCCGAAAAACTAATCCAGAATTCTCGTGAAAAATACAACTTTTCCCAGACAAAAATTTGACGACCTTTTTAGTCATTGGGTTGAATTCTCGCTCGAAACACACTTGTGTCCAAAATTGCCGGAAAAGTTGACGACCTTTTTTAGTCATAAGGTTTAAATCTCGTGAAAAATATAGCCTGCTAGGCTACTTTGTTGCTATTTTTCCGGGTCTGCTTGCCCGAAAAACATACTTGCCCAAAATTTGGGGGAGGGCATTTACCCCCTCTGGTCTCCTATGCCTATGCTTAGTGATCCGCTTCCGTCATAGAACGCGTTCTCCAACATTACTCTCTCATCTTATAACGCATGACAAAGCCTTTATGCAGCTTCGTCGCAGCCAATAATTTGTTTCTGTTTGAAAGTGATGCAGCGACTCTTTTTGCACAGACGATGGTAAACTAAAGTCTACTGTAGTTCGTGTTCAATAACTTCGGAACGATATAATATAGCCAACTGATTAGTCAAAGTCTACCAAAAACAGATGAACGTTGACATGTGACATTTAGGCGATTTCAGCTGCGAAATGAGTACATTGACAGCACACTTTCGATGGTAAGCCTATGCGGCGACGAGGAGGACTGACCGCCTGACCGCCCGTCCTCATATGCCGAGGTAAAACAAATGAACACGCTAACGCTTTAGACCAATTCCCTCTCGTGGAAGAGGTTGCTGTTGCTGTACGTCTTCCATGTTTCCGCAAATACGTTATTGCGTTAGACATATTATTATCAGTCGCTAGGTGGCTCTGTCTGCTCGACATAAGCAAGGAGGCAGCACGAAGTGAGAAAGGAAGGAATACAGAAGGAGTGAGACTTGACGGAACGCATCACACTATACGTGGGCGGCAGAAGAAATGGATAGGACACATCTTAAGCAGCGACACTTTACTAAAAGACATCATTGAAGGAAGAATGGAGGGGAAAATGATGCGATGTAGACCGAGAACAGCTGTACGCATAAAAACCAACTCCCAGAACACTTTTATTATTAAATCAACATTTTTTAATAAAATAAAATTCAAACAGCTTAAGCGGTTGCAACTGACTCTCAGAAGGGCATGATAAACGTATTTTGAATCGCAGAAATAATCTAAACTGTAAAATTCTGCAAACAATGATCGCAAAGCAACTTTGCGGTGTGGCTGTCTGATTCTGTGTAATAAGTTTTATAGACTACTAGCTGTACCCGGCCACGCGTTGCTGTGGCAGAAAAGACCGTCCTCCCCCTCCCTCCCCTCCCCTCTCCACCCATCCCCTCCCATCCCCATCCCCTCCCCCTCTTCCTCCTCCTCCTCATCCACTTCCCTTCCCTTCCTCCTCCCTATACCCTCCCCATTCTCTCCCCCTTACCCTCCCTCAGCCTCCCTGCATCCCTGCCTTCTCCATCCCTCCCCTCCGGTCATTCCCCTCCCTCTTTGTCCCGCTCCCTCTTTTTTCTTTCCTCCATCACACCGTTCCTTCCCCCACGGCGATAAAGTTGGTCATTCGCGACCTTTGTGCGACTTTACAATGTGGTTTTGCGTTTCCGAAATCTCGCGACTTTCGGGCGACTTTACAACGTGATTTCGGGACAACGCGTTTTAGAAATCTGGCAACCCTGTGGTTTTGTTGAATTTGCAAATGGCGGTCGAACGGATTGCAAAGTTCCCTTTTTGTGGAAAAGATTGCGTTTTCTCGGAAAAAAGCATAATACAACACGGTTCTCTTGGAATGGAAGGTTTTGTAAAATATTCTAAACAATCGGTGCGTCAGTTTTCGAGAACACTCATAACAAACTATTGGAAAGTTTCATTTTTATTTATATAGATAAGCTTACAGTTTGCCTTTTCAGTTCAACCACGTTACCGTACTTTGAGAACACGTTTAGACAGACCACATTTGCACCGTTTAGCCTATAGGCTAAGAACGGTCTTGTGGAATGGAAAATAGGCTAAACATTATGACATTGTCTCCACATTTACGTGGTGCATCAGAAGTTTCAGAACTACGTCGGTTCGTTGTCGTAATCGTGTTATCTCTAATAATTCCAGACTTCAAAAGTGTCTTTCGAAAATCAAGCGCAGGGCACCAGCCTATTCACGAGCGCCTCGTTGAGCCCATAGAGTAAGCCCACACCCTTAAACATCTTCCAGTAACTTAGTCTAGGTTACAGATGATTTTTCTCCACAGACGTAGGCCTTACCAGCGCTGTGTGTATGTTCTAAAACATTGAACCATGTTCATTAGCGTGATTCAAGTTTCATCCAGAGAAAATATTTAATAAAATAGTCTACTCCATGCTGAGCGAAAGTAATGTCGCACGTCACAAATAGTATACATGTCTCGAATTTTACCACAGCGTTATAATAATTATAGCCTACGGTCTTCCTTAGCGTGCCGCGGATTCGCGTTTGTATTTCCTAATTGACATTATTATCTGCTTATTTTCTCGTCTCGTCTTCGTGAAAATACCTGTGACCTGTCTAAAGCAAATTCACAAGACATGTATACAAGGCTGTGTACGGCGTACGCAGACGTTAACCAACAAGACGTCTTTCGACATACTTATTCACATGACGTCTTTGAACTAACTTATTCACATGACGTCTTTCTCTACTTACTATTCAGCTTGTAACTTATAGCCCGCAGGGCCCTGACATTGTACGAAATATTCATCCCTCGCACAAGGACGTTAAAATCATCCCTCACACAGGGACGCTACTCAACAAAAATAGACTACTCTATTTTAAAAAGAAATCCACACATATTAAAAGGTTTTTCGACATAATATAAATTAAAATGGTCAAATGATGCGAGGATATGATCATTAGTCAATGTGTATTTTGTGTATTACCAGGATGTAGGTTATAGGCCCTACGTGAAAGATAAATAGCATTCCCATTTAATTCGTCTTAAATGGATCTCGTCGGATTTTGGTGCAAAAAATCGAATTGCTTTCTGTTACAGCTAGTGTTTACTTTTTCATTCTTCAAAATTAATCCTGAAATCAAAGATCTACAGACTGGATTCGATTTATTTACTTTATCACCTTACAATACATCGTATTCTTTCAACATTGATTTCAACTTAAAAGACTAAATTCCGGCAAGTGTCTGGTAGTTAGGCCTACGTGTAAGCGCTGGCGTCTATAGGCTATAGACGAAGTGATTGCATGAATAATAGCTACCGGTAGCCTACTACATGAGATCTATTATAGTAGCCTATTAGTAGGCCTATATATACTGATCGCTTTTGGAGCTGCTGTAGTAACCTTGGTTGCACCTTTATACGGTTGACCCCGTGACCGTCTAAGAGTATACCTATAAGCTTACTCGTATTAAGATGCATACAAATCTTTCTCAATGGATCAGCGTTACAAGATGTAATTTGTTGTTCACTGAAGGCAGGTCTTTACATTAATTAGACCAAAACGTGTAAGATTAATGCGACGTAGGCCTACAGCCTCCGAGAATAATTTGAGTTTACTGCATCGAAAAATTCTGTCACGCGTCAGGTACAGCGTTCGATAGTTCAGGTGTCTTTTTCATTTAATCGATAAATTTATGTATGTATAATATTATATGTAATTATGTATGTATGTATGAGCACTCGACCGCTATAGCACCCATTCGAGATGTCTATTCAGAAGAGCCCCCATCCCCCACCGACCCCCCCCCCCCCTCCCCCCCCCCCCCCGACTACAGCGCGGACGTTGAATCGGAGTTTCACCCCGAAGCACATGAGCAATAATTGCGAGCGAAGGAATGGACTTCGTCAGGGTCTCTATAGTCTCTACGCGGCGGTCGATTGAGATGAATTCGTTCTCGCAACCCTCCGGCTACAGAAGCACTGAATAATGACATCGAGCTCCAAGAGGAAAGGAACCACCTCATACATCCAAGTCCAATTGAAACATCATGAATTGCAGGAATCGCCTTCATATAATTATGGATGCGAATCTGTTTTTCTATATATTGGGCGATTTATATGGAGAAACAGGGCAAGGAGAAAAGGTGATGGTGCGAGGGGACACTGTAAGACTTTGGTAAGGAAACTGGAACGGGGAGAATGCAAGGAAAACGGCGGGAAGGAAAGGGAAAGGAGACATGACTTTCTACATTTTTATGGCATTACTAGACTGCTCCTACAGATCGGGCTGAATAAGTTTTCCAACGCTTTTACTGAACTTCCGTATTTGCGAAAACTGTAGGCCAGCCTACACACACACACACACACACACACACACACACACACACACACATGTCACACACACACACACGCACACGCACACGCACGCACACAAATATCGTTCAACTATGCGGAAGTAGCCTAATTCAAACCAAAGCCGGATCCGGTTCACATAAAGGCTAATGCCAGCATAAAAGTCTAGTAAACCCAATAACATGGTCATAATGCTGTCGTTATTGAATCATTACACAATTCAATATTATCTGTACCTAAAACTATTTATTTATTATTAGGCCTATCTTCCGCTACCTGATAATCGCCAAAGCTACAATATAGGATGTAAATACCTTTGCTACCTTTGCTCTTCATATGATACATTTGGACAGTATCTCTTCAATCGTGCTTTGTTGCTATATGCGATGATATAAACCTCCGAACGCTTTGGGGATGATTTAATGGATGTGAGAAGTTTGCTAATGGCTGCCTACATTTTTGCGAACTATGGGAGTTTGAACGTATAGACCTCAAACGCATATTGTTAAACTGAAACTATGAGTTTTACAGTGTACAAATTTTATGCAATGGAGGAAAAAGCTCCACCATTCGTGCTGAAACACCCCCCTGCTCATAAATATTAGTAGGACCATTGGTGCATGTTTAAAACGGGTTTTTCAGTTTTTCTCAAAAGACGTCGTTTATTGGTTTTTAAAAAATTTTCTTAATTTTATTTTTGTCTAATATTTTTTACGTTTTCATCGTACTCTCAAAAAATCAGCCAACTACCAGAGTTTTGAGCTTTCCGTCGTCTTTGCTGGCATTGGGCTACAGACAGTGCTGCTTTTACAACTCGGGAGATGCCTAATTTCCTATTCTCCTCCCTTATCCGGGCTTGGAACCGACGTGAAGAGCTTCCCCTTCGTGGCGGAGTCAGAATGCAGTTCAAGATGTAACAAAATCAAATCATGTTCCGTTTCAGCTTTTCTTTCGTTTTTCCCCGTAAATCGAGACTTTTCTTTTTTATTCCGTTTCCATTGGTTTCTTAACATCAAGGCTATTAGAAGGACCATTCATTACCGTGCCCTATCATATAGGTGCTTATAGCACCTGTATCGATACCGTACTAAGAAACTGATCCCCGACGAGTGTCGCAACAGTTCAGCTATATATAGTGTCGTCACACGTAGAGATGAAAGTCACAAATTGCTCTTTTCCCAAAGGCTGAGAACTAGAGCTTATTTCCTTCATCAGCGTATCGTTGTAAGCCAACCGATAGGTGTGCTGCGCCACTGATCTTCTCGAATGGCTCATTAAGAGCCTTACGCTGCAGTTTCGTATAGGCTAATTGCGCAACCTTAGTTACGCGTTCGAGAAGACGTAGACTTCTTGATTAACCACAAAGATCTGAGTTGTAAAGTATTTTTAATCAACGGAGGTAATTGTGTTCTGGTTCATTCTATCTCTTTTGATCTCTCTCCATGCAGAAAACATTAAGATTCTAAATCAGAGTTAAATTCTGTTCAACTGTTTCATTATTTTTACCAGAAAGGTTCCAAGTGATAACTATATAGAACCTACTATTGGATAACACGCTGGCGTAAAGAGCAAGCGGTAGCGAATTCGCGCTTCGTAGGGCGGACATGCTTCGTAGGCTGCTATTAGCACTGTCTAGGCCTATTAGACAGTCTGTTCTACATGTATTTGTAGCGCCCATTTGCCTGTGTTGTTCTGCAATCAAATAAAAATATTGCATAACATCAAGTGTATATTTATATAAATATAGATCTACACACGTGTTGATTTGTAGCGATGTATGTATGTATAATGTATATGTATATATACATGTACATGTATTATTATTAATTATTAATGTCCATCTCGCTGGTGTCTAACGCGCAAGTCATAATATATAATTATGTAAACAAACAGCGTAGCCCCACCAAAACGAAGCTGTAAACAGGTCAATATATCATATAGCCAACAGTTGGTAAAAGCAAGCCGCCTAAATATAAAACGTTTTTATAGCCCATAACAAAATGGTCCATACCATTAATAGCCTATAATATCGTATAGGAATGCATTAGTGAATGTTTATTGAATCAGATTTATTTATAAATTATTGTATATAATTATATATATATATGCCTAAATGTGCAATCTTTGGAGAAAATATTTTGCTCTGGTCGCCGTGGCAACATATTATCTACAGTGCTATTCATCAATGTTAATACACACTGTTTTGCTCATTATAAAGTAGGCTAAAAGAATATTGAATTTACGGAAAATACAATTAAGTTTGCAACAACAACCACACGCAAATTGATGCAATGACACAATGTCTTACGGATTAAATAACTTCAAAGCAACTAATTATAGCAATCATTAAATGCGTTCGTATGACAAACCGCGCAACGCAACACAATCAGAGATCAATATTTAGGCTATTATAGAACTCTACAGTCTACAGTAACTGAGCACACTCAATTTATGCATAGTCCATACAGTTCAACAACCTGTGGACGATGGCAACAAAATGACTTAATCACCGTCTCAATTTGAGACACAAGTGTCCACAGGGGTCAGTTGCAATCAAAACAAAACATCAATGTAGGCTAACTGGAGTCGTAATGTTGAATTTAGCAGGACAGTTAAAGTGAATAAGTTATAGTGGTAATGATGACTGGTATTTGCCTAGCTAGACTTCAAAGGAATTGTTCTTAATCGGACGAATCAATGGTTCGAAGTCCGATATAGATACAGTCGATCATTTGTAAAGTAATGTTGTTGATATATAGAACTCCATATACACGAGTCTTAGGATAGAAAATCCCGCGTAACTATTTACACGTCAGTCACTGCAGTCAGAAACAATTTCCAGTTTGCAAGTCCCTTAAACTTAAAGCTTTGTGCATTCTTCGATTTTACCGGGCATCTTTGGCGACTTCTGATCACTTGTTATCATCGTGGTACTGCTGCCGTTCCAACCGGAGATGACGCTGACGCTCAATTCTTCTTCCGTTGTAACCGGGCTCTCTGAAATTCCTCCTCCCCTTCCTCCTCCCATCTCAGCTGATGCGGTTCCATATGGATCGTTTGATCGCAAGGTGTCACAACAACAGCAGCAGCCGCCTCGTCCGCATCCGAAGAGATGTCGCAGTTGTTGGCGGAAACCAGCGGATGTGAGGACATAGAGGAAGAATGTTGTTCCGTAGCTGCACGACCAGACCATGTTGATGATGGTTCGGACGAGATAGAGCAGAGGAGTCATATTGTTGAACTGTAAACCACAAAAGCCATCTGCATGTTTCTTCTTCTTCAGGGCTTATATAGTGTAAAATAAGAAATGACTGAACGTCTCTATACCTCTTCAGGCTGTGCTGCTCAATAAGTGACAGAGCGGCGTTCAGATTTGAAAATGAGTGCATGGACGGCGTCCATGACCCTCCAGGCACACGCTCAACCCTGGTTTGCATGACTTGTACTGTTGTGTGTCTGTATGTACATGTATGTTTATATGAATGCATCTACTATATATGCGTGTTACATCATGTACGTCCAGCTCTACAGCATGCGAATTATAGAAACATAACTGCGCTGATTTATGGGGCGTTGGGGCGTGCAATGAGGACTTTACTAATCATGTTAGAACATTTCCAACTACAGAGAACCAACTACTGGATGTTCTCAATAAATAGTTCGGGTCATATGCCTATAGGAACTGGAACAACTATCCATAATAATAATTATAATTACCGGTACGCAATTACCGATGCATCTCTATATTAACCCTAATCATACCGGGATATTAGACAACTTAAACGTACCGGGTGAGGTCCGAACGGACCCCAAACATATTTACATACCAACTTGAATATATGCGCACATACATGCATGTATTATGTATATCTATGTATGTTTATATGTAGCCTAAGCAAGGATGTATGCATCTTTGTATCTATGCATGTATGTATGTATGTTTGTATGTATGTATGTATGTATGTATGTATTATTGTATTTATGCATGCATACAGTGGTGTGTGTATGTATAATACGTATGTATAATTTATATATATATATACATATATGTTTGTGAAAGTATGTATTGTATGCATGTATATTTGCATGCATGTATGCATTAATGCATGCATGTCTGTATGCATGCAGTATGTATACATGAATGTCTGTATGTATACATGTACACGTAAGTATGTGTGAATACACATATGTGTGTATATAAGTACGTATATAATCTATGTAAGCGTATACATACATATATACATACATACATACACACATAATGCATGCCCACATACATACATACATACATACATACATGCATGCGTACGTAAATACATACATACATACATACATACATACACACACATATACATACAAACATTTGCATACACACACATGCATACATACGTACCTACATGCATGCATGCATACATGCTTAGTTACATACATACATATATACATACATACATACATACAAACATACATACATACATACAATGTCTTACATACATACATACAAACTTCAATATAATAATTATATACACGATGAACAAATAATTGTCAAATATGTGTGTATTCATACATGAATGTTTGTGTGTCTGTTTGCATGTATGTATGTATGTATGTATGTATGTATGTATGCATGCATGTATGTATGTATGTATGTATGTATGTATGTATGTATGTATGTATGTATGCATGTATGCTTGCATATGTATGTGCGGGTTTTGCATGTAAACGTGTCTGAATATATGCTGGTATTCAGTTTGCATGTATGTGCATGCTGTTTTGATTTTATGTACATAAATTTGTGATAATTATATGAATGTACACATATATGTTTGTATGTTTGTTTGTGTATGTTTGTATGTATGCATGCATGTGTGCATGTAGGTACATACATACATACAATCCATTACATAACAGCATGCTGTTTTGCTTTTATGCCCATACGTTTGTGATAATTATATGAATGTATACATGTATGTTTGTATGTTTGTTTGCGTGTATGTTTGCATGTATGTGTGCATGTTTGTATGTAGGTACATACATACAAAACAGTGCCTTGACGAATTGTCCTTGAAAAATAGTCCTAGACCCAAATCTTGTAGTGCAAAGTTGTCGAAATCCAGCTCAACATTGGCTAAAATGGCATTTTTACGTTGGGGTCCAACAGAATTTTTAAATTAAAAATTCAAAATAATTTTTTTCTAAAATGTAGCTACAGCATATCAAGTAGGACAAACTTATTGACAAATTCATAAAATGCCGACTCTTAATCATTTATAGCACAAAAGTTGCACAGCACTTTATGTGCTTGGGGTCCGAAAAGACCCCACCCGGTATGATTAGGGTTAAATTAAAGACAAATTTAGCAGTGACTGATTGGCTATTAATCCCTGACGATTTTACTTTCCGTCTTCCAACTTATAGGCCTACAGCGCGCTCGGTGTATACCTGTGTATGCTACACACCGATGTCTCAGAATTTATGGTGCTGGATGAAAACTTGCACTGTGTCTAATTGTGCACTGAAATACACTAGTTAAACCTGAATGGTTTTTAGTTATTTATTTAAATAACCAGCTGCGATTTCTTGACTCTGCAGTGGTTACCCTGTCAACGGAACCTAATTTAATTATTCAGATGCTATTTGTTAACGAACCTGTCCATTTTTTTAAACCGAGAAGTCAACTTGTGACTTGAGTACGGTCATGTAATACTAGTAGACTGGTCAGCATGCATCAGATAACTACTGGCAGAGATGTAATTATAGGCGAAACCTAATTTAATTTTTCAGATGCTATTAATTTTGTTAACGAACCTGTCCATTTTTGAAGGCCAGTGTGTAGTAGACGCTGTAAGGGACCGTCAGAACCATGTAGACGATGCAGATCACCACGACTGTCACCGTGACTTGAGTCTCCCTCTTTTCGCTGACACTGGTTTCGATGGACATATGTCTACGACGATTGCGAGCCGTTGACAGCTTTGCGATGATGGCCGCGTTCAGACTGATCAACAGAACAACCGGAACGTAGGAGTAAGCAAACGAGCTCAACATTGGACCGACGTTCGACTGAAACTCATACCACTGACTTACAATTTCACACTGCTTTTCATCGTCAGCGTACCATGCAAAAACGTTGTACAAGAAGATAGCAGCGATTGGTACTGGCAAGAGGACGACGATTATCACGGAATTCCTGTAATTGCAGATACGTCTTGCACTCAAAGGGAACCAAACGACTATGAAGCGCTCGACACCAAGTGAAGTGACGTTCCAGGCCGAGTAGGTGTAGACGAAGTTGAAGAAGAACCGATGGAACTTGCAGTAACCGTCAGATATGCCGAGAAGGTTGATCTTAGTAACCGCCTTGAACCAAGTGCGCAGGGTGTATATGATCAGAACGCAACTGTCCGATGTGACAAGCGCTGATAGATGCACGGCTACGGTACTGTAGCGTAAAGACCTGTGGCTCATCACGATCAGCGTCAAGATGTTTCCTAATACACTGACTATTGTGATGATTGGATTCGAAATGGTGAAAATAGTGTCACCCAAACATTCAAGGTAGTCGCAGGTGTCTTGTACGGTGCTTCCGGCAGTTACGTTCCCTTTTGTACTCACGCTGACATTATCCTCAACATTTGAACAGTTTGTGCTATTTGCCATCTTCAATATAAGTTAAATTTATTTAGATAAATCACAACCTTTATCCCAGTCTTTATGATAGCTTCTTTCCACGTTGATAATAATTATTTTAAGATAAATCACAACCTTTATCCCAGTCTTTATGGTATCTTCTTTTCACGTTGATAATTTTAAGATAAATCACAATCTTTACCCCAGTCTTTATGGTATCTTCGTTCCACGTTGCTTAGTTTATGTCCATCACAAGATTGTGTTGCCTATAATATTATTATGGCTTACACACCTCAGCGAATGGCGCGTGTTACCTGAGAAGTCAACTTGTGACTTGAATACGGTCTTGTAATATATACTAGTAGACTGGTCAGCATGCATCAGATAACTACTGGCGAGATGTAATTATAGGCTGGTTTATGGCTGTGTCTGTGTGTTTGTGTTTGTGTTTGTGTGTGAGTGTGTGTTTGTGCATTTATCTTCTCCGCATGATTCGATGCTCAAGAGACCAATCGTCCATGCACGTGGAAAGGCTGTATCCATGCTTTATCCCTGCATGTGGCGTTCAGTAGTATTTAGGAGAGTTTTCCAAAGGCTTTCATAAATAGCCAGATAAGCACACTCATCTACCTCCATACATACTTACCTATGTATAATCACATACTTGCCTATCTGTGTGCCTAATTACTTACCCAAATGCATATATACATATATATACTTGAAGATGTATGACAATCAGCGTAGGCCTACATAACACACGCCTGCATGTATACATTAATATATTATACACACATACATAAAGGATGCATAATATTTAAAATATATCCACGTAAAGGCAGACATGCAGACTGACAGACATGTGTGCGTTCTACTGGAATGGTTAAACGGGAGGACGCACTTACATTTTGGTAGGCTATCTGAAGACTTCATGTCTAAGAATAATGGTGAAAAGGCGCAATTACATCACACACAGAGTGAACGATAGGTGGCGGTGCAGTGAAAATTGGTACAGAAGAAGTGGAACATGTTGATTGACACAATTTGAAATTGAATAAATAATTGAGTGTTGAACACCACCATTTGGCGACGAGGATCATCAATATCATAGGGCTCAATGCCCGTAAGAGTCCGACGCCACTCTCTGTCTGAGTCTGTCTCGCGTCATGCTGCCCAGCTTCAACTGGTCCAGTCAGCAGGACTGGTCCATACCATTAACATAATTTAACATCTTGGAGCAGCTAGACCACCTTGTCTGATTGAAGAGAATCATGGGAAAGAGTCATGAAGGACAACGTGGGTCAATAATGCCCGTATGTGTCCCACGCTCTCTCCTCCGACTCTCTCCACCGGTCTGTCTTGACCGGCCTGTGCATGTCTGCTCCACATCATGACATCTAGAAGCATCTGGGTCGCTATGTCACTTGTGTCTTGGTTTTTGCGGATTTCAATCGTCTTGGTCTTTTATTGCCAGTGTATCGCCACCCATCTGGCAGACCTTCCTCCTTTTGTCCGGGCTTAGGACCGGCGCAGGGACGTTGTTGGTTCCCTGTGGCGGAGGATGGATGCAGTTTAACGTCATGCCCAGGACAATGCACTCTAAACTCTAAAAAAAGACTCAGAAAAACGCTTGCACACTATTCGACCTGAAAAATGTAGAATTTTTACGTGCCCCCATATTTTCTCCGATCCTAGGAGAGTATCCGGCTATAATGGACTGAAGACGTGTCTATCGTGAACGTTTAATGACACCTCCTCATCATATCAATTCAAAATCACGCTATAGGCCTAATAGTTATGGCCCACGAAGACTCTAGATTCTGTCGAGCAACAGTTCGAGACTGCAGAGAGACACGCATGCACGATATTCTAAACGAAAAGTAAGATCTTTCTATACGTGCCACCTGCAAGTGTACGGTCATCAAAGTTCAAGGCTGAATTTTTCATTCCTTGACGATTATACGGAAATGCATGACCAGAAACGGAAGCGTATAAGGCACCCGTGTGTCAGCAACGCCACCAGCATTTCCTATTATCCCCGTGGCTATCTATAATTAACCACACAGCGAGGTATTAACGAAGGACTTACGGCGATCTATAGGCTACTGTCTCAGCTTTGAGAAATGGAAGCCCCGGCATAGAAGCGAACATGATTAATTGCAGATAATAATGACAGGTAGAAGGTGAATCTCAACGGAAACACCTTATTCTAATTCAGATGGACTTATTTTCGTCAGTGGAAGTAGCCTTGAACTGACATGTTCGCGAATAATTAGACTCCTAACCAGGGCTGTGTTAAAGGAATTTTTAGAACTGCACAACCCCTTCTTTTCCTTCCCATCCTCCATGGTAAATTACTTCCAATCGAAGGACAATGACCATTTTTGCAAGTTTTGACTGTACAAAAGTGCTTCTGCAATTGCAAAATCGATTTAGAACTGCACATTTTGTGTACAACTGCACGTTAAAAAAGCCCTGCCTTGAACTGACATGTCCGCGAATAAGTAGACTCCTAACAGTAAACATCTTTGGAGAAATTAACCAATAAACTTTTGGTTAGCCATATGGCCTAACGAGTTTTCATACTATAGCAACGCATTTCTACTAATCTACTGGACATCATGTAACTCAAGAATGCTGTGTCAAACACTAGACTAAGAGAAAAACCACATGAACCATGCAGTGTTTAATCTAGACGTGTCGGGAAGTCCTCCCCAAGGAACAACACCCCTCCCCAGAAAAATCGAACAGCTGTTTTTTAATGTAAAGTAAAGAGTTATCCACTGGTAGGATTAAGAAATAGAGGATAAAAGCAGAAGATCTACTAAAACAGAGTCATCAGAATACATAAGCCTGAAATTGTGACTTTACTACTGAAAAATGTAATTAAAACTTTCGTATATAGGCATGAATTTTCCCGCCGATAATTAATTCTGCGCAGAAATCCATGACCATAAACGTTATATCGCACCTTGAAGTTTAATTTTAAGAACTATCATGGAAGTAATTTATAATCCTTCCCATAAGTCTGAGTCTCTAAGCAGCTTTGCTTAAGTTTCTGTAGGCATATAAGCTTACCAAACGAAATGCTTCAAATCACAGCGCAAGCGCAGTCGATGATTTGCCAAAACAGTAGACGCGCAATTGAAAATAGAACTTGTATTACTTCTCTACTTTTAACGGAGATGCGCCTGCTCGGATACTTGTCAGACAGAAACCCATACGATGGAAGAACCGAGATAATTGTAATTATAGAATCTATCTTCCAGTCTGCTTCCTTCAAAATGTTACACATGAGTGTCAATAACACTGCTTTCAATCGTTTTGTTCACTCGTCTTCAGGCTCATTAAAACGGGATAATGCAACAAAGGATCATTATATGCTAGATGATATCTACGCCTTTCAGTAATTGGTATTTTCTTCGGTTACTTGGTCCATCATTTTCTGCAATGTAAGGCGCAGAACAAAAGCACCATTGAAACAAAATCAGTTCTACGGATTAGTCTATCTTTGAGCTATTATACAGGTGCTTCCAGTGACGTCATTGTAAAGTGTTTGGCTAACAAGAGAATTTAGAGAAAGTATACAGTGAGAGAGGAAGTTACAGCAACTATAATTATATTCTACAGTACAGGCTTATAAAGGTATTTAAGTATAGGTGATGCATATTGTATAGGAAGCAGGCAACTATTCCATCTTGTTGAAAGATGATGAAGTTCCGTTCGCAGTGTATGGTTTGGCTTCATACTCAGTGCATGTACTCACGCACGAGCACAAAGGTGGTCCATTACGAACCCATATGTGCGTCTTTGCGCCTGTACGTGAAGAACGGACGTCAATGAAGGAAATTTCCTTTGCCAGCGGTACAATGGAACAATGCTCATTAGTGACGGGTGTAATATGAGAAAGACTTCGGATGATTGTGATTTCGGCGTGCTACATCCAGAAAGAAGAATTACAGTGTTTTAAAAGACATAGTATAATAAAATATCATATATAGCCTATTAAATTGTAAAGTAAGAATTGCGTTGTTGGATTTTTTTGGTCAACTGAGACGATTCTGGATTCTGTCAGGATTCAGTCTGTCTGTTTTGGTCTCCGCCTCTGTCTGTCAACGTCTGTCTGCCTGTCTGTCTGACTTTCACTTCTATATGGCTGTCTGCTTGCCATATCACAGAATTTTATGCAAGCCGATGCTGGGTAAACGTGAGAAGATGAATAAACATGTGTCTGCTTACTTGCCAATCCGTCTCAATGGCAAACTCGTTCAATACGAAAAAAGTTTCTTAGACTCAAATCAGCAACACCGTTCATCTTCAAATGCAGGAGAGATTTAACACTATCAAAAATTATTGGCTCGTTTGTCATGAGTAACAAAAATCAATGTACTAAGTCACATGTGGATGCTAATTTTGTTTTTACTGCATATGCTATAGGTTACACGGGATAACCAGAGCCTTCTATTACAGTAATAGAAGGCTCTGGGGATAACTATATTAGCCCTAAGGTTTTTTCTGAACCGTAGTCCTTATTATACACAATTTAATCATGTCTACCAATCCTAAAGCTTTGTGCTTTCCTCGATTCGACCGGGCATCTTAGGAGACTTTTGATCACTAGATGGATTCGTGGTACTGCTGCTGCTGCCGTTCCAACCGGAAATAACGATGACGCTCATTTCTTCTTCCATTGTAACCGGGCTCTGTGAAACACCATCTCCTCTTCGTCCTCCGTCTTCTGCTCCCGTCTCAGCTGATGCGGCTCCAAAGCAGCGGCAGCAGCCTTGTTTGCATCCGAAGAGATGTCGCAGTTGTTGGCGGAACCCACCGGAAGTGAGAACATAGAGGAAGAATGTTGTTCCGTAGCTGCACGATGACACCAAATTGATTATGGTTCGGACCAAGTGGAGCCGAGGACTCAACTTTACGTACTGCAAGCAAAAGTCGTCTGCATATTTGTAAGGAATTAGGTTTGTATATAATGTAGGCCTGCATGCATATTTAAAATTATATTATATATATATATTCATATTTAAAATTATATATACATACATTCATCATTCATTCATTATAGAGATTTATTTAGCGCCCTTCCAAAGGTTACTACTCAGAAGCGCTCCCGATCCAGCCTCGGCTGAAAAGTACTGTTTTAAGGCTGCGATTAAACGCATCTGAGCATACATCCTATATCCGGGATATAGGATAGTGAGAACCCATTCCATATCATAAGGCCAGTAGCAGACAAAGCACGGTGTTGTCTAAGAGCAGTAGCCTACGTTCGTGCTCGGGGAATGAGGAGTTCGTCCTGAGTGGAAGACCGCAGAGTACGACGTCCTTGGAAAAACCAAAGTGGAGTGACGTAGCTCTTGAAAATATACAGGAGCAGAACCCAAGAGGCACTGTCCCACCCAAAGCAAAGACCCGGTATATAATTCGCCTTGGGATAGGGAGTCAATGCAGGATCCCCCGCATGTAATCGGCGACATTATCAAATTTGTGTATACATGTATGGCAAGACCCGCTCCAAGTACCCCAACAGTAAAGACGGGAGACCAGCGTAGAGAGCGCAGCAGTAGTCCAGATTTATAATTTTGTTATTTAAACAACGAAATTCAAAGTTCTAAAACTGAAAATTGCCAAGGTGTCAATGACAGACAAAATGTGTACCCAAACACTTTGATAGTAAGGTTTAGAATATATAATCACCGCTTGCTTTATAAACAGCAAAAGCGCAGAAACTAAGAGTTATTGAGAGTTCTGAAACAAGCCGTCGATGAAAAGAGATCGGCTCAATGTCAATATAATAATTGTCCTGGTTTGATTAAGAAAAGGCAATGACCTCCCAAATCTCCGGAACCCGATGGATTATCATGTGTGGAGAGCTGTGCTGAAGAAAAGCCACATTCTGCGTTCAAAACCAACAGCGATAATATAATTATATTGGCGTTGATATGGCAAACTTTATGAACTTTTTGGCCCACCCTCTACATGCATCTTAACTTCTTTTTGAACCTTTATCAGATGCAGTGAGGGATTTGTTCCCATAATAAACGACTATCTGAATAGTCCATTGAAAAGGCGCTATACAAATAATTCATCTAACGAATGAATGAATGGTTGGATGAATAAGCGCATCGATGATGAAGCGTTTGCTTGAATTGACGATGCACAGAGATAGTTTTGGTTTTCAGTCAGATTAACAATGCGTATACCCTATACTTGTGCCATTGCATCATTGAAGTTGACAGAGAGTAGCAAGCGGAACAATAGAGCGTATAATGTTATAATCAATTTGTTTCTGTGCACCAACCTCTCCAATTCTAAAGACCAGCGTGTAGTAGATGCAAAGTGGAACCGTCATGATGACGTAGAAGATGCAGATGGCCACAACAGTCACCGTGATTCGTGTCTCTCTCTTCTCACTGACACTTGCCTCGATGGACATATGTCTACGACGATTGCGAGCCGTTGACAGCTTTCCTATGATGGCGGCGTTTAGACTGATCAACAGAACAACAGGAACGTAGGAGTAAGCAAACGAACTCAACATCGGACCGACGTTCGACTGAAACTCATACCACTCACTTACCATGTTGCACTGCTTTTCATCATCTACGAACCAAGCCCAAAGGTTGTACAGATAGAGAGCAAGGATTGGAATTGGCAACAACACGACGATTATGACTGAGTTCTTGTAGCTGCAGATACGTTTTGCGCTCAATGGGAACCAAACGACTATGAAGCGCTCGACTCCAAGTGAAGTGACGATCCAGGCCGAGTAGGTGTAGACGAAGTTGAAGAAGAACCGGTGGAACTTGCAGTAACCTTCCGATATGCCGATGAGATTGATACTAGTAACCGCGTTGAGCCAGTTACATAGAGTATCCATGATCAACACGAAACTGTCCGATGTGGCAAGAGCCGACAGATGAACGGCTACGGTACTGTAGCGCAGAGACCTACGGGTCATCACTATCAACGTCAGGATATTTGCCAGCACACTGACGACTGTGATGATTGGATTAGAAACGATAAAAATATAGTCGCCCAAACACTCATTGTATTCGCAGGTGACTTGCTCGGTACTTCCACCGGTGATATTCTCATTGGAAATAGCATCAACCGTATCGTCAACATTTGAAACGTGTGTGCTATCTGCCATCCTGAATGCAAGTTGAATGTGCACGATACCACAATCTTGATCCCGCTATTTATGGAATAGACCTATCTCCCTTCCACGTTTTGATAAATGTATGCCTGTCATAGGATGGCATTGCGTGTTGTGACCTGTCGCCTACATCCATACTTCGACGTGTGACGCGTGTTAGCTGAGAAGTGACGTTGTATGGGTTTCAAAATAATGATCGAGCATTACTGACGACCGGTCAGCGTGCATCAGGTAATTGATCATTAGCGAGATGTAAGGTCTAATTAGGCGGACTGTGGCTTCACGTCGTGTCAGTGTATCTGTACCTTTCACTCCCTTTGCGTGATTCCACGTCCAAGAGATCAAAACGTCCTTTAATTTGGCGGCAGATGACTGGCAGACATCTTTCCAGCTTAGAATCCAAGGAAAGTCTCAAGGATCATTTATTCTTCTTCTTTAGGTATACTCGGCCAAGTGGCAGGTCCAAACGTCCAATGTCTCCATCTTTCCCGCTGTTGTGCTATGTACTTAAGCTCTTTGTATCCCTCCGCCACCATCCCGTCCAGCAATTTTTGTATAGGTCTTCTTCTGCACCTATTTCCCTCTAGTCTGTCTTCAATTTCTAATCTTCCTTCATTGCTGAATGAACGTACAATCTGATTGATCTTATTATAGCTCTATAATAATGGGGTAGAAAGAGACCGGCTAATTTCGGAACTCCAATCAGAGAGAACCCGAGAAAGCTTTCGACGTTGCCTCCGCGGTGGAGCTACTAAAACTCTTCGTATATTAGGGCCTATACGAAGAGTTTTAGTAGCTCCACCGCGGAGGCAACGTATATATTTAACCGTGACCATTGTGTTTTGCGACCCTACAAAAATTACGCGTGCGCCTATCGGTCCATATGGAAGGACATAAGACAAGTGGGCAATGGGGTAGAAAGAGACCGGCTAATTTCGGAACTCCAATCAGAGAGAACCCGAGAAAGCTTTCAACGTTGCCTCCGCGGTGGAGCTACTAAACCCGGGTTTCTCAGGTTCTCTCTGATTGGAGTTCCGAAATTAGCCGGTCTCTTTCTACCCCATTGCCCGCTTGTCTTATGTCCTTCCATATGGACCAATAGGCGCACGCGCAATTTTTTAGGGTCACAAAACACAATGGTCATGGTTAAATATTTAGCAGAAACTTGAAAAATACCTAGCAGAAATTGAGAACATAGGTATTCTTTATAGAGGCTTCTAAATGTAAATTGCTTAATTTCACTTTGTGTTTCTTTGAAGTCATTAAAGATTTAGAGCAAAAGAATTATTTTTAAAAGTTGGTGGCCCAGAGGTAGTGCCCCTCTAGGCTCTTGCCCTATTTGTAGGCTCCCATGCATAAAACTATACAATTTAATTTATTTTTGTGACACTCTTGGAAAGCAACTTTGGAGGTTCTTAAAGGCGCTTCATAAATTCATCAACAGATACATGCTTGCACACCTACCTCCTAACCCATCTACAATCTACATCACCTATTATTTACCTGCATCATCATCATCATCATCATCATCATCATCATCATCATCATCATCATCAATCTGCCTAAATGTACCTATACAATCATGCACGAAATAGACACATTATATGTAAACATACATGTCAGCATATTTTCACGAGCGAATAATGCATACATGCATAGAGCAGCATAATATTTTTAAGCCTGTGCACAGAAGGACAGACAGACAGACAGACAAGCATACATGCGCACATACGCACGCAGACAATTCCCACGTGGGCTCATGGACGCACACGTCGCACAGGTGTTCTAACAACATAAACTATAAATAACATCGTAACGAGGAGTAAAGTTTACCTGAATCTTTCTCTGTTTTTTTGTTGTTGCTGATGAAGGCGTATTCATTTCCGTCAGTTGCACTTCAGAGACCCAACTATAATAGATCTAATAATAATTATGATTAGGCCTATGATTCGTTTGCGAACATCCTATGATCCTAAAAGAGTCGTGTAGCCTATACAATGTGAATAGGAGAAGATGTGACTGAAGAAACCTGCCGCAGGCGACTAAAGGTCTAAAGCCATTCTCTCACGTCCACTCTCGATTATTTTACAAGCATATAATTATAGGCATTAGGCACTACCGCATTACAGAACCCCTGCGCTGACTTGATAAATCTTGCTATAATGGCTCTAAAAAAATTCGTTGGCTAATTTAATGCGTCGTTTGTAATAGCAAATAGCCTACTTCTTTCACTTCTGTCCATTCATTCATCCTTCCACACATCTGTCGCTCCTTCCTGTGTCTGTCTGTCTGTCTGTCTGTCTGTCTGTCTGTCTGTCTGTCTGTCTGTCTGTCTGTCATCATTATCATCATCATCATCATCATCATCGTCATCGTCATCGTCATCATCATCAAATGACGTGTCGATGGCTGGTACTGCGATGAGACCTGAAATAAATACGTAAACTCAAGAGACTAGGAAGAGAAAGAATGCATGCTCATCTTTCGATCTATTTAATATTAGGCCTATAATAAGCAGACGAATTCTGCGTTTAATCCGATTTCTTTACGATGCAACTCATGTAGCTTTCGCTTGATGGGGCTACTGTCTCATCATGACTGTCCTGCCACACAACGTCGCTTTCTCCACAGTCCTTGATGACAATGTCTAAATCTACAAGCATCTACATTATCTCATCTTCATCCTCCTACTCATCATCATCATCATCATCATCATCATCATCATCATCATCATCATCATCATCATCATCATCATCATCGTGATCATCATCGTCGTCGTCGCCGCTGCCGTCGCTGTCGTCGTCGTCATCATCATCATGCGAGCGCCTCTGATTAGGTTTCTTGAAGATATATAAATTCACGATAAGAATGAATGAATGAATGAATGAATGAATGGATGAGTAAATAATCATCATCGTCGCCGTCGGCGTCATCATCATCATCGTCGTCATAATCTTCATCATCATCATGATGATCGTCATCATCATTATTATAATCATCATCATCATCGTCGTCGTCGTTGTTGTCGTCATCATCATGAACATCGCCATCAACATCATAGTTGTCGTTGTCAAGCTGTAACCACCCCACATGAGAGATAACTGGAGGCCGGAATGGAAGCACGGAGGATGAAAGCAAACAGATATGAGCCGATGGAGGCACAGAGAGACTGGAAGGTCAGGAAGGGCATGGAAGCATAGGTGGAGATGGAATGATTGTCGAGAGAAGGTAGAAGGGACAGGAATGAAAGATAAATGGGTGGCGTTGGACTTGGAAACGGAGACCAGAGACAGTATTTGGAGGCTATCCCTATGCTCCGATGCATTTTGTAATCTGAAGTTTATCCCGCTTTCACTTCAGAGGCTTTAGTTTATCCTCTCTTCGGATGATTAAAGGGAAAAATGATGAGCAACATCGATTTCTGCTAAAGGAACATCGCACCGAACTAATAATGCACAGATGCTCTAAGTGAGCATCTGTGCATGAGAAAGAGCGCGCAGGAGAATTTTAAGATAATATTTATGTGACAGAAGATGCATGAAATGAAGAAGTCACTTTGAAACAACTCTTTCCGAAGATGAAAGATTGAAAATCGTCCAGAAAAGACATCCGGACGAGTCTGTAACACGGCAGGATGTTGATTTACAGTTCAGTTTACCCCTTTTCCTAGCTCTCCCTCCACCCACCCGTCTCTTCATCCATTCACTCCCTCCAATGATTCATTTCCATGCAGTCATACCTTCTCAGTCATGCATCATTGTCGCTTCATTCTCCCCCTCACATTTCTGAATCCTCCATTTCTCCTTGCATCTTTCCTTACATAAATATCATCTACAATTTTTGCCTTTTGCTTGTCTGTAGGCTATAGTCCGCTCTTTCTCATTTTAAATTCTTACGAACCGCAGTCCTCCAATCCTTAAGATCTTCCTAAATTCCTAATAGGCTACCTATATAATTCTTCTACTTCCTTTTCTCTATCTCTCACTATCTCTGTCTGTCTGTCTGTCTGTCTGTCTGTCTGTCTGTGTGTCTGTCTGTCTGTTTGTCTCTTTTACTCCTGCAGTCTCCCCTGAACCTGTTATCCTATATTTCCCGGCTTCGTCTTCCCTGTCTCTCTTGCATTCTGCGCATGACAGTTATTCTCCTGTTTCAATTTTTTTTCTATCGACCTGCCTTTAATCATGGAGTGCATCTGAGTGCTTGTAGCCACGTCAAGTCAGATACCTTCTCGTTTCTTTTCTTGTTCTGTCTACTATAGGCTTAGTCCTAATGACTTCTGCCTATCAAATTTGTTTTGATTGGCCGCATGTGAGTAAGCTAGTTCCCGCAGCGCGCCTTCGTGAACGCTGTAGAAGTTCCGAGTTTACGATTACGATACTGTTTTGTCTGTATACATGTAATTTTCACTATAATTGTCCTAAGACCCAAATTTCAACTTTTTCAAGCGCCCCTGAGCTGTCTCATTTACCTGCACCAGCTAGACGCGCTGTTTAATTCTAATACACAGTAGGCTTATGCCATACCATGCTTTATTTAACTTAAGACTCGTCGCTGGATTTCCATTTCTTCAGTTCTAAAATAATTGTCTGACTCATCGCTTGTCGAATATCGTGTGACCCACACTAATATTGAACTATTTAGACCAGAAATCGCTTTATTTAACTTCAAATTTCTCCATTTCTATAGCGCCCCTTCAACCTACTCAGAGGCGCTCCCGACTACTGCGAGGACGCTGCATCGGAGTTTCACGCCGATGCGCCCTAGTAAATGCGAGTGAAGGACTTGCTCAAGGTCCCAAAACGGCGGCTTGAGGTGGATTCGAACCTGCAACCCTCCGGCTGCAAGGCAACGAACATACCCACTAGGGTGTGTCAATTTTTAAAAGGTCAAAATTTTAAAAACGGCTAGGGATAAAATAGTGCATTTTCATGTGAAAAGTCAAAATATAAGTATAAAATTTGTCTGCAATGAGATTTAGCTACTTCAATTTGCAGTTGAATTTTCGTGAAAATACGAAAATAACCTGCTTTAATATGGAGTTTGCAGAAATATTTTTAAATGCTCTAGAATTTAAATTTTTGCCTGTTAGAATTTTATGTATATTGTTTGATGTTTAACATAGTTTATTTAGTGATTTGTACCCATAAATTAATTATCAATCTGTTGTACAATGTGCGCAACATAATAATAGTATTGCAACTAATTGCATGTTAGATTGTTCACAGTCACTGTTTGTGTGTTCCTTAAATTAGATAGTCAAAATGTACAATATAAAAGCAAGATTGCTAGTTTGGACTCACTTACATCACTTAGTAGGTTCAGGCAGACAGCTTCCTACAGCTGAATTACCAACTGTCACGGATGTCATTAGATATGGGCTATACCTGAGAGAGATGAGTGACCAAGACAGACGAAATTACAGTAATGACCAACTTGTCACTGACTTAATGACTGGAGTTCTTGCTCAGTGGTGCAAAGCAAATCCTAAATTCACTGGGCCAGTCATAAACGGTCATACAAGAATCAAAGCAAAGTTGAAATCCACGTGGGAGCAAGGAGACAATGTGTCTTCCGGCAGAGCGAAGTTGGAGGAGAAAGATAGGTTTGTGGAAAGGCTTGACAGACTCGTGGACACTCTAACCTGTAAGTGTGACATAAAGAGTTTCACTGATGTGGGTTGCAGTTCTTCCTGTGTTGGTGGAGTGCACATATTTTGTGACTGCAGCAGAGAGAAAAAATTCCTGTGATTGAGTTAGCTTTCATCAGAGGTCAAAGAGAAAAGGTTGGAAGTATTTGACCTCATCAGATAGGACCAGTTGACCTCCCAGAAACTAGAAAGCAATTGAAAAAAGGAGAGTGGAGAGTGATAAGCAAAGTTTGAAGACGAAGTTTAGCAGAAGGGCATAAGTTATATTTTCTTTGATGGGCCTCGAGATGAAACCAAGATCATGTTGAAAGCAGAAGAGAATGGCAAAATGTATCCAGGTCTGGTGAAAGAAGAACACATTGCAGTTTGCATGGAACCAGGAAGCAGATATCTATGGCATTTTGTCCCTGCAAAAGCAACTAAACAGATATCACATGCTGAAATAATTCCCGACAATCTGGTTGAGTGGTTGAAAGAAAGAAAAGCAGATAAAACTCTTCAAGCTATTGGAGGTGATTCTTGTAATGTAAACACTGGTTGGGAAGGAGGAGTAATGCATTATGTCGAGGAGAAGCTAGAAAGAAAGCTTGTGTGGTTTGTGTGTGATCTACACACTGAAGAGCTGCCACTGAGACACCTATTTACTGCTCTAGATGACAAGACACTAAGCAACAACAAGTGGTCAGGACCATTAGGAAAAATGCTGGATTCTGCTACTGAGCTGGACATCAATCCTGCTTTCACAAAAGTCTCTGTTGGTACTGGTCTCACTCAGCTCAGTGATGAAGTAGTGAAAGACTTAAGCACAGATCAGAGTTATGGCTACAGGATTGCTACTGAGGACAGAAAATTTGTCAAAGGATCTGGGTCTGTTGGAGATAGGACCTGTCTCCCACAGCAGGTGACTCACAACAGCTTTGAGATTCATGAGAATCTGGATATTTTTATGCATAATCTACAAGGAATGAATATGAACAACTTGAGGATGATTGTGGAGTTCTGTGTTGGAGTATACATTGTTAACTGGTTCAACATAAAGATAAATAGCAACTGGAAACAAGGACCCAGGCATCTTGTTTTCCAGCTACAACTTATTAAAGAACAGAGTGAAGAGGTGAAAACGATTGTCATGCCTACAGTGAAGAGGTCTGCTTGGTACAGTTTTAGTGAGTGTGTGCTGCAAGCAATGTTGTGTAGTGATAAGGAAGAGGAAAGAAGAGATGCAGTGGAGAAGATAATGAAGATCATAGTTGAAGGAGATGAGACAACACAGATAACCGAGTGAGACCCAGGAGAACGCCAAACATCAATCCTGAAGCGACTACAATCTCGCACCTGATTGACTGGAGCTGTGGAGTCTCTGAACCCCCTATCGCCTGCATCTTAACAACAGCAGAGATCAAGGCACTTGTAGGCAACCCAATGGTAGTTCCCAACTGGCCGTCGCACACACAGTCTGTGGAAAGTTGCGTAAAAAAGACAACCGAGGCTGCTAGTCACGTGTACAGTCGCGAGAGGAGGACCCACTACATCAAAGGTCAAATGGTCAGCAGAGAGCCCAAGGGCCGAAACAGAAGCAAGCAGGACATGATGTCTTTGGTTGATTTTGCACAATTTCGTTGACTTGATGACAAATGGCATTTGATATGACATTGTGTGGCCAAAGTTTTTCCCCCAGCTTTATTGTGTGTTCAAATCAAATGTATGCAATTTATAGCTCATTTCAACTGTAAATTGAAGTAGCTAGCTCTCCATAAAAACTATTTCTGAAGCTATATTTGGATTCAGCATGCAAAACTGCACACTTTCATCACTAGCCGTTTTTGAATTTCAAAATTTTTGGATTTGACCCCTCAAATTGACACACCCTAATACCCACTACACCACCGCGCCCCACGTAGGCCTATTCATGAATCGATGTGAACTAGGCCTACTTGCACATGCAAGTCTATTATAATAGTGCAGAGTAGATCATCATCAGAGTAATTGGGGTTCACGCGTTGATTAGTGGCAGACGAGAACCGGAAACATGTAACGGATATTGCAAAGTAGAGAAGAGTCAAGACGTGTTTGACGCACCTTTAACACTATGAATGACACTTCCTCCGGAAAAACTAATCAGTGCCATCGCCCGTGTTTCGCCACAACTGCGGTTCCACGGATTCAATAGAACACGAAGACGTAAGAAGCTGTCTGTCTGTCGGCTGTGATGAATAACATAATTTTATAGTCGTAGTAGTAGAAGACTAATTGAAGCAGCAGTTTTAGTTGTAGTAGTAATAGCAGCAGCAGCAGTAGTAGTAGTAGTAGTAGTAGTAGCAGTAGTATTAGTAGTATTAGTAGTAGTAGTAGTAGTAGTAGTGGTAGTAGTAGTAGTAGTAGTAGTAGTAGTAGTAGTAGTAGTAGTAGTAGTAGTAGTAGTAGTAGTAGTAGGAGTAGTAGTAGTAGTAGTAGTAGTAGTAGTAGTTGTAGTAGTAGTAGTAGTAGTAGTAGTAGTAGTAGTAGTAGTAGCAGCAGCAGCAGTAGTAGTGGTGGTGGTGGTGGTGGTGGTGGTGGTGGTGGTGGTGGTGGTGGTGGTGGTGGTGGTGGTGGTGGTGGTGGTGGTGGTGGTGGTGGTGGTGGTGGTGTTGGTGGTGGTGGTGGTGGTGGTGGTGGTGGTGGTGGTGGTGGTGGTGGTGGTGGTGGTGGTGGTGGTGGTGGTGGTGGTGGTGGTGGTAGTAGTAGCTGCTTGCATGAGACGGTTCTCATCATCTTATAATTGATGGTTCAATAGCACCTAGAAGACTCGTTGTATCCTACATGAAAGAAGCCAAGAGGCAACTTAATTTGTCATTTATGAGGAAACGATACGTCGACATTTGATTGATCATGCGCTGCTGATACCTTCGCGGATGAATACCATAGACTTGTATGAAGTAGACGACCACGCAGGTGAAACTCTTTCCATCCGATGACGTCAGAGAATAAAGACGCCTGTGTCGAAACGAAGCGTGCGTGACAGTGTGACCATAGACTAATAGTCAACTTCAAAGCATATCACAGAAATAATAATTATTTATCGGATGCATTAAATAAGCAAAATTATATAGGGCCTAGACCCTGTATGCCTAATGAGGTCGATCTAAAGACAAGATTTTGCCCATTATATTCGGAGTTTTTATGATAAATCAACTTCGCGTCAACGTACCATCGTACATGCTTGTCCTCAGCTTAGACTTTATTTAATAACGTTGCATGATAGATTTTTTTACCAACGAGAGTAACATCTAAAACGTGCACTAATCTGCATTCCACGTCCAATATATAGTTTTTTTCCACACGTAGGCATAGGCTACGTCACAGCTCTTTTCCCACTGCGCTCTAATACCCAGACTTTAATTGTCACAGATAGTTAGTTGGTTACTTGATATATCTTACATCATGTATTTCGACTGTGGAATAGCAATATTCAAGCCGTAGCCTACCTGTTAGACATGAAATTTATTGTAATCGAAATATTATGTCTATCATGTGAATGATCAGATAAATCTGTCTGCGATCCAATCCATCAGAACTTACATGTACCGTCTTGTAACCGATAAAGTTTCCGGACTTTCGTGTTTCATTACGAATTCATGAGTTGCTTGCTGTATAAGTTAGTTAACTCAGGTAGCCTATAGGAGCGAACAATAAATTCCCATGCTATGTAGCCTATAGCGCCACTTCAAGCTCTCTACTCAAGGACTCTCCTGACTACAGCGCGGACACTGAATCGGAGTTTCACGCCGAAGCGCACAGGCAATTGCGAGTGAAGAGTCCCCGCGCGGCGGCTTGAGATGGATTTGAACCTGAAACTTTCTGGCTCCAAGGTACCGAATCGGCAAACCCACCACTACATCACCACGCCCCACATATGACCTTGCGTGAAATATACAGGGTGCGCCAAAAAAGACCCATCGCAGAATTGTTTCGCCTTCCTTGATGATGCTGTCACAATCGATGACGGCCTAGATATCAAAGGCCTACGTACATGAGGAGCGCAACTCAGTCGCAGTTCTATAATAATTAATTTAACAATGTCTTTGATAAAATAATGTTCGCATCGGTGAAACAGAGACCAGCGCCACCCCTCCACAGTTTGAAAGGCTGAAACAGACACAGAATATGTTTCAGATGCCTAATCGTCTTCCAAGTGATTTTATTGACCTCGACAACGGCGGCTTCTTTCCCTGGTAGCTGGTTGTGTTACATATTTGATTGACTTGGTATAGCAACGGATGTTTGATGTGCAGATATACGGCTTCCTCGTTACCATTCGTTTGCCTCAGGTCGCTATCAAATGCCTTTGCTTGATTGCTATCGATGCGCTCGGGTCGTGTGACACGTCGTGTTCTACCGACCGCTATATAAAGTTCACGTACCACAGCTAAGCTGCTCCTAAGCACAAGGCCTTTGTTGGGTCCACACTCCACACGCAACACGCTGAGGAAAACGCTGCAATACGAAACGGACCACCTTTGGACTATAGTCTACTCCTGCGGACAACTCTATTGACGCATCGTGAATAAGCTGGTGCCCCGCGCTTGGCTTTCGAGTAGCGCTTTAGAAGTTTGGAGAATACGATTACGATTACGATATCCTTCTTGTTCCAATACTGGAGATTAAGATAAACTTGAAAGTTCATAATATTATAAAGATGGAGACTACGTTGCCCGTATCAGCAGCCTTCACAGAAAACAAGACGGAAGCCTCATGTATAGGAAATGGATATTACGGAAATCAAACAACTGCGACATCAACCATCCTCAACATTTACGAAAACTTCGCGTATTTGCGCGTCATAGCCGACTATATCTACATCGTTTCCAGCTCAATCATCACAGTCCTTTGTGTTGTTGGAAACTCACTGACCTTGATGGTCATGACCCGGAAAACGTTCCGCTTCAGTTCGGTGGCCGTGTATATGTCGGCAATGGCTACATCCGACACGCTGTCCATGATCATGGACGACCTGAACAACTGGATGGAGGCCGTTCCGAAAATCATGCTACTCGGGATGTCTAATGGTTTCTGCAAGTTCCATCGTTTCTTCTTCAGCGTCGTCTACACCTACTCGGCCTGGATCGTCACTTCCGTTTGCATTGAGCGTTTCATCGTCGTCTGTTTTCCATTCAAAGCAAAACAGATCTGCAGCTACCGAAACACCGTAGTTATCGTGTTGGTTCTGCCTGTTCCAATCTCCGCCATCTACCTGTACCGTCTGTGGGCTTGGTATGCGGATGGTCGTGATTGCCTCATGGAATCCAGCTGGTTCGAATTCCAGTCGTATTTCGGTCCGTGGATCAGTTACTTCGCCTACTCGTATCTGCCCGTCGTCATCATGATCGTTCTGAATGCTGCCATCATTGGGAAGCTGACGATGGCTCGCAATCTTCGTAGCCACATGTCATTAGACTCCAGTGCCAATGAGAAGAAGGAGATTCGCATCACTATTACGATTGTGGTCATCTGCATCTTCTATGTTATCATGACGGTCCCACTTGGCATCTACTACACGCTGGCCTTCAAATATGGAGAGGTTCGCTTATGGTTAATTGGCTAATTTTAATTTGTTATATTGTTAAATGTTAGCTGTTAATTCGTTACGCATAATCGTTCTTTTATGAAAGAAACCTCGAGGAAGGTACAGAATAGGCATACAATAATAATTTATTGTTAGCCTACCTGACTCTACAATAGACTTTAGAATCGATTTGCGAGGATGAAAGGAGCAGGTGCAGAATTGATATGTATCGGATGCATCATCGGCTGAAGTATTTTGCTGAAGATCAACCATTTGGTCTGCAGCATAGAAAAACAGTTGCTGTCAGATCTGCACTTAGAGAAATGACGTTGCAGCTTACGTAGGTCCTATTTCTTTTCAAATTCCTGTCCAAAGAATTTAATGAAACTCTAAATTAGTACAAATTTCGGCCATATTTATGAGAAAATTTTCAGTCCCCAGAGTGCATTAAGTCGTTTGGTATAATTAAGGCGTTAAGAGCAGAAATAGGCTAACTGAAGGGCGTAGACCTATTCAAATGAGCCCTTAACCGACCGAGGGCATAGAATTTCCCCAACATTTACTGCACTAGGCCTATAATATGAATGTTCGGTAATGTGTTAACCTTAAATGAGTCCTATTTGTATGGCATACACAATACACATAAACCTATAGGCGTAGCATATAGCCTACATTCGCATATGCACAATACCACATAATATAGGGTCTAAATATTACATATTTTATTATTTATAATATTACATAAAATATTTTTTATATAATATTATATATGATATTAAATATATGTTATATGTTATATATTTTTGCTATTGCGCCATTTCCGTTTGATTAATATAGTGATGTATAAGATGCACTCTTATTTGAGTGGTTGTCGACTCATCTGAGAGAACAAAACCGTGAAGTCCTATTAAGGTAAATAACGGTGATATATTAATATTATTGTGATAATATAATATAATATTATAATATAATATAATAATATAATAATAATGATAATAATAATATAATAATAATAATAAATAATAATAATAGTAAAATGGCATAGACCTGGAAAGAGGTAGGCCCTAAATAGCTTACATATGTAGTATTGCGATTAGAATTATTACGTGTCTGAATTGTTTCAGTTTATAAACACGAATCCCAAGTACTACATGGTTAGAACGATCGTCATCATGGTTTCCACATCCAGCTACGCCACCAACTTCTTCCTCTACGTCGTGACGTCATCCGCCTTTCGGAAGCAGCTACGGAAGCTGGTGTGTTGCTGCTGCCTCAGATATCCTCAACCAGCAGGAAGCAGTCGTTGGGTCAAATCCGGAAGGGGTGGGATGCACACCGGAGGAGGAGGAGGAGGAGGAGGAGGAGGAGGAGGGAAAGCAGCCGGGGACTCCACCATCAGCGTTGCCATCAGCAGCATCAGCACGACCAGGATGACGGATGTGATGGAGGATGAAGGAAGGTCGGTTGCTGCATCAGAAGCAAACGCATCAGCACCGATTTCGGAAAATTCAAGACTTTGAATGAAGCGAAGAAAAGTCTACGACTTTATTGGTGAACTTTTAATCAGTTTCTCTTTATTTGCTGTTTAGATTAGTTTCCTGGGTTCAAGATGCTTTTAGGTTTTAAATACGTAGGATATGCCTAGTAATTTTTTAGGTTTACGCTGTAAGTGCATTTGTGCATGTTATATTTTCCAGTACTCTATTCAACATTTGTGCAATTATACGATTCTATTTAATGCGTAATTAGATTAGTTGATGCGGAAATTGTTCTTTTGACCGAGTTGTTTGTTGCACATGTATACCTTTTGTACAGAGATGTCGCTAATGTGGTAAATTGGCACCAGGCATTAGCCTAATGTATTTAATTTTTCTCGTCCTCTGGAACTCATTGCCTACGCAGGGATGGACAATAATATAATTGAGTAATTGAAATTACTTTTCTCTAGTGATCTGTAATTTGTAATTCAATTGCATGTTACTGTGTGATTTGCCCCTTCCACAGCCTGCCTCTAACACGAATGATTAACAGCGGCGTTATAACCTATTGCCGTTTAGTCTTGATAGAACAGAAACAAAATGCAACGGTAACATTGACGCTTTGACAACCAGAGGTACTAAAAACCTCTGGGAAACGAATCCAACTCGTCGAAAAAGTGTTAAAACAGCTTTTATCCGCGTGTCATCTGTGTTGTGATCATGTGATGGCAAAACATACAGAACTGAACTCTGTTTGAAGGAGCGCTACGTAAATTACTTAGATGGACATGTCTAAGACTAACATTTGTAATGTAAAAATTAATGAATGTAATTATGAGTGCCTCGTTATTTATTAATTACTATTTTTCCCATTTTGTCATGTAAACATTACTTGCACTAATCTTAATCACAATGGCATTTACAATTCTGCAGTAAGAACACATGCTGCACAAATATTTTTCACTACAAAAATATACAGGACATATAAAGGCACTGACTACCTACGTGCTTGCCCTAAAGTACGGTAGCCTCCGAATAAGTTGATATTGCTGTTCAGCTGTAGCGCTGGCAAATTGGGAAACCGCAAGCACTATAGTGTACACTGTAGATCAGCGGTTCCCAACCCGTGGCCCGCGGGCAAAAAGTGGCCTACCCGGCCTCCAAAAATGGTCCTCATCTCTAAAAGAACTTTCAAAAATATATTTATAAATTGACAATTTGGACAGCATAGAACATATAATTATTTTCTATTACAAATTATTTTTTGACGTATTTAAATAACATCAAGCATTCTATTTTTAATCAACTCTAAGAATTTTATATGCTTTTAGTTAATTAAGTTTTAGCCTTATGGCCCCATAATGTCCTTCAACTATGAAAAAGTGGCCCTCATGCCCTCCAACTTATAAAAAGTGGCCCTAAAGTGCAAAAAGGTTTGGAACCACTGGTGTAGATTGTAGACCCACCTGTTTGGCTGGACCAAGTCCGGGGATGAACTACGATTAGTATCACAGTCTTTGCTGCATGGTGATGCAATATCGAGTATAGCTTCTTCAACAACTGAGTTCCGACCGACACTCTGACTCCAAAGAAACAAAAACACCATCACATAAATTTCGCTGTTTCTAGGACACCACAGTCATAGAGAAAAAATGGTCATTATAAATAATGTCTCAGAGGAAGCACTATAGGAGTTAAGAAGTTTATTCGAAGCGGATTGGACGACATAAATTATTTTGCCATTCCCTCCTGTACGGCAACTGCATCGTCTATGTACTATTGTACTTGCTCTTTGTAGGCTTCAGATTTCAGGTGTGGTGTATGCTTGTATGTGCACTTGTTAATCGTTATAGCGCCCCTTCAAGCTCTACTCAAAGGCGCTCCCGACTGCAGAGAGGACACTGCATCGGAGTTTCACGCCGAAGCGCTGAGCAATTGCGAGTGAAGGACTTGACCAAGGTCCCAACGCGGCGAATTGAGGTGGATTCGAACCTGCAACCATCCGACTGCAAGGCAAAGAACATACCTACTACACCACCGCGCCCCACATGTTAGACAGTTGGAGCTATGAGTTCGAATCCCACATAGGTCTAGGCCTAGCCTACTGCGAGCCACAATAATTTTTTTTCATGTCCAATACTTGCCAAATCATCACGTTTAATTAACCATCGAGTTGCTCATTGGGTAATTTGGGTATAGGCTAAAGTAAATAAGCAAAAGAGTAGATTTTCAGTTCAGGATGAAACAAGCGACTGACCAAAAAAAAGGGTTGTGGGAGTTTCAAACGAAGGGGAGAAAGATCCAGATTCTGTATAAATGTCTTCGAATGTCTTTGAATGTTGCAATGAAATAACAGAAAGCAGTTGCCTACATTCTAAACAGTCATTTTCCAATTTCAATATTCATTATAGAGATATAGTTGTATAGCGCCCCTTCAAGGCTACTAACCCACTGTTATAATTATAACTATTATTACAAATTCATTTGATCGGTCGTTATAGCGCGACAGCTAACAACGCCAAGAGACAAGCGAATAAAGCCCAATAAAGGTTTTTCAACAGCATTCGTGATAATTATCACAGACTTTTGTTCTTACTGGTTCTTAATGGCAGTTGCTCATGCAAAGCAGATAATATTTACACGACGTGTCATTGGAGACGACAAGGTTTTTGTTGCAATGATAGCCTACGTGTCATCGCTATGTATCTAGGCGGAGTCTTATTGAGATTGCGGTTGTTGAGAGAACACCTCCTGCTCAACAAACCAATCAATATAGAGTGTTTCAATTAACGACGACGCACGCGAATTGCGACGACTATATAAAGTACTCGTCTCATTGATAATTTATCAAAAAACAGAGCGCTTTTCTTCAGAACTGTAGAGGCGACAGCTACATCAGCCAGTGACTGGTTTAAGGTTTAGACAATGAGAAAAACTTCTATATGCCTAAGCTTATAAGGTACTCGTCTCATTGATAATTTATCAAAGAAGCAACAGCTTGAACGATATATTTTCTTCAAAACCGTTGAGATCTATAGAGAATAAGAAGAACTTTGAAATTGAGATAATACAAAATGGCGGTTTTCATGTTCGTGTCTAAGCTTATAAGGTACTCGTCTCATTGATAATTCATCAAAGAAGCAACCGAACAAACGCTTTTCTTCAGAACCGTTGAAAGTTAGATATTAAGAAGTACGTTGAAATTGAGAAAAAAATAAAATGGCGGTTTCCATGCTCGTATCAACCCCTTTAATTGAGAATCAAACCAGTTTTCTTTGTTCGTCGATGGAGAATGGAACTCGTGGAAACAAAACAACGACTCCTTTAACAGCCGACCAGAGTAATTCAGATGAATTCTCCTATCTGCGCGTAATCGCTGGATACATCAACGTTGTTTCCAGTCCGATCATCACAATACTCGGCGTCGCTGGAAACCTGCTGACCCTAGTGATCATGACCAGCAAAGCGTTCCGGTCCACCTCGGTGGCTGTGTATCTGTCAGCGGTGGCCATTTCCGACAGTCTGGTCCTCATCCTGGACGTCTTTCAGAACTGGTTGGTTGTCGTTCCGATAATCGATCTGATGGGTATATCTGAAGCGTTCTGCAAGTTCCATCGTTTCCTGTTCAGCGTGGCCTACACCTACTCGGCCTGGATCGTCACTTCCGTTTGCATCGAGCGTTTCATCGTCGTCTGTTTTCCATTCAAAGCAAAACAGATCTGCAGTTTCCGAAACTCCGTAGTCACAGTTTCAGTTCTGCCTGTTCCGATCTCCGCCGTCTACCTGTACAATCTGTGGGCTTGGTACTCGGACGGTAGAAACTGCACCCTGGTATCCAGCTGGTTCCAATTCCAGTCGGATATCGGTCCGTGGATCAGTGGATTTGTCTATTCGTATCTGCCAGTGATACTAATGCTCATTCTGAATGCTGCCATCATAGGGAGGCTGTCGTTGGCGCGCAGTCGACGAAGACACATGGCCATCGAGGCCAGCGCTAACGAGCAAAAGGAAATTCGTATCACGATGACGATTGTGTTGATCAGTATCCTCTACGTTATCATGACGGTCCCTCTTAGCATCTACTACACACTGGCTTTCAAGTTTGACCAGGTAGGGACAAACAGCGTTTAAAATTAAAGGCTTTAGTTACATTTTCTAGCCAGCGTTAGGCTACGCCTTCGAACTTACCAACATGAATTCTTACAGACGTATTTCTTATGATGAAAAGCTTTGTCGGCTGTTCGCAGCTGTACTTAAGGACACAGGTCATCTTCGCAGCTGTATTTAAGGACAAAGGTCATGCTCTCCGCAAGTTCTTCTCTTATAGGCACACTGGAAATTAGAATATGCGCCCCTGGCCTCATCCAGTTGAACGTGTGCCAGTTTATGAACTACAGGCATATAAACTTACATCATAATCTTATCACGAATGCTGTTCAAAACGCATCAATAAGCAATATCCGCTCATTTCTTGGCGCTTGATAACAGCCGCTTTATGACGACTGGCTATTATATTCTATATTTTTAATCATATAATAATATAATAGTCTATATTATTATACGAACTTTGTATTTAGCTTTGAAAATACTGGAATGCTAAATCAGTGTGCCAAAGGCGCAGCAGTTCGGTTTTAGCGCCAACCACAGAAAATTCTTTGTAGGCCTTTAGAAGATGCAAACCGTATGTAGGCCCATTTATTATCTTCAACGATAAATAGTGCATCACTTTCAATTTTCCATTCTTCCCCATTCTCTTACTAATTTAACTTAATTACCATCACAAGCAAACCACACAATGGCTATTTTTTTATTGTAGGCTTAATGTGTTGTATTGTAGCCTAAGCTTATATATGACCATTTATGAAGCGCTTATTGTAGAAAGAGTCTTTCAGAAGCGCTCCCAGTGTGTGTGTAACCCCGAGAGAAAGATCATATTTTTAGACTACAGAGAAAGACGAGGAAAGACTATACCAGAAAGAGAATAACAGAGCGAACTGGCTATAAGTTATATTATATGAATTTAATTTAATTCAGTCATTAGGCCTACAATTGCACATATCCTCCTCAAGGAGATTAGTCAGAGACTGAGAAATTGTGGCACATGATGTTTCAGTTTACGAGCACCGATCCTAAGTACGATATTGCCCGTTCGATCGTCAACATGATCTCTTCATGCAGCTACGCAACAACCTTCTTTCTCTACGTCCTCACTTCTGACGGATTCCGAAAGCAGCTGCGAAAACTCTTCTGCTGCCGCTGCTGTTGCCATAGTCAACCGACGTCCAATTCCGCTGCCGCATCACTTGGAACTGTCTTAAGTGTGGTGGACACACAAGAGTAGGACCAGGTGGAAGAAGGGAAGGAGGAGGAGGCGGAGGAGGAGGAGGTGGAAGAGGGGGAGAAGGCGGTAGTGGTGTTGAAGGCTCGGACATCAGCATCACGATCAGCAGCAGTGCAACCAGGTCGACGGAGGATGGATCATAAATCACCGGAGCGGAACCGGGTTGCATCGCCGACTTTGGAAAATCCGATATTGTGAAGCTGTGCAGAAACTGCGATCGTGCTTGTGAAAAACGTCATAAAATGACGTCCAGCACTATCGGCCTTAACGAAAATTAATACGCCATGCAGAGTGAAGTCGTTATTGTTGCCCGATTTACTTAAAGACTTCACTGTACTAAATGAAATATTTTATGAAAAAATTATGGCGATTGGCAACGGGCCGCTAGCTTTTGGCACGATTTTCATGAATATCCTGAGTATGGTTTCAAGCTCATCCTGAACTTCAGCTGGTCTCAGCATAGGTTATTAGGTAGGCCCATTATCATTATTAAAACGCCTTCATCGCCGTTTCTTTTATGGTGTGCTCTGACAGTTTTCTATATAGGAACTTTGGCTTAAGAAAATTTTGCGACAAAAAACTTTGGGTCAAATTGATGATGTGACATCAAAGATCAAATGATGCGCTGAACATGTTTGAGTATATAACTTATGGATAGAATCGTATACCGAAGAAGATGAACCGAGATGTCATTCTGCTATAGCTAAAGTCTCTGCAGTTCATTGACAGATACATGTATGATCGCAATCTGACGACTTGCGCAAGGCAGTGTCTACAGCACAGCATTTTTAGTGTGGCAACTGTGTGTGTGTGTGTGTGTGTGTGAGTGTGTGTGTGTGTGTGTGTGTGTGTGTGTGTGTGTGTGTGTGTTGCATCGAAAAGAAATCGTTCCCTTCAATCGGACTAAATGCAGAATCCGTCTGCGTGTGTGTATGTGTGTGTGTTCCAGTCGGTAAGAGTGCTATCGCATGCCATATCCTGAATCGCACAGCTGACATGGGCGGAGTTTGGTTTCCGTTCTTGGGAGGGCTAATGCCTTCTTGGAGGGGTTAAGCCCGGAAAAAGATATCATTGTCATGGTAAAAAAGCTGAATCTGGGCCTTCTTGGGGGGGCGGCTTAGCCCCCCCTAGCCTCTGATAAACTCCGCCCATGACAGCTGATATTGACGTTTCTTGTTATTATATCGAGTTCAAATATGCGGAAAGGTGGGCACGGATGTCTGTGTTCAACGATGCATTCATTGCTTTCTACGACCAATGGCAACACTCTGGCTACGGAAAGCCTCATATTAGGCCAACAATTTAACCGATCGTTGTAACTTGTAGCCTAATTAGCGATTTTGATAGTAGACTACAGAATGTTTATGGATTTGGTCTGATTCTCTTATGTTCATACCGCGAATGGAGTCCTTCTCGTCGTCTGTTTCGTATTAATTTTATCTCTAGAACGATTCCTCGAAACTCATGCTCTACATGTAGATCAAGCAGAATAAAATTAGACCAGAGGGTCACGGGGCCCCACAGGTAGTTTGCAGGAGGGGCAAAACAAAATGGTCAGAGTAAAATCTTGTGAGCAATAGCTTGAAAAATGTAGAAGGGGAATTACAGAACATGGGTATTTTTCAGAGAAGTCTCTAAATACAAATATCTCGGTCTCACCTTGTGTATCATTAGGATTCATTAGTGTCATTGTACACCCCTCCACCCGATAGTGCTTTACTGCAAAGAATTTAGTTATAAGCCAAAAGTATAGTAGTCACAATATAGGTGTATGTTTTCAAGGGTGAGCGCAAGTAGCTCCTCTTGCTCCTATGTCATGGCGCCCATTCAGAGGGTGATCGTAGTAGAAGCGTTTGAAAAAACGCGTGATCAAAGAAGATAACATCCCCAATATACCGTAGCCTATAGCCAAAAGTGATGCAGAACATACGTTTACATGGGAGCGGCGCCTCGGCGTGTTAACTCCGGCCAGTCACGGCAGTTCTCTTTTCTTCAGTCGTGGCTGGGCTGGGAGCGCCTCTCAGTAGTTTCTTGAATGGGCGCTATATAAATTATAATAATGAATGCATAACGTATAAAGAATACGTAAGAGACACTTGCGCATGAGAATAATGACTACGGGATACTTCTGAGAGACATGGCTAAGTGGTTGGTCTAGAACTCTAGATCTTCTAGACGTGGACTCGAGACTCATAACAAAATAACAGCAAATGGCAATGGTTGAGCTCAAGGATCTATTTCGGGAAAATTTGAGGTATAGGCTACACTGCATGGGGTCGTAGGTTAAGGCGCCGAAGACGCCGAACAAGTGCAGATTTAACGTGAGAAATTTCTCATTCGCTTACAGTTAAGCGGAAGTGCATGACGTGACCCGGAAGCACAATAATGATGATGCACCTGCATAATAATGACGCACGTGTGTGTAAGCGCCTCCTGCATTTCCTTTCATCCGGTAGATAACTAATGCGTCACTCAGCAAAGTATTTAAGAGCGAATTATATCGATCTATAATATATTATAGGCCCTACTGAGGTCCATCTGAGAAATGAAGGCACGGACATAAAAACGAACGTGATTAGGAGAAAACAGACAGGTAGAAAGTGGATCTTCCGGAAAACTCTTACTTTAATTCAGACGCACTAATTTTCGTTAATTGATAAATAGCTCTGCGCTAACAGGGATAACCAGATCACTAAATAAACGAACGCAAATAATTTAGAAAGCATTCTAAAGCATTAAAATTAATATCGACAGGTAGTCTATCAACGATCAAGCACGTGCAAGCCATATCTACATCCACCAGCATGTGAGTAGATCGATCAAATCAAATCAAATCAAAACTCGTATATGGCTTACAAATCAATCGCATTATAATTTATTCTCCAGACTCCTGCACTGGGCCTGCCTGTTGATAGGCTTATCAAGAGCTGTTTTTAAGGAATTTTTAGAACTGCACAACCCTTTCTTTTCCTTCCCATCCTCCATGGTAAATTACTTCCAATCGGAGGACAATGGCCATTTTTACAAGTACGGAAGTGCTTCTGCAATTGCGCAAATCGATTTAGAACTGCACATTTTGTGTAGGCCTACAACTGCACGTTAAAAAAGCACTGGGTTGATCATTGTCGTTATCGTAACTAGACTGATCAAACGAAACAAATGCATGGAACTGCTATGTTTCCTTCTTCATAATTGGCGCAGAACGATTAACATTGCATCGATAAGCCTAATCCACCACTATATAGGCCTACAGATAACTGAACTAAGACCACACCACATCACATAACACCATACCACATCACACCACATGATCACAGCACACCACAGCACACCACATCAAACCACACCACGATCGAGGAAGATCAAAACCGATGCTACTGGACTGGATGCTGACAAATGAATGCTACAGGGGACTGAGGAATAGAGATGAGTGGCGTCGTTGGACATTCGAACCTGCCTGAGGACAGAGAACGAAAGACGAAGATGTAGGCCTAATTGACGGTCATGCCATTATATATAGACTCAAGTTTGGCTACACAATGACTTGCTATAATAATTGGACGTGACTAAGATTTGATTTGATTTGATTTGATTTGATTTGATTTGATTTGATTTGATTTGATTTGATTTGATTTGATTTGAAGATAGATCTAGAATTTATACTGCCAACACGAAAACATGATAGATGGGCAAGAATAACCTGAATTCTTAAATGAAGCTGATTTGAGCTTCAGATATCTTCAAACGACCTTCACTCGTGTTTCTAACAAAGTCGTCAGTAATCAACTCCATTAAATGAGATATAGGCCAGCAGGTTTTTAGCGTCATATAGCCTATATATATATAGGTGCACTGTTACGGTACAAATGACAATAATAGCTAATTCTGTGCCTCGACAACACTATTTTCCATTTGTAGGCCTACGTCACACAAATTCTGATTAGCGAAGACAATAGGCTACATAAAATCTATCTACATAACTATACGGAAAAGTAAATCGACATAATGATTAATATAACATGTTCACTGGTCCTAAAATGTTGCTGTTGTTTTGTACGCATGCAAATTGCAATCATTAGTATCCATGATAAATAAATACGACGTGTACAATAGCCTATACTGCTGAGCATCCTTCTAGCGAAACAGCGGTCTACAAGAGTGAGTCCATGGTAGAAGTGGGATAAACCATATTCGGAAAAAACGGGGGGGGCGGGAAATTGGTCCCGGCTAATTGAAATGAATTATGTTTCGACCAGGAAAACTTCATTGTAGTCTATTTGAACCCGCATTTGCTGCTGCCTTATACACTCATCGACTATACCGGGGTAGGCCTATATTAAATTTTATGCTGAACGCCCACGCTGCAGATGTCTAGACCATTTGCAACGATTTGATTTACGAGCAGTCGAGCATCTAGTCATCGATACGGAGTTGTTTCAGAATTATTATCATCATTATTATTATCAGAATTATTATTACGTTTTGATCTGGTTTACGAGCATCTATCTAGTCATCGATTCACTGTTCCAGAATTATCGTTGCCACACTAAAAATGCTGTGCTGTAGACACTACATTGCACAAGTCTTTTTTTAGTCATCGGTCTTTGGCTGAGGAAAAAGTACTTTTTCAAAAAAGTTGATGATTTTTTTTAGTCATCCACCCAAAAACTGAATGAGGGGGACGTCCCATGCAATTTTCTTAATAGGAGGGGCCAATATGCCATGACAACCATATTCATATTGCTAATTTCAAACCAAATGGGGGACCACGTCCCATGGCAGTTTTAAATGGGGGCAGGGCCGGCCTTAGCCCAAATGGCGCCCTAGGCAAGGCTTACATTTCGCGCCACAGGCATATATACTTGCATTTGGCGCCCTTAGATTCCCACTCAATTGTTCAGCCCACGTCAGAATCTAAAGATGAATTAGTCAGAGCCGGTTTACGCTCACAAGGCCGTAGCCAGGATTTTATTTTGGGGGATGTTTTCTTGACCGTGAATTTTGAGGTGCGTACACGCTGCGGTCGACTTTTTTGGGCGAAATTTTCTGACGAATTTCTCGTTAGTCCTCGAATTTCTGACGTCCAAAAACATTATTTTCCGCGATTTTCGACTATTTTCTGCTCAAAATTAGGCCTACATTACACACTGTCATGTGCTAGCAAATGCATAATTATTTCATTTTTACATTATTTCATTTCGGGGGTGTTCAAACACCCAAAACATCCCCCTAACTACGGCCTTGTACGCTCAACTGAGTAATTCGTTCTAATTTCTTTATTAGTACACTGAAGGCTGGATAATATTCAATTTTGTGGAGAAAAAATATTGAAATAAACTATTGTTGAAATGGCGCCCTCTTTGATGGAAATGGCGCCCTTAGAACTTGGCGCCTCATGCAACTGCCTGCTTTACCTATGCCTAAGGTCGGCCCTGCCTCAGTTACTGTCCCTTTCTTTAAGACATTGTTTTAAATTCTTTCCATTAGCAAAAGTCTTGAGTTTAAAACAATATAGTGTGAACAAAATTCGCCGGTGCCGCGGCGCCCCCCAAAGGCTGCGGCGCCCTAGGCAACTGCCTACTTTGCCTATAGCTAGGGCCGGCCCTGAATGGGGGCCATGCATGGCCGGATTGCCCCCTGGATCCGCCCCTGCTGGACGTCATTTTATGGCGTTTCTCACAAGCACGACCGCATTTTCTGCACAGCTTCCCAATATCGGATTTTCCGAAGTCGGCGATGCAACCCGGTTCCGCTTCGGTGATTTATGATCCATCCTCCGTCGACTTGGTTGCACTGCTGCTGATCGTGATGCTGATGTCCGAGCCTCCAACACCACCTCCTTCTCCTCTTCCACCACTACCACCTCCTCCCCCTCTTCCACCTCCTCTTTCAGGTCCTCCTCCTCTTCCTCTTCCATCTTGTGTGTCCACCACACTTAAGACAGTTCCAAGTGATGCTGCAGATGAAGTGGACGTTGGTTGACTATGGCAACAGCAGCGGCAGCAGAAGAGTTTTCGCAGCTGCTTTCGGAATGCGTCAGAAGTGAGGACGTAGAGAAAGAAGGTCGTAGCGTAGCTGCATGAAGAGATCATGTTGACGATCGAACGGGCAATATCGTACTTAGGATCGGTGCTCGTAAACTGAAACATCATGTGCCACAATTATTTCACAGTCTCTGACTAGTAATCCCCTTGAGGAGGATAATATGTGAAAATTCTCGTAGTGACTGAGTTAAATTAAATTCATTGTAGGCCTATATTGCAAAAATAGCCAGTCGTCATAAAGCGACTGTTATCAAGCGCCAAGAAATGAGTGTATATTGCTTACTCATACTTTTTGAACAGCATTCGTGATAATATTATGATGTAAGGAAACATGTATATGCCTGTAGTTCATAAACTGGTACACGTTCAAATGGCTGAGGCCAGAGGCGCATATTCTATTTTCCACCAGTTTGCCTATAAGAAAAGAACTTGCGGAGAGCATGACCTGTGTCCTTAAATACAGCTGCGAAGATGACCTGTGTCCTTAAATACAGCTGCGAACAACCGACAAAGCCTTTCATCATAAGAAATACGTCTGTAAGAATTATTCATGTTGGTAAGTTGGAAGGCGCTGGCAAAACATGTGATTAAAGCTTTTAATTTTAAACGCTGTTTGTTCCTACCTGGTCGAACTTGAAAGCCAGTATGTAGTAGATGCTAAGAGGGACCGTCATGATGACGTAGAGGATGCTGATCAACACTATCGTCATCGTGATGCGAATTTCCTTCTTCTCGTTAGCGCTGGCCTCGATGGCCATGTGTCTTCGTCGACTGCGCGCCAACGACAGCCTCCCTATGATGGCAGCGTTCAGAATGAGCATGAGTATCACTGGCAGATACGAATAGACAAATCCACTGATCCACGGACCGATATTCGATTGGAACTGGAACCAGCTGGATACCAGGATGCAGTTTCTACCGTCGGAGTACCAAGCCCACAGATTGTACAGGTAGATGGCGGAGATCGGAAGAGGCAGAACTGAAACTGTGACTACAGAGTTTCGGAAACTGCAGATCTGTTTTGCTTTAAATGGGAAACAAACGACGATGAAACGCTCAATGCAGACGGACGTCACGATCCAGGCCGAGTAGGTGTAGGCCACGCTGAACAGGAAACGATGGAACTTGCAGAACGCTTCAGATATACCCATCAGATCGATTATCGGAACGACAACCAACCAGTTCTGAAAGACGTCCAGGACGAGTACCAGACTGTCGGAAATGGCCACCGCCGACAGATACACAGCCACCGAGGTGGACCGGAACGCTTTGCTGGTCATGATCACCAGGGTCAGCAGGTTTCCAGCGACGCCGAGAATTGTGATGATCGGGCTGGAAACAACGTTGATGTATCCAGCGATTACGCGCAGATAGGAGAATTCATCTGAACTACTCTGGTCGGCTGTTAAAGGAGTCGTTGTTTTGTTTCCACGAGTTTCATTCTCCATCGACGAACAAAGGAAACTCGTTTGATTCTCGATGAAAGCGATTGATACGAGCATGGAAACGGCCATTTTATTTTATCTCAAATTCAAAGTTCTTATTATTGTCTAACCTTCAACGGTTCTGAAGAAAAGCGTTCGCGTTCTGTTGCTTCTTTGATGAATTATCAATGAGACGAGTACCTTATAAGCTTAGACACGAACATGAAAACCGCCATTTTATTTTATCTCAATTTCAACGTACTTATTGTCTAGGCCCATAGACCTAAACGGTTTTGAAGAAAATATCGTTCTTGCTGTTGCTTCTTTGATAAATTATCAATGAGTAGGCCTACCTTATAAGCTGTAGAAGTTTTTTCTCATTGTCTAAACCTTAAACCAGTCACTGGCTGATGTAGCTGTCGTCTCTACAGTTCTGAAGAAAAGCGTTCTGTTGCGTTTTTGATAAATTATCAATGAGACGAGTACTTTATATAGCCGTCGCAAGATGGCGATTCGCGTGCGTCGTCGTTAATTGAAGCACTCTATATTGATTGGTTTGTTGAGCAGGAGGTGCTTTCTCAACAACCGCAATCTCAATAAGACTCCGCCTAGATACATAGCGATGACACGTAGGCTATCATTGCAACAAAAACCTTGTCGTCTCCAATGGCACTTCGTGTAAATATTATGCTTTGCATGAGCAACTGCCATTAAGAACCAGTAAGAACAAAAAGTCTATCGTAATTATAACGAATGCTGTTGAAAAACGTTTATTGGGCTTTATCCGCTTGTCTCTTGGCGTTGTTAGCTGTCGCGCTATATAACGACTGATTACTTTCTCAATCAAATGAATTTGCAATTATAATTATTATTGTTATTATAACGGTGGGTTATGAACTGTTCTTCGCTGATACGGTGCTATACTTATTATTTACATTGTCAAAATTTATCGTTAATTAGACCTGCATAATTATAAGCTGCTATCTGCTACATCAGAGCTAGGCTATCATCAAAAAGTGTGCGTCTTAGTGCGTCTGAGTGATATTGTAGGCCTAGTTTGATATCCGGAAGAATAAAGAGAAACGTGAATTGAATTGATAGAGTTGGAAGGACGAAGGGAAAAGAAAGATATGCAAAAATACTGCCAAAGAGAGAAGAAAGAAAAGCAATTATCCTGCTCGCGAACTGACTTTCACGTCTTGAGTTAAGTAGCATATTATAATAACAAAGCACCCTATCAATATGCTATACTGCAATTCGATCCTAAAATACATTTGAATAACATTATAGGCAGGACATAAGCCTACTTTCCATCCCAGTCCACTGTAAGCGAAATGAAGGCAGAAGCGGAAGTGAATTTCCTGGATGTTTCTTTCTTATTATTCTAATGTCATTGTCATTTGATATTTGGTATAAAATAAATTATAGGGCCTAAAACTTAAATCAAATTGTTTATGCTAATGTGTTGGTTAGGCATTGATCATTAAGTGGTAAGTGCTTTTTTATTGGCCTATCATCTTGTTGGCATAATTATGTACATTAAATGACATTGTTTGTGCCCCGTCGATATCTCTTGTTCTTTGGCTTTAGAATTACATGTATCAGAGCGATATTAGCCTATAATAAAGCAATTTGTTTTAATGTCCAGCGTTATGTGCACTTTCACCGGGTCATAGTCTATGACTACCGTATATAATCTCTGTGGGGCTGCTTATCCTTGCGCTCCTGAGTAGTAGTCTTGAAGGGGCAAAATATAATTATATCTCTATAATGAATATTGAATTCGGAAATTGACTGTTTAGAATGTTTGCAGGCCCTATAGGCTTTGTCGTTTGCAACTGGTTTCATTAACGAATAGCCTACTCTGTTATTTCATTGCAACATCCAAAGACATTTAACGCCATTATGATCAAGACTTTAGTGCAAGTAATATTTACATGACAAATGGAAAAAAATGATAATAATAAATAATTATCAATAATAATATTAAATAGCAGTAATTAATAATTAGTAATGAGGCACTCATCATTACATTCATTAATTTCTAAATTACCGTATACAAATGTTAGTCTTAGACATGTCCATCTAAGGAATTTATATGGCGCTCCTTCAAAAAGAGTTCAGTTCGGTATGTTTTGCCATCACAACATAGATGACACGCGGATAAAAGCTGTTTTAACACTTTTACGACGAGTTGAATTCGTTTCCCAGAGGCTTTTAGTACCTGTGGTTGTCAAAGCGTCAATGTTACCGTTGCATTTTGCTTCTGTTCTATCAAGACTAAACATCAATAGCTTATAACGGTGCTGTTAATCATTCGTGTTAGAGGCAGGCTGTGGAAGAGGAAAATCACACAGTAACATGCAATTGAATTACAAATTACAGATCACTAGAGAAAAATAATTTCAATTAGGGTCCACTCAATTACATTACTGTCCATCCCTGCGTAGGCTATGAGTTCCAGAGGACGAGAAAAATTACATACATTAATTCCTGGTGCCAATTAACCACATTAGCGACATCATTCTCTGTACAAACGATACATTTGTAACAAACAACTCAGTCAAAAGAACAATTTCCTCATCAACTAATCTAATTACGCATTAAATAGAATCGTATAATTGCACAAATGTCGAATAGAGTACTGGAAAATATAACGTGCACTATATACAGCGTAAACCTAAAAATTACTAGGCCTACGTATTTATTTTTAAAAGCATTTAGAACTCAGGAAACTATTCTAAACAGCAAATAAAGGGAAACTGATTCAAAGTTGACCGATAAAGTCGTACACTTTTCTCGCTTCATTCAAAGTCTTGAATTTTCCGAAATCGGTGCTGATGCGTTTGCCTCTGTTTCAGCAACCGACCTTCCTTCATCCTCCATCACATCCGTCATCCTGGTCGTGCTGATGCTGCTGACGGCAATGCTGATGGTGGAGTCCCCGGCTGCTTTCCCTCCTCCTCCTCCGGTGTGCATCCCACCCCATCCGGATTTGACCCAACGACTGCTACCTGCTGGTTGATACCTGAGGCAGCAGCAACATACCAGCTTCCGTAGCTGCTTCCGGAAGGCGGATGACGTCACGACGTATAGAAAGAAGTTAGTGGCGTAGCTGGATGTTGCGACCATGATGACGATCGTTCTCACCATGTAGTACTTGGGGTTCGTGTTTATAAACTGAAACAGGTCAGACAAATAATTCTTATTGCAATAATACATAATTTATTTATGTATAAGCTATTTAGGGCCTACCTCTTTCCAGGTCTATACCATTTTACTATTATTTATTATATTATTATTTTTATTATTATTTGGACTTGATTTTATTAAGGACCTTGGAAAACGTCTAACACTAATCTCTGAAGACATTAGAGAGACATCTTACCTTTTTCAACGCCTTTCTGCCACCATCCAACGCTTTAATGCTATTTCTTTCCGAGGCACTTTTGCTCAACCAGACACTACCAAGTGAGCCGTTCCAGAGCAACATTATTTATATCTCCGGATATTGTTTAGCAACAGGTTGTTTTAATTAATTATTATTATTATTGTATTATTATTATATTATAATTATTATAATATTAATATATCACGGTAATTTCTCATAGGGCCCCATGGTTTTGTTCTCTCACATGAGTAGATAGCCACTCAAATAGCATTGCATCTTATACAATATACATCCCTATTAATCAAACGGAAATGTCGAAATATATAGGCCTATAAAATATGTAATATATAGCATTATATTTAATATCATATATAATATTATATATAAAAATATTTTATGTAATATTATAAATAATAAAGACCTAGGCATATACATAGGCCCTATACACAATACCACATAAAATATATAATATTATTATATATAATATTATATGTGGTATTGTGTATAGGGCCAATGTATACGCCTAGGTCTATGTGTATTGTGTATGCCATGCGAATAGGACTCATTTAAGGTTATCACATTACCGACCATTCATATTATAGGCCTAGTGCAATAAATGTTAGAGGAAATCCTATGCCCTCGGTCGGTTAAGGGCTCATTTGAATAGGTCTACGCCCTTCAGTTAGCCTATTCCTGAGCCTAACGCCTTAATACGCAAACGACTTAATGCACTCTGTGCACTGACAATTTTCTCATAAATTTGGCCGAAAAGTTTAATATTTTAGAGTCTCTTTGAGTCCTTCAAACAGGAATTTGAAAAGAAATTCGTAAGCTGCAACGTCATTTCTCTAAGTGCAGATCTGACAGCAACTGTTGTTCACTGCTGCAGGACTATAATAATGGTTGATCTTCGGCAAAATACTTTAGCCGATGCATCCGCTACAAATCAATTCTGCACCTGCTCCTTTCATCTTCGCAAATCGATTGTCAAAGTCTATTGTAGAGTCAGGCAGGATAACAATTGGATGCTTGTTTTGTACTTTGCTCATGGGCGTCCGCAGGAATTTTTCTAGGGGGCGCAAACTTTTAAATAATGGTCACATGGTCTAAATTTAATGGGTGAGTCCAGGGTGACAGTTTGAATTTCCATATTACCACGAGAGAATCCTATACGGTAGCCTACCTATGCGTTATGAGCCCAAAAAAACATATATTATAGGTTCAACTTGTAGAACGAATCGATAATCACATTGAAAATCTTGTTAAACAACCGCAACCAAATAATCTAAATTTATTTGCAACTATGCAAAAATCCAGGGGGCGCACTTGCGCCCCTCTGCGGATGCCCATGACTTTGCTCCAGGTTTCTTGCATAAAAGAACGATTAGGCCTAACGAATTAACAGCTGACATTTAACATTCTAACAAATTAAAATTAACAAATTAACCATAAACGAACCTCTCCATATTTGAAGGCCAGTGTGTAGTAGATGCTAAGCGGGACCGTCATGATAACATAGAAGATGCAGATGACCACAATCGTAATAGTGATACGAATCTCCTTTTTCTCGTTGGCACTGGAGTCTATGGACATGTGGCTACGAAGGTTGCGAGCCATCGTAAGCTTACCAATGATGGCAGCATTCAGAATGACCATGATGACGACGGGCAGATACGAGTATGCGAAGCCACTGATCCACGGACCGAAATCAGACTGGAATTCGAACCAGCTGGATTCCATGAGGCAATCCTTGCCATCCGCATACCAAGCCCACAAATTGTACAGGTAGACGGCGGAGATCGGAACCGGCAGAACTGAAACTGTAACTACGGAGTTTCGAAAACTGCAGATCTGTTTTGCTTTGAATGGAAAACAGACGACGATGAAACGCTCAATGCAAACGGAAGTGACGATCCACGCCGAGTAGGTGTAAGCGACGTTGAAGAAAAAACGATGGAACTTGCAGAAACCATCGGATATTCCGAGTAGCATGATCTTCGGAACGGCCTCCATCCAATTGTTCAGGTCGTCCATGATCATGGACAGGGTATCGGATGTCGCCATTGCCGACATATACACGGCCACCGAATTGAAGCGGAACGATTTCCGGGTCATAATCATCAAGGTCAGTAAGTTTCCAACAACACAAAGAACTGTGATGATTGAGCTGGAGACGATGTAGATATAGTCGGCTATGACGCGCAAATACGCAAAGTTTTCGTAAATGTTGAGGGTGGTTGTTGTCGCAGTTGTTTGATTTCCGTAATATCCATTTCCTATACATGAGATTCCCGTCGTGTTTTCTGTGAAAGCTGCTGATACGGACAACGTAGTCGCCATCTTTGTAATATCACGAACTTTCAAGTTTATCTTAATCTCCAGTATTGGAGCAATTTCGCAGAAGGATATCGTAATCGTAATCTCCAAACTTCTAAAGCGCTACTCGAAAGACAAGCGCGGGGCACCAGCTTATTCACGAGCGCTGCGTTGCGTCAAAAGGGTTGTCCGCAAGAGTATAGGCTATAGTCGAAATGTGGTCCGTGTCGTATTGCAGCGTTTTCCTCATACGTGTTGCATGTGGACCCAACAAAGGCAATTGTGCTTAGGAGCAGCTTAGCTGTGGTACGTGAACTTTATATAGCGGTCGGTAGGATACGAGTCACATGACCCGAGCGCATCGATAGTAATCAAGCAAAGGCATTTGATAGCGACCTGAGGCAAACGAATGGTAACGGGGAAGCCGTATATCTGAACATCCGTTGCTACCAAGTCAATAGACTACGTAACACAACCAGCTGCCAGGGAAAGGAGCCGTCGTCATGCAGGTCAATAAAGTCACTTGGAAGACGATAGTTCTAAGGGGCATCTGAAACATAATATCATTCTGTATCCGCTTTAGCCCTTCAAACTGGGGAGTGGTGGTTCTGGTCTCTGTTTCGCCGATGCGAAC
>OX243823.1:13697690-14107690 GCA_945859605.1 Lumbricus rubellus
GCTGTCTTTCTTCTGAGGAACAATGGCATTTCTTAAACCACGGTCTGTCAGTGCTGAAATTTGTGCAACGATGGCCTAGTTATTAACAATTTATCCGTACCTTTATCATTGTAGGCTACTTCTTAAGGCAAAAGCGTAAGTTTTCTTATATATTAGCCTATAGACGTTCTTGATCAGAGCTCTAGCCTAATTAATATCGTTTCATTCGCCTTAATAATTATGCGCCAGAGACTCAGTGATAGAATTAATAAGTCTGCATGCTATTAATTTTTCAGAAACCTCTAATTACGCAGATCCTGTGAACATGGCGGCGTCGCTAAATTTATAGACGCTATTGAGGATGCTTTGAAGGCGCATCTCATTGAATACATGAAATGGATCAGCATAGCCATAGAGCCAACGAACGGATAAAGCTGTTTCTAGTAGGCCTATTTCGGTCTACAAATTATAGGCTACAAACAACCATAGGTGCAATCACGTCCTAAAAGTTTGGGGGACCATAATGAATCACGTCCTAAAAGTTGGGAGGGACCATAATAATAAAGTTAGGGGACCACTCAAAAGTTGGGGGGACGCGTCCCGTTGGTCATAGGGTGGTTGCGCCTATGCAAACAACGGCTATAGGCTATTCTGTGCAACCTCTTAGGCTTTGAACCAGAAACTCTGGCCCGAAAAAATGAATGCCTGCAGTAGGCCTAGGCCTAAAGCAAAGGTGGGCATGGGAGCCATACGGTTCTCCGACCCAGTCCGACCTCATTCCGAAAATGTAGACCTATATAATGCCTAGGCCTAGGCCTAGCGCAACTTCAAGAAGCCTATTCGCTAAGTGCGTTCGCTTGTCTATTGGGCTCGACTATTGCATTTAAAATATTATAATTGCAAGGATCGAGTTTCCAGATACCAGGTCCCCATTATTAAAGGTGATTCGATGTCGATTAGGCTCAAAAGCCTTAAACGAACCATTTGGCCTGCAGATGGCAGCAACGGTAGACTTTATTAGCAACGAGATTGAAATCTAAAAACTTCTTCGTCGATGTTTCGGCGGAAAATATGGGATGGTAGGCGATATGGCTGAGAAGACACCCACCCGGAAGAAACTAAGTAGATCGCCAATTATGTTTGGAGGGTTAAATTACTCGCGTGATTGAATTTCTGTATGGTGTAATCGAAGGGGATTAAAACAACAAAGGACGGATTGTATTCTGTGAGCGGGGAACTTCTATGTCCGGTGATATCTGTTAGTTTCGTTTAGCCGTTAGGCCTACGTGCCTAGTGGATATGGAGGATACCTAGATCTGTTAGGTGCGTTGGAATACACTGCTTGTATTTAATGCAGAATTTTCAGACATATTATAATCGGCGATTTTCGGGGATCATATCAAGTAAATGCCAAGAACATGAATCATAAAGCCCAATCCTGTGACGAGTTTGTGAGCTGCGACGATGAGATGTACTCGAATGTCGACCATCATCATCTAGCTCGAATGATAGCGGCTCGAAGCAGTCAGGAATGCTCTCAGTCGTTGAAGAAGAAACCGATGCCGCTGCCGAAACCACCGCAGCGGACATCTGTAACAACGCCACTCACGAGCAGCAGAGGCAATAATTCATCATCTTCGGACCATCCTGGATTTTACAAGGATGACTACCATCCGTTTAATTCAATTGGAAAGCGCAGTGCAGTTGATTCAGATGGGTCATCATATGATGATGTTTACACGTGGAAGGATGTCCCTGGATCATCGCACTGTCAGTCACTTCCGTCCACTGTGTCAACCCCGCAGGAGGCACTCTACCAAGATGCCAGAGAGGTTCGGCGGGATCGCCTTTCAATTTATCCCGCTCCAATTCACCATAAGCCTAAATCAGCCGAAACCATTGCATGTGATGTTTTTGAGGAACCTGAGTCCCAGTATTCAGATGCCTTGCAAGTGAGAGAGGAGGCATTGGGGCTGCATGAAAATGGACGTCAAACGTGTAGCGATTTGAACAGTGCTGGGCCAGCTGTTGAGCTGCGTAAGACGTTGGAACCAAGTGATAACGATGATGATGAGGAGGATCCGATATATGATGATGTTTACACAGAACAGGTGCCAAAGAAGAAAGCAGCCTCTGACTGTCCACCGAAATTGCCACCCACAGCAAGGGCACGACCAGCAGGTGATGTCGTGCAGCCTTTGAAGCAAAGCCCCACACGTGCTGAGCGGGTGGTCAGTGCTCATCAGAAGCAGCCATGCAGGGAAGAACACAAGAAGAGGCACCTCTATGAGGAAGCAGCGCCTGCCGTAAACAATCAGTCGGAAAGCCTTCTCTACGAGGAGGCAGTGCCTGTTTTGAGGAATCAGTTGAAAAGCCAACTCTATGAGGAGGCAGCGCCTGTTTTGAGAAATCAGTCGGAAAGCCATCTCTATGAGGAAGCAGCGCCTGTCGTGAACAATCAGTCGGAAAGCCTTCTCTACGAGGAGGCAGTGCCTGTTTTGAGCAATCGGTTGAAAAGCCAACTTCATGAGGAGGCAGTGCCTGTTGTGAACAGTCAGCTGAAGAAGAGGCACCTCCATGTGGATTTGAACAGTCAGTTGAAAAGCCGCCTCTATGAGGAAGCAGTGCCTGTTGTGGACAGTCAATTGCAGGAATTTGACTGTGTTGATAGCAAACCAGAAGCCATATACGATGAAGCTGCCGCCGTTTTGGCTTGCAACTTGCTCCCGTCAGAAATGGACGACGAGGAACCATTGTACGACGAAGCGATGGCAGTCAACGCCAGGTGCCTGCGCAGACCGGATGTGGGCAAACCTGGAAAGGCCTTGCAACAGCGGAAGATCGAGGAGCATGATAACGAACCGGTGTACGATGAGGCCAAACAGGTTGTAGATGCAAAACTGCCACTAAGCGAAAGGAATGTTACTTTACAGAAATCTGACAAAATTGTCATGAGGTCTAAGAAGAAGGAAGATCCGTATCGGAGAGCGGCCTCGGTGCGTGGAAGCTTCATGGAGGATAGCTCGGATGACGATGAGCCAACCTACTACAATCTTCTGTTGGTGAAGATCTCCCTGGAACGCTGCAACCGCTTGTTTCATGCGGCTGTTGACGACCAGTTCACGATGAAGAAGCTGGAGAACAAAGCTCGCAGGCTGAGCCGACTTTGGGGTGATGTGCCAGGCTTAAAGATTGCCACGACGCCAGAGGCACGACCACCTGACTATCATCAGCAGCTAAAGCCAGGTACTGCTCTTCTTGGGAAAAAAATATTATATTGACATTTTAGCACTTGGGACAAACAATGGAAAATTTATGTAGTTATGAAACTATGCATACATATGTATGTTTATATTAAGACACTCCACAAAGTGAAGTAATTACATTAGAAAAGTTGTTTTTTTAAAGTGATGGCATAAAAATTCATTGGCATATTTAGGAATTTTTGGATGGTTTGTGGATCACAATGAGTTGTCTTGCTTGTATGTGAATGATAATTGTAATTCCAAGTTTGTATTGCACTTCGTATTTGGCCATTTATATGTATAGTGCTTCTCCCAGCATAGCACATGCAGAGACCTGTGTTCCCAGTGCAGAAGATTTTGAGGGAAAAAGACTTGAGAGTTGAGGTGAGAGAAAGATGAAGAAATTATGTATGTAGATTGTAGAATGGTGTGACGAATGGGTGGGGAAGACTTCTCCACAAGGAGCAAGAGGGCCTATGCAAGCAAAAGATCTAGATTAAGCCATTGCAATCATGAAACGGGTACCTACGAGGTCAGGAATGGTCAGAGAATTGAAGAGGACACAGCGAAGTGGCAAAGAATTAGATCATGAAGATACTTCGAAGCAGGACCCAATTGAGTGGAATTTTGAATTGTATATGGATAGAGACAGAGAACCAGTCAGACCATATGGCAGCACTTCAAAGGAACCATCATAAATGTGCCGCTGATGTGATGATATGTACATTTACAATTTTGTATCTGTTGTGGCATCATACATTTGCATTTTTGCTTTGAATGCTGATTACCATACGTATTTAGAAAGGCAGCCAAAATTAGAGGCATATTTACTTTTGGATCGGCTCCACATAATTAAACCACTGCCATCTCTTGACTTTCCTGTCTGATACTTAGAATAACAATCAGTAAAAACCCAATAGGTAGTGCTTTGTTATGGCATATTTACAACTCAAAGGAGTTTCTCATTATGTGCATGTACCTACTTTATTGGCTGCAATCCTACAACAAGCACTTCAGCTTAAGGTTCCTTTGTGGGTCTGGTCATGGTCCATGATCTGGCAGTGCCTGCTGGGTAAAACGTGTGCATTCTAGGAATGCTAAACTATAATTGGGAATCTGATTGTCAGCTAAATAGAAAACGATTATCAGATTTTTCTTTTAACAAACTGATAATCGAATTCATTTAAAAAATCATTTTCGATAATTATAAGCGATGATTCGTATATTTATACTGACCATGAACTTAAAAACGCTGCCATGAGAATGGGCTAATCGCAGCAAAAAAATGGTAGCAAATTGAAAAGCAACATAATTTTGGCGAAAGTGAAAACCAACATGAAATTTTTAATAAGGTCAATTAAAAATCTGATAATTGGATTAAAATTGGACTTCTGAATCTGCTAATCGATTTTCCAAAACACCATTAAAAAAATCCTTGTGTATTGCAGGAATTTCGCAGTTTTGACCTGCCATTGCTTCACAATTCTGTGTTCCTCTAAGCACTTCACCTGGGCAATGTAGCAGGGGACATTCTGAAACTGTCTTAAAACGCACTTGCTTAGGTCAGATTGATAACTACGTGACGTACGCGTGCAGTGTTTTGACCTACAAGCCACTATATAATTAATTATTAATTATCCTCATACATACATACGTGCATGCGTACATACGTATGTTCTCAGTAACTACGGGTACTCTTTACATGGTTTGACTTTCTGTGATATCTTCAATTACTCATGCCATTGCCTATGACTGCTATCTTCAAATTCTACACAGGATAGATTTAACTGATCTCTTCTACTGATCCTGCATTTAAAACACTTTGAATTGATGTCTTAAAAATAATTGACAAATAATTGCAAGAATAAATTTGAATACTCTGCTGAAATCCATATGAGGGCTTCTTAACGTACTTGTGTGCAGTTTAACCAAATAGTTTTGTAAGCCACAGCTTAAGAGGTTGACAGTGAATTACGTTGGATAAATTTACTCTCTGACGAGAGGTAGAGTCTCCATGGCACATCGCCTCTCACGCAATGCGTCTATAATCTCATGCACCTCTACTATTTAAAAACATTGATTTGCAATATTATACTAAGTACTGTTTAGCAATGTCATTATCTTGTATGACATGTTGTGTGAACAGACTTAGATCCTGGGTACATAATTGTTCTGCGGACACTGATATAATAATTAATTGTAAGCAGCCTATTGTTGCAAAGCCTAATATTTATTTCATATGATTTTATAATGAGTCAGCATAAACATGACCTGGACTGAGTTGATAGATCGAGTTGTACTAATACGACCTACTACTGTGCAACTACTTAATTAAAAGTCACTAACTGTACATAATATAATTTGCCAGATTTTGTTTTCTTATTTATTTGATAGCCTTTCTTTACAAGCTTGGTATTTATGGAAAACGAGTAAATGCAATGTAGGCTTCTGTTAAGTTGGGAGAAGGCAGAATAAATATAATAGGTGGAGTTGATGTGTAAAGAAATACGATTGTGATTTGCCCTGACTGTCCAGAATAATTATTATTTGAATACTATATATAAACTTTCTGGAGCAAGGTTAGGTGCTAGACGTTGAAAATAGAATCCAAATTGGCAACTTCTTGACTGCATTAAATTGAAATTCATATTATAATGAGACACATGTTGCGAAGTGTACACTGTACAGTCCTTTGCAGCATGTGGAGTTATTATCATGCTGTTGAGCTTTGTCCTGGTACTGGTCAATGAGGGGAACGTTGAATTCGGCATTGGCTGTGCAGTGATAACTGAAATTGCAATTTTATGCTCAAGTAAAATGGCGAATTGAATACAATGCAAAATTAAAGAATGCGAATACAATGCAGTGTTCTTATTTAATAAATGATTTTAGCCATGCAGTGTAACCAATGTACTAATAAATAGTGACGATATTGAGAGATCAAAGTCTTAAAGTAACGCCTTGAGCATTTAATTATGTTAGTTGATGTTGAAAGTGCTTGTCCTGGTAAAACATTTACTGGTCCACCACATCATAAAGTATGAGAATCATTTGTCTAGTGTTGTCTAGTGTTGTCTAGTGTTTAGTAAGTCATGCATGGTTGATGAGAAACTTTGACAACACTTCTGAGTGATAGCCATCAGAGATAGACACGATTGGTTCAAATCAAATCAAATAATTCTTATTGGTCCGTTTGTAACAGCAGCAAGCACACCAAGCCAAAAACAAAAATTACACAAAGCATCACAAGTATCACCAAGTTGTTAGACATTAATCAAATTGCAAAATAAACTGTTGGAATTAGAATAATTATCAGAATCTTGTGGTCAGTTGATTAAAAAATAGAATTGGCTGTTCATCTGATTGAATCTGAAGTTCAATTGCTAATTGAATAGAACCAGCTACTGAAGGTTGCTGATGGATTAGAAAATAGTATTTAAGCAATGTCTTGTAGAGCAGTGGTTCCCAAAGTGGTGGTCCGCGGACTGGTGCCGGTCCGCGGAGGTATGATCGCCGGTCCGCGGAGAAGAGTTAAAAATAAAAAATAGACTGTAATTATTAGTTTATTTGTTTGAAATTGTGAAATTATTCGAATTGTTGTCCAAAATTTATTCAAATTTCTGTCTTAATATTTAAAAATTTGATATAAATCAACATGCCTTATTTTAACTTGCCAGATAGCGAATTCAAAATTTAAAATTTATTCTAAATTTACTATATTGATGACTGCAGTGAGCTTATTTGTGTTGATCATCGCCATTAAGACCTAAGTTAGCGGTCCGCGAGCTTCACCAAACATTATTGCCGGTCCGCGGCATGCTGAAGTTTGGGAACCACTGTTGTAGAGCTCTAATCGATTAGATTTAGGTATTTGTGCAATTGATTAGATAATCGATTAGAGTCCAGTCACTTAGTTACCTATCTATGATGACTCTTCTATGTTTTTATTTTCGTCTGACCATGTGTCATTTATTCTATTTTATTCTTTATTTTACTGCAATGAATAAAATTGCATTATTTTCAACGTAAATTCACTGTTTTTGAAATGCAGTAAAATCCGAGTCATATACGAAGACGATGGCAGCTGACATCGAAGATTATCAGGCGGAAGATCTGGACAACGACGTTGTAAGCACTCTTTGGCTTATCAATATTCATGTGCATCCCAATTTGCATATTTTGTGTGTGTGTTTGCAACAGATACACTAGGATATTAGGATAGAGCGTCGCTATTAGTGTTTTTATAAATAGTGTACAATACAGAGAAACAGAGACAGAGAGAGAGGGAGAGAGAGAAAGAGGGAGAGACAGGCAATCTCTATTAAAGCATTAAAGCTAATTAGCTGACAGCAATCTGAGTCTATTGTAACAAAGCATTAATGTAGAACTTTTTGTTTCAAGGACCATTAGAAAGTGCTTAGAGAAAGTGCCGAGCGCTTCCAAAAGCACCATGAGTATAGAGTGCTACAAGTTTATTTCCTTGTCCTCAACATATTATATGAAGATAATGGCCAGTCCTCTTCCTTGCCATCTGCCCTTCCCACTAACAGTGCTAAGTTGGTTTAATTATTTATTTGTGCTATTTCGTAGTTGAGTCTGTTGGCATTGGAATTGAGATAGACATCCTGTTCATTATTTGGCCCAGTTTTAACTACAACGATGTCTTACTGGAGAGATTTGAATCTAATGCTAGTCTGGTTTGTAAATGGGGACCTTAAAAGGCTTTAATGCCGGATGGTATAGGATTTCCCATACCATTTACTACCATCTCGGCATTAAAAGGTTAAATGATGTGGCTTTCATTCAAACATGGTGGTATTGTAAATGATCTCGCCCCATTAATTCTTTAAGGATTGAGCATGGTCAAGGCCATACAGTCATTATGTAAAGATGTGTGCATTTACATTTAAGCGTATTCCTGCTTTAGAAGGGAGTCAATGCTCCGATCGCATGGTTGATAGTCCAAGCTGTTGACCATGAGATTCTCATGCATACTTACTTACATGGCTTCATTCTGATTATTTTTATTATTCTGATGGAGTTTGTACCTTTACATTATTTATAAACTACCTTCACTAAATCATTGTCTTTGGCTGTCAGCTGTGTGGCTTTTCTTTGTCCTTGCTACCCATGATCTTGAATACAGTAATTTTGCAGCTTGAATAGATGATTTTTTTCTTTATGTTTAGGATTAATTTCCTCATAAATTTAAACATGTAAATGGGCTGTTTGACAATTCAATGTTCCCCCTCTCGATCTACGTTTAATAGCAATGTATAGTCTATAAGATTGTGATTTAAAAGCAAGAGTCATTTGTTAATGTCTCTTTCCTGCAGCTGTGTCAAAAGTATTTATTTATGACTGCATGTGGACAACTTGAGAGAGAATATTAAGAGCTCTGTATCAGTGTTTTATAGTTGGTAACAACTGCTCTTCAGTCCTAAATATAGCCGATTTATTTAGAAGCACACTCAAAAGAAATTAGGAAGTATGGCATGGAGTGAACAAGTCTCAAGAAGTTTATTCAACTGGTAGTAAATATTATGCATAAACGAAAGAACGGCTTTTGGAGAAAATTAAGTTGACTTTACTGAATGGCTCAGCGCTCCCACATTTGCATTTTGAAAATGGATGGTCATTTTAAATATTTTAATCTATTTTCAAATTTGTCCCGTAGAAAAGGAGCTGATATAAACAATAATACATTTTGTTTAAACATAATTAGAAATTTGTAATGGGCAATAGGCATACATTCACAAGACGAGGTGAACCTGAGATATGTGCACAGATCTCCCAGCGATGTGCTTGGAATTTACCACTTTTCAGAATATTTGATCCATTTACCATATTATTGTAGATGAAGACTTTTCAGCCATTTTGAAAGGTTCCCAAGGATAGGGTTTAAAGTGTAAGTGGAAGGTCATGGACTTACCTGGTATTTTCAAATCTGATTGCCATTCTGTCATTTATAAAGCCTGGAAAGGTAAGGGGCGTCCAAGCACTTCTTTTGTACTCTTTAAGCACTTCCAAAGGAATGAGGATTTTTTGACGTAGGTTGCTGATGTAGAAACTTTGAAAAGCATGACACTTTTGTCCAGCATAAACAGATAGTTACCCCATTTACAATAAACATATGGTCAGGAGTCTATGCAACATTAATTAATTAATGCATGCTGGTACTTGTATTTATTTCAATAATAGGGGATCATAAGTCTCAAATAAAGTTGTTTTTCCTTTGTTATTTACTATAATGTGATGAAACAGCGGTGTTTGTTTTTCTAACGGACATTTTAGGCAGAGTCGTTTGTGTCGCACGAGGCCGAAAATGATCGCACAATTCTTCGAAAGTGGATTGTCACACACATACTGGACAGCGAGAAAGCCTACGTTTCAATTCTTGACCTTCTGTCCGAGGTAGAATGGTCTTGGATCACTTCTGGCTGTATGTTTAAGCGCTGTGTTGACACTCCTGGAAAATGTCAAAGTATATCATCAGATGAGTTTTAAGTTGTGTTGATAATATAATAATTTTTATTTATTTTTAACTGACACAACGAAGTATGATTGCAATTCATAGTACGAATGGATGATCACACGGTATTACAGGAGTCGAATTCAACTGTCGGCAGCCATGCAAGGCATCCATAACATCCTACTACTTAATTTACCAATGCCATCTGCCGAATGGAAGGTTGAGTGGACCTTTTAAGTGGGTAGCGGGAAGCGAAACCCCATCCATGTGCTCTTCATACAATACTGTTTAGTGTTTACCATTGCCATAAACACTCCCCTGCAGTGCTTGCGGTTATTGACAAGTCCTTAGATGTCTCATATTGACATTCATTTTTCATTTGTGTAGGCCATTTTGTAAAAGAAGGCAATTGTTCAAACCTGATAACTAACTGATGACTCAAAAGTCTCCGCTTTCATATTTTTTTTTAATTTGTCTATTGGTTTTAACTTTAGACCACAACAGAATTATGTTGTGGCCAAAAATTTCTAGAAATTGTTTCGCTTTTTCACATCCGCATCGCATTCAAGAATGGCCGAGTATCTGGTTGATCAACAGCAAAAATTTATCAAGGGGAAACCTGTAGAAGAGCTTCTGAAGATTTAATACAACACAATACGGCTGTATTTTGATGATTCCCCTAACAAAGCCCATGGGTGCACTAAGTTGCCAACTTCAGGATGTTAGCTGTCATTAAGAACAGAACATTATGTCAGTTAACAAACATTATACTGTAGGTCACTAGAAGAGTCACCAGTGGCAGGTTTGTGCACACATGCTGAGGTCAACAAACAAAATCCCAACTAGATTTGTGGCTCCTTTGAAAAAAATACTCAAAGGAGAAAAATTGAATATTTTGCATATATACAAGAGTGCGGCTAAACATCCTTGTGTGACTTGTTTGTACAGGTCTGGCTTTTACTAGGTCTGTGATACAATGCACAGTAGGTGGTAGCTTTAGATACAAATTTGAAACAAGAAAAATTACTGTGTGGTTTTGCAGTATTTCTCCCTGTGCTCCTTTGACTTTCTCTACCACGTCGCTGTGCGGCTGGCAGGCTTTGAAAGCTATTGCATATTCTGCAAGTTCTCGAATTACTTTTACTGTATATATCATATTTTTATCTTTAATTTTTTTGAATACAGAGATATAAAGAAGTCAGAATGGCTGAAGATTTTATATGTGTGAAAGAATCCTAGAGTATTGATACGTTGATACGAAGTGCAGAGATGCTATGGTCCCTTGATTTCTCAAATGTTGTGGTGCTCAGTCTGTAGTTTAAATGGTTTATGAATAATAATGGACGTCATATTATAATTATCAATACGTGGGATGAGCTTGTGTAGCGATATGTTCTGTGCCTTGTAACCTGAGTGTCGCAGGTTCGAATCTACTCAAGCTACTGTGTATGGACCTTGGACAAGTTGCTCACTCACAATTGTCTAGGAGGAAGGCAATCCGAGACAACCTTGCTTAACTCATCTGCAGGTGGCATAATAGCCATTGAACCTGCCTTTGAGCAGAGAACATCATCATCATCATCAGTATGCACAAACATTTCCTGCAGTATACTGAATATTGATTTCTAATGAAGTTGTCTGATTACTTGCAGCATATGCAAACGTTCAAAAGCATCGCAAACACGGAGAAATTTGTCATTAACGCAAAAGACAATGCTGCGATATTCTTCAAAATCCTCGAGCTTCACAAGACGCACTACAAGTTTGTCAACCGACTTGGGAAAAAGGTCGAAGGTTGGACAAACGACCAAGAAGTTGGAGCGGTATTTCGAGATTTTGTAGGTACACTTCGTTGTTCTTGTATGTCATGTTGAAATGATCGTTTTAAAAGTTCTGCCATCTTTTAATTAAGACTTTTCAATTCATCTTATCAGTTTTCTCGATGATGAAAAGGTACCAGTATCACCTCTGTTTTGCTTAGCCTTCGATTGTTAGTATTGCTCTGTTCTACTTCATGACAAGTACTTCATGACAAGTACTTCATGACAAGTACTTTGTAGCATATCATGCTTGAGAAGGGTACTGGAGGAAGGGCAGAGCAGAAGATCAGGTACTACAATATTGCCTGACTACTTGCAGTATTTGCAGACGTTCAGAAGCATCGCAAACACGCCAAATGAATGCTTTGTCTGGGGTGCCAAAATTCATGCTTTGTCTGCGGTGCCATTTGGGCTAAGGCCAGTCCTGATCACAATGTTTTCACAATTCGTAGGTTCTCAGTGGCTTTTGAATAGTACCGGAACTTGTTTGCGGGTTAATTATATTGTCAGATTTGGAGGATAGATATACATGTATTGTACAGACCAGCATAAGGCCTTTTGCATTTGCACCAACTGCCTTGCTCAGTTGTGCAAGTGAAATCACTCGCAGTGATGGTGGCTGAATGTGCGCTGTAAATCATGTTTGTGATTTCTCTGAGCTGTTTGCTAGGTCTAGTTTGCTGTGTTTACTGCCTAATTATCTGTTTAATTTGTGAGAGTCCAGTAATAAAGTCTACTGGCTATTAGCTGCATGCACTTTTGGTGTAATTGTGGGAGTGTCAGTTAGTGATTGAATGGTTGATTGACGGGTGTCAATCATATGACTTGTGGGCTTAATAGTTATTTTTGGCAGAACAACTCTGAATTGCGAGGCTACTGAAATTTTCATTGTTGGGTGGATACTGGATAGTTTAGGATAATAGCAGTACTTTATTAAGGCAAATCAGAGTTCATGTGTATGTGACCCTTGTTGGATGACTGCTTGGGCAATTATTATGCACTGTTTTGCTTTAGGAATTGTTTGAGCAATAATTTATATCAACCATTGTAGCCAATCAGCATCGCAGAAGCAAATATCCGTGTAATAATAATAATATTAATAATAATAATAGATGTGTTAGGGTACAATGCCCTATTCATGCTGGTTGTATTAATACTGCATCGTCATCATAGTCTGGGCTATCATGTTTTGGCTCTTATTGAATATAACTGTAATAATGTGTTAATAGCCTCTGATTATAAAGACCAATTTAAGAATTGTGCATTGCAGAAATTAAAAGTTGAAACAATTCTGGTCAATACTAGGAACTGTAAGAGTTTTAGTGCACAGTAATAAGTTGCAGTAATCTGCGGTTTTGTATTAAATATCTCTTCAGCTTCTGAAAAGCTTCTGATGCTACAAACCTTTCAGAAATGCTCCCAGTGCATTTGACCATATGATTTGCAAGAGTGCGGCTAAACATCATTGTTTGACTTGTTTGTTCATGGCTTTTACTATTATTACTTTACTTTATTATTATGATACATTGCAATGCACAGCAGGTGGTATGTAGTTTTAGATTAAAATTGAAAACAAGGAAAATTGCTGTTGATGGGAGACCTGTGTTCTAATTCGTGCAAAGGTAGAGGGAAGATTTTCATTTCTCTTTATGTATGTACATGTATTGTAAGTATGTTTGTGTGTGTACTCCATAGAGTGCGAATTTACAATTGGCTTGATAAGGGATGTACTGACTTACTTATTGACTTACTATTCTCCTACTCAACTGCTATTCTCTAACTACTGTGTTGTTTCTCAGGCTGATGAAGAGTACAATATTGCACGGGAATATCTGCGGAATTACCATGAGGCTATCAGCACTGTTCAGCGATGTTGGACTGAGAATCCTGTATTTGCAGAGCTCACAAAGGTAGGATTGGCTCCACTACCAGAACTTTGCAGCTTGTCATTCACTCAGTGAAATACTTGGTTTGGCAAACAAATCGAATGGGCACCTACTCTACTCTGTGGACATTAAATTCTTTTAAGTATTTGCTCGAAATTCATAATTTAGACATTGTTGAATTGTTATTTAACATTTCTAACCATGTTGAAGACTATGGAATTATTCATTGGTTTATGTCTTGATATCTTCTTAATTCTGTTTGTAGGTAATCCGTGTAAAATCAGGCAATTCCATCACTGACTTGAGTCTTGAAGGTTTGTTGCAAACCTTCTGTGATGTTTAGTTCTAGAGATCTAGTCATTTGTAGTTATTAATTTGCATACATATTAGCTAAGCTTATGTATACTTTATGAACGTAATTTTCCATTGTTTGCATTGGAAATTTGTGAAGTCTTCATATCGACGAGTCATCAGTTAATTAATTAGTGTGTAATGCATCAGAGTCAAGCGTTAATCAGGTTAATGTGCAAAGGGTCAGTCCACGAAGATGCAGAGAGGCAACATTTTTGCTGCATGCTAGATGTGTATCCATGTGCTGAGATTGTGCTCATCATGTGTATGTATGTCAGTCTGACGGGCATCACTTAAATTTAGTTTATTTTAAATTAAATTGTTGTATATTTTGTTAAGTTTGAGTTTGCGCTTTTGAATAGCTCTGCTGTGAGAAGTGTATTACAAACATTATATTAGATTCGATTAGTATATTAAAACTGGGTGGTGGGATTCTGGGATTTTGGCACAAAATATCTGTTACCGTATCATTGAGTTATCTTTTGATTGATTTGTTTGTTATTGATCATTGTCTGTGATCTGTGCTTGCATTTAAATGTATGCTTTCACTTGTGAGTGTATGCATGCAAATTATATGGTTTTTTTCTATTGTATGTTGTTCGCATATCTGTTGTCAGCATTAGCCAATGACTTTGTGGGTTGGATATATTTAAGGTGGAAGGAAATGTATTGTATGCAGAGCATCAATTAAGGTCTTAATTAATTAATTAATTAAGAAGGACCTTCTGTAATGGTCTAAGTTTGATTAGAAATATAATTTATAAGTTCAAGTGCAGTTGTGATAAAGAGTCCATTTTATTTAACATATAATCAGAAATCCTATACTGAGTGTCTTTAAAACTCAATTTAATGCTATGCTACAAAGAAGTGAGTCAGAGGTTCAATCAATTGATGAAGTAGATTTTATCGATGTGTTGAATGTAGCTTGATATTAAATAAATTATAACATACTACATTTCTTCTTTATGTTCTCTGCCGTCAGGCAGGTTCGTATGTCCAACGACGCCATTTTTCTCTGTCCTGAGCTTCTCTTTTCAGTTCACTGTATCCCTCTTCTGACAGCATCCAGTCCAGCAGCATTGTTCTTGGTCTACCTTGCATCCTTTTCCCCTCCATTCTTCCCTCAATGATGTCTTTTAGTAGGGTGTCGCTCCTTAAGATGTGTCCTATCCATTTCTTCTGTCGCCCACGTATAGTGTCCATCAGTGATCTCTTTTCTTCCACCAATTGTAAGATTTCCTCGTTGGTTTTTCGCTCAACCATTGCACTTAGATAAAAAATTATTCTGTCATATGCTTTGATTTTGTCAGTATTACTGTTTTTATTTTAAACTTATGTTGACATTAGGATTCTGTATAATTTGGGTTCTATTCTGTGAATGTTTTGCTGTTTTTAGTTTTGCTCATTGGTTTCTCATTGGATTGGATGTTTGATTTTTTTAGTTTTTTGGTATTTCAGTTTTTTTCCCGGTTATTTGGAGTAATTTTGTTTATGTTCGCTTAATTTATGTTTTAGAGCTTTTGCATAAACCAATTGTGCGCTTTCAGCAGATTACATTATCTATGAAAGTGAGTTCCTGTCTTCTTACCTCCGCATATCATACAACGTGACCCAGAGAAGAAATTATATATATATATATCCATATATTACATATCCATATCTTTTCTTATATTTTCTTCATGTAATAAGTTGCGGTTTGTCAACTTAATTTCTTGAATAAACAAAGTACTATATAAGTATATAATAGAAGTCATTTAGTTTCTTTTATGGAGCATATAATTTAGAAAGCAAAATTTTGTTAATGTCAATCATGGAAACATACAGCTTCTTCATTTGTCTGTGACTTTCTTGTTAGCAAGTGATGACTCATCGAGAACTGTGACTCGAACTCCTTGGTTTCTCTCTTCCACAGCTTTGCAAGCGCTGAAGTCTGTGTTATTTGACAATGAGTTCTCTGTTTTGGATTGGGAAGCCATTGATGGTTTTTTCTTGACGTGGTGCATTATAAATGGCAGATTGCAATTGCATACATTTGGCTGAACGTTTATTTAATAAATTATGTACTGTGATATTTTGTCAAACGTCATCACATGTAACAGCTTTCCTGTTGATTCGTTTGGTATGTGACAACATGTGTTCAAGTCTATAATTTATGTGATAACAACTAGATCTTAGATGTTTTAAAGTATAATGGTGCATTTAGGTGATCTTGTATAGCTTACAGTTTATTTATCATATATTATTTTTTCTCACAGGATCTGATCAAGTCAACTCCACTGAACCATCCAGACTATGATGTTCTTCAAAAAGCATTGAAGACTGCACTGAACTGCCTTAACGAATGCAAAGGAGTCGGCTGCAGAAATGTAATGTCTTCTAAACTTAACAAGTTTAATAAGTTTTCCTATTTAATTTTTTAAAGCTACTCGTTGGCAGTTGTTTTTAACTGATGTTGTTGTGCAAAAGAGAGAAGAAAATTATTTGTTAAGAATGTCTACTGTTGATTGAATTTTGTAAGATTTATATTTTAATTCATTGTATAATGTGTATCTGTGAATGATTTCAATAGTGCATTCCATTTCTCACCAATAATTTGGATGCTCTGTAATTCGATTTAACTGACGTTACTATATTCATGAATGTGTATTTCATAATATACAATGTTTGCTCAGTGCCAACTTATTTTTATTTACTGCAGCATAATTTGCAACAAATTTGACATTACTTTTTTTAGTGTTGAGGGCTTTTCTTGTTTATAGGCAATAGTCATTTAATCAATACTCTCTTTTGATCATGTCTGGTGATATTTAGTTAATGTACATCTATTTAGACATGCTTTTTCTAAACCTGCTTTGGAACTGTTTCATGCATGCCTATTTGTACAGTGTGGTGGTGTAGGGAGTGTTTGGTGCCTTGGAGCTAGAAGGTTGTGGGTTCGAATCCACCTCAAGCCACCACTATGGACCATGAGCAAATCCTTCACTCGCAGCTGCTCATGCACTTCAGCATGAAATTCGATTCTATGTTCGTGCTGTAGTCGGGAGCGCCTCTGTGTAGAATCATGAAGAGGTGTTATAACAAGTGCTCATGCATACTGTGTAGATGACTTCATTTAAAATCTTCAATGTTTTCTTCGGTGACGAAGTTTTTTAAATTTTGTTGGAAACAGTCAAATCTTCAGCGCTATCTCGTCAAGCACAGTCTCGTCGTTGAAACGGTCGGCAGTCTTCGTAAACTTCGACATTTCTTTCTCTTCAGCGACGTTGTCGTCTGCGCAAAGCAGAAGCTGTACAGTCGGTATGACAACATTGCTTCATTCTTATTGTGGGGCGCGGTGGTGTAGTGGTGGTGTCGTTGCCTTGGAGCCGGAAGGTTCGAGGTTCGAATCCACCTCGCCGCGTAAGGACCTTGGGGAAGTCCTTCACTCACAATTGCTCAGCGCTTCGGCGTGAAACTCCGATGCAGTGTTCGCTCTGCATTTGGATGCGCCTCTGAGTAGAGAGAGCTTGAAGGGACGCTATAACAAGTGCACATACAAACAAACAAACATTCTTGTCTGTTTAATATGACTGGTGTTTAGAAATTAATTTCCTCGTTTAAGGCATGTAATTGGACTTTTGTGATAGTTCATTGTTTCCCTCTCAGCATAGATTAGCATTGCATAATCAAAAAGATTAAGGCAAGAGTCTTTGAAGCTTTAATCTTGTTGAGTGACACGCTGACAGTAAATCTTTATCAGATATTGTATGTTGTACAGCACCAGTGTTCGAACCGATGAATGATGATCTCACATTAATTATCAGTGGACAATTAGACTTATCGGTGTTACAATGATAATAATAACATTATTATTTTTATTATTAATAATTGCATACAGAGATTTAATTAATTATTATTGCTGATTTAAACACGTGTTATGTAGTTTGTTTTGGTGGTTATTTTTTACATTGCAGAATAAGGAGTCTCAATGAGGGTCCTAAAATGTGGATGCATGATGAGTAGTTTGGTTGTTTTTCACTCTAATTCAGTTATCATTTAATGCCTTAAAGTTACATCTATCATTTTTTTACTGGTGATGAAGTGTTCTGAATTTTCTAGACAGATTCTTGTTGTCTTTTCTTGCAGTAAACGTAATTTCTATGAAACAAAGTGGTTTATCGCGCTGCAGGATTTACAGTTGGAAGAGAAATTTTCTGCACAGGGTAAGCCTGTCTGCAATTTGTTGACCTTAGTGTCATGTAATAAAATATCTCTGTTTTCTATTTCTGTGAAATGGATATAGACACATGCACGCGCACACACACACAAAGATAAATGCCGACCAGCTACACGAGAGAGATCAGAGAAATATCTAGATATCATTTTACATAGTAATGGATACCATCGTTACTATTGACGGTGTCGTTTATTACCTGCGTTTTGGAGTGTTATTGTGACTAGTGGTCGTTGTGACATTGGTGAAATTTGTGGTAAGGTGAAGTGGCATCAGTGAAAATTCTATTTTGACTCTACATGCCTATCAATTTTGTTTTGACTGAGCTCCTGTGAGTTGGCCAGTTCCTGCTACTTTACTGCAATGAAGAAATTCTGAGATTCAAATTGTCATAGATGAATTTTTCGTCACCATGGTCTGAAATGTCATTGCGTATTTTGCACACAGCGGACGAACTGTCGGCCGTCGTACATCAGCATGTCATCGATGGTCTGGAGAAGGAGTTGATTCGGCTGCAGATGGATCTTAGGCAGGAGATGAAGAAATTCAAGAAACTAAAGCCTGGCGATGGACAGGTAATCCAAATGAGTTATGTTCGCTTTTTAAATGCACGTGACTGGCTCTCGATTTTAACTTAGTCGAGTTCTCTAATTGAAATGAAATTCCATATCAGGAATTACTCAACATATTCCTCCTGATCTATCTTTACCTGTCTTCTGTAAGCACGTAGAAGTCCATTTTATCTTAGCCTGGTTTTTTCCAACATTAGGCCAAGTGCACCTCTTACCAGTCTTTTTTGTGGAGGTGCTATATAAATTCATTATTACAATTAGAATTATTACATGACATTGTGTTCAGTTTAGAGCACAATTTGGATTATAATTATGTCAGTGTTGTTTCAATATCATTACGTCATAGCCTATAACATCAAAAATACTGGATGACCAGAATACCGAATGATCTAGACCCTGAAGGATCATTTCTGTCTAGAAATTTGTCATGATGTATTCAATTTTTTGTCACTTGTTTTGTTTTACATCAGAGCAAGAAAATTGAAAACCTCCAGAAGAAAATCTTTCATCAGGTTTGCAGTTTTGCATCAAGATTTAAGAGACTGTAAAATCTCTATATTTTTGGGTCATGAGTTTGGAATAAGTATCAGGTCGGATGTGTTTTTTGATTGCATTGGACTAGGAAATGAATGCAGTTTATATGCATTGAATGGAGTTTGTTTATAATTTATAAATTTACTACCGCTTAAGCACCATGAGATTTTATGACTTTCCGTTGTTTTAGTTCTGCCATTATGTTTCTAAGCATCAATTGACCTTTACTGTCTGCTTCATTGTAGCGGCTATAAAGAATTTTTTCGGTTGGGCTCTTAAAAACATTGAGGAAGTGATATGCAACACCAGCACTATTCTATTTCCACAGTTAAATAAATCAAGAAGTAAATCTGGAAGGCAATAATGGAAAGTGCGCCAAATTTATTTTGGTATTTTTTGCGAAATTGCATATTGTGCGAAATCAAGATTTTATAATTTAGGTGTTAATGATATATCTGAAAGAATTGTATTGATAATAAAGAAATGAGCATACACTAAAATGCTGTTCAAGGTATCAGAAAGTGCAGGGAATAGAAATTGCTCCAAAAGTCATTAAGTAAGTAAGTAAGAAAGTAGCCTTTTTGTGCTTCTGATTAGTTGCATAATGTGTTACTTGGCATAGAACGTCTGTAAGTGAAATAAATTCTGACAAGAACAAATGTCTTAATTATTTATTTAACAAGCGAATATTATCGCATGTGGTTTATTTAATATATTGTAGGAGGCTGCTCTCTTGGAGGCTTCACCGTTTCTCGAGTTGAAGTTGTACAATACGAAGTTTAACAAGGAATACATATTCCTAATGTCATCAGATTACGAGAGGACAACGTGGAAAGAAGCCATCAATGGAATGAGTGCCAAAGGTTCCTTCAATTCCATCTATTCTCTTGAATGACCTTGGTCTTCCACTGCACCAGATTCTTGAGTCGACAAGATCCTGACAGTGACTATGGGGCCATCCATAAATTATGTTGCACTATTTTCGCGCAAAATTGACCCAACCTTTCATCTCGTTGCAGTTTAAGCGTTAATTACTAAACAGTTCACTGCTGCAAAATCGCGTGACGTCACACAAGTCTGACCCATTTTCCTCATCTGGATGGGATGTCATGTATGGATGGCCCCTTGGTATTTATTTAAACCAAAACTTTAGGTGTCTAGAATGTACTGGCTACTAAGGAGTGGTTTTTCTATTGATCATTTGACCAATTGAAAGTCCAATGCTGTATTTGCAACCAACAACTTCTGAGGGTAATGGAAAAAGGATCTCAGTCCTGATTTTCGAATGAAATTTGTCGCCATTTCGTTCAGTTGCTGTTATCATCAGCAACATTTTCCATACTGAAACATGTCAGGAAATACGACTGAATACAGTTTGAACGATTTTAGAATGCCTTAGAATCAAGGAAATTCTATTTTCAAGTATTAATTTAACACATTGACCGCCTACACGTCATGTTAAATGACTGGCTGTACTACGAGTTAACTCGTAGTAGACGGTCAACATGTTAATTAGCCTTGCTGAAAGAAGAGTTGAGAGAGTTGAGGCATTTCATGGTTTGACAAAGAGATACAAATGGAGAATTGTAATTGTAATTGTAATTGAACATTTATATAGCGCCACTTCAAGAGAACTCCTCAGAGGCGCTCCCGACCTGACACCAAACCATAGTCAAAGAGAATGGTTTTCAAACGCTTGCGGAAAAGGGGCAAAGAAAGACAAAGAAGTTCATTACGGAGAATAATAGGTAACTTAGAACAAGACAAAGAGAAGATGATAATAAGAATAAACTGAGATATATACAAAGAAGTTTAAGAAAAGGAGAAGAGGTACAAGCAGAACAGGAGTGAGATGGAAAGTAGCAGCATAGACAATCAATTTTACACATGTAATTTTAAGTCAGTAATAGGAAAGTTTTGTCCCTTGGCAGTTTGACAGACTGCTGATTTTAATTATAAGCTGCTGGTTTTAATATCTGTTTGTTTGTTGTTTAATAAACTGATTTATTTTCTATTCAGTTGAGCCATCAGCGCTACGAGTAACGGCTTCCGAAGTGACTAATCTACTTCAATCTCAAAAGGTGTGCTACTATTGTGCACTTAAAACTAAAGGTTTCCTTTAGAGGAGACTATCCCTTAGGATACTGTATTTAGGACACTGTTAATTCCTTTACAATAACGAAAACTCTTTAAAATCTACCGTAATTGATCGTATTTTTTTAGTTTTAAAACAGTTTTGCAATTTATTTTAAATGGTGTACGTTAATGTACAGTGTATATTTATGAATTTATTGAGAGACAAGTATTTAAGTATTAAAAATCAATTTAGTGGAAAGAGAAAAGACAGCTAACCTGTTCAACACTAATTATATACTGATTGAAAAGGTGAAGACTGTTGTCTGAGTCTTACTTGATTATGTTTTTCTGTGTTTGTACAAAGAAGTTACTATGACATAATCATATTTATTTATTTAGAGAGGGAGAGAAGGGAGAGAGGAGGGAAGGGACGAGGAGAAGGTTACACTGTTCGTATTGAAGTCATCTGTTTGTGATTAATTGCTATTTATGGGAAGATCATTTTGAAATGGATTGAGTTCACTATTCACTTTCTTCCTTTCTTTCTTCCATCAGATTCCAAAGTTGATTGGATCGGTTCTAAAGATGAAAGGTAAGACCGTTTTCAGCATCCGAAACTCAGTCACTATATACAGCATAAATAATAACTTAGAATAAATAATAACTTAGAATTCATAACTTAAATTCATAACTTAGACTCAGTGTCTAATGCACCAGAGTCTAAGTTTTATAAACTGGGCACCAATTTTGAGACTATTTTTTGTTAAGAAGGAAGCCGATGTGAAGATTTAAGCTCAGGGTTATATGTATACACATATGCTGAGTTGCAGACATAAATAAAGGCATGCCATACATTACATAAACATGAGTAGATAAGTAGTCATTATTTTTCCTCTGATTGGAATACACACATTGCAATTAATGACATTTGTGTGTGTAATGTAGATATTTCTCTAGAGAGAGAGCATCTCAGTGGTAGTCTGAAGATTACAATTCACACACTGCAAGGATTGACAGAAGAAGCAGGTGAGCAGTTGCAGGTGCTATATAAATTGCGACTGATTGATTTCAATGAAACTGGTTTTATGTAATTCTTTGTTAGACTTGCCTGGATTTTTTTCTCTAAAAATAAAATTGAGCTCGGCTCTAATCTTAACAGTCTTTTTTTCACAGTGTGTTATCATATTTTCTGCACTAGCGTGACTAGCCAATCTGTCACATAAAATTCTTACACATGTTGCAAAGATGCTGAAAAAATTCTGCTACCAAGTTCTGCAGTTTTTTTTACCAAATTTGGTGGCAGTTCCTCGGTCTGTTTCATGACCAACTCTATGGAACTCTAATGTAGTGGCATTCTTTTTCTGTGGTTGGTCTTAAAACCTGGAATGGGCTCCCTGTTGCCTAGCGGTCAAACCAGTATGTCACATGAACTTGAAAACTGCCTTATTTAATTGTGGTTGGACTACTGGGAATGCTTCTGAGTAGATAACCATCAAGATGCGCTATATAAAAACTCAATTTTAATATCTCGGTTATATGCATACACGTTCATGCATGCTTAAATTTGTGCAGCTCATAACATATTTCATTTGTGATTAAAATGTATTGTTTGCTTTATGTTCCAGAGACTTTTTGTGTGGTTGAGATTGACTCGTTTGGACACTTCTTTTTAAAAGCTAAAACAAACCAGTGTAGGAGTAAGAAACCATCATGGGCCGAGGTAAGAATGCCGTGGGTTCATTTGAAATTGTAAACCATTACTGTACATCGTACCTCTTCATTGCAATAAAACTCGGAAAATATATACTGATTACTGACCTTTTTGTATTTATGGAAGATTATCCTAATACTGCATTTTTGTAATAAAGATTAGCAACTTGTGTTAATATTATTGTCTTGTGAGCAGTGGCGGATCCAGAACTTTTCCGGGGGGGGGGGCAAGCAAAAATCTTAGATCTTGGGACCGGGGAAAAAAATTTCGTTGTTGGTCGCCAAAAAAGTTTATGACTTTTTTTTAGTCCCCTCCAGTTGAAAACCGAATGGGAGGCCACGTCCCATGCTATTTTCTGAACGGGGGGCCAATATGCCATGACACCCGTATTTGTATTGCTAATTTCATACCTAATGGGGGGCCACGTGGCATATCAGTTTTAAATGGGGGAGGGCCATGGCCGGATTGGCCCCCCCCCCCTGGATCCACCCCGCTTGTGAGAGTGTTGCCCTTTTTCTCAATGCTTTTCCATCCATCCTGGATTCCTGGTCTTGAAGGCAAATGCAAGCTGCAGTAGAAATTGAAGAGTAGACCTACCTATTGAGACCATGGACCATCATGCTTCCATTTCAGGAGTTTCATAGAGATTTATTAACAACACGTGGGATCCCATATGTGTTCTTTATTGCTGTAACAGAAAACGATTTTCAATTTCTTTTTCAGATTTGGCTGGGATTAAATCCTTTGGGTATTTTTCAGTCTGTTGTATGGGTTTTATGGCTGCAGACTAAGGTCATCTATTCTGTGTGTGTTTAGGATTTTGATATCGATCTGGAAGGCGCTCAGACGCTACATCTGCTCTGCTACAGAATTGGCGAAGAAACGGATCAGCTGCTCGGCAAATGCTCACTTGAGGTGATTAACTATATTGTAAATCATTTCAAGGAAGAGAGGCGTCAGGGTAGTATAAGCTATTAGCTTTTCCTTGCTACTTTGCACTGGAGTTGGTGTCTCATGATTGTATCATTAAACTTTTGTGTGCATTAAACAAATTCATTGAGTCATCATTGTTATCATCGTTGTCATCTACCAACTGAGTAGGGATCTTGAATAGTGGCTCTATATAAATTTTTATTGAAGTTTTGGCAGAGCCTACTCAGAAGTAAATATGTACATTTTCAGTGACTAGTGGCAGTTATCTACAAGACTGCTCTGACACATAGGTACATCAATTTTTGCAGTGATGACAAAAATTGATGTACCTACTTGTCAGAGCACTTGTAACACTTGTACAGCACCGTTTAAGTAACTTACAAGGACGCACACCTCGGAGTCAAGCACTAAGACAGCTGAACCGCCTATTCACACACTAAAATTATTGTTTTGTTTATTGTTTGTTGACTTGCATTTCACATCAGTATTTACATTTAACAATGTTATACATGTCAGTTAAATCGAATATGATTATGACAGTAATGAGAACAAGATTATGATAGTGATGATGATAATTAAGATTTTGTGATGAAGTGAGGGTTCATGTTGATGTGGGATTAAAATAACAACAAACAGATGGTAAAGAGATTGCAATTAATTTCCTCAATCTGCTTTGTTTCATTTCGTAACGCTTAGAATTCTTTTTGTTTGCAGTTGAATCGTGCCTGGCTGTCTGAAGAATTTAAGGAGCAACCAATTCCACTGACAGACCAAGTACGGTGCTTTACTATACTTCTTCATATATGCAATACAATACAGTTACAGACTTCATCGTCAGCAAACTGAAGCACCAGTTATGCCACCGCTTAAGCGAGTCTGCTGCAGACAACAATGCACATCATTGTCTACGCTGCATCACAGCTTAATCAATTGATTAATTATTCAATTAATTAATTAATTAATCGTAAATTTAACCAATTAATTAGTCAATCATTGTGAACTTGATACTGCTGCAGATATCAGTATTTGACAAAGTTGTGGGCACAATAATCCTGTCCATCTAAAATAAATTTAGTGCAGACCAGCGTAATCAAGTCAAGCCTTGGATCCATATACTTGGTGGAATATCAGTAAAGCCGGTAAGTCAGTTTTTGGAGCAAATTTGACACCTAAGTTCAGACTGGTAGACAGACGGATGGTGCTTGGATTTGCATGAGTACGATACGCTGAAGAGGCTCCCTGCTCTTGACTGTTTGACCAACCATTTTTCTGTTCACAAAAAAGGATGGCACTGCAGTTTGAAACATTTAGTGTTCGGTGTAAAAGCAATAATCAAAAAGAGTTTTTTACTTAAAACTGAATTGGTTGTTTGTTGCAGATGGTGATAACAATTTCTCTTAAATATACGCCTCAGGAGCAAATGATGAGAAGGTCAATCTGCCTAAACAAAGGAATGTTTGGGGTCCGATTCGAGAACATCGCAGAGTAAGAACACTGTTTTAACCCTTTAATGCCGGAGGGTATAGGATTCCCATAGCATTTACTACCATCTCGGCATTAAACGTTTAAAGTTGTAAGATTTAGCTGATCTAATTGGTATGACTGATTAGTTATGCAGCTAGAATGTATTGATACCCTGATTTTTTTCTAGCTTTGAAAGTCTAGTCTGTGTTGCACGAAGAGGATTTTTTTCATTTGTACACAAGTTACCTTAGCATAATCTTAATATTTTTTAGTATTTTTTATAATAATATTACTAATAGTTTAATTTTATATTTGTAAGTATAACACTTAGTTTATTTCAAGTATCAAGTCATAAAGTCTTAAATTATTATGACTTTGTAAGACGTTGTCCGCAATTTAACATTATATTTATTTTATATTTATTATTATTATTATATGTCCTCTTTGTTTTCATCAGGAGAGAACGTCGTCGTGTACCAACAATTGTGACGTCCTGTATCAAAGAAATCGAAGATCGAGGTTCATTACATAATTTGCAGATACATATGTTTATTTGTTTAAATAATTAAATATGTTTATTTGTACTAAGGTGTTCATGCTGTTAAAATACACAAAGGTCACTTAGGTCATGAAAGGAATCCTAAGAATAAATAGTGAAGCTATTTGATTATTGTTGTTTTACCCATGGTATCAATGATCCCTCGGGATTTAGGAAAAATTGCTATTAGGAGCAATAAATTTGATTGGAGGGTCAGGTCTTGTCTTCAGGGGTGTCATGTATTATTATTATTATTATTAAATACATGTATTTTAGTGTGTGCAAGTTAACACAGAAATGCTAGTCAGTTGCGCAGTTAGCTAGTCACCGGGTGATTGATGGTTTCCTGGAAGGAAATTACATTGCGTTACTTATTTACGCATCATTAAAGTGGATTCTTAAACATACATTCTAATCCCATTTAAACAATACTGGTAAGTTCAACTAATTGGCTTTATCATTAAGACAGCTTATGTGGGACTTGTCATATTTGAATTTCACTTTTCTTAATTAAGTATTTCATGTATGAAGGACTTTTCAGATAATTATTGTAAACATTCATATATGGCTCCCTTATACTGATGGTTGCTTTACATAAGATAAAGGACACAAAGAATTGTTGATTTATTAGATGATTTGGACGACTCTATTGTATCACTGAATGTTGCTAATACTTCTAAAGGGTGAAATTGGCAGTTACAATGAAACTGAATATTTTTAAAGTTATTATTATTGACCTTTTATATAGCGCACCTTCAATTTAATCTACTAAGAAGCGCTCCCAGTCCAACAACGGCTAAATAAAACAGTTTTTAAGTGAGAAAGAAACATAGTGGTGTGACCTCTAGGCACAACGCGCAGTGCAACCCGGAGCCCATTCCGGGTTCTAGGGCCAGCCACTGAGAAAGAGCGCCGCTACATTATAGCAGTTCGAGAACTGATATAGAAGTGATGTAGATAATAATTTATTTCTATTTGTTACCAGGTTTAGATGAGCTTGGCATCTACAGAGTTTCCGGTCTGTCTTCGGAAGTTGAACGTTTAAAGAACGCGTTTAATAAGAGTAAGTAGCGTTGAGTCTTTTCAATTATCTCACTTTGTCAACGATTTGCATTTAGGCAGAATAAAACTTCTGAAAAAATTATAATAATAATTTTGTTCGTTACAGCCTGTTGTAGCTGATTATGTTGTTTGTAAATTGGTTAAATTACATTACACTTGGACTGTGTAATTCAGATGGAGCCAGTGCGGCCGGTTTGGTGAAGGATGTAGATGTCAACGTTCTAACGAGTCTTCTCAAACTTTTCTTTCGAGAACTGCCGGAGTCTCTCTTCACTGATGTTGCATACCAACAATTCGTCAAAGGCATTGGTAAGTTGGTGCACGCCTACTGCTGTAAAATTTGCATTCATGCGATTATTTTGGATATTGTTAGCAAGCATCAAGCTTTGATTAAATGTTGTATTACTTGTGTCTGTCATCATAGTAGAACCAAAGTGGTTTGCAGCAGAGAGGGATCCAACCCCTTCCATTTCTATTGTATTGTGTCTTTGAATTTATATTAACCCCCCCCCTTACAGTCACTGCAAAGGACAAAGAGAGAAAAATGTGGTCTTCAGATAGCGTGGAAAGGCACCTGGCCCACCATTTAATTAGAAGGGATGTGTCAAAGGAGGACGCTGGTTCTATAGTTCTGGGCCAATGAAGGCAAAGGCTCACATGTTAGCCATGTCTGTTCTTGCTCAAAGGACAAATAGCTGAGCGGGCGAAGAGAGGTGGTTGAGATCAGCAGACGGATGAGGTCACATAGATACTTGGGAGCTCGGCCAGTATACAGCGGTATTACAACTGTTAGATTAATGTTATAACCTTGAGTTGAGCTTGAGCAATAAGGGAAAGGCACTGAAGTTGGTCAGAAATAAAAGCAGAGATGTGGAACAACCTTGCAGCGTGGCCATTTCACTCATTTTATCTCATTGATGCAGCTTTATTCATTCAAGAACAATGAAAACTTTGTAAAAAAAGTGACTGTTTCTGGGTAATTAGGAACTAATTAGTTTCTACAGTTATTAATGACAGTATTTTTAAATATAATTTAACTATCTAGGTTTTTTGGTGATTGTTTACTGTAGCCTTAGCAGATCCTGAAGCAAAGGAGAAATTTTTGGTGAACGCGTTTAGACAGATTCCAAAATGCAACTTTGCCACCGCACTTTTTGTGCTTCAGCATCTTATCCGGTAAGATTCAGTGTTTATTCCATTTTACAGTTTTGATATGCTTTATCTTACCATGAACAAAGATTGTAGAATGCAACACAAAATGTCAACAGTTCTATGATGTTCAGTTAACTTTGGGGCATATTGCCTTTAACTTTTAGGTTTCTAATTCAGTTTTTGAAGTTATTTAACTGTCCAGCAAGCAGCATAAGTTGGTACCAGAATGAACTCCACCACTAATTGCACTCTGCCAGTGCCAGTCCCAAGCTTCGATAAAGGAGGAGGGTGTCACTAATGGTCTTTCTTATCACACAGCGATGTTAAACTGCAACTACTCAACTACTGGTACCAGAATGAGCTTGAAAGTAAAGACAAATCTTGGAATGAATTGGGTCCAATAGCAGCTGTTAGTTCATCTATTGCTGACCCAGGGACGAAGGAGTGGGAAATGAATACCTTTCCTATGTTTCTTATGTGAAATTGGAGCTTCACCTGTTTGGCATTTTCTTGCAGAGTTACCAATAAAAAGGACAAGAACAAGATGACGCTGGAAAACCTTGCGACCGTCTTCGGTCCGACGCTGCTGCGTCCGGCGGAAGTGGACCGGAGACCGATGACGATGGAGCAGCGATTGTGGCTCGGAGCGAGTGACATTGCGGCGCAGGCGACAATTCTCCTCTACTTTCTTAAACTCCAGGCAGACAATTACAACTTCAATCCGTAGAATCACAGTGCAGGTGGCTTAAATTGCGAAAGAAAGATCTGCCCTGTTCTTAGTTTGCTTGCCAGCTTTGCAGGCTGTGTGATGAACATTTATGGCAGGGCTGTTTTTAAGGTATTTTTAGAACTGCACAACTCTTTCTTTTTTCCTTTCCCATCCTCCGTGGTAAATTACTTCCAATCGAAGGACAATTACCTTTTTGCTAGTTTTAACTGTACAGAAGTGCTTCTACAACTGCACAAATCCATTTAGAACTGCGCATTTTGTGTACAACTGCACGTTAAAAAAACCCTGACTTATGGAAGATTTGTAGGTATGTGTGTATAATTTTGTATATATGTATATTGTATAATTGTATATGTATTTGTGAGCACTTGTTATAGTGCCCCTTCAAGGTTTCTACTCGGAGCCGTTCCCAACTACAGCACGGACACTGAATCGGAGTTTGCACCGAAGGGCACAAGCAATTGTAAGTGAATGACTTGCTCACGGTCCCTACACGCCGTACACGGCGGCTTGAGGTGGATTCGAACCTGTAGCCTCCGGCTCCAAGGCATCGACCATACCCTACACTGCGCTCTAAAGATGTTCATCTATTCCAACTAACTGTTTTCTATGTCTGTATTGAATAGATTATTCAAAAATCTGTATGTTAATGTTCAGAATTGTAATTAGCTGATTAGATGTGTATGACAGATAATTCTTTGTATTTCATTAAACTCTGTTTACATTCTTTTACTTTTCAGCTTCTCTTTTTGTGATGGTTTTCTTGCGTAATAAACAGCTAATGGTGATGTATTAAAATATTGTGAATAAGTTATTGTTAAGCATAGAGTCAATTACGGTAATAATAATAATGACGATAATAATAGTTTAATATCAAACTGACCCAGTGCAGAAATGATTATAAACGAATGATCACAAATTATATAATAATAATAATAAACAATTTCTGTGATGCTGTAACAAGGGCAGAGCACAAAAACAGCTAAGCGGGAGAAACCTTCGAAAACAGTATAGTTGTTCTAAAAAGCTGTAAAATTATAATTATCTAATAATAATAGTTTTCGTTTACTCAATAAACTGGTTGGCAGAATGCAACTGGGACAGCTCTAGTTATGGCATAAAGAAGATCAGAAAATTGTGAGTTTGTTTGATATAGTATGACCAGAGCGTAAAGAACTGGTTTTACAAAACTTGTGGGGTGAAACTTCTTTTGTCTTGCTTCATAAAACTGTCAATGTTAAGAGTAGAAGCTTCGATCTCGTTTATTACCCGGTATATATATTGCTTTAACTCTTGCTTTAACCCATGTCGTTAGTGTAGTAGCTGCACAAGTTATAATATCTGACAATGGTTGGTACACTGTAGCTGTTATACCATGGTCAGGTTTAGAACCTTCATAATATGCTGTGCCTTGTTACATTCTCTCTAGCAAGTCATCAGGTCTATGAAAAAGCAAACTTTCACATGAAATGGTGTTTAGTGCCAAAACACAGTGCCTTTTTATCTGAATGCAATATTTGATAAATTTTTAAAAACTTTTAGTTCATTTTTTTTATTGCTCTGAGATACGTGTGATCCCTCAGGGACTTGAACATCGATTAAAAACAGAAGAAAATGTCTGGAACGACACCTATTCATTGTTGAGATACATTACTGGCATGGTACAGTGGAATGCCACCACATTGAATCACTAGATATAATTAAAATATGGTTATTATTTTTGTTGTTACCGGTTATTTGTTATGTGATGTGTACAGTACAATTCATTATTTGTTAATATAGTTCTTTCAGGGTTAACAGCGATATGTTGAAGCGATTAATGTGAGGGTTTTTATTTTGCGTTCTAAGGCAGTCAAGTGTTTGGGCATTACACGTGGTATGGAATATCATAGGTGTACAATCTACATTTGTGCTCACTCCAAAAAACTCCAAACTTACTTTTTCATTTTATGTTTTTAAAGTTGTAAGAGATCAGGGATCAAAGTTTATGAAGTTGTCACAATTCATCTGGGTTTTTTATTAGCAAGATTGTGCTTTTATGAATAAATTTTTGACCATTTGACTGTATTAAAGCTGGAAAATTACAAATCTATATAATACATGCAAGAAATTGGTTACAAGATGTTTGTAGTTAGGTTGACAACATTGTTACTTGCACTGAAATTGCTCAATACATCTGTTTGGATCATGACGGTTTGTGCAGAGTTAAGAATTTTTCTTGACCCATGCACTCTGAAAAGAGGTTACACTTGAATGTATTTGATTGCTGCATTTCTTTAATAGGCTTTCACTTCAGAGGTTGCAACCTGTTGTTCTGCTATGCTCCTCTTAAGAATGGTCATTTGATTGTTGCATTTGTTTTGATTGTTCTGTGATTAGGTGGAAGGTGCTTTGATTTCTGTTGGTGTCATTGGCACAGTGCTGACGTATGTTAGTTATTTGTGATGGCAACTTGTATATTGTGTCTGCTCCCTCTTACAAGTTTCTGAGATGATACTGGCTTCCATAATTCATTGATTTATTAACCCTTTACCGACCGAGAATTTCACATACTATTTACTACACTTTGGTTAGTAATGGGTTAACAGAGTCCGAGTGGATTTTTATCCTGTTGAAAAGTTCATAAGGACAGATACTACATGGATTCATGATAAATCATATGTCGGTTCTGCATACCATTGCTGGTCGTTGCTAGTCTTGGTAGGAAATAAGAAAAATTCTAAAGCCACGACAGTATTTTGGGGTCATCCGCAAGTGATGTATGCAAATGACCTACTTGTAGACCCCTTGATCTCATCCTTCCCATTATAATTATTTGCACACATCTGGCATTACAATCAGGGCTTAAAGTGTGCCTGGAGCCCTGGACAGTCATGGACAGTGTCCAGGCACTTATATTAAAGTCTGAACATGGTTCTGCTACTTATACAGCAGGGATAGGTAAGGAGCGTTCAGACACTTATTTCTTTACACTTTAAGTGCTGATTACAATCCCCAAAATTTTCCCCATTCCATCATTAAATGTAAAACTGATCTTTTCTGCAACGAATGGTTTAGTCCTCATAAGGTGTTTTGGTTAAAGTAAATTGCTAGAATGACAAATACAAGTCAACATCTTTGGTTGTGATGGCAGAGTTACTTATTTAATCACTAACTGTTCATGAGATCTTTAGCTAATAATATATATTTGGTTGTTATGAACAGCTTGTGTGTAAAATTGTAAATAGGCCTACGTATTTTGATAACTGTACAAGTACTAATTTCAGACTGTGGCGCTCTTTCGAATCTAAACGAGAAATCTTTTATTCAAGAAGAGACATTCAGTTATTCTTAAACATTTCGAATTGTTTTTACATAGAACAACGAGACTATTATTAAAATGAACTTACGAGTCGTCGTAATTATGGCCACCATGCTCTTCGAAGTTAAAGTGTGATTTACGCAATTGTTTATTTGCAAATAGATGTTATGTTGTAAATGTGCAGTTGTTACAATTTACTTTTTAACTACAATTGTTTAAAAGTAGTAGCCTGGACATGCAACCAGCACACGCAAAACAGACAAGAGACATTACCTCGATATAAATCTAGCTTGTTCACAATAACCATTTTTAAACTTGGTACATGGGCGCCTGCAGATATATCTGCAGGATGGGTAAAACACAATGGTTGTGCCAGTTAAAGTTTTTAGCAACAGCTAAAAAAATGCAAAGCAGAAATTAAGAACATGGTTTCTAAATATAGACTTCTTAGTTTCACTCTGTGTATCATTAGTGCAAAGAAAATTGTTAAAAACCAAAAATTAATAGTGACAAATTGTCAATTTCGGTGGGTGGAATAAGGGGTAGGTGCCCCGCTTGCCACTGTGTGTGTACACCCATTACTAGGTGTTCTTCAGTTGCACAACCAGACCACCATTACCAGGATTTGGTATGCTTAACCCTTTCCAGTCGGAATTGTTTTGATACCTATCCTGTTAATCGGGTCACGGGTGACCTGGTCCGGCGGGAAAGGGTTAAACAGCCTCTTTATGTTACAACTGGAGGATGAAAGGCACTAGCTGTATTTTATAGCTGATCTGCAGTGTTCATGGCTGCATGTTAAAAAGTCAATCCTGTGCAAAATGTCATCAACTGACGGATAGTTCCCCATCATGACAGATAGTTCCCCATCATGACGAATAGTTCCCCATCATGACGGATAGTTCCCCATCATGACGGATAGTTCCCCGACATGCTCCACCGTCAATAATACTTATAAGTCGACGAAATGAAAACAAATAAGTCAATTTAACTCAATGTCAAAGAAGCAACGAACTAGTTGACAAAAATGGATTGGAAAATCCTCCTTAAATGTAAAGGCCTCTCTCTACTACAACAGCTGCTTGTCCCTAGAATTACAGGGCGTGCAGAACATGTCTCTGATCAGCGCTACTCAAAATATCTTGGCATGTAACAGATTTCAAATAGGAATGGCCTTGCTTCTCATCATTAAAATCACCAGTTCCAATACAGTTTTCTTTTCCGCTTTATTTTCCTCCATGCTTATCACCCTGCAAAGGAAATAAATCAATTGTTAGCATTGTAATAAATTATCTTACAAATAGTTCTGCAAACCTGAATGTTGAAGGCTGCATACTTGAAAGCAGGTAGCATAAATAATCCAGTGACAGTAGTGACACTAAGAAGTTCTGAAGCTTGACAGGTTCTCAAAATTTCACAGTTTCAACCACAATTGCTGTTAAGGTTGTGAACAGCTTCAGCAAAGTTGAGACAGACAAAAACTAGATGACTATAGACTCCTATAGAGCCCCTTCAAAAAATCTACTCAGAAGCGCTCCCATGGCAAAAGAAAAAATACTTGAGAGATTCATGAAACAAAGTTTGATTAGTCAGATGTAAAAAACACAGTTTGAAGGGAGGTAATTCCAGATGGACGGCCCCACAACCCAGAAAACAGTGTTGCCTTGCAGCTAAGCGAGCCAGTGGAACTACAAGCTGCCCCTCATAGCAGAGCGAAGAGCCCAACATGCTTCAACGTCATAGACTGAGAGACGGAAAACATGAAAGCAAGATGGAGCGCAACCGGAAGTAATACAATGGTGTATGATGATGTTGCAATCTTGCATTTACTTTATTACGTGATTATTTACATTAGTTTTTATCACGTTGAAGTAAACCTACTTTCAGCTTTTCCACCTCTGTCTTGAGCATCGCAACGTTTGACTTTTCTTCCGTCAGTTCCAACTGGCGCTGCGCCATTTCATTCGTCAGTTCCTCCGTTATCATCTTCAAGTCTTCGATCTCCATTAGAACAGGCGTCTTTTCTTTCACTACACACACACAACACAAAATCTATTTAACCGTTATAGCATCACCAATCACACACATGCACACACACGTACTGCAACTCATTCCATTAGCTCTATTTGCAAGATTGCATTTAAAATCTTCAGTAGACACTGGTCAAAGTCAATAGTATAACCCAGATTTAGACTGGCAAACTGTCAATTCTCAGTCTAAGGTTTAGATGGTTATTTATCATTTCTTATATATATATATATATTTATATATATTTATATATATATAAATTATTATGTAACTCAACGTTTAACAGTTGTGTGCATCGACCCTTAACACACACTAAAAAGTTACCCAGTCAAACAAATATTTACAAATGTACCTTTCATATAATCTGATTTACTTGTTTTCAACCAGCCCTAACATGTGAAGAGTAAACAACATTTGTCAACAATCACATTTGTCTGCTCAGTCAGTTTTCCATGCATGTGTAGTTGTGTACTTGCTTTAAAACTCAAATTTATATCAAAGGCTAAACATCTGTTGGCTCACGTATTTCTAGCGCATGCACCCAATTTCACACTGCCATCAAAATTGAAATATCTAAAAGGAAAACTTTTTCCAGGTGACTTGTCAGTACGTACTTTCGCCCTGTCCTAACATGTGAAGTAGCTGCAGATTTCTTTTCTTCACTTGCTGAAGTTCATCCTACAAGCACACATGGACGTATAATAATAAAAATAATAATAATAATAATAATAATAATGACAATACTGTTGCGGAGGACGAGGCCTGATCTTCTAAACACACAAAAACAGCTCCAAGCCTAATTTTTGTAAATCCCGAGGGATCCTAGGTACCTCGGGTAAAAAAATAATAATAATAATAATAATAATCGTTTATTAACTCAAACTGACAAGTATGCAGCAATATTACATGAGATATGATATAGTAGTAACAGATGATAACGAGCTTAACAGTACGGTACTTAGTCAAATATAACTGCATGGCAGCCTGCAAGGTGTTCACAAGACCTGCTCGTTCTACATATGCCCCTACTGTCCTTTAATTGCTTAATATGACAGCAAAATAGAAACAAACAACAAATATGCATATTACTCCACAGACCAAATGAAGTCCCAATTTCTACGCTGAAGTTACATTATGCAACAGCCAAATTAATGAAGGAATGCTGGGACCTGACAAACTTAATTTAAACTTACTTCAAGTTTTTTTCTGGTGGCCAGCAGCATGACTATTTCCTTCTCCTTTAGCTCCAGGTCCTTCTTGTGCTTTTTAATTTCGGGCGTATCCTCTGCGCGAGGATTTTTTACCTGACATGAAAATAAATGGCAACGCATAAAGACAACACAATACCACATGATCAGACAACTTATGCTTTTATCTCTTTCTGGCCACACTCGGTTTATTATCCAAGAAGTTGTGACTGTAACCTTTATCTGAGTGATATTTCCTTGAAGGTCAATCTGCTATTCCTACTGAACACTAATATCATTCCTGCTGGAAAGCAGTGTGCCCCGCAGAGATATCTAATAAATTCTCAGCTTCAATTACATTGCAAAGCAAAGACTTCAACAGAGATAGTAATAGAGTATGCAAGGCAATGGACATCAGTTATTACAAGACCCACAATTTACAAAGGCAACAGCACTGTGAGATCATAAAAGGTGCTATATAAATATCCAGGTCTACGCATACACTCAGCTGGAAAGCAAGAACTTGGCAGAGTTGAGTTTTTTGTCTTGTGGTAAAATATACGAGACGAAATAAACAGCAAACACCCACAAAAGTCAGTGTTTTACAACGACGTTTTTGAGCAATTACAGGTATTTTAAACTTGAAGACCTCGTAAGCCATAAGAAAGGTTTTGAACCAAACTCAGCTTGGCCAGAAGCCAATGAAAAACAGCTTTAGGCTAAATTCCCATTCTGTGCATGGCCTAGAGTTCTTGAAGCTCACTAGTCAATGCAGTCATTTTTTTAGTGCGAACAAGAGGTCAATTACAGGAGTCAAGTTGATTAGAAAGTACATGGTGGGGCATGGTTGTGTAGTGGGTATGTTCATTGCCTTGCAGCCGGAGGATTGCAGGATCAAATCCACCTCAAGCTGCAATGTAGGGAACTTGAGCAAGTCCTTCACTTGCAATTGCTCAGTGCTTCGGTGTGAAACTCCAATTCAGTGTCTGCGCTGTAGTCAGGAGCGCTTCTGAGTAGAAATCTTAAAGTGGGTGTTATAACAAGTGCACATACAAACAAACAATGGCTGCTCTGGTTAAGATCTTATATGGTAATGAGTACAAGTTACACTCTGTTAACCCTTTCCACCCGTGACCCCATTAACAGGATAGGTATCAAAACAATTCCGGCTGGAAAGGGTTAAAAGCAGACCTGCGTGATAACAATCGTCGTATTCGTTTTTTTGGTTCGATTGGCTAAGCGTTTGTCTTGCTCTTTGATTTTCTCCGCTTCCTCCTTTATGTCGTCAAAGAAAGTCTCTGGATCTGGTCTGTAGCCTTGAACTATGGTCTCTGGAATTGGTTTCGAGTCTAATTCGATGGATGAAAACAAAATAACACCGTTACGCAGCAATGAAAGAAGACAAACAGCACTACCGGTAATAGTAGGGCTAGTAGTAACAGAACATATTTATAGATTGACAGGACTAGTGTAGTGCTATAAGTAGGGGACTAGTCATCGAAGGTTGGGCACAATTCATGCACTGGTAGCCTGTTCAGTCATGAACTCATGGTTCCACTTTAAAAATGGCTACACTTTAAAATGGTTACGCTTTAAAATGGCTACACTTTCAAACGGTCACACATTCAAATGGTTACATTTTCAACTGGCTACACTATCAAATGGTTACACTTTCAACTGGCTACACATTTAAATGGTTACACTTTCAACTGGTAAATGCTCTCAAATGGTTATGCTGCCAAATGGTATGCTTTCAAATGGTTGCACTTTCAAATAATAATAATAGCACAAGTTTCAAATTATTCAAAATGCATAAATTTCTCAAACCTTTGCTATGAGCGTTGTTATACGTTCCCTGACTGAACTCGCCCAACGACATCTTGATCTCCTTTTTCTTCTTCTTGTTTGGATGACTGCTCTGACTTCCAGCCGCATTCGCTTCAGCCTAAATGTGTGAAAACGAAAGAAATTTTAATATTCCAGTACACACCGCATACATATATATATATATATAATATATAAATATATATGTAATTATGTATATAATATATACACCGTATAGTACATATATATATATTTAATATATAATATTTGTAAGTATTCGTTTATTATCAATCAGAATGACAAAGTGCAACCTGCTACAACACAGACAAAACACAAGCAGACAGTCAATACATGAAGATCTGAAGGAAGAGCTTTAACCCTTTAATGCCGGAGGGTATAGGATTTCCCATACCATTTACTACCATCTTGGCATTAAAGGGTTAAGGGAAATCTATGCCAATTCCTACATGGTTAGTTTGTTACTGCTCCAACAAGCATCAAATTCTGCAGAAAGCAAAGCATTCACAAAGAATGCAATCAACGGTCTGGCAATCAGTAGAATTCGTGCACATTGTTCATCCAACAGTCAACATTATAATTTGAACATGAATCGTGATGTTCAACATTTATAACTTAGGTCGTTTTTATCAGTTTCAATTTAGGATGACAATGGGATATTTGATTCCTGTTAGGCCAACTAATGAAGAGAAACACAACATAAATATAAGCTATACTTACCTACTTACTTAGATATATTTAGTATCTAAGCATTTAGGAAACTCCTAGTGAATATTTACTTGAGCAAGCATAAGCACTAAAGCAAGCATGTATAATTGCATACACCTATAAGTGCACAGCGCTACTGTGCTTACAAATGTCCTCGATGAAAGCCTTAAATACATAACGAATATTATTAACGCTCTGCACCTTCTGTTTCATCTCTTCGTACTTCGCCTGGCTGCTAATTAACGCCTCATTCAAATCCTTCTGAAATTCTCCAGCAGTGTACTGCAAATAAAACATCATTAGTTAGTTTACAAGTCATAAAGTAGAATTAATTAACAGTTTCAACAGAAGTTCATAACCTCAAAAAAATCTGTTAGGCCAACCTTCCCCATTCACAAAATCACAGAGTTCTCCAACTTGCCTTTCTACCTTCCTTCTCAAGTAACATCATAAATAAATAATAGATCAAGTGTAACCAAATGCCTTTCTGATACAGACAAGCCCTATTTAAACTGACATCAGAATGTTATGGATCTCGGCTACATATATAAAATAAACCAAATCAACAACTGCACATCAAATTCAAAGTTCTGGCATTCAACTATCATTCATCATATATTAAATTTATTATTTATTAACTCAAACTGACAAGTACACAGTGTATTTCGAGTGATGTTACCATTCATATTTTTCTCCCTCCACCCTGGCATAACAGAAATAGTTAGTCTCAGATACAAATGAAGAAAATATCAACAATCGCAAGACATTTGCAGGTTAAAATTTGTCTTTTACATCTTCTGTTGACCAGTAATGTTTCAAATTATTCATTTAACTGACCGCTTCATTTAATTTTTCCAGTTTTGCGAACTGAATATCAGAAACGGCTTCATTTTTTCCGCATGTTTCCTGTGTATCGCCTTCGCCGCTGTTTGTCTGTCCTGGCTACAAGGAAAACACACAAAACTGGTGTCATAAAAAGGCGTCCCCAAATAACGTAAGTTTGTGATTAGTGAAGGGTTGTTAATATCGTTTCTTGCAATACCGATTATCGGTTGTAGAAGTAGAAATCCGAATTTATACTAATTATTGGTCATTTTAAATTGGGTTTTTTTTAATTGAAAATCAGGTATTCACCATATAGCAACTTAAAGTAATGAAAGATGAAAGTTTAAAACAGATGGGAACCCGAATTCCCGAACGAACTTCGGTCAGATCCACCAAATCGATTTTCACAAAATCTAATGATTTGAAACATTAGACTGTGTTAGCAAAGTACGAACAGGATCATTAATTATGTATTTAATAGTTTCAGGAGTTTGGCCGCTTTCTATTAAATTGCTTTCGGGAAATCGGGCTTTGTGCATCATTCCACGTTTTCGGGATTCTGATTTCGGGGATTCGGGTTGACGCCCACACACGCAAATTTATAAGGGTTTCGTACCGTGTGGCCATGTCTGCTGTCGCAATCTGACTTCTTTTTCTGCTTGTTCTTCTTCTTAGAGCCAGCGACTGGCTTTTCAGTCGTTTTAGTCGGTTGTTCATCACCACTAACATCCTGCTCATCAGAATCGATACCGTCTTCAACTTTTAGCAACGCAAACCTTGACGCCTGTACTTTTAAAGCCATTGTTCAGATTTCTCGCAACAGACCTCAGCTTCAATATTTACGATTAAACTTTTTAGTCAAACCACGGACTACATATCAATACCACACGCAGAGTTCACATCCGGTTAAAAGTCGTTATCTTTTAGCCGCCAACAGAATTGACTAAATAAGTAAGTAAGAACCTATAACCTTTATTTGCAAACGCATCATGGCCAATTGGCCATTGCTGCTCCGCCGCTTTAGAACAAACTTCCGCCAGCACTGCGATAAACATCTGATCCATCATACAAACTCACCAAAACTCCACCTCTTGCTATGCATCCCCAGTTCCTCACGCGAAACTCAAACTGTTTTCTCCCACGTCGCTGCACTCCCACGCCATTCTAACTCAGAACTCTAAACATCATACACCATTGCCGAAGTTGTGTGGGCGCTGTAGAAGTTGTTTATTTCTATCACCGTATTCCAGCTAGGTCTTAACTCTTAATCTTTTCACTCGAAACGGGAAGCATTGCTTGTTCACACAATTTATTTTTATTCTATAGGCTATCCTGATTCTTCCGCCTCCCCAAATAGGCCATATAACCTACTCCCTCGCAGCTTCAACTCTAAACATCACCCACCCTACCCATCTGTCTTAATTAACAGCTTGCCTGACTCCGGTCTATCGACTTTGTTTTGAATGAACCCCTGTGAATAAGCTGGGTCCCACGACTGAACTTTTGTGGGCGCTGTAAAATTACGAGCTTACGTTTGCGATTAGGTCTGCGATGATCTTTCAAGAGTGTGTGTTTGTTGTAGGCTATTGCATACCAGAACTCAAACTAAAACACAAATGCATCAACAAATTCAAGGTTGTGCAAAAGGGCTGAAAACATTATGTGGGCAGCGCAGCCTATAGGCTACAGGTCGAAATGCTCTGTTAAAGCGAGCGTACGCGAAGTTGACTTTTCAAACGAAAACCTTAATCAAAAGTTGTCTGTCTTTCGGTTTCATTTAGGCCTAGGCCTACCTAGCCTACCTCTACAGGTTTCAAAAGCTCATAGATAGTCCGTGTTTTGCGACAACAAACTATAGGCCCTATTGAGTGGTGTGCGTGTGTGTGCGTGTGCGCGCGCGCGCGCGTGTGTGTGTGTGTGTTCCAAGGTTATATAAATATTATTATCTGTAAGCCGATGCGAGCAATCAATAGATGATCAGTTATTAGCCTAGAGATAATTAGGACCATTCATGGCTATGCGCCGCCTCTCGTAGGCTACATTCAACTTGAGCTACTGACCTACATTAGGATATACATATCGGTCTACGTACGTATAGGCCTACAAATAGACCAATAAAAAAATACGCATTTGATCAATGCTGAAAGCGTATAAAAAAAGAAGTGACCGAACGCCGCTAAGCTTTGACTGCTGGTTTAATAAGACTAAGTGTCAGGATGGCGTTCGCATTTGAAAATAATTATACGTGCTTGGACGCCGTCCATGACCGTCCAGCTACACTTTAAACGGGCCTGCATTTAATAATTAGTCTTATTAAAATACAGAAGTTAAAGAGATAGGTCAAGTGGTTGCGGTTTCCCCAAAACGGCCGTCCCTCCCCCCCCCCGGGTCTCCCCAAACCGAACCTTCGAAACCTGAATCTCTCCCCTCCCCGCCAAAGCAGGGAGACTAGATTAAGCACAGCCTAAGTCCAATAATGTCTGCGTTTTATCTACTGCCTTAAAGATGTAGTCCACGTAGACTCGAACGCTTAATTGCTTGGAGCAAAATAATATTATTAATACGCATCGTTTCGTTTGTTTTCGGTAGGGCGCGCGTTTTCAGTTTCAATGAATAATTCCGTACGTTCGCGCACTCTTTACTCTTTACTACAACAGTGGGACGAATCATATTCGCGTAGCGTAAATCAGCTGACCAAGGCCGCTTGACGTCACGATCACTGTTATGCATCTGGCAGAGCACCTACGCGCGCCTAATCTCGGCTCTGAGTGGCCATAATTAAATCGCACGTCGTGAAGTAAGATCGACGTTTTTCAGCACATACGAAAGCGGCGTCTCGACAATAATTCTCGCTTTAACTGTGTCATAAAGCGTCATTCGTGATCGCAGCATACCAGATACACAGCCACCAAGTGACAATTGTCACTTTTTTCGATTCAGCCCAGTCGCACGACGCTATCTGCCCGGCGTCTTGGTGGCGCCAACGCGGCCACGATTATCACGCGGCAGCGTAGCTCGGCTACTATCTCCCGCGGCCGGTGCGTGCCGCCACCGCGTGGCCCTGGACCGGCGGCCTGGCCGCCACCACGCACGGACACCGGCCGGGGCGCGGGCACCACGGCCTGCGTGACGTCAAATCATTATGCTAATGAGATGCTTAGAGTCGAGCGCGATTCGCAACAACATAAAAACAAACGTCAGCGTGCACACACGCGTGAGTTGTAGTAAAGCGTCGGGGAGAGAGAGCGAATAGCGAGCAACGTCTTGGAGGAGCATCATTGTTAGTTGGACGGTGTACAGTAATTGTTTACGGTTCAATCCTTTCGACCGGCAGGTTGGAATATTTCGCAGCGGCTGCTGCTTGCAGGGGAGTCGAAGTCGACCGGCCGAAAAATGAACGATTTCGATGATGCGTCGAACATGCAGGGCTGTGTGTGTGAAATAGGTCACCTTAGCCGCCTCTTCTGGGTCGTTGACCGTGTACCGCCGCCCGCTGCCCGCGGAGAAGAAGAAGAACACTAGAGCCGCACTTTTGGACGATCGTCAAGGATTGTAAATCTGCCAGAGATCGGCCAACAACAGGCCGTACTTCTGTTCCCACCTCTCTTCTGCTCCTGCCACCAACTGCTGAACAACCGACCTTCTTCCAGCCCCCGGATCAACGGCGGTTTACGGTACGTACCTTTGGCATTTGAACCGTTGTTGTTTTTGTAGCGCTAATCTTTGGAATTCGTTAAATGTCTGAGATTTGGTCGGAGGAGAAGAAGATAAGGATCAGTGTTTGTTTACGATTTCTGTGGTGCCTAAATGTCACGCTGCTGTGCTGCCTCATGGCATTCAGTGACCCATGCGCGAACACAACCGTAGCTGCATTCCTTAGAGAAATAACATTATATTTACATTGGCCAAGTGATTGACGGACAGGTTGACAGCAGCCATCTATTGAATCAGAAACACACACGCACACACACGCATACACACGCATACACACACGGACACACACGGACACACACGGACACACACGCACGCACTGCCATTATGCGTGTCATTGCTGTTTAAAGGCTCGTTTGTTTTGATTCGCCTGATTTCTTGGCAGCTGGTTACAATGTAGAAAAAGCCTTTGTACTACGTTGAACCGTATCACGATCTTTTTTCAGTTCTAACCACTGCCAGGATTTTTTGCAGCTGAAGTATGTTGTTGTTGTGTTGATGATATCTGTGAAAAATTGCATGACAGCACACTTGTGAAGCATGACAGCATCCCAGGTGGTTAATCATTTATTTCCGTGTTTGTTGCATGTCGCTATTTAATGACTTTCGCATCAATCATTGACGTTTAGAAACAATAGTGTGTGTGTGGGAGGGGGTGTGGGGGAGGGGTACTTGATGTACTTGGACTGTGATGACCATCTCGAGGGATACTTAGACCTGCACACTTGAGGCAAACTATCAAAACAATCAGTTAATGATGGAACATTGGAAGTGGAAGTTAGGATTAAATTGGGATGCTGCATTCGCGATTTTGTCATGATGCATGCTGCTGCTGCTGCTGCTGCTGCAGCTCTAATTTCAGCATTGGCATTGCTAAATACCAGTAATTGCTGACTGCATTATACTAGTGAAACTGTAGGCCTACCTTTCATTGTTACTAAGGGGGTCTTGTTAAGCCGTGGACTAGTCGCAGGCAGGGCTGAAAGTGAGCTGGGTCGGTCCGGGTCTGAGACCCGGCATCGATTTTCGAGACTTGCTGTTGCCGGGTCTCAGCCGGGTCGCAAAACAGGCCGTCAGATGCCAAAAGTAGGTAAAAATGGTAGGATTTTCGGTAATTTTGGGCAAATGACTATAGGAAAAACGTCGTCAGAAACATTTATGGGTCAAAGGCATGCTCGTCCGCCAAAGTGAGACCCGGCAACTTTTCCAAACCACTTTCAGCCCTGGTCGCAGGCTTGTCTACATAACAGACAGCATTTGTAAATCATAATTTGATTTTAATGGTATAGGATCCATATGTTGGTTTTATGTTTAATTCACAGTCTTTGGCTTATATAACATTTTAACCTTCCATTTTATAAATTAGATTTAAGTCAGTTAAGTCTTTTACACTCATGGGTTCAGGACTAGTTTATTGATTAATTGCCAACCTTTGATCATAGAGGGTGGGTTGTTTTTTTAGGCAAGTCTAATAGGCCACACCCTTAATAAACATTAAACAACTCAGATTGGTATGTAATATAGCTGGGTTAGGATCAAGCCTGTGTCTATCAAAGTCGTTAGGGTGAAACAAGTTAGGGAGTCAGAAAACATTGAGCCTGGTTGAAGGGCTCCATGAAACTCATTGAGGCCACTATAAAGGCTGCATCACAGCCTCTGCACTATATGCAGAAGGACCCTATAGAAAGATGTGAGTGAAAAAATTGGCTGACCTTATACCTAGTGGTCTTTTATGGGTTCAAGAGGCGTATTATGGTCAGAGGATGGTTGTGTGATGTGCAGGGGTGGGCAAAGCATTTGAGAACTTTCTATAATTATATGAAGTTTTGTTGGATGACAAATCTGCATGTGGCACTGAAGTTTGTGCAAATGGACATTAAATAAAAGACATGTGACCTGGTCAGATGCATTGCCCAGTATAGATCTGTCGGTGGTTAAATGTAAACACGATGCAACATCTCTTAAGTTGTCCCTGTCCATCCCTATGCAAGCAAGAGCACTTACAAGGAAGTAAAATGCATGGGACAGGGTGGTGGTGGTGTATGAATATGTTTGGTGCCTTGGAGCTGGAAAGTTGAGATTTCGAATCCACCTCAAGCCGCCTGCTTAGGGACCCTGAGCAAGTTATTCTCTAGCAGTTGCTCATGCGCTTTGGCGTGAAACTCTGAATCAGTGTTCGTGCTGAAGTTGGGAGCGCCTCTGAGTAGAAATTCTGAAGGGGCACTACAACATGTGCTCATATATAAATACATGGATGAAAATGGAAAGAGAGTGAGTGAGTAAGCATGTCAACGAATGTCATAGCAAGTGGGCAGCACACAAGTGAATAAGTGACCACTTAGGCAAATGCTGGACAGTGTGTTGGTTGGGGGGGGGGGGGGGAGGCGTAGGTATTTATTCAGTTGGCACGTGATCAGTTACGTCCGAGTAAGTTGAAGGAGTTGGATAAACCTATGGAAAATATTTACATTGTTTACCAAATCTTTTGAATATAATGGATAAAAATAAATTGAATGCAGCATTGCAGCAAGGCAAGGTTTTTAAACCACCACCCAAGTTCACCTCACCAACATGCATTCCTAACCACAAGTAGTACCACCGCTTACGCCCCACTCACGTGTTTTCCTTACCCACAGGACCCACCCACAGGACCCCTCCCACTGGACCCCTCCCACTGGACCCACCCACATGCCTGTGTCTGTGCTAAAAGGTCTGAGACTTTCACAGTCCACCACATGGAAAACACTATCCTAGTTTAAGACAAAGCAGCTCAACTTGTAGGCTAATCCCAATCTCCTATAATACCAGGTAGTTCACAGGCTAAAAATGCTTCTACTGCACCTTCTGAAAAAAGGCCAACTCTGTTATCAAATTCGAACCTGAATATGATTTGTTTCATTTAAAGTATGCGATATGCATGCATACACAATATTATACATGCAAGTATGTATATCGGTATGTGTTCACGTACGTTTACTTTCATATATTAAAAGGAATGCATGTGAGCATGCATATATGCACATTCTTTTCTATGTGTATGTATAAAGTATACATGTATATAAGTATGCAAACATGTAAGTGATAAGTATGACATTGTATGTATGTAAGTAGGCATATATGTATTGTATGTGTGTATGTTTTGTTATCTGATCCTATGCTATGCATGTATTCAGTATGCATGTGTTCAGTATGCATGTATTCATTTGATCCAGAGATTCTGAAATTGACTTTGCATACAAAGAAAATGGTACAGCTTCTCAGGACACAAAGGGGATACCCAAAAGGGACAGAAGTCCCTCTTTTAATTAAAGTGACCTATTTATCTGAGAAGCAATCAGATATATACAATATATAAATTATATATATAAATTATATATATATATATATATTTAGTCATGAATGCAACAAATATCCGTTGGTTTTAATGTGAATCAGGAAACAGTGGAAGCAGAGAATGAGAAACATAATACTTATTCAGTAAACAACACAAAAACAGGCAAAAACACTAGCACAAGCGTAATAATAGCCTATGTGTGTCCGGTGTGGCTGACCTATATTACCACCACAGTAAAATAACAGTAAAAGAATATTTAAAAAATAGAGAACGCCTTTGAACTGAACTAAACAGTCTAATAATATGAACGAACTTGAATGCATAATTTTATATGGCTGTGCGGTACAAGCTTAGAAACATGTATGTATGCACATTCCGGTATGTATGTGTGTATGTTTGTGTTTGAGGAATGAGCATGTATCCATCCATATATGTATGTGTGTATGTATGCATGAATGTATGTATGTATGCGTGTGTGGGTGCATGCCCATGTTTGTATGTATGTATGTATGCATGTACTGGTGCGTGTGCGTGCATGAATGTGTGTGTTTATGCACATGTCTGTCTATTGATAAAACCACCTTGCAGATCTGATATATCTGACGAGTGACCTTATAAAATATCCGGTTCCTATGGTTAATTATTGTGTGAGCTGTACTCTTTATTATCCAGCATCTAAGAAGGACATGGATGCCAAGATGGTTGACATTGACCTGACCTTATGCTAATCGTTCTGTATTTTGTGGGGCACGGTGGTATTGTGGCGGCGTTTGTTGCCTTGGAGCCGGAGGGTTTCAGGTTCGAATCCACCTGAAGCTGCCACGTAAGGACCTTGGGCAGGTCCTTCACTCGCAATTTCTCATGCACTTTGGCGTGAAACTCTGATTCAGTGTCCGTGCTGTAGTCGGGAGTGCCTCTGAGTAGTACCTTGAATGGGCGCTATAGCAAATGCTCATGCATACACACATGCATACATGTATAGTACATACATAATAATTGAATAATAATTTTTGTTAATATTCAACAATCCGGATGATAATTATACATACATGCATACATTCATACATATTTGCTTGCAAAATGAAGCTGCATCTCTTCAAGCTTAACTTGTCAGTTCATTTAAATGATTTCTGTCATAATACTCCTTCTCCGTCCATCCTTTCAGTCCTGAGAATAGCACCACCTGGGTATCACGGCAGTGGCGTAGTTAAAACGTTTTCCTCAGGCACTTTATAATACATATGGGGCACCTGTACTCTGGCTTAGTTATACATCTTTTTGTAATTACTTTTCACTCCATTGATTCAGCCCAGGTAGATCAACAAATTCTCCGTTGTAGTACTTCCGTCTCCTGCTGGTATTCTCATCATGCCCAGTCACAGAGATGCTGCACCAAGGAGAGAGAGAGAGAGACAGACAGACAGACAGACAGACAGACAAAGAGACAGAGAGAGACAGAGAGAGACAGAAAGAGAGACAGAAAGAGAGACAGAAAGAGAGACAGAGAGACAGACAGACACAGAGAGAGACAGAGAGCGAGAAACAGACAGAGACACAGACAGACGGACAGACACAGACAGACAGACAGACAGACAGAGAGCAGCACCATATCATCTATATAAATAAAAATGAAACTTTCCAATAGTTCGTCGCATTACCACGCCGAAAGCTACGCACCGATTGTTGTGAAAATTTACCAAAACCTTCCATTCAAATAGCACCGTGTCTTAAGATTTTTTCACCCCAAAAAACCCAATCGTTTCCACAAAAAGTGAACTTTGCAATCCGTTCGTCCGCCATTTACAAAATCAACACGTCCCACACGGCTAAACGCTGTCTCCAAACACAGCAGACGAAACATCAATGAGGTGGCGTTCTGTGACGTCATAAGCGAGTCGCGATTAATTTACCAAAGAGGCCGCTTTTAGGCCTTTACCCAGAGCGGCCTTTGGGCTTGGAATGGACGCTGCGACGGAGGAAAGGAGCGGAGGGAGCGGGACAAAGACGGGAGGGAGGGGGAGGGGGAGGGGGAGGGGGTGGGGGAGGGGAAGGGGGAGGGGGAGGGGGAGGGGGGGAGTGGAGCCTCTTTTCAGCCACAGCAACGCGTGGCCGGGTTCAGCTAGTCTGTTGATAAGAAGCTATTGTCATGTGCTGCTGTAGATGAGAATCTGGAATGTTGTTGCATACTTATCATCACCCGCCCAACAAGGCGTTTAGTCTCTGCAAGGGCTTCTATTTAATATCCAGAGGTCCTTGGTATTCTCTGCCTTAATACATTGGGATGATGAGTAGATTGATGTGCCGAGACCCCCATATAAGTCCATGATGTTGTTCATAGATGTTAAAAACAACAAAAACAGATGGAAAACGGAATTTTTAAACAAAATAAAAACCGGAATCAAATGAGATAGACGGAAAATGAAATATAATTGGACTTTGATACATCTTGTACTACAGTTTAAAATCAAAAACCCTGTTTTAATACGCAATTTAGTTTTGATCAGCAAACAAATAACGCAACTTCATTAGTAAGCACTAAGTAAAACTGTCATATATATAATCTAGTCATCTGAATTATGAGAACCCGTGCAAGTATGGAGACAGCGTATTAGCCGTAGGCGATATCCGAAGACGAAAATGAAATTGAGGAAAATAATTACAGACAGTGAATCTAAAAATATGGTAACGTAAAAATATTATTTTAAAAACAAGACGAAAAATAAAAAGCGAAAACACATGATTTTTCTGAGATGAGTAAAAACAAGATGATGTCAGATGTCCACATGAAGCAAAAAAATGCCTTGATTTACAGATGACCATCTCCATCATGTTGTAAAAACAAGGAGATTTGATCAATCAGTCGTCTTGCATTCCTTTGGTTCAACAGACATCAGTGTCTGATCGTCTCCACCCTAATGATTTAACGACCACTGCATGTGCATCGCTCTGTAAGATATAGCTTGCTGATGATGGCAGACAGTAATGCCACACAACTTATTCTAGACATAAACTGCATAGATGCATGTGTGTGTGTGTGTGCGTGTGTGTGCGCGCGCGCACGTGTGTGTTTATCTGACAGTGCATGTGTTTGTTTGTAAAGAAGAGGTGCAGAAATTGACAAGTGAACTAGTTCAGCTGCATGTCTGTCATTCCAGGGTATTGGGTACTGAGGGGGTTGACTGAATTTACTCATCTCTGCTTAAAAAAAGGCAAACCCTTTACCATAATTTACTGCTGGCAGAAAATGCGTTGAAATGTTTGTTATTTGGTTCCAAGTTGCTCTGGGTGAGTGAATCTGTAAAATTTGCCTTGTCTTGCACTGTAAGTAATTTAATGATCTTTATTTTCTTTAGTTAATTGTTTCCTTCATTGATTAAACCACCTACTGAATGAAGGTTTAACCATTTGTTTCGTTAGGTCACACTACACTTGCTTCCAGTCACTTGCCTATCCAACATACATCCATACATCCATTCATCCATACATTCATACTTTCCATCCATTCATCCATCCATCCATTCATCCATCCATTCGTCAGAATTGGAGCAATGTATAAACACTTTTGAATTGTTATTGAACCAGAATACACATTGTATATGTGAGAGTTTTGATGTGAAATGATTGTGAGGTCATAGAACATCGGCAGTACAGCTGTGGCCAGAGCATTGGATTCTAAATTTAAAATAGCCTACATGGTTGTAATCTGCAAGTCAGATTTCATATGCATGCGCTTGAAACCCAAATGCAGCACTTGGCTGAAAAAAAGCCATGACCTAGAATTTTGAAACCTGTTGAAAGAATCTTAATTGGATGCAAAATTGATTTTTGTACAAGTTGCAGATGTGGCCAAGTGTATAAACGGTTAAACATAAAAACAAGGTTCTAAATTTGGACAAATTTGTCATAGACACTGGTACTAATTTAATGAATTTTGTTTTTTTGTCATAGCTGTTACATGAGTTCAATCAAATTTATGGTTATCTTAAATAAATAAAATACCATTAAATTAGTACCAGAGTCTGTGGCAAATTTGTCCAAATTTAGTGCCCTGTTTTTATGTTTAGCTAACAACAAGAGATCAATAAGACTACGAACCTGGGTTCTGCTAGTGGGCCAACTGTAACAATTAAATAAATTTAGGCGGAGTTGGTAATAAAACAAGTGTACTATTATAAGGCATATTTCTGAATTAGTTAACTGGGTCTAATTAATTTAGCAAACACTAGACAATCTGGGTGATAAGATGAGACCGGAGTCTAAATTTAAAGAGTGAAATGCTATAGTTAAATTACGTAACGTAAGAAGTATACCGTTCCAAGTGGGAGGGGGATCACCAGGTTTTGATGCAAACATCCGAGAATCAATCCTAGCTGAAGCTACTCTTCTACTCGCGGCAGAACTACGGGATTGGATTTATGGTAGATGTAGTAGTAATACTGTAGATATAGAAGATTATACAAGTAATAGATATGGAAGATATACAAGAATACAACATCTGATTTGTGTTATCATAATTTACATATCTGTGTGATATAAAGAAGTTCCTGAGGGACAGACATTTGGAGATTCCTACTCAACTCTACCCTCTAGCTGACTGGCTCTAACTGGCTGTATATACATGTACAGAGCAAAGCAGACTGATTGTTTACTCTTCTAGCTAGGAAGATGAAGTCACTAAAACAGCATACCACATGTTTGCCTCTCAGGCCATATAGCATTGGGCACTGATCATTTTCTACTGATAAATGAAGCATTTAACGGCATTCGAGAGTTGCCTGTTTTTATTTGGTATTTTTATTCGCTTAACTTCATTCCAAGATTACGGGATATAGTGGATCATGTCAACATAATGAAAATGCTTTTAAAGTGGACATAAAGTTTGTACCCTGTGAAACTTACAACCAGCAGCATGTCAGAAGACGAAAAAAAATTGATGGGTTAAGAATTATTGTTCGTTTTAGTGTTCTGTCGTTTATCCTCTCTTCAAACCAAAGAATAAGTTTACAACCGGAGAGTAGTTTTATGGCAATTTGTGCTCTCATCCCTTTGCCCCTTAATGGAGTCTTCTCCTTCTAAAGGGTAATAAAATAGATATATAACTGCATAAATTAAAAGTTTGTTTGGTGGCCTGTAGCTCATTTACTACTTACAAAGAATAAGGCTTGACCTGTGTGTCCTGTATATGGGAAGGTCTAATTCAGACATCTTTCTTGCACGTGCCCTGTAGCAGATGTAAAATAATGGTACAGCTTTGTAGACTATCTGTTCTATGCATAAATAAGTAAGTCAGTAAGTTTGTAAGTATATTCTTTAATATGACCAGTTGCAAAACAGCATTCTGGTGGACAAATATCACGAATAAAAATTCGCATATGACATCAAAAAATATCAACAAAACAAAGGGTGAAAGAACTTTCTACTGAGTTACAAGCTGGACCAGAAAATTAAAGACAAGACACAATGATTTACACTGACCTTCCTTTATCGAGTATGGACAGGAATTTGCTTCCAGATTCTTTTCTACTTGCACCCTCTAGTACCGTAGTCCTCTACCTTGCCAGCTCCTCTTCCCACCAACTCTGTGTGTGTATGTGTGTGTGTATGTGTATGTGTGTGTGTGTGTGTGTATGTGTGTGTGTGTGTATGCGTGCATGTGAGTGTACTTTGCGTGGTTGAGTTTTGGCTAGGGAGTGCTGGTGGAGCAGATAGTTGAGCACACAATTTCTACCATAGCCCCCTATGCAAACCTGAGCCAAGAGCTCATTATTGACACTGGCAGTCTAGCTAAGAGACCACTCTGCGCCCCTTACTTTGTCTATTATGGTCTAAGGATTATTTACTATCATTATAGGTTGGCGTTTGACAAGTATTACAACCTTTGTGGACAAATTGTAGGTGCCTCAAACTCTAATTAATTACTTGACCTTTGGTGATGAGAAACACCCGAAAACTGTTTCTGGAACGGGGGGAGGAGGGTTGCGAGGGGGACGATTCCCGGAATGTTTCTTTTTTCTTTTTCAGTCGTTGGCAATTAATTTACTGCTGCACAGAAGAGTGTTGTGAGATGACTTCAGTTTCCTGTGAGAGTGTGAAGAGGGTCTGAGAAAGCGACAGATTAAGACAGGACTTGCCACGACTTCCTTCTCCTCGTTTACCCAGCTCTCCCTCGATCACAAACAGCCTATCTGGTGCCAGTTTTATCATACCCAGATGTCCGTGCTGGGCTGGTCGAGGGTGGGGGGGGACTGGCTGACTGACTGACGGACGGATTGATGGATGGACAGCCCAGCAAATAGGGGTGAGGACGGAGTTACGGACGGAGTTACGGACAGGTGTATACCGTAGTCACAGAGAGACGGATGAGCAGTTTGACGCCGTGGCTTCCAAAGACTAGCCTGACCGACTATTTTCAGTTTCAGGGTCGTTACTCGCCTGCCTCCCTCCCTCTCTGCAATGTTCTTACTGCAAGGCATGGGCGGATGTTGAGAATTTTAGGTATGATGGGTGGGGATGGGGTGGGGAGTGGGAGGAAAATTCTTCACAAGTAATCACAACTTTTGGGCGGACGGACGGACGACGTGCGGTATAGTTGTTTTAAAAAGTTCTCATCTCCACCGTGTTGACTGTGTGCATAACGAATTGCTGATAAGTCGTCACCCACCTCCTACCTCTCTGCCTCCACCAACCTCTCTAGTCTCTACCTCCCACGGATCAGAGAATCCTTGGCGGGATGATTCTTCTTGTTCAGCCGAAGGATAATATCATAGCCGGCATATTTTTCCATGCTGGAATGTTTCACGGTTATGATCCCGATTCATGCAAAAAAACAATAGGCGGACGTGCGTTGCGTTGCGAGGCCTTTCTAATTTATAGGGAAATTGATATGGGCTGCACAGTTAGGACTCATCAGTCTTTGCTATTATTATCTTCCGAGGAATTACAGGTATTCAAGAATCATAATAATGTGCACTTCTATATAAATTATTATGCGCAAACAGCACTCAGTGTGTGGCAGGCAACGTGAGTGCAGTGAAAAAGCGGTTACAAATCGTTCCATATGCTCGGCAGATTCTTTGCAAAATATACTTGCAGTAGTGCTGTAGAATTTGAGCAATAAGTCATTCATTACTATATCGCCTCTACAAGGGAACTACTCAGAGGTGCTCCCCACTCTAGCACAGCAAAAAAGCAGAGTTTTGACTTGAGGAAAATGTTTTCAGTAAGTCTTACGTAGCAGGCACAGCTTCTGGGGGAGCCTGTTCCAGACCATTGGGCGCACCATGAGAAAAGCTCGACTCTGCATAGCTGCAATTCATGCAAATGGAACCAGAGCACCCCTTCTGTGCTGAGCGGAAGGGCGGTGGCCCTTGATACCTGAGGAGTAACAAGGCTCTGGCATGCAGGTAGCCTATGGCAACACCCAGCTGACATTGCCCAACCAGAACATAATAGCCGTAGAATCATAACCAAATTCAGGAATTTGTCCAATTAGAAATGCTGCAGAGAGCAAGATTCTGTCCAGGGCTTCCAGGCACACTATTCATTTACTAGATGGGAGGCCAAGCTAGGGTGACAGAGCAACAATAGTCAAAGCAATCGCAATTGTGAACTCGGAATTTCTAGACCGCCCACGAAAACTAAGTCGCGGGGAACCAGCTTATTCGCAGGTCCTCAATAAAAGAAAAGTCAATAGGCAGTGATGAATGAATGAATGAATGTAATGAATGAATGTATGAATGAATGAATGTGATGAATGAATTAATGTAATGAATGAATGTGATGAATGAATGAATGTGATGAATGAATTAATGTAATGAATTAATGTGATGAATGAATGAATGAATGAACGAATGAATGAATGAATGAATGAATGTGACGAATGAATGGATGAATGAATGAATGAATGTGACGAATGAATGTATGAATGAATGAATGTGATGAATGAATTAATGTAATGAATGAATGTATGATTGGATGAATGAATGAATGTGATGAATGAGTGAATGTGATGAATGAATGAATGAATGAATGAATGTGATGAATAAATTAATGTAATGAATGAATGTATGAATGTAATGAATTAATGTAATGAATGAATGAATGGATGAATGAATTAATGAATGTGACGAATGAATGCATTTATGCACTTCCTGTTGTTCATGTATTGATTGACTTGAATACAAGTGTATCTGAGTTCGTGAGGTTGGCACTTGATGTGAATGTGCTCTGACCATCCGTCTCTGTATACTTTCTAAACACCGTTAAATACATGGGCTACTCAAGAGTGGAGTGGAAAGATTCTTAAGCTTCTTGCCTTAACGGAATTGCTTGTCATTACTTTTATCCCTGTTGTGTTCAATTGTCACTGTGCTGAACGATTTATTGCTCAGTTTTGTTTCATGATCAATGTTTCCTGTCCCATAGTTGTTTTTAAGTAGTCCTTACCTGCATTAACTGCTTAAGTTTTCAGTCAGACAGTAGTAAGTCTTCTTTCAGCTGCTTATTTTGACATTTCGATCAGATACAGTGTAGCAAAGATATACTTACATTGTTTGATGCATATGAATAGCAATAATAACAATGACAATGTCTATGGCATCCGAACACAGCCGTAACACCAGTGATATTTTAGTTCTTAGATTAATTTTACTTCTAGTTCTTATTCACTTCTGTACAACTATTAAATAGCAGGATAAGCCTTAAACGATAGACAAGTTGTCAGTGATAGTTAATTAGCTGTTATGTGGGTTCTCTATTATCATATGATAATTTAATCTATTAATAGGTCAAGTAGGTTTTTAATTAAGAGAATAAGTTACATGCAATAATGCAACATATTAAAGCAATGATTTTCAACGTAATTTAAATAGTCAAATTATTGTCAGAATTGAACACCAGATACAGAGTTGAATAATATAATTCCAGATGCCTTTGCTTCAGTCTCTTACCATTTAGGTATAAATCTGAGAATGTGCATAACATGAAATTCTGTGCATCTTTATTATTTGATTTTATTCTTAAATTACTCTAGTGCCGACCCAAAATAGCTTTCTCATTATTTCGTTTTTCAACTTAATAGTCGGCAATGTGTTTCTAGTATATATTGACTTTCTTCTTCTTCTATTAATAGAAGAAGATGGAGACTTCCTTTAAATCCGATTTGCAGTGAGGAACATGACATGTTGGCTACTTAATTTGCTTAGCCTCACCTTATTATGGCCTACAGAATAACTCCCGTGACCTTGACACGACCTTCTGGAATTAGCCTATATCATTGGCAGCGCCTCCGGTACATCCAGTGATCATCATTCCATCTCTTGAAGGTTTTTCAGAAGAATCAGGCGCTGATCAGGTGTTGAAAGAGGAGTTATCGCCTGTGAGCAAGGAATGAGCAGCATAATTGATAGTGCAGCCATAATTATCTGAACTGTGTACAACAGTGTCAATTAATGTGGTTTTCCCCTTCAGTCCTATAGTCAGTTCATTCATTATGTGCAATGTGTACTAGGCCTAAAACTATGTTTGTATATAGTGGCCCTAATTTGTTCACAAACAAGGACCCAGGCCCGCACGCATACACACACTTACCCACACTGATGGAGTATTTACTTAAGAAGAACAAATACTTAAATACTGTATATACTTAGTGCAGTATATAACTATATATATATATGCCATGATGGATATATGCATATATATATATGCATATGTGGATATATATTATATATAGGCTATATATAATCAAAACTTTGATGTTTTCATGTTTGTATATATAATAGGCTATTATATATATATATATATATATATATATATATATATATATATATATATATATATATATATATAAAAATGAAACTTTCCAACCGTATGTAAGGAGTGTTTTCGAAAACTGACGAACCGATTGTTTTGAAATTTTTACAAAACCTTCCATTCCAATAGAACCGTGTTGTATTGTGCTTTTTTTCCAAAAAAAGGCAATCTTTTCCACAAAAAGAGAACTTTTAAATCCGTTCGACCGCCATTTGCAAATTATACATACACGTCCCAACGTCCATGAGGGTTGCCAGATTTCGGAAACGTTTTTGTCGCGACATCACGTTGAAAAGTCGCCCAAAAGTCGCGAGAAGACCAATTTCGATCAGGATTGCCCAAAAGTCGCCCAAAAGTCGCGATAGCGCATATGTCGCTGTCGGGGAGGAACGTGTGAGGGAGGAAAGAAGGAAGAGGGAGCGGGACAAAGAGGGAGTGAAGGGACCGGAGGGGAGGGATGGAGAAGGGAGGGAGGGGAGGGGTAGAAGGAGAGGGAGGGGAGGAGGGGAAGGGGAGGGGGGGGGGAAGGGGAGGTGGAGGAGAGGGGAAGGGGAGTGAAGGGGAGGGGAGGGAGACGTTGGAGGAGGAGTGGAGGGGAGGGGAAAGGGAGGGGACGGAGAGGGGGAGGGGAGAGGAGAGGGGAGGGGGAGGGGGAGGGGAAGGAAGGGGCGGCGGAGGGGAGGGGACGGGGGGAGGGGGAGGGAGACGGGGAGGGGGACGGAGAGGGGGACGGGGGAGGGTAGAAGGAGGGGAGGGAGACGGGGGAGGGAAGGAGGCAGATGACAGTCTTTTCTGCCACAGCAACGCGTGGCCGGGTACAGCTAGTATATATATATATATATATATATATATATATATACCTAATGCATATGAAACAGAGATGGCTAAAACGAGGCTGTCGTCTGCTAGCATCGTCTGCTATTGGTTACCGTCGACCTTGACCTCTGACCTTTCTCTCCATCATGGCTTCCTCCTGAGCCCAACATAATAATTATTAGCTGTTGCTTGCCAACGGATTACGATTATGTCTCTTCGTGATTGACGCTTGGCAACAGATTTTATTTATAGCCCAAATTTCTATGATGTAACCGTTGGTAAGGTCGCGGCGGCTGCGCCGTGTAGGGCTTTCGTCCGTCAGCGACCTGACATTTCATTGGTGGTATAAAGGTGGCCCCGGCGGGGGTTGGGGTGGCCGTGGGGGGCCGTGTGGGTTGATGTCGTGTACCTAGTCTCTCATCTGCTGCCTGGTCATAAAATCGACATCCTGGAATCTCCCTGGTGACTGATTGTTTTACGGTGTGGAGTGGAGGGTGGATGGATGGATGGACGAATGGATGGATGGATGGACGGACGGACGGATGTATGGATGGATGGACGAATGGATGGATGGATGGACGGACGGACGGACGGACGGATGGATGGACGGACGAATGGATGAATGGACAAATGGATGGATGGACGAACGTACGGATGGAGGTAGCATTTGTAGGAGGGCTTTGGGTGTAGTGTACGGCTTCTTAGTTGTCTCCGCGCTCTCGTGTGGTACTCCTCCGTTAGTCGTTTCAAGTCCCCCCTCTTCCCCGACCACCTTTCCCTCCACTGTTTCTTTTAACAGGAAAAATCTGCCAGAAGTCTACGGCCCCCCCCCCCCCGCTGGTTGGACGACGCCACAATCAGCAGCCAACCTTGACGATACACGCGGCAACGACGGAAGTCTACCGCTGCCTTCTGCCTGACGCCCAGTTGCCTGCTGTCAGATCCCGTTGGGTTTTCGTTGTGGGGCCCATGAACTGTGTCAGAAAACTCAATGGGGAATCTCGCCTTCCCGTGCTCACCCTTGGGCTTCTGTATATAGTAGGTGATTATGCACAGGTCCTGGGGTCACCCTTATTATGCATTGATGTAGATTTGCTCAGGACAGCTATGTTGTGTGATTAAAAGTATATGTAGCCTTTATTTGCATCTAATAGCAATAATAATAGTAAGGACAATTTATATGGCGCCGTTACAAAGGCGCCACCTAGCAAGGGTATATTGAAACTGGTGGTGCCAGGCTGCAGCAGGACCTGGTTACATTGGGGGGGGGATGAGTGGGGTGGGGTTGGGTGGGGGGCATGTGTGAGCAACGGCTGATTTGCTAAATATATATAGCACCTCTTCCAGCTCACTACTCTGAGGCGCTCCCGACTACAGAGTGGACACTGCATCAGAGTTTCACGCCCAAGCGCACGAGCAATTGCAGGTGAAGCACTTGCTCAGGGTTCGTACGTGGCGGCTTGAGGTGGATTCGAACATTGAACCAAGCTCCAAGCCACCAAACCCACCACTACACTGCCTACATTATTCTTTTTGAGCAGTAGGTTGTAAAGTTCTCTGCATGGGATACTGTTGAACAATAATTTTAATTACATTCAGCTGGGGTTGATTTGTTTAATTGTGACACCTGAGAATTGGGTTAATTTGTTTTGCATCATGGTGCCTTAGAACGGGGTAAATTTGTTTTAAATCGTCCTGCGGGGAGGGGAAAGAAGGACTTTCATGTGCTCTCAGATGTCAGCCCTTCTGTCCTGTTTGACAGGTGTTTGTAGCGTTGGCTCATTGCAAGGTAATTGGTTTTGTAGTTCTTGTCCCTGGCTATATCGGCCTCCATCCTGTTAACCTGCTTATTCACCTGTTGGACCCAGTTGTGGCTTTCCTGGTCATTGATGCTGGAGAGCTGATATACACTACTGTTCGTTGTAATACAATCTGTGTGATGGAAATGATAAATGTCAAAATGCCACAACACAGGAAATGACTCCTCTATAGTTTATAGTATAGTGACCTGGTTTTTCAATTCTCATTTTCACGTGTTTACAATAACAACATAAATTTGTGTTTGTTTGTATGCATGCACATTTCTTCCCACATATAGGCTATAAGAGCATCATATATAATTATACATGGTGTATTATGATGTATGGTCACATAATATATGATGGTGCTGCATTTAGGAGATTGCGAAGCTTTTCAACAATCCGTAGACTGTTTTTACGCTTGTTATATGCAAATAAATGCTACTTACTATTCACTCATTCACTCACTCACCTTACTTACTTGCTTGCTTGCCTGCTTACCTATACCTACCTACCTACTTACCTATATACCTACCTACCTACCTACCTACCTACCTACCTACCTACCTACCTACCTACTTACTTAACCTACTTATTCGCTCGCTCGCTGGCTCACTTACTTACCTAACGACCCCACTTAATAGATAAGCCATTTCCCTGGTCTTAGTCCTGTGTTATAAAGGATGAATGTATTTCAATTTGATTTCAATTTTCTGTTCTCTGGTAAAGTTCTTCTGCAAGAGAAGAAGGCGTGACTATTAGAATAGTTCTTGCAGGCTGAGAAAGTTGACGGTGTCTGAGGTCAGATGAGTGCCTTGGAATTTAAGTCTTAATTGGCAGGCCTACGAAATGCACCGACTGAACTGCCTGAGCTTCAAAAGGATAAGCTTTGTTATTGTACAGTCTAATGCTGTTGTCTGCTGAAGTCAATTTCACATGAAGCCTAAATGGGGGAGAACTCCCTGAACCTTTATGCTGATGACATTGGACTCCTTGGGGAGAGCATGAGGGATTGGGGGGAGGACTGTTTTGATCGACCCCCCTCTCCCCTCAACGGTGACTTTTGTTACTATTGCAGAGAGAGGAATTTTGTTAAGTTGTAGCATATTAAAGCGAATTGTTGTTGTTGGTGGAGATGACAGATAGCGCTGCAGCAGAAGCGCTTGTTCTATCACTAAGTTTTCATTGTGTGGAGACATGATTAGAAAGCACAGTGGATTATTGCTTAAGCACTGTAAGCAGATTTCAGTCTGTGCTGCAGTTGTTTGTGATTGTGCAGAGTGACTTACCGTACAACAATTATAATATTATTAATCTGATAGTCCACTGAAGCCATGGGGTCTTTGACTGCGCTGTGGAAGGATAGAGCAATTGGAAGAGGGTTGAAGCTAAGGCTTATGGGGTCATTGGTGTGGCCAGTGGCGCTGTATGGCTGTGAAACTTGGACGCTAAGGATGGAAGACAAAAAGAGAATATCAGCATTTGAGATGACAACATATAGAAAGATGCTGAGAGTCAGCTGGAGAGAATTTAGAACAAATGAATCTATACTGGAAGAGATACAGCCGGAACGGCGCCTGCTGGAGGTGGTGAAAGCAAGGAAGCTGAACTACTTCGGACATATGATCCGAGCAGACAAGCTGCCGGCATTCATATGTCAGGGCTATGTGGATGGAAAAAGGGCCCGAGGAAGGCCGAGAAGAAGATGGATGGATGACGTGGAGGAGTGGACGGGGATGGCGATGGTGGACTGCGTGAGGACCGCGAGGAACAGAGAGCAATGGAGGAGGATGACGTCGTCGACTCTGATCCCCGATCCGCAGCAATGAGGATGGGCACGACGACGACGACTGAAGTTAATGATGGAGGTGTTTCTTGTCACTTAAGTAAATGCATACTTTTCGAATTTCGGTTTTATTATTCTATTCTATTTTGGGATTTATAAAGCGCCGCTCACAGTAGGCTACAGCCTAATCAGAGGCGCTCCCAGTGCGAAGAACTCCTGGAAAAAGAAAAGTTTAAAAGACACCTGGCAGAAAAATTAAAGGTTTCAGACAAAATCTGAGCACAAATAACAGCAGAAGGCCATTCCTCAGCAAAGGGCAGACAGAGGCAAAGGCGCGTTTTAGTAGATCTATGAATATTAGAAAAACAGAATGAGGTCAATGCAGATTGTTTATCGCAAATAATTCTCAGTGATTAAATGCAAATTTACTCAAATGCAAATTTAAGCGATCAAGTGATGATAAATATCCTGAAATCAAATAATACTTTTCCGGAAAATGAATTAGGGCCTACAGCGCAGGAATTGTAAGAAAAATAAAGCAAAGTTTTTACAATAAATTTACGTGCATACATGTGAATGCTTAACTAGGATAAGTGGATGGTAGCCTGTTAGCCACTCTGGGCTGTACTCAAGGGTATACGCGGGTATACGGCGTATACTCACCTCCGGAAAAAACGGCATCACATACGCACCTCCCGAAAACCAGGGTGTACGCGGTTAAAAACCAGGGTACACGGGTATATGCGAATAAAGAAGGCACACGCAGCTATTCAGGTGTAATTCGGGTAAATTCGGAGCAAATGACTAAAACAAAAGTTATCAATTTTCTCGGGCGCACAAATTGGCGACTTTTACGAAAATTTTGGCCGGATGACTAAAAACAGGTCATCAATTTTTTTGGACGGGAAAATTTTACCGGTGGTAGCGTGTACTCAACTCAAAAGTTCTGAGTACAACCTTGCTGTTACCCTGTCTTGGATTACATAAATGTATCATCAGTTGATATATTATTTTGTTGTGATGGAAAGCTTTTTTTTTTTTTGTATGATTTATATGATATTGAAATCTTTATCGTTTTCTTTTGTAAGATATTTGTGTTTACTGTCGAAGTGTCCAAGATTTATGAGGGCATTGAACCAGGCTTTTTTAAAAGCTGACTGTCATCAGTTTGTTGCAGCCCAACTGTATTGATATATATTAAGCTTTTGTCTTTTGAAACCTATAATGCATACTGAGTCATTGGTAGATCTTTTTATTATTCTATATCAGATCTTTCTTAATCCATGCTAGAACTTTCTTAATCCTTGCTAGATCTTTCTTAATCCATGCCAGAACTTTCTTAATCCTTGCCAGATCTTTCTGAATCCATGCTAGAGCTTTCTGAATCCTTGCAAGATCTTTCTTAATCCATGCGAGAGCTTTCATAATCTTTGCTAGATCTTTCTTAATTCATGCTAAAGCTTTCTTAATCCTTACCAGATCTTTCTAAATCCATGCTATAGCTTTCATAATTGTTCTTAGATCTTTCTAAATCTATGCTAAAGCTTTCATAATCCTTGCAAGATCTTTCTTAATCCAAGCTGTAGCTTTCATAATCCTTCCCAGATCTTTCTGAATCCGTGCTAGAGCTTCCATAATCCTTGCCAGATCTTAATCCTTGCCAGATCTTAATCCTTGCCAGATCTTAATCCTTGCCAGATCATGCTGCTGCTGATGTGTTATCTAATTCGCTGTTTGGTTTCTCTTCCATCTTTTCGTGTCTGAATGTCCACACGCGTCTGATATTTTGGGTACGAAATTGCTTTTCGTCTTGCCTCTTCTTGCTTTTACACGAGCCTTGCTTTTCGGTTTCTGTCTTAAGTTACGCTACGATGCAGCGCTGCTCTCTGCTTTCGCTTAAACTGTGGCGTTCTGTTTCGATTCTTGTTGTTTTTTTGCGGAAACTTCGTTATTATCAGCTTTCTCGAACATATTGCCATCTTGTTTCGTCCCACATGTCTCGCAAATAACGTATAGTTGATTATTGACATGTGGCATTGTACATTCTAGACTAATTGGCACGGAAATGTATTCTGACTTGATCTAAATTTGGTTGCAATAACTCGAATTGCTTTTCTGCACCTGTTGGCTGTTCCTCGTTTTCGACCAGCATCTTACATGTACATGGTAGGAGGATGAGATGGTGAGGATGGGGACTGGGCCACTCGCCCTCCTCATATGCCGAGGCAAAGTAAATGAAGTCGCTAGCACTTCGTATACACATGCCTGTCTCAGGTATAGCTTAAGGAGCTGCTCTTCTTCTCCTTACTCTTCTTCCTCCTCCTTCCTCCTCCACACCTCTCCTCTCTTCCATCCTGCTCCTCCTCTTGCTCTTGCCCATCCTCCTTCTATACAATGAATGGTGAACCGGGACTTAGTTTTATGGGCTAGACTAAGTAGGAGTCTGTGACTTAATCTTAACATTCTGGGATACAGCTACAATAGTTAGAGAGGCACCTATACATAAACGTAGAGATAATATTATAGGCAAGTATAGAGGAGCACAATAATAGAAAGAGGTAGAGAGACGGATTTGGAAAGCAGAGAATAGACTTACAAACAGTCAGACAGGTCCTTGTAGTAATAGTGATAGTGGTGTAAGTAGGTGTAGTATAGTAGCAGGTGTTTGGGTGAGATAACGAGTGCCAAAGCCTGTTGTGGATATCACCATTGTTCATTGTTCGGGTAGTTTTGCATTCTAGGTTTTTAAAGAGGGAAGCTGCTGCTGCAGTACTGCTGCAGGGCTTGTAGAAAGATAAGCACGAAGATTCTGACCGCAAAATGAAAAATCATACGTGTATTGTGTAAGGATGTTTTCAGACACATTCGTAGGAATTTAGGATGGCCTTGTTTTCAATCCATCCACTTTCTGTGTGTGGGTTTCTTACTATAGTCATAGCTCATGTCTTCTTTCAAAATTTACTATGGCCTTGACTTCATAGACAAGCATACCACCATCTGTTGACTGTTACAACTGTATATTATTATTATTGCCCTATGCTGTTATGGCCTTCCTATGACAGGAAACAATTGTGACGGCTATAGATGCCAGTTGCTTTAATGATTTGCCTTTATGTTCTCTCCTTGGTCAGGTCGTAAGTCTAAACTGTTGGTTTATGGGATGTCATGCAGACAATAACCTTGAAATAAACCAGCTTTGTCAGTGGGTAAGTAAGTTAGTTGTACTTGATTGTCCTGGAACTCTTGAAAGATGACAGACGTAACTGTTATGGTATACTCTTTCTGTTCATATCCTTGTCATGAACCATCAAGTCTAATATCGGGTAAAGATTCTCATTAAGTGATCAGCTGCTGTAGAGGCCAATCTGTTCGTATTGAGCCAACTGCATTGCCTCACTTTACATTACATTACATTGCGGTCCCGTAGCTACGTTAAGCGCCTTCATGAGTGAGGTTATTGTGAGGCGCTATATAAATGTTCATATACATGCACATATACATACATTGCAATGTATCTACAAGTAGTGTTTTACTAAAAAGTAAGGCTTGGATACAAGTCGACTTGTAACAGGCGGTGTATTCGAGAGCGCTAAATGCTTCTTTTATATATTGCAGCATTGGCAGGGTTGTGATAGTAGAAGTCTTTGAAGGGTTGTGTAGCTACAACCAAGGTGGAAGTTCTCTGGAAGGGAGCGAAGGATGGAAGGAGTAATGGTGTAGTTGTGCTTGTTCCGGTTGTGATAAGTGGGCTTTAGGAAGATAAGGACAGCGCAGCACTCTGTTGGAAGTCTGGTCGGGTCTTGAACCTGCTGTAAATTTAGTCAGGAGCTGGTGTGCGTGTGCTCGCTCCTGTGTGTGTGTGTGTGTGTGAGAGAGAGAGAGAGAGAGAGAGAGAGAGAGAGAGAGACAGCATGTCTGTGTGTGCATGCATGTGTGTGTATGTGTGAGTGTGTGTGCATGAGTGTGTGTATGTGTGCGTGCGTGTGTGTGTGTGCACACGTGTGTGTGCATGTGTATGTGTGTGTCTGTGTGTTTTTGTGTGCATGTGTATGTGTGAGTGCATGTATGTGTGTCTGTGTGTGCGTGTGTGTGCGTGCATGTGTGCATGTCTGCGCGTGCGTGCGTGCGAGTGTGTATAGTAATGGTGTCGTGCCATCAAGTTCGTTGGGCTAAGGATGCTCGATGCCAAGAGCTGGTCTAACCTCTCTAATCAGTTCTAGGTCTCCGTTGAGTGTTTTCCACAACCATCCAGCCTCCACCACCCCTACCTCGCTACCTCTTGTCTGATGACGGCTATAACCAGGCATGTTCATCCAGGATGTTCAAAGGTATTACTGATTGGGTTTAGCACTGTAGTCTGAAGTAGGCTAAAGACCTTAAAAAATACAACGTACAACATGATGATGGTTTTTGTGAAAACAAGTAATTTGCAGTTTTTATGTCTTCGTGTAAAGCAAATTCAAGAAGCAAATAAAAAAGAGATTAAGGGAAGAAAAAGAAGAAGAGGAAGAGGAAGGGGGACGGGAGGGGAGGGAGGAGGAGGGGTTACTAATTAATGATTTTATAATAATTTATTGCACTGCAACTTTTTGACATGAATGTCAAAAAACTTTAGATTTACCGTTTCAACTTGAATCTAGTTCTTGACCATTCTTTCTGTTTGGGTTTTGGATTTTCTTAGACCTTGAGAAACGACTTGACCAGTTCTTCATAGGTTTTTGGAGATGTCTTTCCTCTCTAAGGCTGATCGTGCCTTTGGCTGATCGTGCCTTTTCTATGTCATTTAGAGGGATAAAGAATTACTAACCTAGAATACTTTAGTTATAACATAATGTGTCATTCATTCATTCATTTCGATAATTTATATAGCGCCTCTTCAAGATCTCTACTCAGGGGCGCCCCAAATGTTTGTTTTAAGGGATGCTTAATTATTTCTGTGCTGAACATAGGCCCTATTTGTTCTGGGTCAACTTCTTCACTGTAATATTAAAGGACATTTTTCATGCATGTCCGAAGTAAATACCATGTAATACTAAAAGCAAAGAATGTGTGAAATGTTTGCAGTTGGCTATTATGAGGGCACTGCAGGATCTCAATTGACTTGTGTTTCCTGACAGAGGTCAGATCTCCCTACCCCCACCCCCTCCCCACACATCCCACCCAGAATTCCAAGGCAACTGTCTGGATTCCTTGGCTGTGGAATCTGATTCTGTCAATTTCATTGCCTATTGATGACATCGTTAAGATAGGGGGATAGTAGTCATTGAAAGAAATGTGTATTAAGGAGAGATAGCCTATACAAAGATAGATTTTGCAAATGACCGGATGCACCTACCACATGCAGTTATTTTATTGTTACCTATTGACACATTTTCCCACTCATTCATGATGCGCCTCAATGTTCGAGTACAGTTAATTCATTTCAAATGGTCCAAGTCAATCGTGTTTACATATTAGAGACATGGAGGGACTGTGGGTATACATTGTCACCTTTTATGTCGGCTTAATTACGAAAAGATGAATGAGGTTTCTGAGGCATAATGGTGCTTTAATCAATGGGAGAAGTAAATATAGTTGTGTAGTTCCACATTGCAGTTGTTTACACACGACCCCCACCCTCCTCTCGGAGTGAGTGAGGACCTATGATTAGAACAGTGTTCATTGTCTTCTCTCAGATGATGAAAGAGTCTGTAGAAGTTATATTAAGCCGCTAATGAGGAGACTGAGCAAATATAGCTTCATTCTCCATGGTTCAGATAAAAGCTCAGAGCTCTCAAATGTGACTCTTGAATCCTGTTGACCCATTCTGTTTGATGTAAGTTCCTGTGGAGTTTATTATTATCTCAAAGCAAAAGAAGTTGAAGTGTGACAGATTGAAGAATGTTGGTCAGTTTATATTCAGTACATTATTATCAGTAGAGTTATTATGACCAACATGGATAAGGTTTCATTTGAATGGAAATAAAATGACTTAATACGTTGCTTTATTTATAGTTTTAGGCTGTTTGCAGTTGACATCTATTTTTTTATTGTGCTGCCATCTATATAGGCCTAATATGCATTGATTGCATCTGTTCAATAGCTTTTGTCAGTTAACATCTTTTTTTTATTGTGCTGCCATCTATTATGCATTGATTGTATCTGTTCAATAGCATATGTAGATGAAAAATGAATTTTATATAGACCATAATTTATAATGCTTTGCATTAATTTTATAATTATAATTATTGGTGAGCACTGCCAAAAGGCAAGGTCTCAGCCAGAACAAACAGCAGTGTTGTGCGATACTTGTTACGGTTTACTATTTAACATTCACAGTAACCAGAAAAAGACTTATTTACTTTCTAGAAGTAGTTCTAATCAGTTATTACCAGGTAATTACTTGTTTTCTAAAGTTTGGTTGTAGGTAACTAGTTACCCTTCATTTCCAGTAACTAGCTAATTAGTTACTTGCTTTCTAAAGTTACTTTGTAGGTGACTAGACCTAGTTACTTTTCCTTTCCTGTAACGAGTTGCTGTAACGGTAGTCACTCTTGAAAAAATCTACTAAACACTGTATGCTAGGGCCTACGTATGTTTAGTGCCGAGATAAATAACTGGCTGTCATCATAAATTCAAGAAATCTACAGTCAAGCAAAGTGTTTTGATCTCTCCATTTCCAGCCCACAGTATACTATAATAGTAGGCTAGCATAGGCTTAAAAATCGGTTTTGTTAATTGCATAGTCGTCGGCTGTCACCGTGTCACGCACGTGTTCCAAGATCTCCCGGAAATCACTTGGTTCGCCAAGGAAGTTGTCCGTTTCTCTTTTTCGGATCGACGGCGTACGTACGGCCACTCGAGATTATTCACCGAAAATGTAGATTAATGCGCAATTACCCACGGTGCCGGTGGTGCGTGTAAATCGCGCCTCTATGCCCGCATTGCCCGCTGTTAGCCTTATTAAGTTGTAAGTGAAACATCAATTCTCTGCGGCTGACCTAGCAGTCATTTCCGTGTGTTTGATGATCGTAATTTATAGCTACTACTCGATTGTTAAACTGGACCTTTCTGCTTGTTGGAAAATAAAACTGCGCGCTGGTGGACCGCGAATGGTTAAACAAGCGTTCTTTCTGTCAGAGCGCCGCAGTGTTAAGTAAGTCACAATGTTAATTAATTGTGTTGTAACGGTTTTAGGCTAGTTATCTGATATTAGGTTGCACTGGTTGCGCCTTGGTAGCCTAGCACTGTGGAATGTAATCTGACTTTCTCGCTGAGCAACATTATTAGAGCGGGCTTGGCAGTTTGCATGACTTCTCTAATCTCGACAATAATTAATTTTCATGTTTATCTTATCTGTTGTTCAGCATTTCTGCATTTGCACTCAGCGAAAGCAACATCTGTCACTGTGAAATTCATTTAGCTCCTGTGTTTATTTTCCCTGAGAAGGATACTGTAAATTACAATTACTATTGTCTGTATTTTAATCTGTGCCGAAACAATCAGGGATTGACAGACCTATTTATTAATATTGACATTAATTTGGCCTATCATGCTCAATGAAAAAAGGATTCTCCTGAGCTATTCTAAAGTTTATTTGAAGGCCATTGATAGACATATTACTATCAAGGTTTCATCTTGACACCCTTCCAGTCTCCTATATGGGTACCTAATGTGTACCTTATCATAGGCAAGCATTATGCATTTGGGTTGAACCCATATCTACAAAACAATCTCCGTTTGCCTCTGCACTTCTAAGGTTACACTCTGATTCCTTCTATGTACATTTCAAAACTTTCCTTTTTTTAGCCGTATTTGGGTCAGAAGCGCTTTTGAGTTGTACATTTGTGTACACACTGAAGGGGCGCTATATAAATCCTTGTAATGAACCGTATTATTACGAATGAATGAATGAGTTAGATGGCCTCTTGATAAATATAGGTTCGAGCAGCATGATGTATTTCTTCCTTCGGGCGTTTTTTTGACACAGCCAGAAGCCAAACATAACTAAACCCTGAAACCTTAGTTCTGCCCTTTTTTCTTCTGAACATCACAGCTTCTTACTTTGATGGTTAATTGATATTTTTTGCACTATGTCTATAATAGATGTGCAGCGTGGGTGTTATTGATAAATGGTAATGAAGGTTGGGGGTGATTGTCCCACCCACCCTGCACGTGCTGTCCTCTGTACTTCTTAATGCATGGCTGAACTTAGTCATACCACAGGTGGGGAATGTACGTGCTAACCTCTTCCCTTAGGCCTATTAAAGCAGTCATTGACTTCAGGTTGAGGAGGATGATGTCAAGCAAGTCCTCTTTTCTAAGCAGATGCTTAATTAAAGTCGTCTGTTGCTTCATGATCAGATTTTTTGTTTGCTGTACAGCTCGCTTCTGTACTGGCATAGTGTGTTTTACTGTATCGAGGGAGCAGGCAAACAAACACACATGCATATGCACAAATGTATACACACACACACACACATGCGCGCACACACACATAAGCACACACAAATGCACACAAACGCGCATACACGCACAAACACAAACACACATACACGCACAAGCACACACAAACACACACAGACACACACACATACAAACACGCAGACATGCACACACAGGCATGCTCACAGGCACATATGCATGCATTCAGTCACAGGCTCACAGCTATAGTGTTTGCACAAACTTCCACAGGATATTCGACATGACCACTTCTTTCTCTCCCTTGTTTCATTATATGTTGTTGCTAATATTTCTTATTATTATTATATAATAAATAATCTATTATCATTCTCTTAGTATTATTACTTACTTATTATTATTATTATTATTGAATAATATAATTATTTTCAGCATTTTTATTATTAATTATTATTATTACATTGTATGTTTATCCTGTTACTTTCAGTTATGTTCTAATTAACTAATTAAGTACTAATACTAACTTGCGTTATATAAATAGTCATGGAGCTAGGGGTCAGAACTGTATGCTGTTAGCTTTTTCTGATTCCTTTTGCACTCTGTTTAGTGACTCATGTTTATTCTGTTTGACTTGTATATGTGCAATAAATAAACAAATCATCATCATCATCATCATCATCATCTGTTCATGATGCTTATTTCTTGATGGCCATATTGGTGCAAAAACTGAATTGTCTTCATTCTCAAAAGCCAACTGCTTCAAGGCTTCCACACAATCCATCCATAGTTTCTCCATTGATATAATAATCAGCAGATCAAGCGGTCAGATATAGCTGAGTTTCATGTATAGGTTTTTGTTTAGGGATTGCATTGACATCTGTATACAGGACTGGTGTCAATACAGGTGTCAAGGTGTTTCACAGACCACCTGTTGGAGCCAGGTGTAACCCAGCGTAAGCCAGATGATGTGGCAATTTACTCAATATACCACAAAGTCATTACCTGTATGTGATTATAATACTTGGTTACAATAGTTCGGTTATCATGGTTCAGTTACCATAGTTCAGTATATGGATAGCTAGCCTTTTAACTGTTTTGCACTTGTGGTGACATTGTTGTTTGTATCCGGGGGATTATTTTTGCTTTCATAGTCAGAGTTGTTCTTAAGTGGTAGAAGTTGTTGTAACATAGACAGTTGGTTGTAAGGTCCACTCCAGTAGAGCAGTTCAAAAGAGGCAAAGACTTTGACGATGACAAGAAAGGGAGAGGGATTGCAGGAGAGGACAGAGATGAGAATTCTACGTTGGATGCTGGGAATTTCACTCAGGGACAGAAACAGGAACGAGGACATCCGAAAGAAACTCGGAGTGGCGTGTATTTCGGATAAGATATATGAGAAGCCATATTTTTATTATTATTTTAATTATTATTATTTTTATTAAATAAATTTGTAACACACACAAGGTCACACCGAAATGTGAATTTGTAGTGTGGATAGTCAGTCAGCTGCCAGAGGAAAATGCAGTTAGATAATAATCATGTACTTAAAGGCCAAGGAGAACAACGAATTCTGGGCCACTTTTCGAAGGAAGGAAGTGAATTTGTGCTATGAAGCGAGAGCGGACGTTGATTCTATCCCTGGAGGGAAGAGGGCAGGCATGGAATGCATGGGAACCCATATAAACTGGTCTGTACTTGATGATCCCATGCAAGGGGAGCGATCTTTTATGGAGTTGGTAGTAATAGTAATCGTAATAGTAATCGTAATGGTAATCGTAATAGTAATCGTAATAGTAATCATAATAGTAATCGTAATAGTAATGGTAATCGTAATAGTAATCGTAATAGTAATCATAATAGTAATCATAATGGTAATCGTAATGGTAATCGTAATAGTAATCGTAATAGTAATCTCGGGATTATAGGCTACAGCGCCCATAAAAGAGAAGTTGCGGGAACCAGCTTAATCACAAGCGCTTAATTAATCAAAACGGCAGCGGGTCAAGATCCGGAGAGACAGGCAGGCAGGTAGGTAGGGAGGTGTGCTGGTGCTGAGGGATTTGTAGGTTAAACAGGCCGATTTGAATTTTATTGTGGACTCAGCAGAAAGCCAATGCAGCTGGTGGAGTAGTGCGTTGCACAGCCTAAGGAGTTTTGGATGGCCTATTGAGCTCAACATCTGAGAAAACTATTCAAAACCGAATTAGCATAATCAAGGCGAGATGGGACAAGAGAACCCAGGCTTTGGTGTGTGACATATTCTTAGTAAGGGCCAACCTTTAACATGTTTAATAGCAGTTGCTGTACAATGATAACCAGCTGAGAGGTCCAGAGTCTTAGTCATGGCTGCTGTATGTACAGTGTTGAAGACCGTAGTCAATGTTGGGTGAATTTAGCACACCTCTGCCCGTCAGGTTTACCACTTTCCAGATGGTGTGGCAGGCGAGAAAGAAGATGAAGAAGAAGAAGATGAAGAAGAAGCAAAGGCATTCCGTTTGGGTGGAGTAGGTTCACAGGAGAGACAGACAGACAGACAGACAGACAGACAGACAGACAGACAGACAGACAGACAGACAGACAGACAGACAGACAGACAGACAGAGACGGGCAGAGACAGACAGACAGAGAAACAGATAGAAGCAGACAGACAGACAAAGACGGAAAAACAGACAGACAGACAGACAAAGACAGACAGACAGAGACAGACAGGGACAGACAAAGACAGGCAGACAGAGACGGACAGACCGACAGACAGAGACGGACAGACAGACAAAGACAGACAGACAGACAAAGACAGACAGAGACGGGCAGACAGACAGACAGAGGCAGACAGACAGAGACAGAGCTACTTTCCGTTTCCAATGCACTTAGGTTCCTCGGAAAGAGAGAGAGAGGCGGAGTGTTCTTGTTAAAAACAGGCCGCGACTAATTGTTCCATGAGAGAACAGAACAGGAAAGGCAATTACTTTTCATTTGCTGTGGCTGTGGTAAACCGTTTGAAAGATTGAACTGGAGGAATTTATTCCGTAACCTTTTTTATTGTTACAGGTTTCTGCGTGTGGAGAGGGACTTTGTAGTCGTTCGGCCAGCAGTGGCTTTGGCGCAGTGGCTGACTGAGGAGGAAGAAGAGGAGTAGGAGGAGGAACTGGGGGTTTGCCATCAGCGGCATCAGCAGCAGCAGCAACGGTGGTCTGGGGTGCTGAGTGTACCACCGCCTCCGTCGCAGCCGCCCCTGCAGTCGTCGTTGGCATCATCCAGCAATGTTGATTCAGTCAACAAGTCTAACACTGATGATTCTACTACACCTGGTGGCCAAGTGGGGCTACACCCATCCGACTGATCTGGAACACGGTAAGATCATCGCTGTGTGTGTTTGGGTGTGTGTGTGTGTGTCCCAGTCTGTGTGTCCCAATGTGTGGGTGGGTGGGTCTTTTTTCTATTGTGTTGACCTTTTGGACCTGCAGCAATGGGGGTTGGGTTAGGGAGCGCCAGTGAACGACACCTGTGTTGACATCATAATTTTCTGATTGAGTTGGATTCATTGGATGTTATAAGACCAACGGGATTCCCTGCCTGTGTGTAATATTGTGTATCTGTGTAAGACTTTAATAGGACTGCTCTTATTTATTCATTCATTGAATCAGAGATTTTTATAGCTCTTTGCCCCCCCCCCCCTTCTGAATCCTTGAGCCTGTCACCAGTTACCGAGATGATGCAGAATTGAAAGTCATTACCAATATATCATGGACAGTTTCCAAGGTTTATATTTGCTGACAAGATCTAATAGACAAAGGCATTTGCTTTTAATTATCAGTTGGTCCTTGGATCTACTGCAGCTAGCCAGGCATTGCCATTTATCATCCGCAAGAGGCAATCTATATTCCGATTCGAATTTTAGAATAAACAGTCTACTTAGATCTTTCAGGTTGACGGAAACCTCATGGCTTCCTCGTTGTTTTTGTTATGACCATTAGTTAAACTGACGCACTTTTGATTAAGTTGTACTCGTGCAGGCGATAGGAGTTTTTCTGAAGACTTTTTTTGACATTTCTTGCTCAGAAACAACCAGGTCTTTGACTCTTTGTACATTTTTTTATTATACTGATTAAACTATTTTTTAATTAGTTAGAATTAGTGGGCTGCATTGTTCTTGCTTTTAAATTGCCATAATAACGTAATTTCATCGCCTTTTGCTCATGGAAGTATGTCAGTGATGCAATTTTTAAGTAATATTTCTAAAAATGTTAGTTAATATTTTGTTAGAACTACGGTAATTGCACGTACATTATTAGGAATGCTGTTTGCATATTTCTAATGTGTTTTATTGGAAAATTAATTACGAATCTCGTTTATTTTGCGTGTATGTGTATTTACTGTTTACGTTTAAAGGTCTGTGGGTATTATGGTGAAACTTGATCAAAATGGACTAATGATAATTATAGATGTGTCTCATTTAAACTTGACTGAAGTTCAAAGTTCTTTGACCTAAGTTTCGTCTTCTTTCTAGACAAGCACGTGTGTTTAATGATTATGTTTGAACAGCTTTACGATCCTATATCCTCTCTCCAACCTCTTGACGGGCGTTGACTTGGTGTATGTAAGAGGTCTGTTGAACACATTCGGGAACTTGGTGTTAAGTGGGTCGCTACAGAAAGTAGGAAATACAGAGACATCGTGATCGTAAACAACAGATTTTTAGAGCATTTATACTCGAACGCTTGGTTTATTCACAAGCTGTATGTGGTGTCCAGTGAGAGACCAGAGACAGACAGACAGACAGACAGACAGAGACAGACAGTGAGAAAGAGATAGCCAGAGAGACAGAGAGAGAGAGAGAGAGAGAGAGAGAGACAGACAGACAGACAGACAGTGACAAAGACAGTGAGAAAGAGATAGCTATAGAGAGACACAGACAGACAGAGGCAGACAAACAGGCAGACAGGCAGGAAGAGAGGAGCCAGAGCAGCCGCTGAGGTGGGTACCACTGAGAGTGAGAAGGGTTGGAGAATAGGAGAACTTTCGTTCTAAAGACACTGTGTGATACAGCAAAGATCATTAGCGTCGCCCCCCTGCTTCGTCCATGCTTCAAGACTGGCACTGCTGTCATGTTGGGTGGAAAGTGCAATCCATGTGATGGGTTTAAATAGGGTAGGGGATTCTTTAAGAGTTGAGAAATTACACTTTGTGGGGTGAGAGCCTGAGGTGGGGGGTGAGGGAGTGTGCAGGGGGGGAAGGGGAGGAAATGGAAAAACAATTAAATTTGTACTCTGTGTTGAGAATGGATTCTGACCAGCAGACTATAGCACATCATCCAAGACAACCGCATCCATGATGTGGTGGCGCTATATAAATGGTCCTTTCTTCCTACATGTACAGTCTCAGCCCTTTGTCACTCAAGGTCCTTTGATGCTATGTATGTGGTCAGTATGGATCTTGGTCCAATGGTCCTTGTAGTCTGTATATAGGACTTTTATGTGAAAGTCATTGAGGTCATAAGGCTTTTCATCTTGTGTTATTCTCTCCTGCATTGGAGAAGGAGCTCATGTGACCCCCCTGCACCTACCACCCCCCCCCCCCCCCGATGTCCTTTGAAATGCAGCCTTGGAGAAGGAGCTCATCTGACCCCCACCCTGCACCTACCCCCCCCCCCCCGATGTTCTTTGAAATGCAGCCTTGGAGAAGGAGCTCATCTGACCCCCCTACCTACCCCCCCCCCCCCGATGTCATTTGAAATGCAGCCTGTATTCATCTACTAGAAGTGCTCTCCGTTCTCCCTGATCTCTCTTTCTGTTGGTAGGTTGATTGGCCCATCCAGAATAATCTTTCACATCTTCCACGTGTGGAGTCTGAAGTCCACTTTATTGTGTCTGTCTTTGTGTTTGTATGTACGAAGACTGTTAATATAGCACATCTGCAGTACCATACCATAACAATGTGGATGTGGGGTGCAGTGGTGTATTGCAACGACCTTATATATTTTACTAGACAGAGCTTCCTATGTTGAGCTGCCCAGTGATGTTGAACCGAATAAAAAACAAGAGCGTTTTTATTTTATGAACTGTGATTGGTTGAACTAAAAATAGATTATGTGTGATTGGTTGAGCTAAAAAATGGATTAGGTGTGATGAGCTTCCGATTGGTTGAGCTAAAAATAGATTATGTGTGATTGGTTGAGCTAAAAAATAGATTATGTGTGAGAAAGTCCGCAAGATGCTTCAGCAGAAACCACGTGATCCCACCGGCCTGGTGTATTGGGTATATTCATTGCCTTGCAGTCAGAGGGTTGAAGGTTCGAATCCACTTAAAGTCGGGACCTTGGGTCTTTCACTCGCAGTTGCTCAGCGCTTTGGCATGAAACTCCGATTCAGTGTCTGCTCTGTAGTCGGGAGCACCTCTGAGAGTCTGAGTAAAGAGATTGAAGGGGCTCTATAAAAAGTGCACATGCAAACAAACAAATATATATATATAATTATATATATAATTTATATTTTTAGGAATGTATGTATGCAATAGAAAATGCTGTAACCACGATGATATGATTAAAATGGTGTGTCGGTGTGTGTATATTGTACATACTTCTATGCAGTATGTGGTATATCATGCTTATATTGTTTGTGTTAAGATTAGTCTTTCAATTAACAAACTCTTGTCAGCAGCAGAAGTTTTTTTTCTAACCACAAAACCACAAAACGGTTCTAGGACAAAATGGTAGCGGACAAAATGGTACGGACAAAATGGTATGGACAAAATGGTATTGGGACAAAATGGTATTGGACAAAATGGTACGGACAAAATGTCACGGACAAAATGGTATGGACAAAATGGTATGGGACAAAATGGTACTAGGACAAAATGGTACGGACAAAATGGTGCGGACAAAATGGTATGGACAAAATGGTAGCGGATAAAATGGTACTAGGACAAAATGGTACGGACAAGATGGCGCGGACAAAATGGTATGGACAAAATGGTATGGACAAAATGGCACGGACAAAATGGTATGGACAAAATGGTACTTAGAGACAATGATATCAGACACTATGTACGGAGAAAGTGGCACGGATAAATTGGGATTGAATTGTTCTACATTGTTTTTCATTTTGGTGTATTATAGCTTATGACATAGGCCTAACGACCGCAAAACTGACGGTATACCCTACCATATAGGTCGCGGCAAAGAAATATTTGATCCGAATTTGTTTTGCCTGTGACCTACCAAAGTTTGTCGGAATGTTCTACATCTTCTTTATTTCTATTAGGGCCTGCCTACAGATCTGTGAATCCCACGACTCTTATGCTACCTCCTGCTCCGATTTTCACCTTGCTTAATTTAGAGTTGAATAATCCGCTCAGGGTTTATATCACGGTTGCACTACAACTGGTACACCAACAACAGTAGGCCTACTGGTCCCCAGACAGCTCGTCCAACGACAACTCGTCCACCGAAATGGAAGCCGGATTATTGAGAAAGCGATTGAGAAACGAAAGGTGGATGAAGGCTCTTCATTTATGAAATACATGTAGAAGCTGAATTTATGAAAAGACTTTTATGGTTTTCTGACCTAATTTAAAGCTGGATTGAAGATTTTCATTCATGTACTTCAAAATGCATCCGGCTTCTATTTCAGATCTAAAAACACCTTGATCCAGCTTCCATTTCTTAAACGTTTTTTCATCAATCCAGCTTCTATTTCCCCTGTTAAAGAACCTTCATCCAGCTTCTATTTCCCAAGCGTTCTGTTGAGAAGTTCAGCTTATATTTCACCCAGGGCCGGCCTTAGCCCAAATGGCGCCCTAGGCAAGGCATGCATTTGGCGCCCCAGGTCTGCATTTGGGCGCCCTTAGATTCCCACTCAGTACTGTTGTTCAGCCCACGTCAGAAAATAAAGACGAATTAGCCAGAGCCGGTTTACGCTCACAAGGCCGTAGCCAGGATTTTATTTCGGGGAATGTTTTCTTGACCGTGAATTTTGAGGTGCGTACACGCTGCGGCCGACTTTTTGGGCGAAATTTTTTGACGACTTTATTCAGTCGTCAAATTTTCTGACGTCCAAAAAAATGTTTTCCGCGATTTTCGACTATTTTATGCTCAAAATTGCATTGCACACTGTCATGTGCTAGCAAATGCATACTAGGTCTAATTATTTCAATTTTAGGCCTACATTATTTCATTTGGGGGTGGGGTGTTAAAACACCCAAACATCCCCTAACTACGGCCTTGTACGCTCTACTGAGTAATTCATTATAATTTCTTTATTAGTACACTGAAGGCTGGATAAAATTCAATTTTGTGGAGAATGGTATAAGTTTAAAAAAATATTAAAATACGCTCTTGTAGAAATGGCGCTCTCTTTGATGAAAATGGCGCCCCTAGAACTTGGCGCCCCATGCAACTGCCTGCTTTGCCTATGCCTAAGGTCGGCCCTGCATCAGCTACTGCCCTTTCTTCATCGTCGTCCGTATACTAGACTAAAGATCTGAATAAAGGGCAGGCTGTAATGTTGTAGCCTAATCTCATCTTCTTACTCAGCAAGGCCCACTCCCATTTCATATATTTCCTTTCTTGCAACATCTTCACTATCGAAATTGAGCGTCGCGTTACTCGCGTATTCTAACTTCTGTCTCCTAAAGCAAAGAGTACGAAATGCCGTTAAAAATCGAATTTTATTCGTGGATATAAAATTTATGCAGTCCTTGAAATTGAATTAGGCCAGCCTGAACAGGTGCAATGAATCAATAATTATTTTAAAAAATTCCATTAGCGAAAGTCTTGAATTTAAAACAATATAGTGTAAAATAATAAATTCGCCGGTGCCGCGGCGCCCTCCGAAGACTGCGGCGCCCTAGGCAACTGCCTACTTTGCCTATAGCTAAGGCCGGCCCTGATTTCACCTGTAAAAGAGCCCTCATCCCGATTCCATTTCTCAAACGTTTCTCATCAATCCAGCTTCTATTTCAGCTGCAAAAAACCATCGACTAAAAATAATCCCAGAGAACATTTTGTCGTTAACCATTTGACGATGAATCAATATTTCGTGGACCAGATGTCGTTGGACCAGTTGTCGGTGGACCAGTTGTCGTGACACCTTATATTACACGAACCTTCGCAAGGTCCACTCTTCTGAGACCCTTCTGTTAGCATCATATAATTTAATAAATACCGTCACGGTATATTATTAGAGTTCGTGTAATACAATTGTCTAAATAGCAACTAAAAACTCTTATTATTTGGTAAAATGTTTTGGATAGTCACTTATGGGTTGAGATACCCGTTCGGGAGATGCCTAGATTGAACACTGAACGTAACCAGATTTCCGCCTCAATATGTCAGTCTCAAATATAGAGTTAGGCAATCGTATCTTCTATGTGCAATGTGCATGTGGTTCATTTTTTACACTTATTAGTTTAGTAGTACACTGCTGACTGCGGCAATGGGTCGCCGCAGCCCCCCCCTCGTTGCGTGGGGCACTAGGCACGAGCCTCGAGTGTCTGGAGTCTCTGGACCATAAAACGGCTTAGCTTGAGCCCCATGTCACACTATTTTAAACCCTTCTGATTAGGATTATATATATATAATTAATAATTAGGCCTATAGAGAGAGGGTGGGAGAGGGAGAGATAGAGAGAGATAGAGAGAGAATAGTTATTGAGTTGGGTTTTTTTGAAGGGCCGCAACACAGATTTTTTAAATGTATGAAATGTTTTAAGTCTAAGAATCTTTATCTCCAAGTACCATTTTGTCCATACCATTTTTTCCATATCATTTTGTCCATACCATTTTGTCCGTGCCATTTTGTCCATACCATTTTGTCCGTGCCATTTTGTCCATACCATTTTGTCCAAACCATTTTGTCCGCGCCATTTTGTCCATACCATTTTGTCCATACCATTTTGTCCGCGCCATCTTGTCCGTACCATTTTGTCCTAGTACCATTTTATCCGCTACCATTTTGTCCGTACCATTTTGTCCTAGTACCATTTTGTCCAATACCATTTTGTCCCAATACCATTTTGTCCATACCATTTTGTCCGTACCATTTTGTCCGCTACCATTTTGTCCGGTCACCCCACAAAACAGATTGGATCTGAAGCTGGATGATGAAGTATTTCATTGTATGAAATTCGTTAATGTTTTATAGTTTGTTTATTATGAAGTAACGTCATAATTTTTTTTACCTCTGTCCCTCTTGTCATATAATTAACTGGCTACTGTTTCCCGTTTTCCTGAGCATTTCTCCTAAATTTTCCAGAACGATGATATTACAATGATAATTCTGATATTTGAGGCAGCTATATTATAGTCACTGGCGAGCTGTATCTCATCACAGACGTTCGGCATTACCCATAAATCTTCTTTTCGCCCACAAACCCGAACTTTACGGCTAAATAAAAGCGAGATTTATTGCATGTTTATATTCCGATTGGTTAACTGGTTTATTGGACGATGAGGAGAGGGAGGAGGAATTTGACTGCGTAATTGTAGGTTGTTTATTTTGTACCGAGACGAGTGGCAGTTGATTTCATCCGAGTCTGACAGATCATAGTATAAGCCTAGGCACCGCCGTGTACGGGGCGTAGCGTAGATCGACCCGTATCAACTTTGTTTCAGTACTTTTGATGTTCGTCAAATACTTTTGATGTTCGTCAAGACCGTCGTCGACGAATCGTCGTGATGGCCTGTAACGAACGGTTTTGCGTAGTTTTGACGTTTTGATTAATTTGTCTGTTCGACTTGTTCATGATGGAGAGGAGTCGTTGCCTCGAACTGCGGCGGGTGGGTGGGTGGATTGAAGGAAGGGAGGCGGTTCCGTGATGAGATCACACGCCCGCCGCTGCCGCCGACGTCACTTGCCTTGTTTTATTGCAATGTCCAGTTTACTTCCTGGTGAGTCATGACTCCGATTCGCCCCCCTAACCCCCTCCCCCAGTATCTAACTACTCCTATCTTGCCGATAGCCTCTGCTTGCTGCCCGTGGTCAGGATAATTCGTTTCATGCTAATTCATGTTTCCGGACGCTGGGCTTGGAATGAGGCACGCCGCCCGCTCCTCCTCCCCTCCCCAGTTCCAGCTCTCCGCTGGATTCCGTAGCCGCGGCGGCAGGAACCATTTCCCATCACAATCTGATAACGGAAGTAGGGAAGTATCCAGGGAATATTTTTCCAGGTCGACCGGGCGGTGGGGTGGGGGCGGCGGCAGGGTAGGCTTCTCTGTCTCTGTCTTTCTGTGTCTATGTGTCTGTCTCTGTCTCTCTCTCTGTCTCTCTCTCTCTCTCTCTCTCTCTCTCTCTCTCTCTCTCTCTGTCTCTCTCTCTGTCTCTCTGTCTCTGTCTCTCTATCTCTCTCTCTCTCTCTCTCTCTCTCTCTCTCTCTCTCTCTCTCTCTCTCTCTCTCTCTCTCTCTCTCTCTCTCTGTGGGAGAGATGGCATAATATCATGTTGTTTGACTACTGCTCGTTTCCATGCTTACCACATGCTGTTCAAATTAGTTCCAGGCTTGCCAGCAAGTTCTGCCTTGGAGAGAGAGAAGGCAATTTCCTAGATAAGCGTCTTCTTTAAGTGGTGGCTACATGGATGCATGATCAGCGTGTGTGTTGGGACTCCATCCATCTGGTCCTCTGCCGGACGGACGGACGCACGGATGTGTGCTGCTTCTGCTGTTCGTGTCTTTGTGTGGTGGCGGGAAATCTGGTTCGTCTGCTAATTTTCGTGGCCTGCTTATCTATCGGTTTGCGCCATGGGAAAAACTTTCGTTCGGTTTGGTGGTGAACGGTAGAAGAGGAAGGAAGCGATGATGATGATGATGATGGCAGTGTTGTTGTTCTCCTCAGTTGGTCGCAATTCTTTCCTTCTTTGATCTTGCGCCGCTTCCCACTGAGTTCTGAATATCTGGGAATGAACATTTTCATCTCTAAACTATCTCAGATAATACGGTATATCTATCAGCAGGCGATCAGCAGCTCGTCGCCTAAGAATTATTATCTTAGCATATCTTCATTTTTTGGAATTCCGATTTTAAAAAAAACGAGGTTGAAGTTGTGGTAGAATTTTTGACAGAAAAATTAGAAATTCGGTGCAATAAATGTCAGGAACAGATGTCACATTATGATTAAAACATCAACATCAGGTATAATAGACGCCATGTTGAAACAAACACTGCTTTGAGAAACAATAACATTTAACTATTGTTAGGCCTTATTGTTGTTTAGAGACCTGTGAAAATTCTCTTTCAAAAATGGTTTAGTAAAAATATTTACGAGTCTTCCCCTTGAAACACAGACGTGGAGTGATAAAAAAAGTAATAATTAGCATATAATGAACGTTTTTGTCAAAGGTTTCAATTTTCATTTATATAACACCGATGTTTTAAGAAAGATCGGTTGTCAGTGTGAGCAAATAAATTCTAGTTTTATAATTGTTGTTGTTACTGCTATTGCTACAAAGTTTTATTTTAAAAACTCTAGTTTTATAATTGTTGTTACTGCTATTGCAACAAAGTTTTCTTTTAAAAACTCTAGTTTTATAATTGTTGTTACTGCTATTGCAACAAAGTTTTCTTTTAAAAACTCTAGTTTTATAATTGTTGTTACTGCTATTGCAACAAAGTTTTCTTTTAAAAACTCTAGTTTTATAATTGTTGTTACTGCTATTGCAACAAAGTTTTCTTTTAAAAACTCTAGTTTTATAATTGTTGTTACTGCTATTGCAACAAAGTTTTCTTTTAAAAACTCTAGTTTTATAATTGTTGTTACTGCTATTGCAACAAAGTTTTCTTTTAAAAACTCTAGTTTTATAATTGTTGTTACTGCTATTGCAACAAAGTTTTCTTTTAAAAACTCTAGTTTTATAATTGTTGTTACTGCTATTGCAACAAAGTTTTCTTTTAAAAACTCTAGTTTTATAATTGTTGTTACTGCTATTGCTACAAAGTTTTCTTTTAAAATACGTATTGCTGTAGATCTCTGATTGTATTCTAATTTCTTAGTATGGGCCCTGAAACATTAACGGACAATGACATGATTATTTTGACAATACCTGTTACCAATCTCTACATATTATACGGCTTATGGGGTGATTGTAGTGCACAACTTTGTTTCCCTTTCACTGTATATATCGTGCCTTGAGGCGGATTTCGACTGCTGTCCAGTACAGGTCATCTGATCCTCTGACCTGCCGGATGGAAGCCGTTGGTGTTTCGGGGTGGGGGAGGGGGAGAGGAAGGGGTGGAGGGAGGGGGCTGGGAAAGGCAGGAGATAAAAGCAGACGGCCATTTACCATTTACATAAACAAACGCTGCAGCCGCCGTCAATGCAAAGAATGCCTAATAAATATTTCTATGGATTTCTTCTTCAACTGACTGGAAACTGGGACAACAGACGGAGGAAAGAGAGAAGCAGTTCAAACATCTTACTCGCAGCTCACAACTCACTTTAACGATGACTGCCTTTGAGAAGAGGAGGAGGAGGAAGAAGAGGAGGAGGAGGAAGAAGAAGAGGAGGAGGAGGAAGAAGAGAAGGAGGAGGAAGAAGAGGAGAAGGAGGAAGAGGAGAAGAAAGAGGAAGAGGAGGAGGAAGAGGAGGAAGAGGAGTCCATCTTGGATGGCAGATGATTGCGGATCCATTTCCCCATTACGTCCGTCTGCCCATCATCATTCCCATTTAGCCTGCTACTGTTTGCTGCTCTGTCCATTTCAGTTGATCGATCAATCAATCAATCAATCAATCAATCAATTTATATAGTGCCCATATTAACGATCCATACTTAGTGAGTGGCGCTTTCAATGTAGGCCAAAATAAGGAAAGGCAGTCCTCGCGGCAGTTGGTGAAACCGAGAGTAGTTCTTGAGGTGTCATATATATAGCTAAGGAAAGCCCATTCCAGGTTAGTGAAGATCCTGCGTGGTCGAGTGGGTTGTAGCCCGCTCGCCGCGCCGGCGGCCCGGGTTCAATTCCCGGTCGGATCTTTACTGCGGGTGGCTCGGTCGCATATATACAAACGTGGAGTGTGAGGTTGTTCTCTGCCTCCGACACTAATCATCTTCGATATGAAACAGTGTCGTTAAGCCCTGAACCGAGGACCCCGGTATAAGCGCGTAGCGCGTGGACGATCACCAGAGGCTCTGTAGGTGTGAGTCACATACAACAGTTGATCTACTTGGGCGCATGCAGGCAGTGGAGGCTGTACACAGATCGAGTTCAAAGTTTAATGCAGCAGGCAGTAGCACGCTGGATGTACATGTAGTAATAATATTACAATATTATTGTCAGTTTCTTAGGAATTAACTTTTGTTAGACACATAAACTCTTTCGTTTGGTAAGTAATGAAAAATATGATGACATGCTGAGACTAATATTTTAATCAGCATTCATATTGTTACAGCTACCGAGGGTGTTTATAAACTTCTGATCTGCAGGGTATTTCTAACGATATTTGCTTAACTGTACTGTTATCAACCAACCATTGGAATGGGTGACCCAGTTTTTGGTAATAGTGTGGATGAGCTGAAAAGCTGCTGTTTGTCTATTAGGGCTGCTGAATGTCAAATATAAGAGTGTACATGTATACATACAGTACTTTAAACCAGTATTCATTTCCCCAAACTTGTCAGCATTTTATAAGTTCATCACTAGTTTTAACTAGAAGTGTTCTTGTTGAACTAACTTCCTTGGCTGCTTGTCCTACATTTGAATTAGTCTTACTCCATGTTTCTGTTTGACTTTGTCTATGCTTTCATTCTGTTCTCTTTCAGTTGGCTTATGTGCAGTATAATAATTATAGTTGATTGACCTTCTGGATATTGAAGAGACTGGGGCTTATAGATATAGTGCTCTGTCATTTTATGTTATGTGCATTAGACTAGTTTGCTTTCATAATTATTATGACAAATATAATGGAGACAGCAGACATGAAAAGCTTCGCCTTCACAACAGTAATTTCGATATTGTATTTAGATCATTCAGCATGGTTCTTGTGTTGTGTTCAATTTGTCTGTAGAATATATTTCATGTAAGCATGGTGAACTGTGCAGCGTATGGTTGTCGGAGTGGGTATAAATCCCCAAAATCCACACTTGATGATACTGGAACCAGAGGAGATTCAAAGCTGTCGTACCATGCCTTTCCCATTCAGGACAAGGACTTATGCGACAGATGGGTTCGTGCGATACGGCGAGAAGACTTTGTGCCGACCAAACATTCAAAGCTCTGTTCGCTACATTTCCGAGAAGTCGATTTCGTTGAGGCAAGTAGGGACACCAACAAGCAACGGAGAAAAGGAGACGACAAACAACTTTTCCGGCGATATTTGAAGGATGGCGCTGTCCCTTCGATCCTTCCAAATGCTCCTCGGTACCTGACAAACACAGGTGTGGCACCAAGGACAACTGTGAGAGCCACAACGAGCAGCAGACTGGAGCATGAAGCGAGTGTCCTCGAGCAAATGGAAGAGTCTTTCCTGGCTGCGGATGATATTTCACAATTAACAACAGCTGAAATCGCCGACCGCTTGCAGAAGGAAGCTACTCTTCCTCAGGGCTTCACAATGACCCACATCGATCAGAACTTCTTCATCTACATTCTTGAAGTGACAGATGATGTGCCTAAGATTAAGGCATCAGTTACTGTAAAGGCCAATCTGTCTGTAGCTGTCAGTATTGAGGAGGCCGTTCTCTGCTGGAGAGTCTGGGAAGAAGTGAGGTCAACACCAGAAATGATGCAACTATTCCTCTCCAGTTCCTCTCAAAGATCACTGTTCTGCAAAATGATGGATCGCGCCTCTTACACCGGCAACTTCGTAGATCAGTTTCAAGGCGAGGACGTGTGTATTGGTGGCCACGATTTGCTGCCTTTGATTGCCCGGCGGTTTTTTTTACTGCGTGGCTAAGAACTTAGCCAAAGAGTTCACGAACAAAGCAAATGAACTGTTGAGTCAATCTGGCCATTCGTCGGCCAAAAAACGCAAACTGGCCAAGCTCACCAGCACCTCATCACAGAAGTGAGGAAACTGCTGCTTGGTCCGCTCACCTTCCAACCTCTGTCATGGTCTTTGATGTTTATTGTATATGGGACATGTGAATTGTTTGTGAAAATTACCAAACTTTTGTGAGCAATATTATTATCTGCCCAGGGTGCATGTTAACTTTCTCACAACTCCACACCCGCACACACACACACACACATACACTCACACACACACACACACACACACGAGCGCACAGTCGCGCGCACACACACACACACACACACACCTACACACACACAAACACACGAGCGTACAGTCGCGCGCGCGCGCACACACACACACGAGCGCACAGTCGCTCAAGTTCCCATTGATGAATCATGATTTTGGGGCAAAATCAACCAAGTTCTCAGAACAACAAAATGCAGAGAAGCGTTTAATATCAAATAATTATAGCGAGCGGCGTCTGACCCGTGTAAACCTACGGCCGAATTTATATTATTATTGACTTTTTATATAGCGCACCTTCAAGGTAAACTACTCAGAAGCGCTCCCAATGGTACTACGAGACCAGTGGCGTCGTCAAGTATCCGTAATTGTAATCGTGATCTCCAAACTTCTAAAGCGCTACTCGAAAGCCAAGCGCGGGCCACCAGCTTATTCACGAGCGCTGCGTCAAGTTAAAAGGGTTGTCCGTGGTAGTTGTTCGAGTTGCCATAGAATCATAGGTGGCGGGACAGCTGGACAAGTATGTTCGCAGTGGTATTGGCAGAGGTAAGGGTCGTGTCACTTGACCAGGATGATTCGTTGTCACGCATCGATGAATTAATTACCTGTGGTAGTAGAAACAGGACTCATGATGCACTCGGCGCCTTTTATCACTCATCATGTCGCTAAATGGGATTTTCGCGGGTCTCACCAAAGACCAGACCGGGAACATCTTTAGAGGGAGAAGGAGGAGGAGGAGGAAAGGAAGAGGAGGACGATGACGAAGAGGAGGAGGAGGGAGGAGGACAACGACGAAGAGGAGGAGGGAGGAGGAGGAGGAGGACGAAGAGGAGGAGGGAGGGGGAGGACGAAGAGGAGGGAGGAGGAGGAGGAGGACGAAGAGGAGGAGGGAGGAGGAGGACGAAGAGGAGGAGGGAGGAGGAGGATGACGAAGAGGAGGGAGGATGAGGGACGGCTATGACAGCTGCTCCCACAGTTGTGAGATCAGCTGCACTGGACGACAATCCGTTTCTGTGGACAATGAAAGGAGACCACCGACCAACGTATACTGTCAGGAAACCAATTACTTATACAGGACACGTATCTTTGCCGACGAACTGTTGTCAAATTGTTGCTGTTTAGTGACACTGTGTCATATCAACGATGAATAGTGTCGCTCGCGGCTGTCGCCCTCCTTCTGTCTCAGGCTTGGGACTGGCCCTGCCACAGTGTGAGCAGTGGCCGAGTTGTTATCTAACGAACGAAGCTGAATCGTGAATCGGGGAGGGAGGAGAGGGGGCAAACTCTTTGGCTAACTGCTTTGAGCACAGGGCCAGATTAAGAAATGTGGAGGCCCTGTTCGGAAATTTGGGGGGATCTTTGATCGAAAAGTCTGATGGCCTTTTGACCGTTTTTAGTCGTTTGGTCGAAATTTCTTTACCACTTACGAATTTTCCTTGTTTTTTTAGTCATTTGGTCAAAATTTCGTGAAAATAGCCTATACCAAGTTTTTCCGAAAAACTTTCTTCTGTGTGGGGCCCTCCAAAGTGTGGCCGAACATGTTGAACATGTATTAATCCGGCCCTGTTTGAGCAAGACGACAACTGATAATAATAAGTCAATCAGCATTTGTTTGAGTACTCATGTTAGATAGAACTTTTGAACATACATGTAGGTGGGCCGCGGTGGTATAGTGGTGGGTTCGGTGCCTTGGAGTTGGAGGGTTCCAGGTTCGAATCCACCTCACGCTACCGTGTATGGACCTTGAGCAATTCCTTGACTTGCAATTGCTCATGCGCTTTGGCATGAAACTCGGAGTCAGTGTATGTGCTTTAGTCGAGAGCGCCTCTGAGCAGAGAGCTTGAAGGGGTGCTATAGCAAATGCAAGAAATAAGTACTGCAGTAGACCTATCAGAGTCATAGGAAAGACTTTATCTTGGTCGATAGCTTTCTAGACCCTGGCCCCCCCCTTTGCGCATTCATATTATAATGTTTTCACTTCGATTATTTGAGGAGACGGGGTTGGGGGGGGGGGCTGAAAAATTCTATTGTGAATAATTACAGTGTAGCCTACTGTTCATGATGTTTTAATTTGAATGATCGATCATATTGGCTCAGTGGGATACCGGTTCAGTTGACGTTTCTCATTGTAAACAACCCGTGACTGTGATTTGCTCTAGGCCAAGTAGTGCGGTGGGTTTGGGGGGGGGGGCAGCCGGGGGTTGTTATTTGGTTGAGTCACCCAATGGGCTACCAGACCCAGTCACGAATGGGGTTGGTAGGCGAGAAAGGTTAACTGGGGGGGGGGGGGGGGACGTCTAGCATAATTCAAAGATCTAGCTGAACTAAAATGTTACTGAAGTCCTACTATAGAACAGGGGTGCTTGAATATTCTTTTTCTGTACAACGATTTCCTTATGTTCTCCAGGTTTTGAGACTGTCAGGAAAGACTGGCAGCGTGTTTGACCTTCACCGCTGTTTCCTTGAACCAGTTTTCCACATATGTTTTGCTAATTGACGACTTACTTTTGAGCGTGAAAGTTTGTGGTTTGATCTGTTTGCTGTCTCTAGGTTCATTGACAGAATGGCTTTTGAGCTTCAGTGAAAGCAATGGAGTTAATAATGTGAGCTGGCGAGATGGGTTGGCATAGAAAGAGTGAGCTGACTGTAATTGCTTAAGATTAGTGGAAAACAGGGAAATGACAGAAGGCATCAATCAGTCACAGATATTTTTAAAATTTCCTGGCGATGCATCGAAAAACTTTGTTTGGAAGACAGACGTGGGTTTGTACGTTTGAGACTCTGAGTTCAGGGTTCAGATCTGCAAGACTTTCAAAGTTCAGATCTGCAAGACTTTCAAAGTTCAGATCTGCAAGACTTTCAAAGTTCAGATCTGCAAGACTTTCAAAGTTCAGATCTGCAAGACTTTCAAAGTTCAGATCTGCAAGACTTTCAAAGTTCAGATCTGCAAGACTTTCAAGGTTCAGATCTGCAAGACTTTCAAAGTTCAGATCTGCAAGACTTTGAGACTCTGGTCTACAAGTTCGAGGTTCAATTTATTAATTGCAGACTCTGTTTAGTTGAGAGTAGAATAGCACTAGACTAGAGGATGATAAGAACGTGATGTGAGAGAAACAAATGCTGAAGCCAAAAGCTAAAGTAGCGGATTGACGAAGAATGAGTGTAAGTGTGAGATGGTATATTTGTGGAGAATTAGTTACATGTTTGCCTTTACTGAAGTTTACTCCGTATACAGTGTTCGAATCTCAGGCAAGGTGTTTTGACCCCTTAACGATGAGAATATGTTAAAAGCTAATTGGGAACTCATGCGGCTCATAATGAGGGTTGCAATAAAATCTGTCTTTGCCAAAGTTCCATGGTACTTCCTGGCATAATAATAAAACGTTATTAAGCTTACCTGTAGTCGTTTTTATTATGGGTGGCATAGTATTTGCTTACTTAAATACATGCTTACTTGCTTGGTCCTTTAAATCTTAATTTCTGGGGGGCTGTAGATCTGGGACGGTTATTGCCAACAGGTGATTTTAAGTGGTGCTTATATGGTCTGTGGCCGATTCAGTAATGGATTTATGATATGGAGGCTGAACAACCTTTTGCATGGAATCAGAAATTAGGACGAATGGCTTACTAGACTTCTGGGATTATTTGTTTTCCCATCAGTGGTCTCATTCCCTAGAGGAGTGACGAGATTCCCCCCACTTTCGTGGTGGGGGGGGGGGGTGAGGAACTAGTGCTCCTATCTTTATGACCCATTCTGGGAACTCCTTTGTCCAGCCCTTAATGAAGACTTTTATGACCGTCTGTCTTGGCCTTGATGATAACTGAGGAGATAGGTTTGAATGTGGCTTCTATTCCACCCTCCACTGATTGCTAACCCACTGACCCAGTTACCCTTCTGCGCTGACCCCATCATAAAACTATTTAGAGATGAACTATGGAAATTTATGGGCTCTCTCTCTCTCTCCATCCCTTCCCATAAATCTTAAATTTGATCAGCTGTTCAGCAATATCTGTAGCTGTGCAATTTTCTTCTAGGTGGTCTTCCTTTTCGTTCTGAAACCGGTTTTTCTTATTAGATGACTTCAAATAATCCTTGTGTCCACTCAATGAGGCTGCTTTATTAAATTATACTTCCTGAGTGTCTGTATTTGTCGGATATTGAATGTTTTAGCGTAAGACATGAGTAATTGAGTATCATTGCCTTGAAGTCCTTTATATAAATGCGATTTTCATTTTTTAGGCATTGATAGTAAATTTAGTAGTTTAAATGTTTCAGATAAATTTGACTAAAATATGTGAAAGTTTCTTTTAAGTACGGACAGTGGCGTAGCCAGGAATTTCTGATGGGGGGGGGGGGAGGGGGTTTATGGCAGAATGCTTGTTTTTCTTATATAATTGGACAAATAACCTTAAAAAAACCGTTTTTCCTAAGCCAATGGGGGTTTATTCCTCAACCCCCTTTGGCTACGCCATTGATGTAGGTCTTGTAGGACATCTGAATCATGTCTGTTATGTGAATTGAGATAAAAAATATGAATTTGAGATATTACCCAATAAAAATTGAGTTTAATACCACTTGAACCATTCAGACAATAATTGACCCATTTGAATGAATGTAAGCATGAAATCATGGGTGAACCCACAGAAGGCTATAATATTATAATGGATCCATCAGGAGCATTGTAGTGTAACGCAATTAACCTCCCTCTGAGCATTTGTCCAATTTCAGTGCACGTTGCCTTTTTCTAGACCTGAGTTTATTATTATTATTATTATTATTATTATTATTATTATTATTATTATTATTATTATATTATTCACATAGATGGTGGTCGAATCACAAACCAATGAGATCTGTCATTGTAAATCAGACTGAACAACTACATTGTGTACGACGATGCATTCAGAATATGTTCGTATAAATCCTCATCAAAGTAAACAACGTAATAAGCACAGGAAGTAGCCTATATAATCGAGATATGGAGAATCGTAAAAGTGGCGGCAGTGGCATTGGACACAGCTCTGCACTTACCCACATCCGAACAGCTATACCAGGTTTGGTTTTCGCGGAACTTCGACGACTTTTCAAGTGTAATGTTTGTTTCGTCTGCAGTGTATGTTGCAGCTGTTGCTGTAAAACTTGGCTTTCTCGATATGTCGTCGTTATCAGTTTTATCCAACTCACATAGATCTGAATAACAACAGCATCTGTACTTTGATTGGTCGAGGAGACTTTCCGCCACCCTGGGTCTCCTAATCTGGATAATGATGACACTGTGGCTGTTTCTTTGTTAGACACGTGATCGTGAGGAGAGGGTTAACGTAACCCATTTGATATTTCTAGTGCCAAGGATTGGTTGGGTAGTTGGCTGGGTGTTTGGTTAGCTGACTGGCTGGCTAGTTTGTTGGCTGGTCGATTGGTTGGCTGTTTAGTTTGCTTGGCTGTTTAGTTGGCTGGCTGGCTGGCTGGCTGACAGTAGTAAAGTAAATTAGCTGTTCAGTTGGATTTGAGTATACTTTGCAACGAGAAATTGAGTAAAACCGTGTAACTAGTAATATTACTGGTAGGTAAGTAAGTAAGTAAGTAAAGTAAGTAATTATTACTTCATTTGCAAATGCACAATGGGACGTCGATAATAATACAATATAACATGTAGAAGTGACAACAAAATATGGTCATATACATGGAAAGTAATGTAAAACAAATACCAATAAGTGTGAAGCATTCTTTGTAATAAAGCCCTTCCTTTCTATGTACTCCTGTTATTGCAAAGCGTAGAATTCCTTTGAATGCTATGATTGGACCAGTGATCTTTTCCTCGTCCGGTTTCAGCTTTTCCATTTGTGTCCTGAAACCAACTGGATTTGACAATGTCTTCTTCTTCCGCTTAATCCTCTTCCCAATTCGTGGAGTGAATTCGTTGTTGTCCTCCTTTGTGCCAGCACCCCCCTCTCGTGCAACAGCTGTTTTTCCACACATCACACTCATTCAGTCTTTGGAGGGGTATAAATATATATATATATTGCTATTGCAACACTATATAATATACTATATATATAATTATATATACAATATATATACAATATATATAATTATATATATAATCATATATATACCTATTGCAACACTATATATATATAAATATATATATTTATATTATATATATTCAATATATATATACAATATATAATTATATATACAATATATATATATATATATATATATACACGGAACATCGATCTTTGCTTGTGTGATCGATAGCGATCTACAATCGCATAATCTACATTGATAAATTGCTGTTTAGTTCAGACGAGCTCCTCCTCTTCTTCTTCTGCTTCCACGGCCACCATCTTCAGAATCTTGCGGTGCAGCAACAGGCTGCGTGTGATTTCGAATGGAATGGAGTCCGTACGAGATTAATTGTTTTCATGCAATGATGATGATGATGATGATAATAATAATAAGGCAAGGCAGAGACGGCAGATGGGGGTGGGTTGGGAAGGGGTGGGGTAGTGGGGGAGGGGGTAAGAAACGTGATTGCGTGATTGCAGCCGACATGAGGGATGTTTCTCTTAATCAAGATTTCAAGCTCTATGACAGTTTGATAGAATTTCAAGATCTAAGCACACGGTCGGCGGGCGGAGGCGGAGGAGGAACTGAGCTTAACCCTTTAATGCCGGAGGGTATAGGATTTCCCATACTATTTACTACCATCTCGGCATTAAAGGGTTAAGTGATTTTCTGAATGATTGATTGGGTGAGCGGAGCTACTGCCGTCGTCAACGAACTAAGTACTACCAGTCAAAAGAATCACTTGCTGCTGTGTGTGGCGGACAGACCAAATGTGCAGCCTTACCCGAGGCTAAACTGCATTTTAATTGATGCTATTTGTGTCATTCGTGTCATTCGTATGTAGCCTGTTGCTGTCATTCACGTGTATTGCTGTCATTCACATGTATTGCTGTCATTCACTTGTATTGCTGTCACGCTGTCATTCGCATGTGTTGCTGTCATTTACGTGTATTGCTGTCATTCACATGTATTGCTGTCATTCACAAGTATTGCTGTCATTGCTGTCATTCACATGTATTGCTGTCATGCTGTCATTCGCATGTGTTGCTGTCATTTACGTGTATTGCTGTCATTCACATGTATTGCTGTCATTCACGTGTATTGTTGTCAACTTGTCATTCACATGTATTGCTGTCATTCACATGTATTGCTGTCATTCGTATGTATTGCTGTCATTCACATGTATTGCTGTCATTCACATGTATTGCTGTCATTCGTATGTATTGCTGTCATTCAAATGTATTGCTGTCATTCACGTGTATTGTTGTCAACTTGTCATTCAGATGTATTGCTGTCATTCACATGTATTGCTGTCATTCGCATGTATTGCAGTCATTCACGTGTATTGTTGTCAACTTGTCATTCACATGTATTGCTGTCATTCATTGTGTTGTGAGGTATAATCTAAAGCCAAATAGCGATGCTTCTGAAACTTTGATTTCAATTTCAAGCCATGTAATGCAATGTATTTAAATAGATTATAATTAATATGATTTTCTGAAAATTACATCAATTATAGTCTGTTACATTGCCAATTTTCAGTAAATCACATTAATTACAGCCCTATAATTAATGTGATTTCCTGAAAATTACTTCCTGAAGATTCTTTTCACGGGACAGATCTTTTTGACAATATTTATGGCAAGCATTCATTCAGTGTCACTGGTGTTTTTGGCTCGGAACGTGCACAGAATGTGTTCTTGCATATTTTGAGAATGTCGGGCAGTTATATGTTTTATTCTAAACCCAGGCTATTTATTCGTGGTGTGATCCGTAATGTTTGATGACAACGCTGAGTCCTTTGCCTTGATCAACAATGTGTCTTTCTTTTCTCTGTCTCTTATTGCCGCTTTGTTTCGTCTTTCTTTCTTCCCTTCATTGTTTTCCGCTTTTGTCTTTGTTTCTCCGGTCTCCTCGCATCAATTTTGTCCTTAACGTTACCCCGATACAATTTCGTCCATTGACTGGTTTTTTAATTTGCCAGAAACAACACCCTCATCTATACCATATTGCCGTGGTGGTGGTGGTGGTGCAGGAGGATGAGCGCCAGGGTCAGCCGGTCCAATTATCCCTGAATTATTAATGGAAAAATATTTATGAGTTCTGATGATGGGGAATTGGATTGTTAGGTGGCTCGGCGTGGGCTCCCTTAAGTGTGGCTTCGACGTTGTGGTCGTGAGGACGTAAAGGGTTAAACGACGCTAAAGGACGTGCACGGCTTACTGAACCCCATTCGAATCGCTTCATGATGTTTATCCAGAAATATTATTTATCGTGGTCCGGCACGTAATAAACTTATTTAATATATTATTGCTTGAGTTATGAATGGTCCCGATTCGGGGTCAGTGTTTTTGCGTTGGAATCGCCCTAGCTGGAGATAACACAGAGGAGGAGGGCTCAGTGCTGGTCTTTGATAGGAATTTTGCGTCTGTATCAGGGCACCCGATCTCGCTGGTCCAAGGGCTTCAGAAACTCTGTCTCTGTCTGTCTGTCTGTCTGTCTCTGTCTCTCTCTGTGTGTCTGTCTGTCTCTCTCTCTCTGTCTCTCTCTGTCTCTGTGGCTCTGTCTCTCTCTGGCTCTGAGTCTGTCTCTCTCTGCCTCTCTATCTGTCTGTCTGTCTGTCTGTCTGTCTCTCTCTCTCTCTCTCTCTCTCTCTCTCTCTCTCTCTGTCTCTCTCTCTGTCTCTGACAGCAATTTATGGAAATAAAATACTTTGTTGATCAGTGCAGAATGGTCAGCCATCCATGATCAGTTCAAATCCCTGCTGGTCCTAGGAAAGTTGGTGAGTTAACGGCTTCTAGGTCACGGGAATATTATGTGGTTTGATTGCTCCTAAATGTTATCATAATCATTATAACATGTATGCCATCAATTATATATATATATAAAAGTATATATATACATGTATGTATAATTCTATATACATATATATATACAGAATGTTTATTTTTTATATTGACGGTGTGCATGTTGTTTGCAAATTGAAAGGTTGTTGCTTGAATGCAGCAGTAGGGCTTGTGATGCAAACAGCCTGATCAGGTTTCTGCTCTTTTTGTGGTTCATTAAGTGCACTTGTACTTTGCCTCTCAATGGCTTCGTGTTACAAGGGGGTTTGTAGGTCAAGCCACAACAATGTGTAAATAGAAGAATGAAGCAGGCAAATAAAAGAGCACTATCCCCCTCTTCCCCCCCCGTACAGATAGACAATGACACTTACATTATTCAGGATTACCACGTTTTTGCACATTCATCCCACCTATTAGTGTCATTGTAATGTTTTTAATATGTATGTTGTTCCAAGTTCCTCTACTGGTTGCGCTCTGCCAGTACCAGTCCCAAGCCTGGATAAAGGAGGAGGGCGACACTATTCGTCTCTGATAGTATGGCAGTGTCGTTAAACAGTAACAAGCATGAGATCCCGTTTTAAACAGTCAAATAATGTAACAGTGAAATATAACATGTTATGAGTTGTGCACTTAGCGTGTTACATTTCACTAGTTACATTGCTATATTATCACTCGTAACATTGTTGCACAGGGATTACCTGTAGTTGCTCATGTTTGGCAGGGTTTGCATATGTTTGGCAGTATTTGCATATGATTGGCAGTATTTGCATATGTTTGGCAGTATTTGCATATGTTTGGCAGAGTTGGCATGGTTGGCAGGTCGGCGTATGTTTGGCAGGGTTTGCATATGTTTGGCAGTATTTGCATATGATTGGCAGTATTTGCATATGTTTGGCAGTATTTGCATATGTTTGGCAGAGTTGGCATGGTTGGCAGGTTGGCGTATGTTTGGCAGTGTTTGTATATGTTTGGCAGAGGTGGCATGGTTGGCAGGGTTTGCGTATGTTTGGCAGTGTTTGTACATGTTTGGCAGAGGTGGCATGGTTGGCAGGGTTTGCGTATGTTTGACAGTGTTTGTACATGTTTGGCAGAGTTTGCACATGTTTGCATATGTTTCACTGTGTTTGCATATGTTTGCATTCATATGCTTGGGAGATTTAACATTTTTGGCGAAGTTTGCATAAATTGTTTGGCAGTGTCTGTATGTTTGGCAGAGTTTGCAGATAGGTTTGGCGGAGTTTGCATATAATATAATATAATATAATATAATATAATATAATATAATATAATATAATATAATATAATTTATAATATAATATTATGTTTAGCAATGTTTGCGTATGTTTTTCAGATGACTATTACCGAGACATCTGTGAAATCCAGGACCCGTTCAAATCTCCATACATCAAGGCATTCTACGAGCACCCGCTGATGATCTTGACCTCTAACTGTGAGGTCGAGGTCAGCAGTGAGGATCATCATCGAGACAATGATGACATTAAGCTGCACACTACCTCCTCTCCATCTCAGGAAGTGCACGTCATCAAACTGCTGACGTCGTCGTCCAGTAGTGATCACCACCATGGCACGCCGCGCATCAACTTCCGAATCAAGCCGCAGGAAACTTCTGGTAGGGAATGATGGTGACGATGCGATGTATGAATGAATGGATGGATGGATGAATGAATTGATGGATGAATGATTGAGTGAATGAATTTATGAATGAATTGATGGATGAATGAATGAATGAATGAATGAAAGGATGGATGGATGAATGAATGAATGAATGAATGAATGAAGATATGAATGAATGACTGAATGAATGAATGAATGAATGTTGTCGGCATTTGTGGAAAAATTGTACAATGTGCATTGTTATTGCACATTGTACAATGTGCACGCATTCACTGCATTAGTGTGTTGTGATATCATGATTGTTAATTGATACTTATTTTTATTACTCTCTTAATTAAATGTAATTATTGTCTACAACCATTGTTGTTTAATAGGATGTCATATAAGTAATTGTATGGAAATTATTCCAAATATTCATCATTCGATGCAGTGTAGTATACTTTTTTGAAAATTCAGGCAAATTTGTTAAATTTGATGTATTTACTTGAATAATTAATTTAATTTTTGTTGAAAGTTTTGTTAATATAACAAATGAATGTGAGGTTCTGTATCCGCTACCTGTACTTATACTCATGTTCTTTTTGTTTCTTTCGCAATAAATAAATAAATAAATAAATATTAAAAAGTGCTCTACGTATAACTTCGTGGACTTCTATGTGAAGGTGTTCTGGAGAAGAAGCTCGTCTTTGTTCTGATGTCGAATATTTCGATCAGATGGAAGATTCATCTGGAAAGAATCCGACATTCGTCCGAGCTACACTTCTGGGTGCGTTCTTCGGTTCATACTGAGTTTCCCGTTAATGAGAGTTTGCGATGTTTTTTACGAGCTGCACGTGCATTCTTTGGGCCTTCAAAGCAATGCTTTTCTTTAATGTTGCAATGCTTTTCTTCAAGGTTGCAATGCTTTTCTTTAATGTTGCAATGCTTTTCTTTAATGTTGCAATGCTTTTCTTCAAGGTTGCAATGCTTTTATTTAATGTTACAATGCTTTCCTTCAAGGCTGCAATGCTTTCTTCAAGGTTGCAATGCTTTCCTTCAAGGCTGCAATGCTTTCTTCAAGTTTGCAATGCTTTTCTCTCAGATTGCAATACTTACCTCAAAAATTCAATGCTTTTCTGTAATGTTGCAATGCTTTCCTTCAAGGTTGCAATGCTTTTGCTCAAGGTGTTTGTCCTTGTCGTGGCTGGGCTGGGAGCGCCTCTGAGTTGGCTTCTATCAATTTTCTGAATGAATGAATGAATGAGTCTCTGAATGATGTCCAATGTTCTACCTCTGCCCAGATAGATGCTACTTAGTCTTTAGCACAGACTCTGCATAGGATTTAGTTATACATGTATGCGTGATCGTGGGAAATATTGCAGGAGTTTGCAGTGTAATACAAATGGTGCCTTGGTGGTATCTGAAAACATACTACACTGTTACTACAGTACAATAGTCTGAAGGTGGGAGACACAGGGGCGTGGCTGTTCTGAGATCTTGTAAGCAGGATAAGGAAGCACATTCTTGCCATGTGTAGTGTTTATCTCTAACACACATACCTACATGATCTGCCTGTTACTGCTAGTAGCTCTCACGGTTCTGTGTTCGATGTAAATACCGTATAGCGATCGTGAGATCTCGGGCTAATAGTCGCAGTTTGGATCCAAGGCGGACAGCTTACCACTAAGACATCTCTTCTACACTTTGTTTGGATGCTGTTTATAAAGGTTTTAACCTTTGACTTTTCTAGTTGTGGTGTTTCTGTACTCGGTGTACTGTCATCACGGAGAACTAAGTAATAATAATACAGTGCTGTCCAACCTTTTTGGTACCATGGGCCGCAAAAGCAAGATTCTTGAAGCCGAGGGCCGCAACAGTAAACTCGATGGCAGCGGCAATTTGTTTTACAATAGGCCTATATTACATCAACATTGAAATGAGCATTGAAATTTAATATGGAATGATTATTATCTATCTTCAAATGAAGCTATCGATCTATAAAATTTATATTACGCCGGTGCAAGATAACTATTCAGAGATGCTCCCAACCCAGGAATGGCCAAAGAGGAAAGTCTTGAGTAGTTTGTGGAACGAGTTTGAAAAGCTCCACAGAAAGTATAACAATGGACAGCATGTGGACTACACAAACCACGATAGTCATGCTCCACAAGAGTTGAGCACCAAAATGTGCAAGGTGGCGTTTATCCCTGCTTTGCACTCGGTTTCGTCGCCACAGACCAGTTTAATTGTCAGCTGAACTCTTCATTACGTCGCTCAATCAATGTTTGGCTAAGATTCACTTTATGGCTGGGACGAATTTCCATCTTCGTGCTCTGGCTTTCATAAAGATCATCGAAGCCAGAGTCTCGGTCTAACGAGCTAGCAGTCGATCATATAGGCCCTAGTCGTCGGACCAGAAATTAAGAGCGATTACATCGCCATTCGTTGGCCCTGGGTCTCTTATCGACTGTTTCTTTCTATATAAAACCTTTAGAACTAGAACTCGACTGTCTCTTGAAGGAATGGTCGCAGTCACTTGCAGGGTCAGGGACTGACGAGAGGTGAACGGCTTGGGAAGGTTCGCGAGGTCCATTTAGTTGAGCACAGCAATAACTAATAAGAGTTGTTAAAACCAGAAGTCGTGTGAAAATATTCAGATAGACTCCGGAAACCTAAATCCAGGAAAAGAAAGAAAAGATCTAGTTTTCGGATTGGCTCTCCCAGTAGCATTCCAAATCGGCAACTGTCTGAAAATCAATAATAAAAATAGGCTAAGCGGTCAAGTCTACCAATGAATTTTAATCATTTTATCCTTCACTTCATTTTAAACAAAGTGCAAAAATTTAGTGAGCCTCGGCGGGCCACGGAAAATCATCTCGCGAGCCGCATGCGGCCCGCGGGCCGCAGGTTGGACAGCACTGTAATAATAATAAGTGATGTCTGTTATGTGCCACGTTATGCGAATGACATCTTGTCAGTAGGTCACTGAATATTTATATGGCACTCATATCCAATATCTATTTGCAAAGCTCAAAAGTGCACACATGACCGCTGATGGCTATTCGACAGGACATATTTGGCAACTGTGTGTAACGAACTTGCTCAAGTCCTTACGCCACCAAGTCTTGCCACCCCTTAGTGCGGACAACTGGGACAAGTACTTCGCAAGAGAGGACATCCTTTCATGCTGCCTATATATATGTCCTATCCTACCTATCTTTCTATCCTTAAGGTTGCAAAGCTTTCCTTTTAGGTTGCAATGCTTTTCATTAAGTTTGCAATGCTTTCCTTCAATTTTGCAATGCTTTTCATTAAGGTTGCAATCCTTTCCTTCAAGGTTGCAATGCTTTTCATTAAGGTTGCAATGTTTTCCTTCAAGGTTGCAATGCTTTTCATAAGGTTGCAATCCTTTCCTTCAAGGTTGCAATGCTTTTCATTAAGGTTGCAATCCTTTCCTTCAATGTTGCAATGCTTTTCATTAAGGTTACGAACGCGTCTTCCATAGTACCCGACGAACGCCTGAACCTGAATCTCCACCAACTGAGTTTGCCGTCTGCTTCCACCGAATCACTTCTCGACTGGGTCTCACAGAGACTCGGTCCCATCACGACCATCACGGAGGTCAAGCCAAGTCGGACGCTCGTACATACGGTTGGAATCGGTAAGTGCCTTCACTTCTATCTAACTCATCAACGACGTTGTCATGGAAACAATTTTGTTAGTTTTCCATTTAGAGAGAGGGTTCCCATTGGATATGTTTGCAGAGTAAGGGGTAAATTTTGAAAAGCTGAGTGTTTTCAGCAATTTTTGGGAGGGTTAAGGGGGTTGCAGTGGCCTAGCCAAGGGTGCTGGGGATAACCCCTTCCCCTTTATTGGCTTAGGAAAAAAAGGTTTAAAAAAGGTTATTTGTCCAATTATATAAAAAAAACAATCATCCGGCCATAAACCCCTCCCCCCATCAGAAATTCCTGGCTACGCCACTGAAGGGTTGGGCCAACACGTAAGCCCCAAATATTCCATGAATTTGATCAGTCAGTTCTTCTATTCTAAAAACATCTTTTGATGTATTTGATGTACATTTTTTGTCAGCCAGTTTTTTTAGATTGCTTTAGAACTGACACATTGCATGGTTTTCTGTTTCTGTAAACTCGGTAAATATTATATAATATGGTCTATTTTTTTGCTGCTCTGATCTTGGCCGGACTGAAACATTTTAAAAATTATTGTCTGCGATTTCTTTAGTACTTTCATCTGACTTGTTTATGAGAATTTCGTTTTTTATCGTTAGCCGGTTAGTCTTGTATGAATTCTTGCTATCGTCCAATAATTATGAGTGATATTTTGAGCAGAGATCTGTCATAGCTCCTCTTTGCATTTTCTGGATCAGTGCTTTAGAGAAAGACAGAGACAGACAGACAGACAGACAGACAGACAGACAGAGCCAGACAGACAGACACAGACCAATGACCATGGCACGCAAGCAATGTGTTCCATCTATTAATCTCTGCACAGCCATCATCTGCATGACCAATTTGGAGTAGACCATAATTATTATTCTGATGTTGTCATTTTTAAAGCGATTAATCATTTCCTTATATCAGGATTTTGTTAAGTTTGCTTCATGAATTTCATTAAAACTGTTGATCATGTTCACGCTTTGCATTGACATGCTCCGTCACTGCCTTGACTGGCCGTTTCTATGGTGATGATGATGATGGTGGTGGTGGTGATGGTGGTGATGATGGTGACGGTGATGGTATTAAATGATGGTAGTGATGGTGATGATGGTGATGGTGGTGGTAATGGTGATGGTGATGATGATGGTGCTGATGATGATGCTGATGACGGTGATGACGATGATGATGATGGTGATGGTGGTGATGACGATGACGAAGTCGACGATGATGGTGCTGATGATGGTGCTGATGATGGTGATGATGATGGTGCTGATGATGGTGATGATGATGGGATGATGACGGTGATGACGATGGTGGTAAAAACAGGCGATGAAGATGGATGACGAGAGCATTGATGATTCAGGCTACCGTAGTAATTACTACAGCATGCGTGGAATCGGAGTATAGGCTACGTAGCTTTTGTTATTTTGTATTAAATATTGACGTGGATAACAATATTTTCCCCTCCCTCCTTGCAGTTGGAACAGTTCTTCTAACCTTGACCAATGACTGATTAATTAATAGATGTCACTATATGTGCTTAATTATGCAGAATTACGACAAGGTACTTCACCCGTTGTTTCCACCGCCCTTCATTATTAAACACGCTCCGACCTCGCCGTGGTTGGGCGTGGAGCACTTCTGAGTAGCCTACATTGAAGAGGCGCTATATAAAATTTCCAACATAAATAAATGAATAAATAAATCGCTGGGCTTAAATTGGGTAATTCCAAGATATGGATACTGAAAAACTCAGTTGCCATTGTGTGGTTGAACATTGAAACTTTGCAAGGGCCTCTGACAATTGGATTTTTCTGCTGGCGTGTTTGCAGCCATGGTAGGCTATGAGGACATTGATGATGGTGACCAGAATTCGCCCACCCTCCCCCCACCCCCACTCCCTGAGCCTGGCACCTTGTGGAATAATCTGCGTGATCTATGAAAGTTTAATTGGTTGTTTATTGTGTTGCATGCAGTTGATACAGCGCTGAAGTGTTCGGACAGAAATGCTGACACAACAACGATGGACATGGATGTCAGCGGTTGCTTGGCAACGTGGAATAAAGGCCGAAAAAACAAGTGAGCAGATGACAAAAACAACTGTCATTGTTAAGATGACAAAAACTATCATTGTTAAGATGACAAAAACTATCATTGTTAAGATGACAAAAACAACTATCATTGTTAAGATGACAAAAACAACTATCATTGTTAAGATGACAAAAACTATCATTGTTAAGATGACAAAAACTATCATTGTTAAGATGACAAAAACTATCATTGTTAAGATGACAAAAACAACTATCATTGTTAAGATGACAAAAACAACTATCATTGTTAAGATGACAAAAACAACTATCATTGTTAAGATGACAAAAACAACTATCATTGTTAAGAACAAAGATGGTGAACTAGCAGGGCTTAAAGTGTGGCAGGACGGTCAAGGACGGCGTCCTGGCACTTATTTTAAAATCTCTATGCCACTTATTTGGCCAGCACACCTGAAAATGTAAGGGGCGTCCAGGCACTTAAGTTCCTTTTTTTACACTTTTAGCTCTGTGAACTAGTAACTCAATAATGAAATTAGTAACTAACTGATTAACTAATAATTTTAGTAGCCTAACTGATGAACTGCCAGCTTAGTAATAAAATTAGCAACTGGCGAACTAGTAACTTCATGAGGAACTAGCTGAACGTTAATAAAAAAATAGCTCCCATTCTAGAGATTCTACTGCCGTAAAAAGCGTTGAGCTAATTCCGAGTTAACGACATCTGTAGTAAAACTATTTCTGTTAAGCACTGAGGTGGAATGGTGGTGTGGGGGGGATGGGGGGGGGGAAGCATGCACGTCCACCATAAGAATAACAGGTCTACTGGCATTTGTTATCTGCTTTCATATTTCTCCAAACATCCTTAATACTTCTTCATTTGCCCACAGCTTCCTGGATATGTGCTCCTGGTAGTTAACATGCCAGCATTCCAGTGCAGCACTTTGACAAGATACTTAAGATGCTGTATTTAGTATCTGGGTGCATATATAATATATATATAAATTATATATATTTAATATTTGTAATGCACAATTGTACGTGAATACATGCTATAAGGCAATGTATTAGGCCTATGTATTTACTGACGATGGAGAAAAAATTTAGAACCCTAATACAACTTCATGTTGAATTATACCAACCTTACAAAGTTCAGAAGTGGGCAGGAATTAAACTTTTATCTAAAGCATCCTGAAAGGATTAGGCCTCACTCTGCTGTCTCACCTGTTGCCTAGGCCTAAAAAAAATGTTGTGTTTCCGGTAACAGTGCTAAAAAAAATTGGGTCGGTAGGTCGGAAAATATTTTTATTTTGGTAAAATATTTTTATGCAGTGACTATCCGAAAAAGTATACCCACTAGTCTTTTTTCCACGCTGAAACAAAGTACATGTTCTAAGCAAGTATAAACTGCCTATTTCCCGACTGTCTGCACCTAAACCTGCTCTAGAAACAGTCCTATTAATTTCATTTTGTTGACGTCTCTTATGTTATGTCAATAAAAATGTTTAAAAAAATATTTTAAAAAAAATTTAAATTTAAATTTAAAAAAAAAATTCAAAAAATATTTTTTAAAAATTAAAAATGTTTTAAAAAAATATTTGAGTCGCGGCCGTAAAAATGGGTCGGTCGGGTACCGAAAGCACAACAATTTTTTTCTACGCCCTATTGTAGTGCAATCAAAGCCTCATTAGGGCTAGTGTGGGCCCTGGGTGCTGTGATTTCTGTCCAATGACACCCCTCTGACAACGCTCTGGTCTACCATGCACATATATTTATTACAGTGGCCCCACAAAACTGTGGGCCGCTTTTGTTTAAGGTTGCAAGGTTGCTTAAGGTTAAGCTCTAGAGATTTCCTTTTCTTGTGATGTTGTGCTGCTTTTACTATTGTCTTGAAATATATCACCACAGCCAGTAGTATTAAATCTTGTGTGAAACTCTCAAAAGACTGCCTCACGATGATCGCACACGTGGTGTCGGTGGTGGTATACGATGTATGTATGCCACCCGCACAACAGCATATGTTTCTCCCCCCCCCCCCCCTATAACCCCCCCCCCGCATACATACACATTGATATGTAAATATCCGACCCTCTTGGGACGGATGCTGTGTATTAGTATGTTGCGCGTTACCTATCTGCCCGTCTAGATGTGTCTGTATTTGAGGATGTATGTCCGGTGTGGTGTCCTTGCGTGTCGTGGCTTCCTATTGGGTTGACCACCGCGGCAGCAGCAGCTGTTGCAGTATTTGTCACCAGAGGGCCATTGGAAGCAGCATCGCCGTCGATGCTCGGCGATGTCATATTTGCAAGTGTTAATTTTCATGAATAGATGAATTTCGTAGGACGGAGCAGCGGCGAGCATGCAGCAGCAGCATCGCCGCTGCAGCCGCTGCTGTGTTGCTGCGTCTTTATGCCACAGCAGCCCATGACCATCGTGACTTGGTTGTAGTCGTCATCGTCTCATGACGTATGTTGGATTATCATCTGAAGCAGAGTGAGAAGGAGAGAGAGATGGAGAGAGGGTGAAAGATATGCGCGGACAGAGATGGATGGTAAGAGGAATAGGGAGAGGGATAGGAAGAGAGGGATAGGGAGAGAAGGATAGGGAGAGAGGGATAGGGAGAGAGGGATAGGGAGAGGGATGGAGAGAGGGATAGGGAGAGAGGGATAGGGAGAGAGGGATAGGGAGAGGGTTCGAGAGAGGGATAGAGCGAGAGATAGAGAGAGAGGAATGGAGAGAGGGATGGGGAGAGATGGATGGAGAGAGGGATGGAGAGAGGAATAGGGAAAGGGAGAGAGATATAGGGAGAGGGATGGAGAAAGGGATAGGGAGAGAGTGATAGGGAGAGGGATGGAGAGAGGGATAGGGATAGAGGGATAGGGAGAGAGGGATAGGGAGAGGGATGGAGAGATGGATAGGGAGAGAGGGATAAGGAGAGAGGGAAAGGGAGAGAGGGAAAGGGAGAGAGGGATAGGGAGAGGGATGGAGAGAGAGATGGATAGAAATGGAGATTGAGACATAGCAGAGATTGTTCGTGAGGGAGGTAGGACCGTAGGAGAGACAGCAGAGAGAGATAGGGTGAGAAGGAGAAAGACAGAGAGGAGGATACAGAGATGGAGAAGTAGGAGACAGAGAGAGAGACACACAGAGAGCCAGACAGAGAGAAGGAGAAATAGATGGCCACATAGATGCAAAAACAGAAAAATAGAAGGGGAGAGAGTAAAACGTAAAGAGAAAAAGAAGGGGACAGACAGACAGACGGACGGACAGAGCCAGCGACAGAGAGAGAAGCAGAGAGACAAGGAGACAGACAAACAGACAGAGGAAGAAAGAAATAGAGAAATAGAAAGAGATAGACGAGGAGAGAGACAGACACAGACAGTGACAGAAACAGTGACAGAGAGAGAAAGAGAGAGAAACAGATCAGAACGAGAAGAAGAGACAGAGACAGCCAGACAGAGGCACAGAGACAGACAGACTGACTGACATAGAGTAGTAAGATAGCAGCTGTTTAATAACTTCTTTGCTATTCCTCTGTACAGGGATGTCCACGTTATCGAGTTGAATGAGAACACAGTCGGCACCAACACCCAAACAACAACAGCGACAACAGCGACAACAACAACAAGAACAAGAACAACGCAGACAACCGTTGTTCATCCAGTCGTCATAGAAATCCATCCAAAGTCAATTTCGAAGCCACAACTTCGAAAGAATCTGCTGCTCGTGTTGAAGTCTCACCGGCCAACCAAGTGGATCGTGCGGACCTCAGGTCTACGCGGAACACTGGACATTGTCGTGAGTAGTAGTGGCTAGTGATGTTGCTTTTCCGGAAAAATATTTTTTCCAAAGCTTTCCGGAAACTTTTCGGAAACTTTCCGTAGACCAGAAAATACATCTAACACATAATGTCACTTTTTCCCTATCGGAAAACATAGGAAAATTTGAGTTTTTAAAGTTCCTTTTATTTACAGTATTTCTGGCAATGTGGGAAATGAAAAGAATTAAAATGACCATTACATGCTTTCATTAGCAGTTCAGAATATCTGACAATTTGACATCTTGGCAGCTGCTTTGAACCTGCTCAACTATTTCTTTCACTGTGCTATTTTGGATTATGTTGCAACAGTTAAATGGTGATGTAAGCTTAAATTAGTTGAATCCTTAAAAGTAAGTAGAGAATTAAGGGATTTCAGAAGCAATAAATTAAAGAAAATAATTGTCAATGTGTGGAGAACTATAGGCTACTTGCCATCAGCTGTGAGCTCATATCCGGAATATTCTTCCATTGCAGATACGCCTGCTACCTAGGGTCGACTCGTCAGTGTTCTACAGGCTCCTTAAAACTTTTTTGTTTCACCGTGGTTGAACTGGGAGCGCTTCTGAGTGGATTTCTTGAAGGGGCACTATATAAATTCCTGATATGAATGAATGAATATCGTTAGGTTTCGAAGACAACTTTTGGTCTTTTCCTAAGCAATCTTTGTGACAACGTAAAAGCAGAAATCAAGACTTGCGTGGCGCAACTCCGACTTAAATACGCGTCGCATGATAAAAAATTTCCCCTGACGCTGCGGCATATGGACAGAGCAAGATTGCTCTGCGACACGGATCACAAGGGAGTCCGTCTCGTGTTTTCTCTCCGATGAAGAGATGCTGCTGCTGTTGTTGTTGTAGTTTCTATTGTATTATCCGCCCACGCACAAAGGACTTTGTGTTCTGCACGAGACCAGAATTTCCTTCCTTTGTCAGGATTGCATTTGTCGTGATATAGGTGGTAGCCCACCAGTTATAGCATGGCAATTTGTTTCTGCGTTGTGTTATAGGTGAAAAGGAGAATTCTTATTCTCTTTTATTTGCTTGTGATCCATCGGAATGCATGGAATGTTCACTTTGATGAGACCATCCTCCTAACCTATTTCTATTAATTGGATAAAAAAAATGGATACTGATTGCAGCTATGACCTAATTCTTTATTGCCATTTTTTTCTCTTCAGGAACTCTAATTGCGCTATGATTGTGGGTTTATTCTGTCTGTGATTATAAAATATAGATATATAATATACCGGGTGGCGCATAAAAAACGTCCCCAAACTTTGTTAATCTGGCAAAGATCTAATTTCAGAGATATCAAATATTAATCTACACCAAAATGTTAAGCAATCATTTCTGTGCACACATGTCAAATTTCAAGAGAGTATGTTTATTATATCACACTCTGCGGCAAGGTTATAACGTCGTACCTGTTAAAATATTTTGCACAAAACTACTTCATTTATTTTACCGCGAACGAAAGTCTTCAATTGCGCCAGTAAGACGTTATCATGAGACTAGTCGTTTCTCTAAACAAATTTAATGGCATCTGCTGGAGTTTCGATGCACGGTAAAACACACATCATCGTCATTGATCCTCGGAAAACCAAAGTCAATGGAGAGTAGGCCTATTACATTGGCTTGTTACGCGATAAGCTCATTCCCGAACGTCGTATAGGCCTAGTACGTAGACTCAATCCGGATGACAATTAGGCCTACATCTTTCAAAAAGACAGTGCTCCTTCACATCGTTGTAGATTGGATCAGCAATTTCTTCAAGCAAACATCCCTGATTTTATCCACAGTGATGCCTGGCCTCCAAACTCTCCCGATCTAAATCCTATGGTCTACTTCTAAGCACGGAGCGCCCCAAAGGAGCTTGTGTAATGTGTATGCTGGTCGCAGAAAATTGTTTCTAAAATTAATGCTGACGAACTTAAGCAGGTCATTGAAGTAAAAAATTAATGGTCTCTATTAGACGACACACAAATAGGCCTACAAGTCAACAGGACAGTGGAAATAGCGTTTAAGGGTCGTTACAAGAGAAAGCGGAGGATCAATCAAACATTTGCTCGCGTAAAACATCATCATTACACAACTGTGCAAAATTTTGGCATGGGTCATACAGTTCTAACAACAATTTCTCTCAAACGGTTGAGTATTTTTAGCTAAAATTTGGCTGTGTTGTACAAATATGAATTATGATTAGTTTGATGTACTATGATTTAGTTTATCTTTAAAATTGTTTAATTGCCAGCCTGCCAGGTTAACAAAGTTTGGGAACGTTTTTAATGACGTAGGTTTGTGCAAAATATTTTAACAGGTACGACGTTATAACCTTGCCGCAGAGTGTGATATAATAAACATACTCTCTTGAAATTTGACATGTGTGCACAGAAATGATTGCTTAACATTTTGGTGTAAATTAATATTTGATATCTCTGAAATTAGATCTTTGCCAGATTAACAAAGTTTGGGGACGTTTTTTATGCGCCACCCGGTATAATATAGATGTATATATACATATAATATAATATATATATCAATATATGTATTGATAATATATATTTTGTGTATATATATATGTGTATATATATATAATATAGATGTGTATATATATAATATATAATATATATATATATCAATATATGTATTGATAATATATATATTTTGTGTGTGTGTGTATATATATATATATATATATTTGTGTATATATATATATGTACATATATATATATTTGTATGTGTGTAGAGAGCTGTGGAATGTGATGTATGTTCTGCAAATATGTAACTATGAATATGTATATTCTGGACGGTGATATATGTGTCTATATCTAATTTGCAATCTCGTTTGTAGTTCAGTATATTTTTATATAGACTACTCATCTGAAATGTATTTATGTGCTTTTGCTCTTTTGTATGCTTGCACATAAACGGCATGCCTGTGGTGTCTGCGAGTGTGTGCTTGTGCATGTGTGCGTGCGCAAGTGTATGTGCAAGTGTGTGTGTGCGAGTGTGTGCTTGTGCGTGTGCGAGTGTGTATTTGCGTGTGCGAGTGTGTGTTTGCGTGTGTGTGTGCGCGCGTGCATGTTTGTGAAATATGTGACTTTGTGCAAGGTATTTTTTTACAGTGTGACCTGTCATATTCTTTCAGTAGACAATAAACATTTATGTAGTCTTGTTTTATTTGTATATCTAGTGGTAGAACTCTGTCACTTTGATATATCAGATTCATCTGTTGTGTTTTATTTCTACATTAATGTGGTCTTCTTGTTTTGTAGTGTGGCCTGTTCAGTTCTGTTATTAGGCATAGCTGTGTATTTGGTTATCTCTATGGCAGGAAAAGTGGCTTTTGCGTTTTTGGCATTGTATCTGACAACGTTATTGTCTTTGTACAATGTTATTGTCTTTGTATCTGACAATGCTATTGTCTTAGTGACATACAATGAGTTACTGATCCTCTAGATCTGCTTACTCAGATTGTTGTCCAAAAGACCTTTAGTGCAGTTGGGTCAGTTGTCCAACTAAATAGGTCACTACATTAGCCTTAATGAAGGCTTCCTCTGGCCAAGCAAAAACAATTCTTATGGCACTCCTTGAAATTAATTATACTCTGTGCATGGCCACAAAAATGTCTGTCTATAATGAACCACAGTGACTATCAGACATTGATGGTTCTGTCTAAACAGGCGTTTACTTCTTGTAAACATCAGTAGATAGAAGGCAGTCAGAAAATTAGCATTTGCAATCTGACTTGTCCTGTTTATTTCCGAAGAATTGAATTGAAAATATTTACATGTCAATAACACTTCCACTGAAGAGAGAGAGAGGTCTGTCTGTCTGTCTGTCATCTTTTGCAGATGTCACCACGCCCCCACACCCGGTGTGCCTCTTGTCACCACACCCGGTGTGTCTCTCATTAGCCATCCTGAAAGGGTGCTGTGGTGCCAAAGTTCACTGAACGAATCAAAGCCATTACAAGTTTTGACAAGACCTGCTTCCTATTGAACTCATCTCAAATGCCTCAGGACCTAAATGCTGTTGCTATACTCGTGTTTAATGAAAAAAACACAAAATTGAAAGAACTTGAGAAATTGGTCGATCCCATTAATTTGCTATATTGGACCCATGGGATATGTGGCCATCAGAGACGCAGTGTTGGTCAATTGGAGGGTGGGGGTTTAATAAACGTGGTTATCAGAAGACGAAGAAGAGAAGTTTGTTAAGCGAACCATGGGGCAGCCATGTGTATGAAAAATATATTACGTATACAGGGAGGGTCGGTGAGGGTCACCGGAGTTAGACGATTTGCATACGTGTGCGCACGAGGGGGGGATCTCGACAGGATGTATGTACACAAAATAAATGTCTAATAACGGCGTCCATATATAAAATGTTTTTTCCGATTAAATTTTGTAAAGAAAATTAAAAATCACAAACATACTATTTCCCTATAATTATTGTCATCCGATGGCATTTGACTACATTAAAATTATATTCTGTTCCAGGGCCGGATTAAGGCATGTTCAACATGTTCGGCGGAACAGGGGCCCCCACACTTTAGGGGGCCCCCACAAATGTGTAAAAAAAAATTTAAAGAAAATTTCGGCCACACGACTATTTTCAAAAAAAATTCGGCGGATGACTAAAAAAAAAAAGGTCATCAACTTTTTGGGCGGATGAAATGGTATGATTTTCCCACAAATATATGATTGTCCCAAAAATTTCGGCAGATGACTAAAAAAAAAAAGGTCGTCAACTTTTTGGGCGGATGAAATGGTATGATTTTCCCGAAAAATGTGAAAAATTTTCCGCAAAAAATTTCGAAAAGGGCCCCCACAAAAATTCCCGAACAGGGCCCCGACATTGCTTAATCCGGCCCTGTTCTGTTCATAAATATATATAAACAGTAAACCATAAAAGTCAATAAATTTTAGCTAGTAAATAATTATGATGTTTAACAAAAGGAAATATAACTTAGCCTACAGTAAAATAAATGCTTTGTAGATGACTTAGATGACTTTAGCTAATTAACTTTTGTAAATGGGGAGTAGAACTTATTTGCACGTACTGGTGGGGGAGGGGGAGGGGTTCCTCAACCTCCGAGAGTTGCAACCGGGGAAGGGGTCAAAAATAGGTCTTTTGCATTGTAATCATTATAATTATACGGATGGAGCCTTTACAAGTGGAATAGAAATTCTAAGAAATTTCTGACATGGTGAGGATTTGAATCCCAATTGTCAATCCTCCTCAATAGCCACTGGACTGCTGAACGTATACATGTGTAAAATTGTGTATGGACATTTATATAGCGCCTTGCATTAACCTCATGAAGGCGACTGTTGGACAGCTCGTCGTACGCTGGTAATGTTACCATAATCCCATGTAACTGAACATGGTCCGTTCGATTTGCTAAGGTGACGGTCTTGAATTTGTCATCTATGCTTTCTGCGTGCTTTCTTAAAACGAGACATTTGCAAGTTTTACCGCTTCTTCGCTTCTTCGTCTTCTTCTGTCTGCCATCCTGAGTAATGTCGTCGTCACTAAATAAATAACGTGTCTGGAAAGAGAGACAGAGACAGAGAGAGGGAGACGGAGAGGGAGAGGCAGAGAGAGAGAGAGAGAGACAGAGAGAGACAGAGAGAGGCAGAGACAGAGAGGCAGAGAGAGAGAGAGGCAAAGAAAGAGAGGCAGACAGAGACAGACAGAGAGACAGACACAGACAGAGAGACAGACAGACATACAGACAGAGAGGGGACTCTGACTTGACGTCGGATCTCTGCCGTCATCTTGATGTTCACTTGACCTTTTGAACCTCTCGCGCAGGAATCGTCTGCACGTGTAATCAAGGAAATAAATCCTTGCCTGATTTACCGATTCCTCCTCCTCCCCCACTCCTCGTTCTCCTCCCTCTCCTCCCTCCTCCTCCTCGTCGGGTCTTATAGCCGACGACGTATTCGAGGCGTAGAAGTGAACATCTTCACCAAATACATCCTCATCAATAAGGTGTTTGAACAGCATAGCAGCTCAGCGTTCGAGAAAAATTTGTTTATTGAGTGGAAGGAAGGGATATATGCATCTTTTATGCGTAAGAAGAAGACGACGAGGAGGAATAGCGGGTCTTCTTCTCACGCCGCGATTGCTGCTGCCGACAACTGTTTCTTTTCTGTGGGGGATTTTTACGGCGAGTTGTTTCGGTCGGTGTGTAAGAAGTGCGAGTCGTAAATTTTGTATGGTTTGAAAATTTTTTGCCTTGCGAAGTTGGCGATTCGTGATCGCATCGAAATTTTAACGTGAAACAACTGAGAATTTTGGTGCTTTTGTGTATGTTCGTTCATTCATTTCAGACATATGTATATAGCGCCTCTGAAGGGTATCTACTCAGAAGTGCTCCCGACCCAACCACGGCTAAAGAGAACAGTCTTTAGAGCAGAGTAGAACGTAGTTGACGTATGTTAACGGTATACATGACGTTTTGGTGCTGCTGCTTTGGTGTCACTGTTTTTGCATTGCCCTTTTGGCACTGGCTGTTTTGTTTCAAATAATATTAATAATAATAATGTCAGATGAAGAACATTTTCGGATTATCCTAGTTTTGCTGGTCTTTGATACTTTTACGGAGTGCTGTGAAAATGATTAAGCACTGTTATTATTATTATTATTAGTAGTAGTAGTAGGGCCTAGTAGTAGTAGTAGTTATTATTATTGTAGTTGTTGCTTTGGTAGTTGTTATTATTATTATCATTATTATCAAGATGGTAGCATTTATTAAAACACCACTCAAGTTTAAAACTAAACAAAAGCAGAAATGTGTTCAAGCTTTGAGTGCGTTGTTATCATTATTATTATTATTATATTATTATTATTATATTAATTATTTTTATTGTGAACTGTTTTAATGCGTGCAAAGTTACACAGAAATGCAGATTGGTACACCACTCAAGTTTAAAACTGAAAAAAAATTTGTTCAAGCTTTGTGTGCGTTGTTATCAATATTATTTAGTACTATATTATTATTAGTTTTCATTTATTTATTTAAAATTTGTTTTTTTTATTATTTTTTATTATTATTATTTATTATTATTATTATTATTATTATTATTATTATTGCAGGTGCGGTATTTATGTGGGTTATATTTAATTGTCGGTCTATAATAATTAATAATAATAATATAATTAATATTAATATAATAATTAATAATAATGTTTCTTGTTGTCAGACCGATCGTGCTGTGGACAAGAACCGCGTGGGAATGCCGACAACAAGAGTCGTCACTGAACAGCTGTCATCTCTCAGTGGAATGGATCTTGTCACGTGGACGAACGACAAGTATGGTGAACCAATCTCCTACACCAACGCACAGCTCGCTAATAAATTCGATTTGACGGTCGATGGTCAAGGTGAGACTGTTACCTATAATAATAATAATAATGCGTTTAGGGGCACTTTCGCCGATCAGGATACGGAATATGAATAGGGCCGTTCCAGACTGTGATTTTATATTAGGCGATAGATAAGTCCCTGAGGGATCCTGTATACCTCGGGGCAATTTTTTTAAAAAAAAAAATAAATAAATTTAAAAAAAAATAAAAAAAATAATAATAATAATAATAATAATAATAATAATAATAATAATAATAATGACTCTTTGGCGCCGTAACGCGGCCATACTGCAACAAGGGCGCGGTGGTGTAGTGGTGGCATCGTTGCCTTGGAGCCGGAAGGTTCGAGGTTCGAATCCACCTCGCCGCATAAGGACCTTGGGCAAGTCCTTCACTCATACTTGCTCAGCGCTTCGGGGTGAAACTCCGATGCAGTGTCCGCTCTGCATTCGAGAGCGCCTCTGAGTAGTCGGTCGAAGCAGGTCATTTCACAGAATACACTTCCATTTCGTGCATCTATTCCTTTTGATTTCTCCAGAACTTTGCTCGAGTCATATTCGCGTCTGAAATCAACGCGGCATTGCATTCTTTCTGGTAACCTTTGCGAGTGAACATTCACGTAACGATGGAAGACCCTTGCTTAATTGATCGAGCTCTTTTACATCGTGTGTCGTATGCTACGCAGGTTTTGTTGATACTGCCCCTGATTTAAGGGGGCGGCGATTTTCCTACTACGCCCAGGTCCGACTCCGACGACAGCTGAACTTGGCCTTTACTTCTGGTCGGTCGATCGATTCGGGAAAATTGCAGTTGCCGAGTTACATGAAACCATTACCAATTCAGATGAGAGGCATGCAGAGGGGAAATGAAGCAAGTGCTGTCTAGTCAGTAGTCATCCTCCTCCTCCTTCCACTTCAGAAGTCTCACTGACTGACACTCGGTCCAAACAATTTCTTATAATCAGTTTATTAAAAGGTCTGTTCAGTTCAGCGTCGTCGTCGTGCTGAAATATCTTTCCGTCATGGCAGCTTTGAAGACTGCTGTATTGGCATGATGCTGCCTCACTCCTCGGTGTGCTTTTGAATGATTGCAGCATCACTTTCGTAGATCCTTGTGCCAGCCTTTCCTGCTGCTGCTGCTGCTGCTGCATCTGCTGCTGCTGCTGCTGCTGCTGAACTTGTGTCTATCCGGTCTAACTGATCCCGGCATTTCGACGATAAGTAGCACATGCTGTTTACATGATGAGAATTCAACCGCAATCCGGTACAGGTGTCGTCGGCAGAGAACAGACCGAAAAAAATGTCGTTAATGTCTCTCTTGAAAGAGCTGCTGTACTCGTGGAGTTTTATTACCCATTTCGGGTAGTCAAGTATTTCACTTCAGAGTTTCACGTCTGAAGCACCTCTCCTGTTCTGAAAAAGACAACAAGTCTATTGTGTATTATCGGGTTTTTTGTTGTTGTTGTTGTTGTTGTTGTTGTTGTTGTGCCATATGCTGTGTCATGCAAATTGCATTGTGCAATTTCAATCATTGTCACATGAAGCACAGTATAATAAAAGGGTATGCTGTAATACATTTTGAAAACTTATTATTTTCCATAGCTTTTAGGACCAACCTAATGCAAGTGAGGTTTTTATTTCGCTTTTTAAGTGTCTGTGGCTCGTATCTACAACCATTAGCGTATTCTGCTTCTATCGCGTCCTTCTTAACCGCATTTCTTGACACAGACTGTGCGTCTTTCGTGTTACATGGCATTTGGAAGACATAAGAGGAGAAATCATGATATAAAGATTATATCAAGAACTTTCTAAGACTAAATTAAAATGTGTGTATATGTATTTATCATTGGTTTATACGTGCATGTAACATATATATATATATATATAAATAACTCTGAGTTTTGTATATATATATATATATATATATATATATATTGAGTTTCTAAGTCATGCGGTACTACCATGATATTGAGGCAAGAAAACAGAATTTTAAGCACAGCAATAGAGAGATGTGTGTTTACTTGTTGTAGATGATGAAAGTTCTGTTGAAGCTGGGCAGGCACAACAAGTCTTCTGCAACCAGAAACACATGTCCGTCAGTCTCAGCAAACGATTTCAGGCATGTTCTTATCTTACTTACTACGAGCTATGATTATGATGATATGATAAATATGTATATATTGCTTTCAGGCATGTTCTTATCTTACTTACTACGAGAGCTATCTTCTTGAACTGGTAGCAGATGACGCCAGAGCTCTGACACCAATCTAAATTATATGTGCAAATATTTATGTAGAGTTCTTAAACTTGTGTGGAATGATACAATATGCAATTTTTATACAATCCAATCTTTCTTCTTTATACCAGCTCATGTTATCTGGCTAATCCTGTGCTGCTACTTGCTCATGTTTGGTAGCTATGTTGAATTGTACTTTATTAATTGTAATTATGATGATAATAGTAATGATAATAATGATGATAATAATAATGATCATAATTATAATAATAACTATGTGCATATTGCTGTCTGACCAGCTGGTTGGTTTTGTTTTACGATGGCTGGCAGCATATTTAGAGGCGTAAAAAAAAATTGTTGTGTTTCCGGTAACGCGACCGACCCATTTTTACGGCCGCGACCCAAATATTTTTGTAAAAAAATTTTATTAAAAAAAAAAAAATTTCAAAAAAAAATTTTTTCCCCCCAAAAAAATTTAATTTTTTTTCCAAAAAATATTTTTTTAACATTTGTATTGACATAACATAAGAGATGTCAACAAAATGAAATTAATAGGACTGTTTCTAGAGCAGTTTTAGGTGCAGACAGTCGGGAAATAGGCAGTTTATACTTGCTTAGAACACGTACTATGTTTCAGCGTGCAAAAAAGACTAGTAGGGTATACTTTTTCGAAAGTCACTGCATAAAAATATTTTACAAAATAAAAATATTTTCCGACCTACCTACCCAATTTTTTTTAGCTCTGTTACCGGAAACACAAAATTTTTTTTTAGGCCTTAGAAGAGATGCTATCTTCTATTCATTCACGCATTCATTCATTCATTATTGCAAGAACTCATTTTTGTATGCATACTGTTTTATCTTCATTTTAAATTATTATTAAATTATTATCTTCATTTTAATTTTAATTTTGTGTTTTATCTTTATCCGGCCATTTATCCATATTTCCCATTCTTCTATTCATCCATCTTTACATCTAACCATTCATCAGGGCTTCCATTCATCCATCTTATCTTTTCATCCATTCATCCATCCACCAATTCATCCATCCATTCGCTCAATAATTCATCCATTTTCCGCCATTCAGCTAATACCTCCGCAGAAAACACATGCATGCTAATGACGCGCAGATATAATTGCACCCGTCCGGGATTACCCTCGACGCATACGCTCACGCGCGCGCACGCACTTTTTTGCACAACGCGCGTTTTGCGACGTCCGCAGAAATGTGATGAGCTCGTTATGAATTCAGATCAACAAGTTTGCGACGACGCGTCTGTCGCTCGTCGATCCTTCGTGTCGGGCGCTGGAGAATAGGACGCACTACTACTGGACAGTTGCGTTGACCGCTTGTGGCACCGTCCAGAAGATACTCGCGACGGCTGATCAGATCACGTACAAAAATGCAGTCAGTATACGTATACTCTCGTTCGGATTTTCATTCTGATGCTGCGCCACGGAGTGTCATCAATAATTTAAAAATATTTTGCATTCAATGTGTGTGTGTGTGTATATATATATATAGAGAGAGAGACAGACAGAAACAGATAGAGGCAGAGATACAGACAAAGAGATAAATCAACACACAGAGAGAGAGACAGAGACAGAGACAGAGAGAAAGATTGTAAATACTTTCTTTCTCTGTCTCTCTGGCTCTCTGTTTGTCTCTCTCTGTCTCTGTCTGTCTGTCTGTATGTCTGTCTGTCTCTCTCTCTCTATATATATATGTATATATATATGTAAATTTTGTGTAAATTTTAACGATTTGCCTGTGTATTGTCAAGTATGTATGACAGAGTTTCATGAGTGTGTTATACTATAAGTATGTTTCGTTATATGTGTGTTTGTATGCATCACTGGTGTTTGTGACACTTGAGTGTGTGTGTATGTGTGTGTACTTGGTAGATCAGTCTATTCAGGCAGCTGTTAGGGTTAAAGGGGTCTGTGATTCAATTTTCTTGGTTTGTCCCCTCTGTCCTGCGACCACTTTGCACATGAAAGATCCTCGACCAGATGGTCACTTTCCAGCACGTTGAGTTGCAGCAATGATGTGATGTGCAGCCTTTTCTTAACCCTGACGAAGTCCTTTCTGTACAGGGGTGGGGCGGGTGGGGGTAAAACCTGCAGTCAGGGCTTCACCAGACTGCTGTCCTACTCCCACATGTCATCAGCATCATCATTTTCATCAGCAGCAACAACAACAACATTGATGGTGTGCTTGTCCTTATCCTTGTTATCATCATCATCTTCATCATTGTCATCATCATCATTGTCATCATCATCATCAGCACAGTGGAAGCAGCTTAAACTTTGCATTAGTTCTTAGCAGCATCATTGCCATCATCATCAGCAGCAGCAGCGGCAGCAAGGGCATCAATGTTTTATTTGTCATTAGTATCATTGTTATGATTGGTTTTTGATGCCAGCTATTTGGCAATTATTTGATATATTGAAAACTTGTTTCCCAGGTTTTTCAGTAATTTGTGAGTTCCAATTCTTTCTTTTCTTTATTTTTTCTCTTTGTTTGTTCTTTGTAGATCATAATTCGAGTGTTAAAGACTGCGAGTGGAGGAGGACAGCTGTTTGATCAGTCGGGGTCTGGGTTTGAACCCGCGCTTGACCACACGATGGTGGACGATGAAAATCTCAATCTCGATTTGCCGGGCGTAATTCGACTAGACTTCCAGTGTACCTATCCGTATAAGAACAGGGTACGTCCATCTAAGCTTTGATGACTCTGTGAACGTACATTTGTACAGTGCTGTGTACAAAGATGTACAGGGTTCAGGCAGGTCAGGTGAACCTGCTGCCCACACTGGCCTATGTTGCTCCACTGTCCGTATCAGCTATTACGGGAATCGGTGTTACAGTACTGAACAATTTTTTTCACCTAACCCGCTTCCCATTTGTTGGGCCCCCCTTTTCGAAATGAGAGGAACTGGTCAGCATGATGATCATTTTTGCAGTTGAAGAAATTTGTAAAAGTTTTCGAAAATTTGTTAAGAGATAGAAAAATTTGCAACTGTTAGGACATTTGTAACAGAGGGAAATGTTAACAGTTAAGGAAATTTGTGATTGTTGGGAAATTTTTAAAAGTTAAGGAAAAAATTTACCAGAGGGAAATTTTTATCAGTTAAGGAAATTTTTAGCAGTGAAGGAATTTTTAGACAGTTAAAGAAATTTGTAACAGAAAGAAATGTTAACAGTTAAGGAAATTTTGAACAGTGAACTCGTGCTGTGTGCAGTGGATATACATAGTATCATTGCATTGTCCCAACCTATAGTAAAAGCTAATAATAATAATGGACAACTTCTATAGCACCAGTGTCATATGTGCACGGCGGCAAAAGATAGAGCACTGACAATAAGCCATACGTAGTCAGGTCAATACCTCTGAGGAAACGAGACGGCTGCCTATGGTGGATGTTGGGTAGGATGAGATTTTGCACTTATAGATGAGCTGACAACTTCACCAATGATTGAAATCTGTTAGTTTATCAACAGCATAACATATATAAATACCATTTCGTTTGCATTGTTGAAAGTGATAGGTTTTATGTAGGGACCGTTCTGACATACTTTAGCTGCTTTCATTTCCCAGTCATCTTTAGTACACACTGCTCTCTTAACGGTTAAGAAACTGAATGACCTAAATGGGTGTAGATCCCCCATCAGCCTTGGTTGATATTCTGCCTTATAAATGCAATGAACAAAGCCAATACATTAATAGACAGGACGCAGAAGGGAAGATGAACATGACATCTACTGCCATCTGTCCACCAGATGTGCCCCTAGTGACACCCTGAGTGCCTAAACCACAGGCACTCGAATGTGGTAAACCGCATAAAATATGCCATCGATATTGCATAAACAATAGCAGGTGGCCTGATAAAATTAAACCAAGTTGAAGATGTCTCTGAGTTTAAATTCGTTGTTTATCTTCAGGGACCAGGCATTCATTATGATATGAAGCTGTACAAAGATACGCATTTTCAACATGAGATTCTCCAGTTTCCAGCCCTTGTCGACGATAAGGAAAGATTGTATGTGGAAACCAGTATTGCACCTGGTAAGCGCATCTTCCCGTTCAGTAATGGTTCTTCTGGCAGGTATTTTGCTGTTCAAATCACAAATGACTTAAACCAAATTTCAGCCATCGTAATGAAATCTTCTGCATTAGAATGGAATTGTAATCTAGATTTGATTACTAATCAAGAATTGAATTCTAATCTAGAACTGATTTTTAATCTAGAATTGTAATTATCTATATTTGATATATCTAAGTTAATGTAATCCCATTTAATTTAAGTTCTGAAGTTCTAATGCAAATCTCCACTGGGTTAGCTAGGTTTTTGCATGATCTATGCTTCACTTTTGTGGGGCGCGGTGGTATAGTGGTGGCGTCGTTGCCTTGAAGCCGGAAGGTTCGAGGTTCGAATCCACCTCAAGTCGCTGCGTCGGGACCTTGGGCAAGTCCTTCACTCGCAGTTGTTCAGCGCTTCGGCGTGAAACTCCGATGCAGTGTCTGCTCTGCATTCGGGAGCGCCTCTGAGTAGAAAGAGCTTGAAGGGGCGCTATAACAAGTGCACATACAAACATACAAACATACAAACACCAGAGCTTAAAATCCGTTAATCTACCTATGACAATGTTCCGATCGGAACTGGAGGAACTAAGTCTAAGTAAGTCTAACCAACTGTAATATAAATATTTCATTTATTTAGAAGATCTCTTCCTGAGTCTGACTAGATTAGATGACATATGTCAAACTGTGTTTGCGTTTCAGTGCATTTATATAGCTCCCTAATGTGAATGCTTTGTTGATTATTGTCTTCTCAGAACCAGGTATGCAGGTGATGATTCAGAACTGCACATTAACCTCACCAACCTCAGAACCGCCTGGTCACTATCTCATCAGAAATGGGTGAGAGTTGTTTTCGGTAATTTAATCCACTGCAATCTACCTGAGAAGACTGAATATATAGCAACTTACACACGGTCCATCGCCATACACCAGAAACTTGCTTGAACCCTGCCTGTTGAACCCATACCAAGAACCAATTATACAGAGCTTTATTTTTGTAGATGAATTACGGTAATCTTTCCTGGCTTTATTATAATATCGGTACTGGCAGTGGCAGATCCAGAGAGGGCCAATCCGGCCGTGCCCCACCCCATTTAAAAATGTCATGGGACGTAGCCTCCATTCGGTTTGAGATTAGCAATACATATAGGAGTGTCATGGCATATTGGCCCGCCCCCCCCCCCCCCCCATTAAAAAATTGCACGGGACATGGCCCCTCGTATGGTTTTCGGTTGAGGACAAAAAAGCTTTTTAGGGTGACCAATGACAAAAATTCTCCCTGTCCCAAGACCAAAGATTTTGCCCCCCCTTTGAACAGTTCTGGATCCGCCACTGAGTACTCGTGTTATAAGGTTGCAGTTCCAACTGTGGCAGGGTGTCAGTTACAGCAGTAATACTTGCTTTTGCGACAGCGATCAGCGAGGATAGTGTGATGGTTACTGTCAATGGCAAATGAAAACTATGATAATCATTGTTCTGGTGGCCTCAGATGCACTTGTTCAGGCATCCATCACAGTATTATTTACGATGGTACGCAAGATTCAGACGCTCTGAATCTGCATGTTGACGTTATAATTAATTCAAGCCAGTTTTTTGCTTTTTACGTGCGTAGTTTTGCGTACTGAACATTGCAAGTTCACAAGATTGGCATGAAATTGAACCTAAGCTATCTTAGCTTACCTATTACCTATTTAAACAATCATATAATTGACAGTAACATGTGATCCCATGTACAGCGCCCTTTCCTTCGGCCTCGGCTGAGCTACGGCGCTATATAAATCGTCTTATTATTATTATTATTATTATTATTATTATTATTATTATTATTATTATTATTATTATTTGAGGTGCTGGGTCCATGTTAATTAGCATTGTTTCTTGGAGCATTGTTACTTCGGTCAAGAAGCTTTGTCTGTTGTTTGATGATGAACTGAACCACAGATCAACATTAGTGTCTGCTGAACACCTTTCCGTGTGTCTGCTGTGACAAAGTTCAGAATTTATGAGCACTGTATAAGCATAGAACATTAATCACCTAAGAACAAGACACATAAAGAGGCAGCGCAAAAGAGATAGAAAGAGAGAGCCAGTGTGCGTGTGTGAGTGCATATGTGCGTGCGTGCAAGCGTGTGCGTATGCGTGTGTGTGGGTGTGTGCGTGCGTGTGTATGTGCGTGTGTGTGTGGGGGGTAGGTGTGTATGTGTGTGTGTGGGTGGGTGGGTGTGTGCGTGCGTGTGTGTGTGTATGTGCGTGTGTGTGTGGGGGGGTAGGTGTGTATGTGTGTGTATGTGTGTGTGTGTGTGTGTGTGTGTGTGCGTGCATGCCTGTGTGAGTGTGTGTGGGTGTGTGTGTGTGAGGCTTGATTATAGGAACCATTGGTGAGGGACAGAGAGAAGCAGAGAGGCGGAGAGAAAGATGATTCATAGGAGAAATATCAGCAGATCTGAGATGCATCTGATGATCTGAATTTGCCAGATCTTCATCTACCACTCGTTTCTAAGTTAGAAAGCTTCCTTCATGTGATATCACGGCAAAAACTGAATATTGGAGTCACATAATTGTGTATTAACGTCTCTCTGAAATGCCTCGATGTCTGTTCTAAGTTAGCCTGGTTTGTCAATGGGCTGCGGGACAGGGAACCAGATAGCAGGGCATAGCGTAGGTGAATGAAGTGACACCCCCAGCGGTTAGGGTTTTCGGGTTCATTTTAAATGTATTGAGAAGGCTGGGGTCTGTTCTGCATTAAGAGGCTGGGGAGAGATTGGAACGAGGGGAGAGATTGGGTCGGTGGTCAATTGGTTGTGTTTACTTATTGTTCGGGATTTTGTTCGGTTAACCGGTGAGGTTATTCAGTTCAACGGTTATGATTTTCGGAACAATTTTTACAGTTCTTTAATTTTTCAGTGGCTGTGGACATCTGGTGAATGAGTGTGAAACCTAAGAGATCTTACTCATTGGTGACTACTTTGTGGTTGACCTGTGTGTCTGCTAACCTGGTAACATGGCAGACAAAGCAGTCTCGCTATTGCAGGGGTGGGGGGGAAGGGAACTTGATTTTAAGTGGCACTGGTTATTAAACTGGTTCCCTGGTGTGGCTTTCATGTGTCGGTGAGATGTTAAGAAGATCCTCCGTTTACGTTGTATGATATGATCTTTTGAGCCAGTTGGATATTTCTACAAATCATGAAAGTTATAATACATTGACCAAGACTAACTCTTATGCACTGCGAAGGCATTGGATTTGGGAAAGACCTCAAAGGTCTTGATACGGTGCAAGTTTAAATGGTGTGAAAATTTGGAAATTCACTTTTCTGATGCATCTTTGAAGAAAAGCTGTATGGATTTTGAATGTGAAGGAAATAAGACCCAGTGAAAAACAGGGAAGAGGAAGAAAGAAGGCTAACAGTTACAAGGAGTACTGGGTTAGACATGAAAACCAAATCAAATCTCCCAAAAAACGGAGAGTGGTTGATGAATTTTGCACCGAAATTGAGATTTTAGCGAAAGAGAAAACCTTATTTACAAGAACGTACAAATTGGGCCCATAAATTGCAAACAGTTGTGAGATCCAGCTTTCAAAAGAATTTTCAATTCAGTTGCAAAAATTTGCATCTGAAAGTGTGAGAATCAATGTGACATTGGCGGTTAGTGTAATGAGACATTACAGCGCCAGTTGGGTGGTTATTTGTTTGTGTTATCTGACCTGAAACTAATGGCGCCAACTAAGTAGGACTAGCCAATCCGGTGCTGAATTTATTACCGTCGTCCACTTTAGTGCAGGTGTTTTTAATGGCTGCCTCGGCCGCACAATGAGTGCTATTATTATTATTATGTAGCATATTTAACGGTTTATGTGTGCACTGCTGCGGTAATTGATAAGGAGTTTTAGTCTTTGCTCCGGAACCTTTCGATGATCCAGTTCAGAATTTACGATATTGTGGTCTGCTGCTCTTCGTTAGGCAGTAAAGTCATTAGCTAATTATGAGTCCAACATGGCCAGCAGGTTCACAGAAGGGAAACTTACTGCCTCTGATGCTTAAGAGCTTTTTAAATGTATTATTATTTTAAATATCAAATAAATACCTGCCTCGCTAGAGAGCAGGAGCAAATTTTTGTGTTGCATCTGAACGTGTTATGATGCTTCCAACAACTAAACAATTTCTAATTTTCAGCATCTGACAGTTTCATTCTTCACAATATTTTGTCCACGAACAAAAACAGTTTGTGGACGAAAAGTTGCTAATTAATATAATAATAATGATAATAATAATGATGATAATAATAACAATAATAATAATAAGCCGTTCCAGGCACATTGCTTTTATATATTTTATAAGCCCCTGGGGGAACGAAGTACCTCAGGGCAAAAAATAAATAAATAAATAAAAAAAAAGAATAATAATAATAATAACAATAATAATAATAACAGTGATAATTATAATAATAGTCATCCCAGAATGCAAAGATGATTTTTTTAGATCCTGATGGGTCTGATGAGATACCTAAGGTTAAAAGAAATAATAATAAAAATAATAATGGTTAATGTATTGTACTGTACCAGGTACTGTATCTGACTACTTATAAAGTGCTTCTCTCAGCCATAGCCTTTCAGAAGCGCTCCCAGTTTGTGCAACCCCAAGAGAAAATGCAGGTTTTGAGATGAGAGAAAGATGACGAAAGACTACCAGAGAGGATGAACTAATGGAGGAACTGTGACTGGGGGTCGCTGTCAGAGGTGAAACTGGGCACTTTGCTTGTTTTTCATTAATTCACATATGTTTTTTACTCAGTAAAGCACTCTTAATCATGGGCGCCCGCACATAGGGGCAAGAGGGGGCACTTCCCCCTCCTGGAAAATCGATTTTCTTTTTTAACTATTACTTTTTGGTTTGTAATTAATTTCATCATACTACAGCGCTAATGTTACTAATCATACACATCACGAAACTGAAAAAAATTGACATTTGGAAACCTCTGTGAAAAATAACCGTGTTCTCAATTTTTGGCTTTGCGTTTTCAAGCTCTTGCTAAAAACAATTGACAGTGACCATTGTGTTTTGCCCCCTCCTGCAAAAATTTCTGCGGGCGCCCATGCTCTTAATGACTTTGAGGATAAAGTTACCGTGGTGAGGTTTAGGTTACCATTTGATTGTGTCCTCTGTACAGATGTCCATACGAGAAGAGAGTGAAGTGGATCGAGGCTGGTTCCCTGCCGGGGCATACCAGGCGATTTGAGTTCGTTTTCGAAAAGTTCTGGACGGGTAGGAGCGTCGCCGTCTTAGAGTGTAGACTGTCGGTGTGTGTGAGGTCCTCTCGAGATGCGCTCATTCAGCAGGTTGGCTTCTCATCTCATCATGTAATAATAATAATAATAATAATAATAGTAATAATAATAATCATAATAATAATATTAATAATAATAATACCGCTAACTCCAGAACAACACTGTTTTATCATTTATTGTTTTTAAAGCCTGAGGGATCATAAATACCTAGGGCGCTAAAAAATAATAATAATAATAATATTAATAATAATAATATCTTTTCTTTATTGAAACGCCTGCAAGATGCACTGAGTTTTGCATTTACAAGTTATGCAGTAATCTTAATTAAACTTAACCACCAACTGAGCAGACATCTTTGCAATTGCATGGCGCTAATAGCAGCCTACAAATCAAATCCGCCCAATGAGGGCTCGAACCTGCTACCTCTCGCACTCTTGGCCAGCGTGTTAACCATTACTCTACCGGACCTCCCCGTGACTTCTATTGTTAGTCGTAAACAATAATGATGCTGAAAAATTGTAGTTTTTATAAAGATTTTCAAGCGGGCCAAATCAGTTATATATGTCTGGGCTTGTTTTTGAGCTTTTGCAGTGTTGTTGATGAATACTAAAGTTTTAAGTTGCATTTTGTGTCCTGTGTGTAAGCTTAGTATGTTGCTTATCTGAGATAATTTAGTTTAAACTTATATAAACGAAGTTGTATTTTAATAGATGGAAAAAGTCCAGTGATACCGTAGGAAAGTTTCTTCTGCAAAACGCATTGATACTATCGAGCATTTTCTAAAACTGTAAGATGCTTGCTATAGTACTTTGACAGATGACTTCTTTTTGAAGAAGGTTGGACATGGAATGTGAATGTTAGGTTGTAAATAACATAGGCTACTGAGCATTAAGCTTTTATAAGGGAAGTGAGTGACACAAGTATGGCGTCTCAAGTGGTGGAGAAAATGTTGTGAAATTACTTGATATGAAAGCATTGATGGAAAGAATTGATGGAGCCATCTTCTGGCCTTGAAAAAACTGGTTTTGACAGAAGTGTTTCAGCGTGATTCTAATCCTGCTATGTTACAGGAGCTGTACAATGTACAATTGTACCTGATCTGTGTGACTGTCTTTCGGTGTTTTAGTGTCCATCGAGGGAACACGACTGTCTTCTATCAACTGCAGTTGGTGGCGGCGGTAGTTCCGGATCCCGTATTCTCAGTCGATCGTTGTCTCTTGGTCCTTTGGTCCTGCAGTCACCATTCACAGGACCGGTCTTGTCTGTCCAAGGTAACCAAGGACCAACCTTCTTCTTCCTCTTCTTCTTTTTCTTTTTTCTGTTTTCCAGTTCATGCTTTGAAACCGGACTGTTTTTTTTCGCTTACATAAACAGCACTTTAGATTTCCCTTTCCCTTTTCCTGACCAATGGTCTTGTTATTACTGCTATTCATTTTTTGACTGATCTTTTGTCGTACTTTGATTATGACTAATCTTTTGTGGTACTTTGATCATGGCTGACCTTTTGTGGTACTTTGATTATGGCTGACCTTTTGTGGTAAGCTTACTTTTGATTATGACTAATCTTTTGTGGTAAGCTTACTTTTGATTATGACTAATCTTTTGTGGTACGTTCGATAATGACTGACGTTTTGTGCATTTAGATGCTTCGACTCAGGTAGCAATGGTGCAGAGCGGGCCACTGGAAGAAGACTACGCGCATAGCGGAGGATGTGCGCAGGTGGTTCACACGGAGGGACTTGATCCTCCAACTGTCGTCGGAATAGCTTTTGCTGCGTTCACGATCGGTGTATTATTGACGGGAGCGCTCTGGTTCATCCACAGCCATACAGGTAACTCCTTCTGTGCATGAGCGGAGTTTATCAGGGCTAGGGGTTCAAGCACACACACACACCCCAAGAAGGCCCAGATTCATGGTTTTTTTACCATGAAAATGGTATCTTGTTCCGGGGTTAGCCCCCCCAAGAAGGCCCAGTCTCGAAAACTTATTCGGTGAAATTGGCTATTTTCAGGAATGAAATTTCAAACTTCAATCGAATGATTAAAAAAAGGTCATCAACTTTTTGGGCTGAGAAAAACATCTGGACTAAGTCTCTGCCCCAACCAAAGTCCAAGTTTTTTAGCCCCCCCTCCAAGATCGGCAATCAAACTTCGCCCATGCTTCTGTTACCTTTATCTTTGTTATAAACGACGTTTGTCCTCAGTGCGTCTCTCTGTCTAAACCAAGACAGAATTCAGTGCATCTGGTAGTCGTGCCCAGCATGATTGACACTGTCTCCCTTGTATCACTCTGGTTGATAGGATTCGTAGGGGGTTTGAGGAAAAATAGTTTTTGTGGTGTTGCTTGGAACCTGCCATGGTTGACTAGCAGCTGACTCATGGACCGGAGTACCAGTAGTGGATTGGCTTAGTTTGACTTATAACATACATGCAAATATACAATTATACATATATCGTATCGTATTAAAACATTTATAAAGCCCTCTACTAGGGTGAACCGTTCAGAGGTGCAAATATATATATATATATATTTATATATGTATATATATATATATATACATGTTCATACTCGTATATTGTATTTAAGCATTTAAGTAGGCACCTCTAGTTTGGTGAACCTTTCAGAGGCGCGAGCCCAGTGCGTAGGGCCCTGCAAGAACAAGATGGTTTATGAGAAGAGAGACTGTCAGACAGAATTGTGGGGCGCGGTGGTGGAGTGGGTATGTTCGTTGCCTTGCAGCCGAAGGGTTTCAGGGTTGAATCAACCTTAAGTCGCTGCCTAAGGACCTTGGGCAAGTCCTTCACTCACAATTGCTCAGGCTTCATCGTGAAACCTCGATGCAGTGTCCGCTCTGTAGTCGGGAGTGCCTCTGAGTAGAGGAGCTTGAAGGGGCGCTATAACAAGTGCACATACAAACAAGAATTGTAGAGCAAACAGAAGGAGAAATTTCATATGCGTGTACTATGGTTGTTCTGCAGTCGCGTCTGTTTCTGTCTTTCAGGTCCCATAAAGAAGCATGCGAAAGGCTTGAGATCTGCAGAGACGAGTGGAGAGTCAACACCAAGTTCGACTGCACCAATGGCCATTCACCCATCGCACCACCATCACCATGTTTAGCCTTTTTTCCCTCCCTCTCTTTGTTGAACTTTCTCCTCAGTCAGTCATTCAGCAACCACAACATCGTCGTCTCCTAATTATTTATTGTCCATATCCGAAAGCGACTCGGCGAAGAAGTCGAAGAAGAAGAAGTCAATTTACCTCAACCATTTGTTTTAGACGTCATTTGAGCCAATCGAGAGGAGTCGTCGTGAGTCTCTGGAGAATTATTGAGTCGTGAGTCTTCGGAGAATTATTGAGTCGTGAGTCTTCGGAGAATTATTGAGTCGTGAGTCTTCGGAGAATTATTGAGTCGTGAGTCTCCGGAGAATTATCGAGTCGTGGGTCTCCGGAGAATTATTGAGTCGTGAGTCTCCGGAGAATTATTGAGTCGTGAGTCTTCGGAGAATTATTGAGTCGTGAGTCTCCGGAGAATTATTGAGTCGTGAGTCTCCGGAGAATTATTGAGTTATCCTCGTACGTGCACCTTCTTCCTGTTCTTCGTGTTCAGACCAATCATAAATAAATAAAGCAGGTGATGACGAGTTGTTCAAATTACTCGTGTATGTCCGATGACAGAAGATTTCCGATTCAACTGCGAAAGCTGGAAGAAATGCTGGAAAAGCAAAATCTGTTTGAGATTTCTCTTGGTGTCAGAATTCTTGATTTGGTGCTTGGACCGTGAAGGAAACTTTCAGTATTACCTTCTTTTTTTATGTACCTACGGGAACAGAGTTATCATCGGCTGATCGCTTTTTAACCTTTTTTTCGCCGCTGACCTGAGCTACCTTGTCCCATCCGTACTTGACCGTCGTTGTCGTGCTTGGTTTACCTGTGAGAGCTTCATCATTTAGCAGATGAAAATATACTGTTGCCAGTCGATTCAATAGAACTTACTAATCATCGCCTTTCTAATTAGTTGCTGTCGTCAGAAACCATGCTGGAACATCATGCGGTGGTAATGGTAAAGGAAACCCAGCTTCAGCAGCAGAGCAGAATGTTGCGGGGAATAAAGCGGGGAATCGTCACTCGAAGAAGCTGTGCTTCGGAAAATTGTGCATGGAAATACGCTGCACATGAAGAGCCAAAGGATCGAGTTCCATGGAAAATTTGCAGGAATACATGCAAAGAAAAAGAAGCGGGTCACTTTTGGTGCAAAGAAGAAGAAGCGGGTCATTTTTGGTGCAAAGAAAAAGAAGCGGGTCATTTTTGGTGCAAGGAACAGTGCAGGGAACCACGTTAATCTGAAGGGAAAAAAGGCAGAGGACTGTGCAACAGAGGACTGGGTTTTCGATTGCTGCAGAAGCGACGATGCATTCGGGCGCGTTTTCTTTCGATCGTCGTCGCTGTGTACGAGAGTGAAAAACCCGAGAAAAAAATATGGACCGTTGCAGTTTTGTACTCTAGTTAAACTTTGTGTCTTTATCATATTTGAAATTATTGCTGGGCTTATTGATATGTGTCCTTGTTGTCGCTGAAATAGCGTAACATTTCAGCGTCGTTGTCGTCGTTGTTGATGTTGTTGTCTGTGTGTTGCAAATTGTTGCATTGGACCGCGTTTTCGGCAATGACCGTTGTTTCTTGTTGGCAGATTTGGCATTAATATTAGCGACCATTTGTCTCGTTCGATGTTCATTGTAGAGAGAGAGAGATGTAAGGTACGTCTGTGTAAATAATTTGTTGCCGATTAAAGATTTGATATAATATGGCTAATGTATTTCTCGTTCTGCCATATTTCATCTGTTAATACAACGTTACTACCACTGAATTGTCGGAATTCGACAGCAGTATTTGATAGGTATGTACGGAATTTCCTTTGACAAGACAGTTGCGTGACATGCCTATACTATAATAGAGATACCTTCTTACACTGTGAAACCTGGGAACCTTACATCATGGCTTAACATCTTCAGATGTAGCACACTGGTCGTAAAATGAAGGTCATGACCTGTTTGCTGGACTTACACACCAGAAAATAATTTTTCAAAAATTCAAGCATGAATTTGCAAACTTGTATCAGTAAATATGAACACTGCACAGATTCAAAATCAGTTGAATGATGAGAGTCTCTCTTGGTCTTTGCATTATTTCCTGGAATTATCTGCTTTGTTTGAATATGTGTGTGTCTATGTAAATATTTATATGTGCGTGTGCATAAATCCTTATAGTACATTCGTGTCTGTACATATACCATTATATATGTGTTGTATCATTGATGTATGTTTGCATATAGATGTAGCTGGTTGAGTAATTTTGTGCATGTATAATAAAATAATTATTTTATAATTCCTCATTTATTGCTTTTGGCATCAATTTCGTATTAAGAGATTAATAATAATGAATTTTTTTGCTTACACCAAAGTAATTGCTTGAGTTTTACCTACAGTTATGAAAACTTTCCTTGCAGTGCGAACAAGAATGAAAGTTTCATGCTCCTCTACATTATTCGTTAAAACCATTTAATTTTTTCAGTACATTTACTGTATTTGGTGTGGAATTCTTTAAAATTCATGATTTATTTTTTGTAAGACTTACGGTACTCCATATTATGCATTTTCTCACACATAAATAGATGTAGCCTATATCGTAGGGTGACCATTTTCTGGCCATTAGAAACCGGGACGCTTTTTGAAAAACATCAATTGTAGGCCTAAAATTCCTTAAAAACAGGCTATGGGCTTAGCCCTATAGGCTCAGTTACATTTAATGCTGAGCATAGACTTCAGTCTTCAGTGTAGAAATCTACAACCTGCTCTAGTCGTCAGCGTACTTAGTGCAGTAGCCTACTCTTATAGTTGCCTAATGGAGAACACTTTCTAAATCGGTCACAGTGGGTAATCTTTAGTCCAGATGAAGAATTAAGGTTTTATGGGGGCGCACAGGAGCGTCCGACTGACAGCTGCCAAGGTGTTCAGAGCCGAGCAGGGAAAGGGTTTGGGTAGGGAATGTGACCTTCATCATCACAATTATTGTTTGAATTTCCACATTACATTGACAGCATTTTAAGCTGTCGACAGAAATTGCTGTATTTTGGTGCTGTTTTGAGCGATCGAACTTCCCATTATGACCCTGGCGCAAATTGCCGAAGTTGATATCTATAGGCCTAGATCTGGCGCCGCATTGAAATTGTAGATCCCCAAAGCAAAAACTTTCTCGTTATACTTTGATAATTAATTCTTTAAATCTATTAACTCAACTCACTAACCTACTAAAGATGCAATTTAGGCCTAATATTCCATGTAAATTGACAGCTTCTCTTTCGTAACGACTATTTTGGGGTTACAACTAGACTTTGTTCTGTGATTTATATAAAACTGACGTTTTCAAGATCCAAATTTCCTTCTTGTAAAAAACCGGGACAATTTTGCCCTTTTGCATAATTCGTCGGGACACCGGGACGCACCACAAAAAACCGGGACATGTCCCGGAAAACCGGGACGTATGGTCACCCTACTATATCGGCTTTTATATACACACTCGCATACACAAGTAACATGAGTGCACACTCTTGAATGTGTTAACATATGCATGTGTATGCCGATATAAATTAACTTTTTAAGAGCCCTTCTGTAGCATACATGTTTGTTGTGTTTTATTGCTATTAAGTAAGAGGACAGCAGCTAAAATGTTGTTATTCTTCCTCTTGTTGATATTGATTGTACCAATGAAGTGCTTTTGTTTATATAAACTTTTTTATGAGCATGACCTAAAGACAATACGAGCTTTAGTTGGTTTTCGTTATGTCTTCATCCTTTTAACAGAATTAGCAAAACCAAAACTTTTTCGATGTATGGGGTGCTAATGCCATAAAAACTGGTTTCTGCAAATGGCATGGCAGCTTAAAGAGGTAGTCTTGAAACTGTGTATCAAACTTGAACCACTCTTCGGTGTTTCAATTACCGACCAAATGACAATGTTTAGATATTTGTTGTGATATCTGAGTTTTTTGTTCGAATTATTTGAAGTCATTTAACCAATTAATGCTTACAAATACACCAGGGACTTGTTATGACTTGCATTGCTATTACAATAAGAATTCTTACAAGCCACGGTCGATGACTTTAAGCCCAGAATTATCTCACATGTGGGACATGAACTGTTTGTAAGACGACTTTTCGATATGGTTCCGTAAGACAGCGTTTCCCAAACTGTGGGTCACAACTTACTCAAAAGTGGGTTGCGAAGTTCTGTCAAGTGGTCAAAGTCACAGCTTTTTCGGGAAATAGTTAATTTTATGTTTTTTCTTCATTTTTTCGTAAATTCTAAAATTCATGTAATTAACAGCGGATCAACAACATTTGACTCTGATTGGGCTATGATTGGGCTATGATTGGGCTATGATTGGCTGTCGTAGTTGTGTCAATTTTTAAACGGTGTCTGTAAATCAGCATATTATTTTCATGCCAATTTACAAAGCAAATTTTAGTACACGATATTCGATTTTTTTGAGTGGTTCTCGAGACAGCCACGATATTAGCAAGTTGGTAATGACCCAGAGGGGTTTGGGGCACCATTGCCCTCCCTAAGAGAGTGCTATAACAAGTTTCTGGTGTAGCTTTTATGGTATTTAAAACTGCTATCTATAATTAATTAATTTTAAAAAGATCCAGCAGATTGTTATCACACATACCAAGTACACAGCGGAACTTGATTGAATGATTGATCCTTGATTGTTAGTGTTTCTGTTGGGTTTTATCTCCAAGGCCTTTGCATGGGCGCCCGCACATAGGGGTAATTTAAGGGACGCAAAAAGACCCACCTTCTTTGAAATTTACACTAATGTTTTAACTGCAATTTTTTGGTTTTTAACAAGTTTATTTACACAGAAAAGTGAAAAGAAGAAATTGAAAATCAGAAGCCTCTGTAAAATTCCTGTTATCTTAATTTCCTGCATTCAAATACTTGCTAAAATATTTAACCAACACCATTGTGTTTTTTCCCATCCAGAAAAAATGTCTGTGGGCGTCCATGGGGCCTTTGTCCCGAAAATTGCAACTTTCTTAAAGGGTAATTGTGTCATCTAAAGTTTTGTTGTTCTATGTTCTATGTATGCTGGCTTGTATTCTTATGCAGGCATTGTAAAAATATACACATACGCACATGTCATACGTATATACTATATATATATATATATACATACGTATATGCTATATATATATATATGGCACGTTAATTAATTAACAATGTGAAAATGAGTCCACACTGTACGTATATATATATATATATATATATATATATATATATATATATATACGTACAGTGTGCCATTCTGATTAACATGACTGGTATTATGCCGTAAAAGCTCCTTATTAACTTTGTATGCCATGTTTGTTAATTAAATGCGTTGTAAAAGTAAGTAAGTATAATCATTATTAGCATGAGACAGATGCCCGTCCAGCACAGCAACTCTGCATACAACGGCAAAAGCTAGCGCAATGGCACGTTATAATCGGTAGAACAAAGAAATAAAAACAGAAAACAGATGCAATATTATTTTAAAGATATTGCGCTGTTTAGCTCCGAATAATTATTAACATTTCGGTATTATTGATTTTTACGCTGACCTGGTTTAGATGTTTTATCGCTACATATGTCCCCTTCATTTTTAACGAATCCACAAACAAATAAGGCATATATATATATATAATTATGTATATAGTTATTATATATATATAATTTATAGATATATAATGCATGCGTATTGTGTATTTCATTATCTTTACATTTGTGTATAAATATATGCTTAGTATAGGCCTACATGTCTTTTAATCTTTATGTATTTGTGTGCTGTATGCATATAAATATTTTTTGACTGGTCAGTTTATATAGTGCTGTAAATATTGTCTCTGAACAGAGTCGCTTTGCATGTCGAGTGGCGGTGCAGCTGTTGTGGCGATTGTCTGAGAGTGCTTTGTCTGTCTGGTCTATTGTGACATTCAGGTCATTGTTCTCTGATGCAAGTATGGTACGTGAGTCTCAGGTTCGATTTCATTTCAATTATTATTTGTCCAGTTAAATTTACGAGTGAAAAAGTTGAATTTCTTCTTTGTTTTTACATTGAAAATGGTTGGTGGATTTTTAGCCCTTTGCTAAACGCTTAAGTTGAACGGGCGACTGTTTATGCTAGTGACGTCTGATCATCACGGCATCTGGTGTTGTTGTCCGTTATTATTATTATTACTATTATTATTGTTGTTGTTGTCCGCTATTATTATTATTATTACTATTATTTTTTAAATTTTTTCTAATGCCCCGAGGTATTTAGGATCCATCAGGGACTTTATTACTAACTACTTGTTTAAAAACCAGTCGAAAATTATTATTATTATTATTATTATTATTATTATTTTGAACTAGCAAACAATAATTGGTGTTAGTATCATTCTTAATGACCACATTTATTGCATATTATTATTACTATAATTTATTTTTATTATTAATATATTATTATTTTATCATTATTTATTTTTTACTTATTATTATTATTGTTGTTATTATTGTTATTATTATTATTATTATTATTATTATTATTATCCAGTTGTATATGTTAGTTCTGTGTCTTGTAGGAGTGTAGATATGTTGAATTTATTCTTAAACAATTATCTGCGTGTATGCCAGTTTGTGAGTTGTTGTTCCACATAGTTTCTTGTCATATTGTCATCATTCAGCTCTTCCCTTTTCCCTTGCTGCAAATGCATCCCTGATCTTCCCTGGACTTCCCATCTGAACTGATGCAGTGCTCTTAAATAAGCTGCTGCCCTATTGCTTAGCTTTAGAGGGTAGTGCTTTAGAAATTCCAGTTTGATTGTAATTGCAAGAAATCAGAAGCTGCTATGCCAGTGTGTGTGTATTTGGAGTTTAACGTCACTGTGTGGTTACAAAGACCATTAGCGACGCCCTCCTCCTTTATCCAGGCTTGGGACTGGCACTGGCAGAGTGCAACCAGTGGCGGAGTTCTGCTATGCCAGTTTGTCCAAATTGTCCAAATGCTATCAAATTGGTTCTGATGACATAACTCGAGTTAATTACCAAGTATTAATTAGAAATTCATGTTGTCATTATTACTGATTAAGTATTAGGCATTTATAATATGCATCTTTTTGTTTGACACTAGATCATTAGGCCTACACTTTGTCATGCCAATATTGAATACCTATTAGTTACCTATTAGTCTCCGTAATGAACCTCTTTGTCTTTCTTTGCCCCTTTTCCGCAAGCGTTTGAAAACCATTCTCTTTGATCATGGTTTGGTGTCAGGTCGGGAGCGCCTCTGAGGAGTTCTCTTGAAGTGGCGCTATATAAATGTTCAATTACAATTACAATTACCGATAAGCAATTATTCAGTCCAAGACACAGTTTTGCAGCCTGATGCAGTATTTTAGTAAGAGAAGCCCGTTTGCATTAAGGGAGACTACGGATGCACCAAGTTGCAGTTGTCAAGTCACTTCAGAATGAGGATGCAGAGTATCAGCGTATTCAGTGATGCTGAGTCAAGAGTAGAGCGAAACTATTGGATTCTGCTTAAAGTGATGGGCAACACATGCCTCAAGGGTGTTTATGTTTTCGTATTTATTGGTCTCAAAATGTCATCACATACGGAAACCAGTCATTTTATCAATGGGTTCTTACTGGTCCTGTGAAAGCATGGTCTTACAATTCCGTATAGCCCCAAAAAATCGTTGACCAATGCTTGAACAATATTTCTTTCCTCACAACTAGTATTCTGAGTTCTGACACGATTTATTTAGCTGTAGCCAATGATACTCGATATTTCTGAAATCTGTTGATGCTGAAGTTTCTTTAATGTATTAGTGTAACACACATTTCAGATTGTTTCTAGTTGTGTGGACATTTTAAATAATACAGTCTGAAACTGTAAAATGTATCTTATGTACGGACAATTAGTTTACGATAAACAAGTAGGCCTAGCACTAAGTTCAAAAAATGTGTAAAAATCTGTTCAGTCTGAAACTGTAAAATGTGTCTTATGTACTGGCAATTAATTTACAATAAACAAGTAGTATTAAGTTCCAAAAAATGTTCAAAAATCTTTTTAGACGTCCTACTGTAAAGCTGTGCCACTCTGACAAAATTTGCAGTGTAAAATTTATCACAATGAATAGCGACTGTTTTCATCGATAATCGACTTTACTTATTTAGACTTAAATGAACAAATTTGATAATATTAATTTTATGTCTTCTGCAGCAGCTATTGTTCGCTTTACAGGTTTCTAGTCTGACTGTTCAAATCTCCTGTTCAAATCTAATCTAATGTAGGGGGTTTCTGTTGTGTGACAATTCCTGTTGTAACAATCAGTAAGCCATATCATGGCGAAAATATTTAAGATATTTCAGACTTTTTGTGTCTCAGGCAGTGCAGAGAAATTGATTTTAAGACACATCATTTAACAGCAGTTCGGATCCTGCATTGACCCATGTTTTCCAGCGATGTTATCAACTGCCATGTATGTCTTGCATCCATTCACACAAGCTTACATTTAAAGATTTTGGACAATCTCCACACGGATATGCACATGCATAAAACAGCTTCAGTATGTCCTCCAAGTAGGCAGAGAGCAGTTCACCTGAAATGAAGCAGTTAATGTTGTAGGTCTCGGGTAATGTAGTGTTTTACTACGCACGCATTGAACGGCCACTTGATCCAGAAATGTTGATTTTCCTTCTTCTGCCTCTCCTTTTAATCAGGTTTGCAGCATTTTGGAAAACATGCCCAATCAACCCATGTACCAGAATGTATGTAGCTATGTATTTATGTATTGTATGCATGTATAAACATTGTATACATGTATTGTATTGTATGCATGTATATTATTATTGTATGCATGTATGTATTGTATGCATGTATGTATTGTATGCATGTATGTATTGATATGTATTGTATGCATGTATGTATTGTATGCATGTATGTATTGTATGCATGTATGTATTGTATGCATGTATGTATTTATGTATGCGTGTATCACAGCATTTATATAGCACCTTGTTTAAACCTCACGGTGCAGAACTGCTGTAAATAAACTTGCCATAACAGCAGCAGCAGCAGCAGCAGCATCATCAATTGTTTTGTCGTTGGCAAGGTTTTTTTTATTGTTGCATTTTTGACTTCTCTGTTCTTCTGCACAGCGTCATCGTTGTAGGATGTGTTCTGCCAAGTTCTGTAATACGGGTGCTGATAATTATTATGACGGTTTGCATTTTAATCTTCGTTTTAGTCTGTGTATAAGTTATGCAAAAATATGAACAGTTTTCTATTTATGCTGATGCTGATGCTGATGCTGACGATGATGATTAAGTGTTGTTGGGCTTTGTTGACGAACTATATACGATTACCTCTATAATCCCAGTAACGATGTCTTCCCGTAAGGAGTTAACATAGCCAGTCATATTTTTTGTTGTGTTTGATAATTGTAAAATGCGAAAATGAGTTTCGTTGTTCGTCGGTCTTGCGTGTTGTCTTTGAGGGTTTCGGCGATTATTTGAAATCGTCTTTCCATTTTAGGGTAGGAGCAACAGACCCGAGTGACCATTAATTTTGGTAGTTATGACCGGCCCAAGTGGGGAGATAGCGAGGGGTTTAAGCCGGAGGGTCGTATAAGATTTTTGCAAGCTGTGCGTTATGACAGAAATTCAATTGAAATTGACTAACACAAAGAGGTCAGTTCCAGAAGGCCGTAGCTATTCAGCTTCATTTAAGAATGGTTGATTCTAAGAATCCCCTATTAAGCGTAGGCCACCAGTGAAAGAACTAGCTGGGACGCACGGCTCTAAAGTTTGACGTTAATCTTGCAACTTCGTTAGTTTTGGGTGGGGGTGGGAGAGTAATTTTTCCGAAAACCCAAATTTCACGGGTGGCGTACTGGTGGGGGTTGGAGTGTGGTAGGGGTGAGGTGGGTTTGAGGGTAGAAATTTTTTCCGGAAACCCAAATTTCACGGGTCGCGTACCGGTGGAGGTGCTAAAATTCCCGGGCAACGCCGGGTATCCCAGCTAGTAGCCTAATTATATAATTTGCAATTGCGGCATGGTTTCGCTCTATAGGGCCTACGCTTTGGTTGATGCCTCTGTATTATACGTTGGCGCAATAGAAGTTATAACCGAGAACAATAAAAAATAGAACTCGTGTTTGTGCCTGTCGACGTCAAATAGGCCTATGTATAGGCCCTATAGGGGCTATGCCCATTGAACTATAGAACTATGACGAGAAGTCTTGTTGCTGCATCATTTAATGCAACAGAAATTCCAAGACACAAACATTGCCAGAAATGTGACGTGAATCAAAGACAAAATAAAAACGAATTAACAATGAATAAAGTGTTTGCAAAAAGATTGAAAAAGTAATAAACCATCGTGAAAAATCTCTCTCTCACACACACAAACACACACACACACACACAATTAACAAGTCAACGTCGTGGGTACAAAGCAGCAAAACTTTAGTGCAAATGCATCAAATAAATAATAGGTCTAGGCAATATAAATTTCGTAAAACCTGCGGCGACATATAATGTTTCTGAACGTCTTAAATGAGTTTGTGCTGGCCTGTATTTCGGGAACATAGCTTATGTAAGGAACGGACTGTGTTTTAGGGTAGTTGTGAACTATGTATGCGCCTTTTAAGTGATGAATGCTCTCGCATCATCGCATGGATGGATAGATGATGGCTCAATTATTCCGTGTTCTCCGTTCCTAGAGGTCGTGCTTTTTCTTACCAAGATCGAACAGACTGGATGGACTGAAGAGAAACTGGAGTTCATCAGGATCGTTATCACCATCATCGCCATGCTGCGATTGGTCATCACTGACGTCATCATCATCGTCATCATCATTATCAGGAGCATCTGCTTCGAGTATCGTTGGAAGACTAATACCACCAGCAGCAGCAGCAGCAGCAGCAGAAGCAGCAGAAGCATCTCCGCCTCTCGTCTTCGGCGGTTGCGGCAGACGACCACCGACGATGTCTCGTCTTCCAGCATCTTCCGCATCCGATGCGAGATGCAGCATCAGAGAGATGGCTTCGATGTAATCGCTCACTTCATCTGCGCTGCAGCACAGGTTGACTGCGGCGGAAGGAGTATGGAGCGTGGCGGCGATGGCATCAGACTCCGGCTTCTGCTCCTCATCTCTCGTTGCTATGGCAACAGATGGTGGTGGTGGTGCTGATGGCGTTGAATCGTCATTGGCTACAACACCGTGAGAGGATGATGACGCGACCTCTGCCGTTGGAAGACACGGACTTGATCTGTTGGCGAGAATCCCGTGAATCAGTTGGCAGTGAACGTTCGTTTCCATATTCTTACCATCCTCCTCTTTTTCCACCTTCCCAGCGCCAATTCCAGGCTCCCCAACGAGAGATCCGACCAGATGATGATGATGTCCCTCTGCCTTGACGTAGCCTCCTTCTCCCCCTCGTCCTCCTCCTCGTCCTCCTCCTTCTCCTCGGCTACTCTCTTTAGCCACAGACTTGAACTCCGTGATCAAAGATCTTCCATGATCGAGATGATGTGAGTGAGACTCTCCTTCCCCTCCGTTCCTCTTCGTCTGAGGACCTCTTCCCCGGACGGAGGACACCGGAAGTGACGTACTTGTCTCCTCCAATTGGCTGCAGGACTCGACGAAGTCCACGTGACCCTTCCGCTTCTTCTTCTGTCGCCTGGCGCCACCCAGCGACGAAGGTGGAGGAGGTGGCATATTGATCGGAGCTGATGGTGGTCGACTGCCTGACAACTGTTCAATAGGGATGCTCACACTACCACCGCTCTCTCCTCCTCCTTCCCATTTTCCTCTTCCTCCTCCTCCGACAACTTCTTCTCTTCTGCCATACGATTCTTCTCCTCCTACTCTTCCTCGTTCCTTTTCCCCTTCTCCTCCTCCTGCTCTTCCTTCCCTTCCCCATTCTCCTCCACTTCCCACTTCCCTTTCCTCTACTCCTCCTCCTCTTACTCCTCCGTCCCTTTCCTTTTCCCCTCCTATCCTCCCTTCCCTTTCTCCTCCTCTTTCTCTTCCTTCTCCTATCGTTACAAGTTCCGTCGGATGTTTGTCCTCATCATGGGTCACTTGTTTCGTTCGATGTCTCGAGTGCCACCATTTCCTGAGGCTATCCACTGAACTCGAGTAGCTGCTTCCATTGATCGAGCGACTAGAAGCAAATCCCCGCGGATCGTCCTTGTTTCGTTTCCTCAGGTTGTCCCTAGTGTGTTTCAGAGCAGCACACGAAGAAACGGAAGCGGAAGCAACGATAGGAAGTCCCTCGTCCTCTTCCAGTCCGTGCTTCTTCTTTCCAGCTGGATTAACGGACTCTCTGTGGTCCGACGTAACGGCGCCTTCGAAGTGATCCGTCCTTGGAGTGGACTCGTTACAATCAGCCACTGTATGCGTGTGGAAAAACTCCATATCTGCTTCTGGAATTCTGTTATAAATGTAAACGCACGTACCAGTTTAATCCTTTATCATCGATCGTTCCCAGTTTAAATGAACTTCTAGGACAGAATCATCACAAAAGCAAAATTAAAACCGATCAGCCTAGGGCAGCGGTTCCCAACCCGTGGCCCGCGGGCCAAAAGTGGCCCGCGAAGCCTAAAAAATGGCCCGCAAGGCATCAAAGTGGCCCTCATCTCTCAAAGAATTAATAAAAAAATATATGAAAAAATTGACAATTTGGACAGGATGAAACACATAAATATGTTCTATTACAAATTATCTTATTTTGACATATATAAATAACATCAAACATTATATTTTGAATCAATTATAGAAATTTTATATGCTTTTAGTTAATTAAATTTTGGCAATGTGGCCCCTTAGTGTTCTTTAACTACGAAAACGTGGCCCTCTTGCCTTCCAACTTAGAAAAAGTGGCCCTAAGGTCAAAAAAGGTTGGGAACCACTGGCCTAGGGGATGGGATGGGTTGTCAACATCGGAGAATGGTTGGGAACATCTTTCGATCTGACTTTTTTGGAGACAGGAGGAGATCGAGAAAACTTGTTCATGAAGCGACCAACCCTCGGATCGAGGATGGTTAATGACAAGACAAGCCTAGTTTGGGTCGGAAGCGCTCCTGAGTAGTGCGTGCGTGCGCGCGTGCGTGCGAGAGAGACAGAGGGACGGAGAGAGACACAGAGAGACGGAGAGAGACACAGAGAGACACAGAGAAAGACACAGAGAGACACAGAGAGACACAGAGACAGGCATAGGCATGGACAGTCAGAAATACAGAGACAAGACAGACAGACAGACAGAGGTAGAGGCAAAGACAGGCAGACAGATAGACAGACAGACAGACAGACAGACAGTGTAGGGTATACGTACATGATATTGGCTGCTGATCCGGCGAATGGATCCATGTTGTGGAATGGTTCTGATGCTGCTGTGTATGGCAGTTCAAAGGTCACCTCGTCCCAGTAGTGATCTTTAACGAGGTCAGGATGATCGGAATGCATTTCATCAACGATGGCATAAGACAACTGCACGAACATTTGAAAAGAAAGAACCAATCATTGCACAAACAGAAAACAAAGAACCAACTATTGCACGAACAGAAAAAATTAAAGAACCAGCCGACTATCAAATTTATAAACTGGTAATAATCAAAGTTATTGATTATGATATAAGGCCACATGAATTTCACATGCGTAGGTGGAAAGTCGTTGAGGTCAAGGCCGGAGCAAGTGTCCAACACCGTCTCACACTGTATCGGGACTTGCGCGGCCTCAGTTTCACATCTATTCACCTCAAACCTTCCAGCTTGATAGAGGGCCGCTAGGACAACCCCGCCCCACCTGATCTGAACCTGGGCGGATGGGGACGAAAAACCAAAAATTGTCGAGTAGCCTAACCTCGGTTAGTGAATTTGACAAAGACGAATAATTATTTTAAGACCTTCGATAAAGTAATTTATTAGACGTTTTAGATTAAGCTAGGCTATAGCAGCGTGAGCAACCGAACGAAATCACACGACGGCGCAACAGAAAATTGCACTTCAGGAAACTGGGGAAAGACTGTTCTGGATTGAACTTTTCTTCAAATAATTAAAGATTTCCATATAGGCTATATGCCATATTACAACAATTGGATTCTCACCCGAAGATGTCTATCGATCAGAGTGTTGACATCGAAATCGTCGTCATCTTCGCCAAATGGATTGATCAGCGATTCGCCAACCTGACATAAAGCGACCAAAATTCAAATGATGGTAAACAATCAGGCCTATAGTTCCGCATAGTTTTTCCATGTGGATGGAGCGTATCCTGTGGACTGTTCGGACGAAAGCACGGACCCATATAAACAAAATGGATAGTCAAACTTATTGGGGATCGAAACATGGATCCTCGGAACGAAGGACGTTCTAGAATTTAGACAGCAACTTGCAAAGGACGTTATAGTTGCAGAGGCGACGCCAGACTTTTTAACCATGCAGGGCATAGTCAGAGCAGTCATACTTGTAGTGACCATGGAATACATTATGCATAGGCTATTTATACCCAAAATAGGCCTAACTTCTTGGCAAGGCGAAACATTATGGCAGGGCAACAACCAGACTTATTACCAGGCATTTGCGAATTTTCTTGGCTTGCCCTGCTGTGTCGCTTGTAAACCTTAATGGCTCTCAAACTTAGGCTACTGTCAACTATGATTCATTTCAAAATTCCGAAGTAGGCTATACCTTGAGCCATCCCATGTAAAAGAAGAACTGGAGGAAGGTGAAAGCTGGAAAGAACATGTCGCCCGTGTTCCCACTCGAAACCAAGAACTGACGACCCATCAGACAAGACATAAAGAACGTGTACACAGCAATCGTCACCACCTGTAGACAAACAATGGTTGCAGACAATTATTCCGTGGCACTGGCCTTGACTACCCCATTTGACTCGGGAGAACAAACCTCCCCCACTCTGGTCAGCTTAATATAAATATATTGATGGTTGAGTTCTCTGCCCAAGGCCATGGGCATGTCCATTTGCCATCCTGGGCTGAAATTAGCGATTTTCTACCAGGTCCTGTTCACTATAATTAGTCAAATCAAGGACAATAGGCTACAAGACAAACAAACCGTGTCCATATTCATAAACCGATGAATTCCATAACCTCAAGTTTCCTAAAGTGTCTATTTGTCAAAATGTTGGAGGATATAATTATATATATATATTATAATTATATATTATATATATATATATTATATATAGTATATATAGGCCAATACTGCCAACCTGCGTGTAGACGAGAGGAACGCTGATCCAGTCATAGTGGAACAGGAGCGCCAACGAACCCCGAAAACTCGCAATCTCCTAAAATAAACTATTCAGGTGATCATAGATATAGATAGATAATTTTATAGACTTTGACTTGCTAATGAAGGTAGGCTACCGGTAGGCTACTACAGAAATGGTCGTAATAAAATCGTTAAAACTTCAACACAGGCGCGCTTGCACTACGGCCAACAGTGAAATCACGTAGGCCTACATGCATGTAGGGCTTGTAGGCTGCATAATACACTATAAACAGTTACTAACAGAAAGTGTACATAATGCATAATACAATAGAAGGGACCAGTAAATTAAGTAATCAAAAATAATATATCCTACACTAAGGTGCAATTAAACCCATTAATTGTGTACAACACTGCAGTGCACGTACATCGATGAGTGTCTTAACAGCGAAGTCGTCCTTGATTCGTCCTTCTTTCCTGGCCCGAGCGACGATCGTCGTTGCCCAGACGAGTGGCATGAAGAACCGATTGAACGGCGTCTTCATCTCCTCCACGATCCTCTGCTCGTTCGGCAACATGAACCCTACAATAAGCAGTCAAAATTAATAAGTCAATCAAGCATGTATATAAGACTACGTCTCTACTCTCTACGGCTAGTCTGCGCATACGTAGGCCTAGCCTATGAACAACACTGAACAACAGCACAATTCTAGTGGCTGTGTGTATCTTGGGTGCACGGGCATATTGGGGGTGGGGGGCGGGGGGGGGGGGCGGTGGGTTCGACGACACCCCCTCCCCCAATGAATTAGCCTATATCCGAATTTCATCTATCGTGCATTTTGAGGCTGTGCAATTTCATGACAAAATCTGACAAAATGGAAAGACCCACCCCGACAATCTTTTTCTTGCCACACCCATATGCATGCAAAGTTGGGACATTTATGCTGGACCACCCTGTAATTTATGTGCACCTACCAGCGTCTGTGAGATGTTGCAGTGAAGGGAATCTCTTCTTGGCGGCGGCCGAGATGGCTGATACCATCATGACGAATGCAAGACAGAGGTACCTCATGATCGTCCTCCTCATCAGACGACCTCTGTCGTCGTGACCTTGGATCGTGGCGGTCACGAACAGCGCCATTCGGTCTGGCCATGGTAGAGCGGTAAACTGGTTCCACCACCTACCGACGATGAGCGTCACGAAGAAGCCGAGAACAAAGGCGACTGGAATGAGATTGTTGTACGTCTCGCAGTAGTTGGCGATCCTCTCAAACACCCTGTGTATAATAGTATAGTGGACAAACAATAAACACGACAGCGCCATACATGTAGGCCTATAGGTGTTGTATCCGACTGTCTGTCGGTGTGTGTGCGTGCGCGTGAGAGAGAGAGAGAGAGAGAGAGAGACAGAGACAGAGACAGAGACAGAGACAGAGACAGAGACAGAGAGACAGACATACAGACAGAGACAGAAACAGAGAGACAGAGAGAGTGAGAGAGAGACAGAGACAGAGAGACAGAGACAGATAGAGACAGAGACAGAGACAGAGACAGACAGAGACACATAGAGACAGAGACAGACAGAGACAGACAGAGACAGACAGAAAGAGAGAGAGAGACAGAGGCAGACAGACAGAAAGAGAAAGAGAGATTATCTCACTGCCCGCCCGCCCGCCCGTCCGTCCGTTCACCGTCCCATCCATCAACTTTATTATCTCTGATAGTCTCTTTTTCACTTACTTCTGCTGTTCCCTCGTCATCGCGAATCTGTAGGCGAAGCTGAGGACATAGTAAGCTGTAGCAAAGACCGCGAAATCCTTCCAGACAAGTTTGTAGATGCTGCCCCTCCATCTGACAACATAAAATAGAACTTTCAGCATAATATCAATACGGCTCATAAAATAATGATCCACTTCATTTAGGTGGCTACTGTTAGAACAGCCGACGTAGGCTATGCGCTATAGTAGGCTATAGGCCTATGCAGAGGCTGCTCTAAGATCCATTGAATCGCTCGTCTTTGACACCAATTTCCTCAACTCTAGGCCTACTTTATCAATCTAAGTCCCACTATAGGACACTTCAGCTTAGTGACCTTATAGTCATATATACTGCGGCTTGCCAATTTCAATTCTATCCAAACTAAACTCATAGTTGTTTAAAACGTTTTTTCCGTTTTTTATTCGCTCCCAAAAAACGTCGTTTTTTTCGTTTTTTATTTTTCCCATCGTTTTATTCCGTTTTTTTTTATTTTTTATGTAACGCTATTTATTTATTTTATGTCCTTTATAATTTTCCTTAATTTAATTTTTCCTGATATTTCTTACGTTTTCAGCCTATTTTCAAGGTTTCAGATAGGCCTAACTGATGTCATTAAATAATTGTTTCACGTCATCATTTAGGATATAAATGTAGAAAGTAAACAAGGGTTTTAAGTTTACAATGCAGTTTAAGATGTAAAAAGTCAAATTATTTTCCATTACCGTTTTTTTTTCGTTTTTTTTCGTTTTTTATTTTTTTGAATAAAACGACGTTTTTTCCGTTTTTTATTCCGTTTCCATCGTTTTTTACATCTATGACTAAACTTAACCGATATTAAGCGAATATAGGCCTAGGCCTTTTATAGCACAACGCTTATGGGCGGTGTTTGGTATCAGTTCCTGTAGGGGCTAAAATAACTTAATAATTATTAGGTTTCGGGTCGCGGAGACTTGGCCCAAATCCATTTCCCCAGAAAAAAATGATGGTGACCTTTTTCAGTTTTTCGGTTCGAAATCTCACGAATAGGCCTAGCTACAGAAAGTAGGCCTATAAATATTTCAAAATCCTATTCTGGGTTCAATTCTCTAAATATTGGATTTTTTAGTACGATTAGCCTAATCATCAGGCATTAGAGATATAAGAAAAACAGTTTGGCTTACTTTTATTGAACCGCGGTGTATTAGTTATTGTGCAAACGACACTGCACCTGTCACTGTAGCTGTATTGTCTATAGACAATAGAATGCTATAGGCCTTTTATGGTTTGTTGTAGGCATATAAACTCACCTGAGTAGTAATTTGAGGAAACACGAGAAATTCGAAGTGGCGACTTTTGCCGAATACGTTACGGTCATCACTGCAGATTGACGCAGTTCATAGATTAAAAAAAATTAGTTGGTCGTCTGCTTTATATGATGAAACAAAACTTATTAGGCTTATATATTATAGGTCCACCTGATTTTCAAAGTTCAACCTAAAATAAATTATAACAAACCTCTGCACAACCAACCTCAAAATTCGACAAAGTAAACTAAACTTGCAGCAGCCACACCCTTCATCTTCCTCTCACAACGATTCGCTCTTTTGACAGTAATTAGTCTATAGACTCTATACGATCGAAGGATTGTCCTTAGCGTACGCCTATAGGCCTATATGCGGCCTATTACATGCCAGAATGCTGAGAATTGTATAACGGAAGTGAACAGCAGCTAGGTGACTATAGATAGGACTATACATTCTGGGTATCAGAGTTCTAAGACACAATATCAGGGACTACGGAGGTTATTTAGGCCTATAAGTTGTTCTGTCATTGTCAGATGTCCAATTGAGCTTATGCTGGATTCGGTTCAGTTACTTCAGTCGCCACATTGGCCACTTTCGGTTTAGACAAGGTCACAAGGACTAGTCCAGAATCCAGGGACGCGTACCGATTCTGGACTAACCTGAAGTCGTCATTCACAACGGGGTATTCTGAATGATAGTCCTTCAAAATCAGCAGACTAGCCTGACTTCCAGCAAGTACATTAGCCTATGCAACAGTATCATATAAATTATAATTATGTTATCTTGTATTACTATTATCGTGGTCAATAATAAAAATTGATTAATTGATTGAACAGTAGACCTTGTACTTTAAATGATACAACGCCCAACTAAACCGCTTCTGTGGTGCCTTGAAACAATGCATATACTGTATATAATGCTACACTCACGAGTCACGAGCTTGTCCTCAGGTGGCAAGATGGTCAATGCTGAATCAATACCAGTATTCTTTGAATTGCATTGTCTCATACAACATACATTGCCAGTGACTAATCAAGCATTTTAGCAACTGGCTAGTGGCAACATCAATTTTTGGCAAATGCTAATGAAAAGTTTGCTATACAATAGTCAAGCAAAATGAGCTTTTCGTTTTTACTTTATAAGGAAATCACAATAACTCCATTATTATTGTGTTCCAAGGAGTGTAAGTGATCAGGTCAAATCTCCCTAAACACATGCTATCAAAGTTAGCATACAACACTTTATGTTCAACTGCGACAAATGAATGTTAATTGATTAGTTCACAACTACATATCCAGTTCTTACATACTGCCAGGTTATTTGGACTCTTCAGAACGATTGAAATCCCATAAGCAGAATACTTGCACCATATTTCATTAGTGCAAATGCTGCAGTTGACCAGATTCAGAATACACTATTCATTGCCTGAATTCAAACAGCATTTCAATATAAAAAAGCCTTCAACTGTACATGCCAGGCCCAAATCTCGAGATATAGCACAACTACATATCCAGCGTAGCTTAAGCAAATTTTAAAATAACTACCAGTACTACAAGAAATTTAGCAATTTTACAGTATTAACAATATACTACAAGAAACCTTAGCACTCGGGCCCAAATTAAGCTGTGTCCTAAGGGTGCAGTTGTGGGTTGTCACAAGTACACAACCCAAGGGGCCAGCAGTTGCCAAAATTTTCATTGAACTTTGGCAACAATTATAATCTGAGAATAATCTGAACGTCAGACAACTTTCTCCAGAGCAACAGGTTGGAACGTTAACTTAGAGTTTACCACAAAGACGATACCGTTTCAACAATTTATTTGCACAAAATTATGAAGGAATATGGCTAGAAAATGTAGAACAATGTTGGGTAATTATTAGTTGCAAACTGAACACATGCTGCCTTCCAACTGTGCTGTATGCAAAGCATACTATTGAAGTAGCCTTCGACTGTCTTCAGCATCTGATGTAAAGCTGCACATAATAACTCTACTACCAAACTTTAAATCGTCTAGGTATCATGATAAACCAAACAGGGTTTAAAAACAACAATTCATACAAAACCTTTGACAATCAGCTATGCTGGCTTCCGAGCCACTTTTCTTACATACACCCTTGTCGTGTCGAAACGTTAATTAATGTTCTCCAGATAATCAGTTCATGCGTAGACTATTCTAAAAATATCTGAACCAGAAATCGTCTGCAAAATTCACAGCGTACGAACGTTTACTGCCATCTGCTGACATTTAGATTTCAGTCTAACACCGACAACAAACACGTACACACACAGCACAGATAAAACACGCCATAAGTCGTCTGAAACTTATCCAGCGACTCTGTCAGAAGTTGAGATGCTCTCTGACGTACACACACACCAATACAGTTCTCGATCTCGACAACACGTGCAAGTGTGCACTAGTAGGATGATCTAATCGTATCCGTAGTCGAGGGCTACCTTTTTCGCTGCTGATTCGTAATCATCTCCGCTGCCCTCACCCTAAAAATAAAAAGCACACATACAAAGCCTTCCTAATCACCAAATGAAGCAGGCCAGAAACCTACATTAAAGATATATTCAACTACTTCTAATTCACGGCAAAAAAATGCCGATTTGAATACTCACACCTGGCTAGATCTCCTTGATATGAAAGTTCGAGAGCACATCACTTACTATGTCATTAGACTCACACAGAGTTTAAATAGTTAATTCACTAAATTCAGAACACTATGCTCCTGTCAATTCTCGTCTTCAGTAGTTTTTCCCAACGATGCCAACCAGTAGTATCGATACAATATCAACTACACTAGAATGTTCAATATCCGAGTAACAATCCTCAAATATCGACCATTTGCCAAAAATAAACTATATATACATATATATAAATATATATAAATACAAGTAAACAAATGCATAATACAATGAACAATTTCTAAGGCTTTGAGCGCTGATCAACGGCGAATATCGCCTTGATTGCGTGCATTAGTGTTTGTAAAAGGCAACGGCCAACAGCGGTGGCGTTGCGGCCAAGACAGTGTCACCCGTGCAAGTCGTGCCTCTTGCGCCTCAGCCGATCGCTTTCCTTCATCAAGCTAAACAGAACTTTCTAGACTAGTAGTAGTAACGTAGTAGTAGTAAGCAAAGCTTTATCTGATAAATATACCGGAGCACCACCATCTGCCGCAGGACCATCGGAGGAGGACTTGAAAGGACGCTTCTTGCCTGAACCTTGCGACTAGCAGCAGAGCACGCCGCAAGAAGCAGTAACGCCAGCGCCATGTGCAGCAAGCAGCAATGCATCGCGGGTGGCCAGAAAAGAAAACAAACAAGCATCATTTGAAACAGTGCATCAGAATATATAACGCATGCAGCAGAATTATATATAATATACACTTTAAACATCTAAAATGCAAAAGACTATGTGAATAGACGATGATGTATAATATCAGGTAAATTACACTTTGTCTTTAATATTACTGTGAACAATCCAGCTCTTGGGTGGAGACATTCGTACGACCCGGTATGTTGGGACTAATCAATGACCAACATTTCACACAGATAGTCCAACGATCAACCCTGAAAGGTAAGATTGAGGCAGTTAGACTGAACAAATTTTCTCCCTTAAAATTACACGTGGAAGTTAAAAAAATCAATTAACAAAGTTATTCGTCATGCAAAACAATCCATTAACACTAAAACAGAATATCATTTGTTCACCATAGATATAAAACCTGTTCTTTTAAATCAAGGTGAAGTCAAATTAAATTATAGTTACCAAGTAGTATCTAAATGAGCTGCCCGAATTAAAAGAAAAACAACACAGGCTCTCAAAGTTAAAGGCAATATTGTACTGCGAGTATATTGCCTCTATAAAGCTGCTGAAGATCTAAATAAAAATATTGTCTTAATATCCTGCTAGTAGACAATATCATCTACTATGAAAAGACTAATAGAGATTATATATGACATTCAACCATCACTAAAACCAGAATGATCTTTAAAAAATCTTTAACTTTTTTAAAACTTGCTATATAAACCTGCATAAAATTATTATATATATATATATATATATTTCACCATAAAAAACTTTATGAAAATGTTATGCGCTCTGCACAGATCAGCAAGCACCTGCATGGAGCATGTAACAGATTTTTATGAAGGCGTGAACTGGTTTTTCGTTCTATGACCTTACACACTAAATAACCAAATAGATCAGCTTTTCAATTTATCCATAAGCAATACAGGCTGAATCTTGTCAAATTTATACTTATTTAACAAGTCACTCTTAACCAACCTGACCATTCCTACTCCATATCTCCTGAAAACGTGATGGAAGACTCCTCACTGAAGTACAAATTATGTGCTAATTAGACCGCACATTCACGTGTCCAAACAAGAGTTTTTAACCTTTAATGAAGAGATGCGTTGGTTTCCAAGGTATTTCAGTACATGTTCGTTGCCATGTAGGCCCTTGTAGGGTTAATAAACAGATCACAATCTCACCTGCAGCTGCTTCTTCAAGCTTAGAACCCTGAAACTGTTGTCAACGCATTCAAATGCTGTCATGCAGACACTACATATGCCTTCAAACTCTAGATTTTCTCATGATTTCTGAGAACCAAGCACCGATTTTTTCCACATTCTACAACTACTCTCGCTCAATTGATCCTAATTTTTGGAATGCACTTTCCGATTCAGTTCACTCTACATTTCTGTCTGGCAGTCCTCTCCTCTTCCTTCTCTCTTCTCAAAACCTGCTTCTTCTCGTGGGGGCCTGCGCACCTGTAGTGCTTCTGAACGGCTCACCCTACTACAGACGCTTCATAAACACTTGAATACAATACAATACAATATCCAGATTTCTACCAAACAAACTTTAAATCCGCACGTCTGACATCATTAACCCTATAACAACCAGCTGCATATATATGTTTCTCCATACATTTTTAATACATGCTGGTCATCAAAGGGTTAATAAAAGAGCCTAGACAGACGGAGACTCACCGATCCCGTCCTGTTGAGTCGATCCATGATGTGCGGCGGTGGATGGAAGTAGCGACACGTGTCACGACTGCACCGACCGTTCACAAAGTCCATGCAGTACGTCACGTAGTTGTCGTATCCAACCTTGATGTGATCCGGCGGATGAGCAAAGCGACACTCGTCACGGTTGCACTTGGCGCGCTTGAACTCACGACACACCTAAAGAATTCATTTTTAATTATTGTACCTGACAACAGAATATTTCTTTATACGAGTATCTTGTTTCAATTTACAAAGGTGTTATTTAAAGCAGGTTTATAAGTTAACAACAACTCTCAAGAAACTCCTCATGGGATATTAATATTTATTAGTGAATGTGCCACGCATGATCACCGTAATCAAACGACGTATCGTGCTACTATGACACACGTAGAAACAGTAGCACATGTATGATACATGTACATCATTCTTCATGTGTGTTTTCAGAAGGTCTTCTCTTGATACATGATCATGCCCAGATTTAATGGAAGCATTACTGGAACAAAGAATGACAAGTCGATTTTAGAACTATGCCCATGTACAATTGTAAGAGATAAATAATATACATATAATTTTAGGAAATAGGCTGATAATTGGACATGTCATTAACAACATCACCGTGATGCTTAACACATGGCAAACAAAACAGCACTATTAAATAAAAGCAGAATGATGGCAACATTATGACTTTATTAAACATTTCATTTTTAAAATGCAAGTGGCACATGGAAAAATTACAATATAACACAATCATGTAATACCAAGACACTATATTTACAGAATGCATTTAACAAAATGTTGTTGCCGTCGACTGACCTCAATTTTGTCTGATCTCGAGTCGAACGACCCTCCATTGCCACTGCGAAATGACGACCTCTGCTGCTGATCACCACCACCACCACTACCACCGCCACCCATCCAAGGCATCGCTGCGTCAAGAGCTGCCTTGTAATTGCCAAGTGCATTCGCCAGATATGGTGTCAGTCCATAGTTGCCAGAGTAATAAGAATCCACCTAAAGACCGACAATGTCATTAGAATTAGAATAAGCTGTCTGTTAACCCTTTAATGCCGGAAGGTATAGGATTTCCCATACCATTAACTACCATCTCGGCATTAAAGGGTTAAATCGATTAACCCTTTACCGACCAAAGTGTAGTGAATGGTACATGGGAAACCCTATATTCTCAGTCGGTAAAGGGTTAACTAATCGATAAGAATCTAGTCGAATAGTTACCCAACTTTGCACGCCATTACCCTCCATAGGCTATGAAATGATTATGAACTACCAAACACTGTACAGAAAATTATGAGAGCATTTCAATTAATTGCGTTCAAATAAAAGATGTCAGTATAAATCATGAAACATTTACGAGAAATTTCTGAAAATTCTTACAAATTTCTAGAAAGTCAAGTCACTAAGTTTACTTGTTTACAAGCAAACAACTTTTCCTTTTCCCTCGAGTTTCTTGTGCTGAGAGCGCATCTGAATATTTTAGTCATTCTGCAAGAGGCGCTACATAAATGTATCCATATACAATACATTACAATAATGCTAATGACAACTAATTCGGCTGCTTACTGAACCAAATCCACTACCGCCTCCACCGGCAGACTTGTTGTTGTAGTAGTCATCATTACGTCTACTGCCCGACGCTCCTTCAGCCAGCAGGTGATCTGGCGGGTGAAAGTATTTACATGGAGGAGAAGTTCGCTTGCATCGATTCTACAACGACACAAAACGATGCAATGCAATCGTAGAATATACACCAGTAGTAGAATAAGAAAAAGTTGTAGTAGTGGTGGTAGTACCAGCAGTTATTACAACTGTGGGGCGCGGTGGTGTAAAGGTGGCGTCGTTGCCTTGGAGCCGGAAGGTTCGAGGTTCAAATCCACCTCGCCGCGTAAGAACCTTGGGCAAGTCCTTCACTCACAATTGCTCAGCGCTTCAGCGTGAAACTATGATGCAGTGTCCGCTCTGCATTCGGGAGCGCCTATGAGTAGAAAGAGCTTGAAGGGGCGCTATAACAAGTGCACATACAAACAAACACAGTCTTCTACGGACGTGAACTCGCTACCTCTCGCTCTCTATGCCAGCGTGTTATCCAATGTACAATCCCCCCTCCCCAACGGTAAATTTAAGAAAGTCATTTAAACTCAAAATCATCTGATGTACCATTAAAATCTAAAAGTCCTCATAATAATTACCTTCGTAAAATCAAAGCAGACGATGACACGCCCGTCGCGCACTTCGACGTAGTTCGGTGGATGCGCAAATCTGCATTCGAGGTCCGACCGAGAACAACGGCTGCGAACGAAGTCGCGACACACCTCCATCGACCGTTCCTTAATCTCTCGATAGTCGTTCTTCGAGGAAGCCATGTTGTTGGCCAACTGCAACAACCATGTGGCACATACAGTGTGTTCATTACTTACAATGCAGTCAAGAGCGGCCATATTTTTGTACAGGTCTGATGATCAACCACAGGTCAACTGATCAAACCAAATCAAATACCATTTATTAAGGCAGCAACCGTTGTATACAAACAAAAAAGCAACCATTAATGGCTAGTCACATCGAAAACAGAAAGAACAAGCAACACATTGTAAACACAGGGTTCATACGGCCTAGTTGTGTGCTTAAACGGGAGCCCCAGAGTATGGCACGGAAAGTGCTAGATCTGTTTGAGAAAGGTCGGAAGGATAGGCTAGTTTGTCGCATTCGGCGATCGTGTACTATCAGGGGGCGAAAATACAGTGTCTTTTTGCTATCAATCCACCAGAGTTTCTAATGGCTAAACTAACCCTAACTGACCCTCACGACGCCTAACCTGAACCTAACCAACACTCACGAAAAAGACATGTATACTGGGTAATTTATTTCCGTCGCGAGTGGACAGTGGCAGGAGTGGAAACACTCAATTCAGTTCTCGCAAACCGAATAACATTCACGCGAAAATTTAAGCAACGCATGCATAGCATAAAATGATTTGAATTCAATCGGTACAATTCGATGATTAAACTCAAATAATATCAGAGGACAAGTATCTTGCCTTCAATTTTCGGTTGAATTAAATACAACACAAAATGGCGACAAAGAAAATCTCTCGTTGCAGGCGCTTGCTCTTAATCCATATTCTTTCGTTGGCGCAGTGCCAAACAAAAATAAAGCGCTACATAACACAATATATCTACATAATTATCTAGGTTACTTACACAGATCGCTAATAAAATATTATATCTATGGTCCAAAGCGGCCCTTGCCGGTCACTGAAGGCTCTGATGGGCCCATGCATCGGGTCCAAGAAGGCTACCGTTCATACTTGGCTTATGCAAAGTCATTGAACGCGGCCCTTGCACAGGCTAAACTAACTCCCAATGTCTCCCATCAGGTTTCAAGAGGCTTTCAATCAATGCATGAAGGTGAGAGAAAAAGCAGCATAATTATGACTAAAAAAAATCAGATGCCAAATAACCGGAGTTGCCAAGTTTTTTTTATAATTTTGGGGGAGAAAGACTAGAAAAGTCATAAGATATTTTAGACAAGGCGCCCCAACAATTTTTTTTAACCAAGACCAAATTTTTGCCCTCTTCCAAAATCTCTGTATCCGTCCCTGACTATTCGATCATTGCACACCCAACTTAAGTCCACATAATTATCAACGTCTGACCCTCCAGTCTTTTTTTTATAAAAAATCTCTTTCTGTTCCTCTGCATTATATGGTCTACCCTTGCTAATGCGAACGTGTAAAACGCAGTAGGCCTAATGGCAAGCCTGAGACCAAATTTTTCGCTCAGCCACTCGATGAGACGATGACCTCTGTGGCGCTGTAGGCTACCGCATGATTCTTCCCTTTTCTCTTTTGTACTTCACAACCTCTGCCGATACAGTTGTCTGCTACTTCCTATATTATAATCTTATCTACTCGCAATACTCGCTTTCTTTCGCACAGCCGTGAGATGCGCATGCTGATCGACGCATTAAGCCCGTGTTGATTCTTTATCACACTCATGTTGTTCAATTAAGGTTAGTGGATTCATTAGAAGTATAAGCTTATGCTGCATTTTTCTTTTTGCTGTAGACACCCTATCCTATATTATTCTCTCACAACTTCAAAGACGTCTGTTATGTTTTTGTAAGTGCATACAATTATTTTGATCATTGTGAATCGTTTGTGTGACTATTGTATATACTATTGATAATGTTCTCGAGGTGCATTTGCAGGCAGTTCAATAAAGTACATGCTTAGGCCTACTTACTTTGCTTGACATGTTGAGCCTAATTATAATTATTATGATTTAAATCAGCTAAGCCTACAGGATCGACCATCTCAAGGCATCGTATGTATCGCCTTATTTAAGACTTGCCAGAGGGCAGTAGGCCTAGGCCTATATGTGAGCGATCCGTAGACTCACAATGCCTATGTATACTGCCCTCTGACACCACAAGATAGACCTATAATAGACTATATCCTAGATCAGTTAACGCCATTCCGCCACTGCTTGAACGTTGGCAGTGCCAGTCCCAGACCTAAATAACTGAGGGGTTACTCTAATGGTAGCCTTTAGAATAATTATTGTTATCAGCGTCGTTAAACTGAAACTACACGCATAGCTAGGCTTATTTACTAATAGGCCTACTGCCACATCGCTGATAATCATCTAAGATTCTAGGCTTCTGTTTGAAAGTAGGCCGCCTGCCGCCGCCTAGTCTAGGCCGATCATTTTATAGGCTTGTAAACGGTCAACGAAACTGATTTAGGCTACACTTTAGCCTAAAATTATTCTAACATATATTATTAGGCTTGCGTAGGTATAAATTTATTACATATGAAGGCTTTGCTTAACTATTAATTTGTAAAATAAAAATGGTCAAGTTAAAACCTTGGGTAAAAACGTAGGCTACGATAAGCGCATGACGTCATGATGCATCACAGCTGGTCAGTGCGATCGACAATCTTTGGGTGACAACATCATGACGGACGAAACATTCAATACTGCGTTCCGTTGGCTTATTATAGTGGCGTATTTTAATTGCAAAATAATAAGCTGAGGTCAGGTTAAGGTAAATCAAGAAAGTAATGTAGGCAATGATTATAATATTATGTTAACGAGCGATATATATATATATGTATATATATAAATATATACATAAATATAATTTAAAAAAATATATATTATGAGTTTATGACACCTAGCTAGGCCTATGCCTGCGAAGACCGCACCGCGCGGTCCTCGGAAAAATAATTAATTAATTATGCTAATAGTATGTTAACATAAGCCCCCGTGTGAAAGATCTCAGGGCCTACTCTATGCAAGGATATGCGCGTCAATTATAGATAGGCCTAATCTTGACTTGACAGGCTTAAAGGAATGACGCAGTTCACAGTGCTCTGCCGCGTTTTCAATTGGCCCTAACGTCATTCATCTCACTGCAGCGTGGACTTATAACACACCGCAAAGACTTTTGCAGGCGACACCGGGACTACGCGTTTACCGTATGAGTATCCATAATTATAATCTTAGCTGTAAGAACTTAGTTTGCGACCGTCTATGCCTTACAACTCGTGTAGTAAACATAGGAAACATAGAACACAAATGAACATGGATTTAAACTGATCGAAACTTTACTTAGGTCTAGCCGGATTGTTGCCGATTGCATGTGCCTGCAATATTAAGATGGGCGGCGTAATCGAGAAACTTAGCAAGATTTGCGTGAGTATATTATTGCTCTGTAGTCTGTATAATAATTGCAATTTCTGCAGCGTTTAGGTTTAATCACTGCAGGTCTTTTTTAACGTGCAGTTGTAGGGCTACACAGAATGTGCAGTAACTTCTAAATGGATTTGTGCAGTTGTAGAAGCACTTCTGTAGGCTACAGTTAAAACTAGCGAAAAAGGTAATTTTCCTCCAAATGGAAGTAATTTACCATGGAGGATGGGAAAGGAAAGAAGGGATTGTGAAGTTCTAAAAATTCCTTTTAAAACAGTCCTGAATCATTGTGGTCTATTAATCGAAGTAGTGGTAGTAGTAGTAGCCTAGTAGTAGCAGCAGCAGCAGCAACAGCTGTAGTAGCAGCAGCAGGTAATAGCACTGCTAAGGTAATATATCAGCGATATCACTGAGTCAGTCTGAGTGGTAATTGGTAAATCAAGGATATGCCGATATGGTTGAGTTAAGTGGTAGACCTATAGTATAGAGACGAGGTATAATAAAAAAAAAACAATGAAAAAGACTTATCAACATCAAATAATAGGCTACTAATAATTATTTGATTGCAGCTGCTATTATTATTTGCATTAGCATTAGTCTATTATATATGAACCACTTTCTGTTGCGTGTGTTTGTGTTTTCTTTGTGCTCCAACTCCTAGTTGTTTTATTGGTGCACTCTGGTGAATTTGCGACTCTTATTAACTAGCAATTTTGGTTCCTTCTCATTCATTTTGTGATGATGATGATGATGATTATGATGATGATGATGATGATGGTGATGGTGGTGGTGGTGAATGATGATGATGATGATGATGATGATGATGATGATGATGATGATGATGATGATGATGATGATGATGATGATGATGATGATGATGATGATGATGATGATGATGATGATGATGATGATGATGATGATGATGATGATGATGATGATGATGATGATGATGACAATAAATACAGTTTATGGGACTATTAATTTTGTTTGGCAGTAGGCCTACTTATCTTTTATCAGTATTATTATTATTAGCTTCATTTAGTATTGTTGCTGTTGCGGTTTTTCTTTGGGTTTAGATGAATCGCTAGAAAGTTGTTGTTTCATTTCTAAAATTTTTGCATTTTGGTATGAAATACAAGAGAAATGCATCGCCAAATTGTAATAACATACATTGTATGATGCGATAACTAATCCTATTTTTGTGTTAAAATGTGGCATTCGATGTTTAAAAAAAACAGAAACAGAGACAAATTCAAACAGAGAATTCCTGCCATCTCTCCATCTTAGCAGCAGTATTTCAGGCATTTTAGATGATTTTACCCAAGCAGTGGAGTGGACACAGGACCTCTTCCTATTGTTATTAGGCCCTACTACTAAATGAATTTAGTAGTAGTTTAATAAATCACCTATAGGTGAATGGGGGTGTAGCCTACCGAAGGAGGTATTATGCATGGCCTCTTCGTGCGTGTTGCCTGTCGCTCGGACCTCATAGTTTCATTAGTACCTGGCGGTGCAAGGACTTTGAAGTGATCTGATAAGAGAATCTGTGATAAGCACTGGTGGCTCATTCTAGATTAGATTGTCCCAGATCTGCGGTTATCAGTCTTTGTCATTGGCCTGTTCGTTCGGCCTACAAGGTCCCTCTGCGTTCGGCCTAAATATACACGGTGATTCATAAAAAAACGTTACCCTACATAAGTCAGCATAACTCATGTCGATGACCATCAAACTTAATGAAATTTCAGAATAATATGGCTTGATGATCTAGCCAAGTGCTACATAAATTATTTCGCATTCAGAGCTATAATGACGTAACGCTGATGACAAAACTATGACGTCACGATAATCTCAAGAAACAAGCAAGATTCCAGCGTTCCTGTCAGTCACTCAGGTTGTGTCATGCAAACCTGGTCAATTTAATCTGGTTTAGCCACCTGGTGAGAAATTGTTTACTGTAGCATCACCCAGTAACAATCAGAATGTTCGCAATCACGTCTCTGCCGGTACACAGAAGAGGGACGTTCCAGAAAATCGTCTTTTGCGAAATCGACCAACTTTCAGAAAATCCTTTGGCTTACGCCTTATGGCATTGGTCGGGTCTCTGCACTTGGTCGTACAAAAATATCCATTAAATCGAACCAGATGTTGAGGTCAATGGACAATGTTGCAGAGATGTTCCATTTTGCCAGGCGTTCGTGACATTACGGAGTAAGCTTATTTCATCGTCCATCATAATAGCGCTCGTGAGCAAAGAGCTCGAGAGACCGTTGCGTAACAGAAACTGAAACTCCCAGCTGATATCATCCCGCCTACTTAGTAGCCACCCAACAGTCTTGATTTAAATCCAGTAGGCTATATAAAATAAGTAGTGTCATGCAAAAATGTCTACAGAATTCGAATATGTAATGTCAACGAGTTGTCGAGGCATCGGACACAATGAGCGCATCATTGATGAATCAGCCAAGAAATGCGTATGCGCCTTCGCGCATGCGTATCTGCCAAATGAGGGTAATTTCGAAAATAAATTTTAACTTCCATAATGTTCAGAAATGAATCCTCTTTCTTCACCTAAAATTTCGTCAACATAACCCGATGTTTGGCGGAGTTACAGTAAAATATGTAGGGGTAACGTTTTTTTATGAATCACCGTGTAGTCTTTGCTCTGCACACGTCAAAGGTGTGCATTCATTAGCCACACTTATGCACCTATACTAGGAAATGACATCAGATACATGCATGCACGTGAGTGACATAGCACAGTCATGTTCACGTGCATGTCACTGATATGTGTCCACTGCCCAGTCCAGAAGCTTTGCTTATGCTGGCCCATCCTACTGGAACCGTCTTCCTCACAAACTTCGTCTTGAGCTTCTTAGTCTCTCTCTCCCTTTGTTTAGGAAACGCCTGAAGACTATGCTATTCGTTAGCGGCAGTGCTAACTAGGGTCGGGAGCGCTACTGAATCTGTGAGCGGCGCTATATAAATGTTCAATTACAATTACAATTACAATGTGTGTGTATGTGTGCGTGTGTGTGTGCGCGCGTGTGTGTGTGTGTGTGTGTGTTTGTTAAATCCTAACTCTTTGTTTGAGCATGGCTTTTTGAATCAATGTATATTTTGACACATATTATAGTAAATATTTTGGCTATAAATTAAAGTCAGTGCACTGAAAACTAGGTGAGGTAGGATTTAGTTAATTTAGTGCGTTCATGAGGTATTTATAAGACACTACATAAAAGGCCATATATATGTATGTATGCATGCATGTATGCTCAAGCCCAGTCTACATTAGAAGGCGAGCACTCAAACCAGTTGGCTGAGTCCTTTTACACTGTATGTGCATGGCTTGGGGTCATACTAGGGTTTATATGATGAGTAAAGAGGGGCTTGACCTCTAAAAGGAATCTAAACCAGGGGCTTATCCTTTCATGCCACATAACTATCTTCCACCTACATTTTGGACAACTTTTTTTGGACTGGACTGAAAGCAAGGCCGTAGCTAGGGGGTGCTTGGGTATTTGAACACCCCCACGCCCCCCAAATGAAATATTGTAAAAATGAAATAATGCATTTACTAGCACATGATGTAGGAACTACAGTGTGTAATGTAGTGGCCGTTCAGAACCCGCTATGAGAGCTCACTAAACCCCTTAGCTGATTCGGTTGTTTGTGATCACGGCATAAAAACCGGTGTCACAGTCAAATAAACAATTCCCCCCTCCAATAAAATCCTGGCTACGGCCTTGACTGAAAGAGCCTCTGACTGTATGGATATCTTGAACTTCAAGGGTGTACTGTATAAATATTCTGAATACATTCAGGAATGAGTGAACGATTGAGTTCTAAATGGGGTTCTGGTGTTGTCGTTGTTGTCAGCCTTGTCGACGGAAGACGAGACCTGAAAATCGAACGGTGTTTGTGGGCAACAGAATTCCAGAATCGTACGAAGTGTTTGTGCCAGAAAAGTATCCATCCAACCGAATCGTATCGTCCAAGGTGCGTCGTCGACTAGTGATGTATAATGCAGACGGTTTCCAGTGTTTGTATGTGCACTTGTTATAGCACCCCTTCAAGCTCTCCCTACTCAGAGGCGCTCCCGAATGCAGAGCGGACACTGCATCGGAGTTTCATGCTGAAGCGCTAGTAATTGTGTGTGAAGGACTTGCCCAAGGTCCTTACACGGTGAGGTGGATTCGAACCTCGAACCTTCCGTCTCCAAGGCAACGACGCCACCACTACACCACCGCGCCCCACATTATTATTATTATTACCGGCATGATATAATTTCTAGAGTCTGTAATTGCTTAGATTTTAATTTAGCCCTTTCCACTTGATGGTGAGGTTTTAATTCGTTTCGAGCTATGAAGCATGGGTGAAGTTCCTAGAATTTGGCCAAAAGCGTCGATATTCGTAGCCTATGAGTACTGTTTTATAAGAGGTGATGATGATGGTTCTCTGCCCGAAAGCAGGTTGATTGGCTTTTACACCTCTGGGGATGAGATGAGTGAGGTGGTTTCCTCACAGACAATGATGGGTAAGCAACTTGCTCAAGGTCGCTCCACAGCAGCTTGCGCCACCGCGTCTCATGCGTTCCAGCCCGAGATATCTAAATTTCCGAGTGTCAACTCCCAGCCCGGGGCTTGAACCGCATTCCGTTCTAACCAACAGACGTATGCCGCTCTCGCTTGCCGGTGTAGCTAGCTAGGCCAGTGTGATAAGAGGTGGATTATGTTATTGTGGATCTTGTAGTTTTAGGCCACATTTAAAATGTCTGCATGCTCATACATTTATTTTAGAGTACTAGATTATAAACTAGTCTTGATTGTAAAAGTTTTATATGTTTCTTTCTTGCAGTACACAGCATGGAATTTCATTCCAAAGAACCTCTTTGAGCAGTTCCATAGAATAGCCAACTTTTATTTCCTTATTGTCGCCTTTATCGAAGTAAGATTATTTATTTTTTACTAAGCATTTGTTACTACATAATGCTTCCACTTTTTAATTTGAAGATATCCGTGTTCTGTTAGTTTCAAATTTCCAATGCCAGATCATATTTGAGACAGGTCAAAGTAAAATGGAATAGTGTTTTCAGTTTCATGTGTACTCCTGCAGGAAAGTAAACCAATCTGGAGATTGCTTATAATGTCCAACCAGGAGGGTGTGCCATTTATACATAACCCACTGGGAACTGTTTGCATGCATGATGTGTATATGATGCGTGTACAATGTACAGATAACTTAATATACTCAGTTTATGCAATGGCTAAATGTAACAAAATGTAATGTAAATCCCATTGTTAAGTGCTGTGCAAAGCGACACCAGAGAGGCGGCCAGCTCATCAATTCAATTCATAAACCTTATCAATCACCAAATGCAAGTTCATTCTCATTTGTTGCAGGCGTTCTTGGGTGTCATTGGATACACCCAAAAAGGGACAATTTTGTTCCTGGTATACTAGTGTTGTCCCTTTTTTATACTTCTTTCCCTATAAGGCAATACTGATTAGCAAAGCATGAATCTAATCGGTGAGCCTGAGTGACTGAGTGGAGGTGCCCAAAATATGAAACGTGATGCTTGTGCAGTAGTGTATACGGACCTGTAAAATACATATTTTTCAATTCAATTCATTTTTTGAATTAAGAAAATACATTTTAAAGTTAAGCAGAACAGTAATAGAACAATTGAGAAAAAGAAACAATTGAAACAGCAGATTTGAATGAGTTTAAGTGGGAATCAAAGGGCACACCTGAAGGGACAGGTCCCGCTAGTACTAGTTAGGGGCCCAAATCATATAATATAGTATAATCAATCATTGATCATATGTTACATATGCTGGTGCTATATCAACTTAAGTCTACAAGAGTCAGGTTTATTGCCATGCTGGACAGTCTTCAGTGAATTATCTTTAGATTTGCGCTATATTTGCAATGCTTGATTGGAAGCTGTTTTAAAACTAAGTCCTTGACCCTATCAATCATGCATTTAATCGCAAAATTTCAACAGTAGATCTATTTTTATTTTTGAGATATGATTTGATTGCGTGTTTTCTTTAGCTATTTGTTCACACATCTGTCAGTCCGTGGACGAGCATTCTGCCATTGATCTTTGTGGTCGTCATTACAGCCATAAAGCAGGTCTTGTATATAATTATCTTCAGCATTCCGTAGTAACTTTACTAGATCTTGTATATATCTTCAGCATTCCGTAGTAACTTTACTAGATCTTGTATATATCTTCAGCATTCCGTAGTAACTTTACTAGATCTTGTATATATCTTCAGCATTCCGTAGTAACTTTACTAGATCTATCTGGTTAACTAATAAAGGAAGATACTGATAATTTTTTACATTTGTATTATTATTTCTGTTTAACTAATAAAAGAACATGCACTGATTATTTTCTTATTTGTATTATTATGACTTTTATTCGAATTTTGGATACATTTTGGTTTGCAGTGCTTTATGACTTTACAGCATTTAAACTTTTATTAGCATTTGATGGAACCGAACCATCATGGGGCGCGGTGGTTTAGTGGTGGCGTCGTTGCCTTGGAGCCGGAAGGTCCGAGGTTCGAATCCACCTTCCCGCGTAAGGACCTTGGGCAAGTCCTTCACTTACAATTGCTCAGCGCTTCGGCGTGAAACTCCGATGCAGTGTCCGCTCTGCATCGGGAGCGCCTCTGAGTTGAGAGAGCTTGAAGGGGCGCTATAACAAGTGCACATACAAACAATACATGGAACTATATGAAGAGGAGGTGGTGGTGGTGGTGAAGGAGATGATTGAGAAGTTGGAGTAGGGTGTGGAGGGGAGAAGGGGGATGAGGAGGAGGAGTAGGTGGAAGATGTGATGGAGGAAATGGAGGAGAAGGAGGTAAGGCAGGGCCGTGTTTAACATAGGTCCATTCGGTGCGGTGCACCGAATGCCCCTGAGCCGAGAGTTTTGTTGCCATTGGCCAAATGTCTTAATTTGAGAGTCTCAGTGTTGCTTAAACCTTTTCTAAAATCAATATACGTGTAAGACAACATTAATTTAACTAAGTTCACCGACGTTGCGTGCTTGCTTACTGATCCGCCACAGCTGACGACAAACCACGTATAGGCCTACTATAGGCTAGCCTATTGAAGAGCGGATTTTTGTAAAATGACTAATCTTGCAAGACTGTCGAATGGCACTTTGCCCCTGCTGTAACACTTTGCACCGACACTCGAAGAACCTTAAACACGGCCCTGAGGTAAGGCGGCAGAGGATAAAACTGACACATTTACTCTCTAGCAGGGTTTATCACTTTGGAAGTTTGGATGAGTAAAGATTACTGTTTTTGTGGTGATGAATTATTTTCCTATTCAATGTACATGTAATTGTCACAGAGCAGTAATCTAAGAGAGTTTAAATAATTGAGTTGGTTATCATGGATCCGCATAATAAATTTTGTAATTGCACGGATTTGCATTCTGTTGTTTAGGGTTACGAAGACTGGATTCGACACAAGGCCGATCGGGAGGTGAACAATCGCAAGAGTCTTGTCCTAAGGGACGGAAAACTAGAAGATCTCAAATCAATGCATATACAGGTACCAGCAATCATTTCTCTCATCCTTCAATCCTTCATCTTCTATTTGGGAGTCATCTTAAAAAAACTTTTTACTCATTTAGCCGTTGTTGGGCTGGGAGCACCTATAGATTATATCTACTTATTTAACTTCATGAAGGGCTCTATATAAATTTTTTGAATGAATGAATGAATGAATGAATGAATAATGACTGTTCACTTCGGGGCTACTACTTTGGAGTGTCTTGAACTCTAGGTCATGCGTCAAAATGGGTATATTTATTTTCCTGATTACTCTAATTTCTACATCGGATTTATTCCTTTGCTGTTCCATTGTCGTTCCATTGTTAGGTTGGTGACATCATCAAAGTGACAGCCAACAGTGACATACCATGTGATATGGTTCTGTTGTCATCAAGTGAAGTCGATGGTCATTGCTACATCACTACAGCTAATCTCGATGGTGAAACGAATTTAAAGGTCAGTTGGTTGTATTTTGATATGCTCTGAACAACTCTGTCTTATTTATACTGCAGTAAATTGTAATCATAATCATGAATTTATTTAGCGCCACTTCTAGAGAATTTAACTCCTCAGAGGTGCTCCTGACCTCACAGCATCAAGCCGCAATAGAAGAGAATGGTTTTCAAACACTTGCGGAATATTGGCAAAGAAAGACCAAGTAGTTCATAATGGGGACTGATAGTGACCTATTCCAGAAAGGTGGACCTACCATAACAAATGTTAAGAGATCTGTTGCTGCATCTGTGCATCCATTCTTCATTCACAGAAAGGTTGGGGTTCAAATCCTACCAAGGCAGAAATATAGTTTGAGATTTCTGCTCCACCTGCACCACATAGCCAACTCAATTATGATGAGTACACTGACTGTACACTGTCGATGGGAAAATGAGACGACGAGGAAGAGGACGGGCCATCCACCCTCCTCATACACTGAGGCTAAAAAAATTAGGTCGCTGACAATTCCTACACATGACTGACTCATGGTTGGCTTAAGGGACTGCTCGTATTCCTGTTCTTTAAATAAGCTACCTGTTGGTCTGCTAGTTCTTGCATTAATTAATTAATTCATTCATTCATTTATCCCTTCATTCTATCAGGGCAAGATATCTACCCAGGGCTACCCAAACACCAGTAATTAAATTTGGAGGTGAAACGTGGCAATTAGCCACTTCGTTGTTTCGCAGACTTTGCATTGATTTTAATATCGTTAAACTGTGAACTGTTTGAATTGCAGATGTTTTACAGTCCAGTGGAAACGCGTCCACTGCAGACCGAAGATCAGTATGAATCATTCTTCGGATGCATCGAATGCGAACAGCCAATCACAGATCTCTACCGATTCGTCGGGCGAATCAACATCAACGGCAATCCGGAAGCTCAGTCTCTCAGCGCGAAAAACGTTCTGCTGCGTGGATCACGACTGAAGAATACGCCATTTGTTTACGGTAGTCGCAGTTAGATGAAAAATGTTGTCCATAATTATGCTGCAAGCGTGAGAACTTTGGAAATAACTGGGGAGGGGTTGGACCATGATCCACTTGAAATTGGGGTGTGAAGAACAGACTTTGCTATGGTGGGGCTCTAAGAAAGAGTGAGGGTTGAAACCCCGGTCAATTCTCACCCTGTATGCTACTGATCATTCCATCCATTTAGTCCTAGGCATTTAAACTTTAATAAGATGCTGTTGACATAATTAATGAGCAGATTGCTAATTAAGTCATCAACTATGACCCCGGGAAGTGACCTGCTACTGGTTATGCTCTATAGATTTTGTTTTCGCATAAATAATTATCTAACATTATCGTTTTCACCCTGTTACGCAGTTATACTATATCCAGATAATACATGAGCCAGAATAGGCCTAATGTCTTGATCTGGATAATATTTGATGAAGTTGAGGTAATATTGAGAGATACACCTTAACCCTTTGTCAGCCGTATGTAGTCCTTAGAGGCATGGTTAACCAATCCTGACAAAACTCAGCTGTAGGGAGTCCTTGACGTCAAATCTCTGCTATATAATACCGGTAATAGTCTTAAATTATGGTATGGTCTTGACAGACCTCTGCAGCTGTATGTAGTCCGGTTTTAGAGGTCGATTGTGATTTCTTCAGTGAGGTGCCAAGAAAGATTGCAGGACTGTTTCAGAAATTTTTGTACATGAACCTTGCTGTACCAGATAATTTAGAGTTTGTACACTTTCCATTGGCCTCGCTCACATAATCTAGACTCTAGAGATACCATGCTGTGATTCGCTGACTGGAAAGGGTTTATCACCAAAATGCTGTGTTGACTGTAGTGACCTTATTGACGCTAATATTTTAGTCATTCCATTCAACTTATGGTTTTTTGAACATTTTATTACCACTTATTATTTCGATGTATTGACCTCTGTGACAATGTTTTATGTTGCATTGTGCGCTTACAAGTGGAGTAATAAAGAAAAATACTTATACAATGCAGAGTTTCAGCATAACAATGTGAAGTAGGTATTGTTGGGTCTGAAGTATATTGGAGAGCTGATGTTGGCTTGCCAATTTACCCGTGGTTGGGCTGCGAGTGCCTCTGAGTAGGCTTCTTGATGGGACGCCATATACATTTTCTAAATGAATGAATGAATGAATGAATGAATGAATGAATGAATGAATGAATGAATGAATGAATGAATGAATGAATGAATGAATTGACAGTTCATGTGGAATACTAGTTCTAGTTCTTTGTGATACGGTAATTTAAGCACAACATGAAATTAAGCTAATAATATATTGTGTTGTAGGTTGTGCAATCTACACAGGACAAGACACAAAGATTTCACTGAATTCCAGATACCAAAGTCATAAATACTCTAGAGTCGAAAAGTTAGTATACATAAAACAATGCATGCGTGCTGTTGAACTTGGGAGCTCCTCAAGAAGTCTAATTAAATGAAGTTTGCATCCTGTACTTATGCTGTCTTTTAATTAATACTTATGCGTCATAAAGTCGTCACTCTAAATAAGTATTTGTATTACCATTAGCTTGTGTTCTTATACATTGCCAGACCTCCCTGTCTTTACTGAAAGCCTACTAGACTGAAAATGACTGGCATCTCATCGACTTATGGTTTTACCCTTTACCAACAATAGATGATATGGGAAATCCTATACCTTCGGTCGGTCAAGAGTTAAATCTTAACACTTCAACTTTGGTCTGCATTGGTTCCCCAACCACTTTAGTACTTCATTCGAGTGCTAAAGTTCTGTATGCTGATAGAAAATGAATGCATCAGATATACATGAAATGCTAACTGGGAAAATACAGGTTTTTTTCAGGATATCACTATGGAATATGTGCACGAGGTTAAGATATGCAAAAAATGCATTGTTGGCTTGTAATTGTATATGTAGGGTTTCATTCTATATCATTATTTGCTTCTGACAGTAATATTTTGACCTTCTGATTTGATACTTAGCCTACTTGATTGTGTGGTTCAAAGTTTATTATTATCATTGCTACGTATAGCAGCCATTTGTGTTCAAACATTAGTGTGAGCTTTCGCTGTATGTGCCTTTTTATCAGTTCAAGACCATGCTTGTCAATTACAGTATGTATAATATAAATAGGTTCTTGCACATACTTATGTGTATGGCTGCATAAGGTATGCAGATGATTTATTTGCATGTGTAATGTATGTTCATGTTGACACATGTCCTAACATGACATTGTGTGGTAACTTGCCACATGGACCTTGTGAATAAGCTGGTTTCCATGAGGCCATGACTTGGCTTTTGTGGGCGCTGTAGATATTTCAAGTTTACGATTACGATTAAGACCTTTTATTACAAGGCACTGGAGTTGTATGCGGTGAAACTCAGATTATAGTCACATGGGCTGCACTTTTGTGGGGTTTTAAATTGGTCCCATATCAGGTGTTTTAATGCATACATAGTACATACCTACCTACATACGTACAATGCATACATACATGCCTAGATACATAGTGGCTACATGCATGCATATACACATGTCAGATGATGATTAAATAAACAACAGGTTTAAGATACGACAGTTTATCATAGCTCTGATCCTGATAAAATTCAGTTGGCATCCCGAATGTATGGTAAAATAGCAGGACTTTTTATGGTGCTCTTTGACGTGGCTCCCAAGGATGACCATATATAATAATGAGATTTTGTCTTGTATTGTTCTGTCAGGAAGATGAACGTCTTCTTGATCATCTATTTATCGATCCTTGTTTCCTTTTCGGTCATTTGGCAGATCATCACGATATGCTACTATTCAACGTCAAAAACCAGTCCTGACAACATGTGGTATGTTGGTGGTCTGCCAGACTTCTGGAATCTCGGCTCCTGGGATCAGGTGAGGATTGATGGGAAAAGACTAAAAGTTAGCACACGATAATACACAGAACAATGCTGCTGCTGCTGCGGATTTTACATCATTACACATCAGTGAAACTCCAAGTCTTTCTTATGCAGATTTTTGGGGCTGGCAACTTTAGGCTTTCAGAGACATTTTTTGTATACCAGTAAATCTTAAAAGTTGACTTTTAGAATTGTATTTTGCATGATATTTACAACATACGTGTGCAAACCTTCCCATCTTCATTTATAAATCCCTGTTTTAGTATTTTTAACCTCCTTAGGCCGCCTTGCTGTTTCATTGTACTATTCGTTTTTTTTATTGTGCACATAGCATATCGTGATGATCTGCCAATACTCTGGTTCATGGTAGACACTAGTGCCAAATACATAGAGGAAGTAATTTATTGATCAAAACATTTTAAGATGAATTTCATGCTAAAAAAAATTCAATTTAGGTGGAAGATATTTTTTAAAGTGGCTGGTAAGTCTGATCAATTTTAGATTTTATTATCAGTAGATTCGGTACTGTTCGTCAAATTGAGTTTGAGGCTTTGCTGAAAAATTGCAATTTGTTTTGTTTTGTGATCGTTTGAGATTCTTCCTTTGAAAGTCTGTCTTTTCTGTAGTTTGTGATCATTCTGGAGGATTTCCTATCATATATGATCCTCTGCAATTACATCATTCCGATTTCCATGTATGTCACTGTTGGTATGTAACTTCAACTCTTTTTACCAATAGTTATAGCAACTAGTTAATTGTCACTGATTTTTACGCTAACATGTTTTAAACTTTTTTTTTCAGACGTGTATGTAAATATTATGGCATCCACTAAAATGATATGCTTGGTTTGCTTTACATGGCAATGCGCTTTTAAAATGCAAAAATGGAGTTTTTAAATTTTGGAAGTACCTCTCTGGTAGAAGCTCATCAAATGTTATAAAAGGTAAGTTTCCTGTGTGTACATTTGAAGCTGCGGCCTTGCACAAAATTTAACGTCATAATGAGATGATTGTTTAGTTCGCTATTCAGGCAATTCAATTGCATGTATTTTACTGGTTTGCATTTGTTTCTTTTGATGGTTTCAGAGTTGCAGAAGTTTTTTGGTTCAATGTATTTCGAGTGGGATGTTGAAATGTTTGACGAGATCACAAATGAACCGGCCAAAGCAATGACGTCAGACCTCAATGAAGAGCTCGGACAGGTTTTTCACACAATTTTCTAATCATGTAATAGATTACTAATTAATTATCAAGTCACTTGAAGTGAATAGGTTTGCACTTTAGACATTGGCAATTTATACAACTCATTAACACATCAAAAATGCATTACAGCGTAATGTTGCTACAAGTCTCTTTAACTGCAGGGAAGTGAGAGTTTATGATAGTTTAAGCTTTGTAACTTGAATACATTTGTTGTGTGGATGGCATCATTACTGTCAGAGCTATCACAATAATCCCTGGACCCAGAAACATTTGGAACCACTGCTTTGAATTTACCAAGAACTGAATTGCATTACAAATGACATACTCAGCATGATCTCCATCTTTTCTGTGAACTTCTTGCATTTCGTTTGTGTACACACTTTTAGGCTATGCTCTATAGATTTTCAATCAATCAATCAATATCATAGGGCTCAATGCCCGTAAGAGTCCGATGCCACTCTCTGTCTGAGTCTGTCTCGTGCCATGTTATACCACTTTTCTGTGAACGTCTTGCATTTAGTTTGTGAATTCTGCTTTTAGGTGCAGTACTTGTTTACTGACAAGACTGGTACCTTGACTGAGAATGAAATGCAGTTTCGACAATGTTCTGTGGATGGCATCATCTACGAAGACGTCAACGATCGTCTCTGCATCAAACCAACGATTCCTGGAGTCATTCCGGCGCCAATTCTCACCTTAACAGTCAGCGCCACTTATTTTGTCTTTGACTCTTCTATTATCATTGTCTCAAGGTTTTTAGAGTGATAAAATTATACTTAACTCAGAATAATTGATTTGTTAATTTAATGTCTGTTTAATTGCGGAACAGTGCCGAACCTGTTAAATTATCACACTGCTGTTCTCTGTCCATTAGAATATCTCAGGTTTTATATGTAATAATTTATGTATCTTTGCTAAGCTGTGATGAATATGCCCAATTTTTTGTTGGATCATGAATTTTTAACCTAGTCATCTTTATCTTGTAAAATAGGCCTAAATTTTGTATCCCAACCATCTAATTTTATTCCAAGACCGAGCATTTCTAACTAAATGTAAACATTTTCATTGTGCGATGATTATTTTAAGAGTTTATGCCATAATCTTATAAATATGGTCAAGGTTGCATCCGAAGCAGATGAGAGAATTTTGCTGGTAAGGTGAAGTAAAATTCCCAGTAGGGACAAATATTTAGCAGCAATTAATTACTGCAGCCAATAGAACAGGTCCATTTTTAACCATAGGTGCAAAGTGTGAGGAGATGGTTGTAGAGGCATATCTTCTCTGGATAATCTTGGGGCATTATCCTCCAGAAAAGGCTATTAAGTTAGTGTATTTTATGGTCTGTCAATGTAATTGATTTTTTCAATGGCAAAGGATTCACTGATGGTTGAATTGTTTCAGAAAGAACTTGAGTGGTTGTTCACGGTGTTGGCTCTGTGCCACACCGTTCACATCGATCGACTACGCTCACCAATACAGAATGAAAATGAACGAAGTGAGGATGGACGAGATTATGATTACCAGTCTTCATCGCCTGATGAGAAAGCTCTTGTTGAGGCTTCCGCCAAGTAAGTCTCTACTCATTGCCAGGTCTTGTTTGTATCCAGTGGTTAAAGTAGTTTGGAGAGTAGTGGGAACGCTGAAGGAGAGTTTTATTGAAACGTCTGTGTTTGTAGGCGGTTCATTAAAGTATATAATTACTTACTTACTTCCAGAGTGCGTACGTATGTATATAGTTATGTATGTGTTAAGCGACCATTTATATAGCGTCTTTGGAGCTGTCTTTTTACTAAGATTATTGATATACCCTTCCTGCTCTTCAATCTCTGACTATAAAACTTGACCGGAGTCTTCTCATAATTTGCTCAGGTTTGGTGTAGTTTATCATGGAGAAAAGGACGACCAGATGGAGTTGACGATCGGTGGACAATTGAAACGTTTCAAACTTCATCACGTTCTCGAATTTGACTCTGGTCGAAAGCGGATGAGTGTCATCGTCGAGGATGAAGAAGGTCTGTTCAAGAAGCATTTGTTTTACCTGTACTGTGACAATTGGATTGACATAACCTATAGGATTTATGTGAATTGTAGACATATGAATACTACACAGAAATACTACATAATTTATGTGGCACCGCACACCGAAATGAGCATTAAGGTGATCTTCCAAGATATTGAGTTTGATACATCACTTCAAAGGCCTTGTCTCAGGCATCAAAATGGCAAAAAATTATTGCTCTAGCTTAATTCTAACTGAAGATATAAGAAAAAAAGTGATAACAAAGTGATCCAATTAAATTGATTACTTAATTAAATTTAATTAATTAAAATAATAAATTGCATATCAAGAGCATTAAAATAGCTTAGCAACTTGTCTTTTAAAAAAAGTGAAAAAAGTTCATAAAATTTTTTTGAGCTTACATTTTATTTTTAAAAATGCCGTAACTCACAAACATACTATTTCCCTAATATCTCTGATGTGTAATCTCCGATTTAATGCTCATTTCCGTGTGTGGCGCCACATATTTCAAATATAATATACTGCACAGAAATACTACACATTTCTTTTTTGACCAGGCCTGGGTTGGGAGCGCCTCTGAGCAGAGATCTTGAAGGGGTGCTATATAAATTTATGTTGTTGATTGATTGATTTATTGATTGATTGATATACATGCTACTACAACTCACCTGCTTGCATTGTTGAACTGTACCACCGGGTAGCGTATAGTTGCAGTGTTTTTACTTTTCTTATGCATCAATAATATTATGTAAACAATATGTAGACTTCTTTATGTAGGTCAGGTATTCCTGTTGTGCAAGGGAGCTGAGACAGCCATATTCGAGAGAGTGACAGAAGGTGATGTAGAAGCAATTGAAAAGAATGTTAATGATTTCGCTGTGGTAAGAGTCAATCTTAATTAACTATTTGTGAACTATTGTTTTTAATCATACGAAGAAAACTTAATTTATTAGTAGACAAACTTTAATATTATTATTATTAGTTAAAGAAGAAGACGTCTGTTTGCCATTGCTGTAGGTTTATTTAAAAGTTGCTTTTTATGGTCAATGTCTATTGTCTGTCTATCCCCTTGATCATTCTTTAATCACCCTGTATCATTATGCATAGGTACGTGTGACTGTATGCTTATTTCTCTATGTGCTTTGAGGGCTGAGTTGTGTTGTACTTAATCACGACAAATTATATTAAGTTAGTCTTGGGTCAGTGGCATCTAACCCCATCTGGAATGGGAGAAGAAATACCATTGTGGCAGACATATATAAGAGACTCAGAAATCACTCAGAACTGTAAATTTGTATGTGTTGACCCCAATTTTGGTAACCAATTAGTCTCTCTTCCAACCCCAAACCCTCAGTGGTTGACGACGCTGTCTAGGTTGATGTGGTATTTTATTAAAAGACAATTTCGTTGTTATGGCTGCATTAAGATTAAGATAGACTTGAGTTACGTTTGAGGTTTGTTCATGTTCTTTGCGTTTATAGCTCATGTTCTTTGCGTTATAGCTCATGTTCTTTGCGTTATAGCTCATGTTCTTTGCGTTTATAGCTCGGTCTTCGTACTTTAGTGATCTCGGATCGACAGCTGACGAAAGAGGAGTTTGTCAACTATGATAGAATTCTCAAGAATGCAAAACAGGAACTTGGCAATCGAGAAGAAAAAGTAAGGCAATCTTCTTTCAGCTGATAAGTGTTTTGCTTGGAGTTATAATATTATGTGAACTCTGATGCAGAGCTGTAATGAAAATGAAATTCACTAGAAACTAAGCAGAAACCGTTTTATATTTGACTATTCTGCACTTCTAAGCTATCATCATCATCATCATAATCATCATCATCGTCGTCGTCGTCCTCATCATCATTATCGTAATCATCATCATCATCATCATCATCGTCGTCATCATCATAATCATCCTCAGTATTATCATCATCATCACCACCACCACCACCACCACCACCACCACCACCACCACCACCACCACCACCACCACCACCACCATCATCATCACCATCACCACCACCATCATCATCATCATCATCATCATCATCATAAGACATGGCTCAATGCCCTTAGGTGCCCGATGCCTTCTTCACAATGTCTCTCCACTCGCATTTGTTCTGAGCCGCGTGCCCCAGCTTCTGTAGGACTGCAGCTCCACACCGCTCTATCCATCTATTATCGATGCATCCTCCATTTTTTGCCGGTGCCTCCATTTATAGCCTCAGTTAGTTTAACTGTTCTGCTTCCCAAGTTCTTTCCTTTCACCACCTGTGCTAAAAACAGATCATCACCAGGTGGAATGTGTTCTGACTGAATTAGCCAAGGCTGATAATAATAATAATTATTGTTCGTGTTGTTTTCTTAGCTGATGGAAGCGTTTGATATTGTTGAAAGTCATCTGAGACTGGTCGGTGCCACTGGCATTGAAGACAAACTTCAAGACGGTGTGCCAGAAACAATCAGCGCTCTCAGAGATGCAGGAATTCAGGTTTGACATCCGCCATTGTAAACTTTTCTCAGACACTGTACATATTGACCATATTGTGACTTTGATCACAATATGGCTGTTTATGTTGTCTTATATTAATTAACCACTGTGATGCCTGCTAATAATTATAATGTTAACTCTGATGGAGATATATTTTTAAAAAATTATTTAGTTTGATATATATAGTTATGTTTGATTGAGAGTTGAATACCATTTATATGTAAAAGATGGGTTTCTCTCAAGATCCTTGACTTCACTTGAAAGAAACCAGTCAAGTTTTACAAACAGAAGTTTATTGTAAGGCACTATATGAATGTCCATATACAATTATAGGCTACTTGTATTAACAAGGTGATCTGGTCTGTTGGTTGTGTAAATGTTGTCAAGCACTGCAGGAAGAATTTCACCGTTGATTTTTCAGTTATAATAGTAATGTTATCATTTGCTATTTGAAGTGTTTAGTTGTTAAAAGGCATTCTGTGATGTATTTCAACCTTGTTACTATTATTATTTTTGCATGATTCTATTTTTCAGGTGTGGGTGTTGACTGGTGATAAGGAAGAAACGGCCGTCAACATAAGCTATTCAACGGGACATTTCCAGCATGACATGACTCCGCTCAGTCTGACAAAGCAATCGTCGAGCGATGAATGTCTGATGACTTTAGAGAACTTCAATAAGTTGTTAGTATGTCATTGAAGCAGCATATCGTAATCGTAATTGTAATCTCCAAACTTTTAAGGCGCCACTCGAAGGCCAAGCGCAGGGCACCAGTTTATTCACGTGCGGTACGTCGAGTCAAATGGGTTGTCCGTGAGAGTAGTTCAGAGGAAGTTCGAGATTGATTGCAAACATATATGAGCAGGTTATTTAGTACTGTATTCAAACTGTATTTGTTGATGAAATGATGGCAGTTTTAGATTGATACGCTTCTGACAAATTATAGAGTGTCAAAAGACTCAAAATGATGTCTTCTGGTATTTGCTCGTAACACTGACAATGGACACTACCACTCCTATGCATTCCCTGCATTAAAATTGACAGATCAGTTTCCAGATGATGATGATGTCATGAAACTGATGAAAGTGTAACATTGTTTTTCTTCTCTGCGTAGAATTGAGGATTATAAATCCAGTCAGAAGCATGCTCTGGTTGTCGACGGCAAAAGTTTGTCGTTCGCACTTGAGAGTCACTCCGAACTGCTGCGAACTGTTTGCGAAGGATGCGTAACTGTTCTGTGCTGTCGAATGTCACCAATTCAGAAGGCCATGGTGAGATGCAATTCTGTCTTTGGCTGATCTTTTTATATGTCGTCGATTGAGAATTGTCTCTATTTTTGAAAATTCCCAGACCTTTTGGCGGTAGATGAGGGGGGAGGGGAAATGAGAAATTCAGTGCAGGATAACTTAATGCACAAATGTTGTAGTAAAACACAAGTATTGCGTAAAGATGTGCATTAATAAAAGTAACAATAAAAGTCAAGTTTTGTAGTGATTGGCTTAACTCACTGTAAAGAAAGTTATGACGTTGCTAGCTCAATAGTTCCACAGCTGTGAATTTACTACCAGCATTACACCATGATCATATTTTTTATGTGTTCATTATTATATCTCTGTTTTTCAGGTGGTTAAGCTAATGAAGAGTAGCCCAAGCAATCCTACAACTGCGGCAATTGGAGACGGTGCAAATGACGTCAGTATGATACAAGAAGCTCACGTTGGTCTAGGTAGATTCAAAACTTTCAGGAAATCAATTATAGAATAGTTTCAAGCTGTGACATGCTTATCATGCACTCTGTTCTAACATGGTTTTTATTTTTTTTTAAAATTAATTATCACAAAGTCATCCAATTCCTGTAGATAAACTTTAATAGATTCTTACGGCCAACTTGTTAGGCCTTTGCTACACTTTGACTTTAAAGTAGGCTCCAGTGTATAATTAAGATTCCAAACGTTTGTATGACCTTCGTTTAGGTTCAGATTGAGGAAGTAACTTCTTTTTCAAGTAATACAGTTTATTATTCTGAGTCTCTAAGTGCTTTTTTGTTAATTAATAATTATTAGTATAAGTTATTGATATTTGACAGTTTCCTGATAATTATAAGCTTAGACATTCTGCAGATTTTTAAGTACCAGTACATGCATAGCAACAGTGATAGGAGTGTTTTAAATTTTCGTACATGTGCTAGGATTTAAAATTACTACCAGGTAAATTTTATGCCTAGCCTACCTGGTGCATTATTCTATGGTATTATTCAGTGGCTGGGCCAAAGTGTGTACTTGGAAACTGAGATGAAGTGTAACTGTACGCTGTAGAATTATATAGTGTAGATTGTCTTTGTTGCATTTAAAAATCAGTGCAGCTCTGCTGATGTTGATTTAAACTCATAGTTTTGATAAAGAGCGGCTATAGTTAAGTAATAAATTTAATGGTTTTATCAACATTATTTATTTATTATAATTGATAGGAATCGTTGGTAAGGAAGGTCGTCAAGCAGTGCGTGCGAGTGACTATGCTTTTGGCAGATTTCGATTTCTACAGCGAGCTCTGTTGGTGCATGGACATTACTTCTATCTCAGAATCGCCATCCTAGTCCAGTATTTCTTCTACAAGGTAACTCATTAATTAATTAATTAATTCATTTATTCATTCAATCGTTCAAGTATCATACAACACCTTTTCAAGGAAACTACTCCCGAGTCCAGCACGACCAAAAAGAACAGTTTTCAAATGCTTATAGAATGTGTTAGAGAGTGACCTAGGGAATAGGTACAGCTCAAGAGGGAAACCATCCCATACCGCCGGGCCAACCACAGAAAAAACATGGCTAGGATGATGGTGTGTCACAGCAACTAAATTTTCACATAGTCCTTCTAAACACCCCAGGTTACATGTCTTGTAGCCAGACGTGGTCTCAGAACATGTGTGAATAATTTTACTATTCAGAAAGGATGCTTTCAGCTCAGCTTAGTTAAATTATGCTCAAAATATTGAAAGCTGTACTGTAAGTTCAGGCACTTCAAAGTTCAAATGACGATCAATAAAAGTCTATATCGGTGATATATCTCAGTTTTATGATTATAGTGCATTACATTGAAACTATGCATACTTCTGAGTTGCAGTATAGCAGTCCTTCAATTCAGCTACTGTGTTACATTCAGTGTTTTTTTGTCTAATTTCAGAATGTAGCAATGATTACAGCACAACTATACTTTACATTCTTCTCAGCATTCTCTGCTCAGGTAAAGCTCCTTTCACATCTGGCAGTCGGAGTCCTAAATTAAGACATCGGCTTTTTGATTGATTGATAAAAATTAAATTTTTCTATATTTAATCGATCAATTTTCGTTTAAATTCGTTACTTTGAATGTTTACCTGTCCCGCTTAGTAGTTCACTTTAGACATATTTTCAAGGGTTATTTTATTCAATCATCAATTCATTGAATGAATTTTTATAGCGTCGCTCTAAGAAGGACTTCTCAGAGGTGCTCCCAACCTCAGCACGGCCACATAAAGCTGAGCAAGGAATGCATCAGAAGTAGTTCTAGGAAGGAAGTGAAAGGTCAAGTGGACGCCATTCAAGGCAGTGGATCACTCACAATGCAATGCAACATACGGAGAGCACTCATCATTCTAAGAGTGCTCTTCGAATGTTGTATTGCGTTGTGAGCAGTTCATCATTTGTGGTATCTACAAAATTGGAAAACTGGTTTGTTTGGCATGTTCTCATGCTCCAATGGTTGTTCTTCTGCTTTTGTAGACCCTGTATGGTGGATACTATTTGATGTTCTTCAATATCACATTCACTGCTCTGCCGATCCTGCTCTATGGTCTCTATGAAATGCACGTTCCTGCCAAGAACCTCATGAACCGACCTCAACTGTACAAGTAAGGTCATGTAGAGAACTCACTGATGATAGTGATGATGTTGATGATTGATGATGACAACAACGACGACGATATGAAATGAGTGTTTCTGATGACGATAATTATTATAACTGAATTGTGACAGTTTATGAATATGTGATGATGACTATCAGAATGATGATAATCATAGTTACAACATGGCATTGATGTGACTATGATGATAATGATGATTACGATGATGTCGACAGCAATGATGACAACACTCATGGTGATGACACTGCTCACACTGATCCTGTGTAATTGCTGCTGTTGCTGCTGTTGCTTTTGTCTCAGCTTTTGAAGATGATGACATTACGATTACGACATTGCAATGATGATAATGAAACAAAAACTCTGTTAATTTATTTCTTTTGTTTTCTTGTTTCAGGTCAATTAAGAACAACAAGCTTTTGTCTAATAGGAACTTCTTGAAGTGGAATTTGATGGGTAAGAAATATTCAAAACATTTCATTTCTGCTAAGCCATGGCTGAAAGATGGATTGCTTTTTTAAACGAACAATCACGTCCTTTTTTATCAATATGGCACTGTCATGGGCTCTTGTGCATTCCATACTAAATAAATGCCTCTAAAAAGTGGAAACAATTGATTACCAGTGCTAATCCAAATGCTCAAGTCTTTTTTGTGCTTTAAGAAACGTCTCAAAACTACCTGGTAACTTTTCGCAATGACTTTTAAGCACTAGTGGTCAACTAACAGCTGGCGACGGACTAAATATGGCTCGGATTCACATTTCACGGTGGCCTTGCTCGCAAAAAATATTATTTTAAAATAAAATAACGATACTAATAAAGAGGGAGATTGATATCTAAAATTCTAAATTGTTGTTGATGTGCTTTTTTAGGTCTGTGGCATTCGTTGGTCTTTTTCTTTGGAACATATTTTGCCGTTGGTCCAGGAAATTCACCTTTTGAAAGAGGCTGGGTAAGTGCCTGAATGCAGGAATAGTTCAAATGCTGGTTTAATTTTTATTATTGTTGAATGGCAAATGAATATTGTTATCCATTGTCGCTTAGTAACACAAATTGGTATTTAGTAATTAAGTGAAACCATGACTGAAAAAGTTGAAAGATCAGATGCAGATTTTATCTTCTTGTGTTTTTTTCTTACAGGGCTTTGGTATATTTGACATGGGCTTTGTTGTCATGACAGTCTGCGTCGTTACTGTCAACATTAAGGTAAGAAGCCAGTCAGTTTAATCGGATCAGTCATTAGTATGTAAGTAAATGAAAAAATTGATGTAGGCAAGCTAAGAAATTAATGAGTGAAGAGTCACTGAAGACTTGAAGTTGTGATTATAGCTAGAGAAACGTATCGGAAGAATGGTTAGGCTTAGTTATGGAAAATAATTAAGAGCTAAAATAGCCAGATCTAGATATGTATAGTTCAATGTGAATTTCTTAATGCTAACTTCCAACATTTGCTAACTGTCTTAGTCACATTTAGGCCTGAATCTGTTGGAGTGCCATAGGTAGAGTGTCTGTGTGAGTTAATAAAAATGCGCTATATAAACTGTTCTCATGAATTGCTTAAAGCTCACGTATTGTCATACATACTTATAATACTGTTGATCATTCTATCATGAGAATCACAAAAAATCGGTCTCTGAAATATCTGATTCCTGTTGACTGTTTTGTTGAACTTCTAGTTGATGCTGGAGACATACCAATTCAATGGAATCATTGTTGGTGGATTCATAATTTCCATTGGAGGCTACTTTCTCACTACAATAATTGAGTGCATTATACTCTGGTAGGTCATCTAATAAAGATCTGATCAACCAGCTTGATCCCAAGATTATTAACTGTCTTAATTTAGAGCAGCTGGTCAATAAACTCTTCTATTTGCAAGTGCCTAATCTGATCGACTTTTAATAAACCAAATTTCTGAAAGTACAGAGCGGTGTGGGCTCAGCGAGGAAAATTAGCTATTAATCGGATTGCATTTAATTGAACAGTAATTATGAGTACTTGAAATAGAACAGTAATTACCAGTACCTGAAATAAAACAGTAGTCATGAGTACTTGAAATAGAACAGTAATTACGAGTACCTGAAATAGAACAGTAATTATGAATACCTGAGTCCATTTAGAACTCACTCACTATGTGCACGATATAAGTAATTATGAGTACCTGAAATAATTATGAGTACCTGAAATATAACAGTGAGCATGTTGCAACTTGTGGTTGTTCTTAGGCCATTTTTAGGTGAGACGGTGAGGAATCACGGCACAATGCAGACAATACTGAGCAGTGGATACATCTGGCTTCTGCTCATGTTGCTCACTGTCACCGCTCTCCTGCCAGACATCTTGAATCGTGCAATTCAGGACAACTTCACTCCACTGCATCGAATGATGCGTGACGAAGAGGTTGGACAAGAATTCTTATGCTCTCTATTTATTTTATTTATCCCATTTGATATAGCGCCCCTTCAAGCTCTCTACTCAGAGGTGTTCCCGACGATAGCGCGGACACTGCATCGGAGTTTCACGCCGAAGTGCATGAGCAATTGTGATTGAAAGACTTGCTCAAGGTCCTACGCAGCGGCTTGAGGTGGATTCGAACCTGGAACCCTCTGGCTCCAAGGCACCAAACCCACCACCACACCAGTATTCAAGTAATTTAACCGGGTATTGTAAAGGACTTTTCAGATATGGAGTGTATTAAAGCAACAGAAGACTGCTGTCCAGTGGTACATAGAGCTGAACTGTTTCTTTAGTAAGCTGTTTGTTTAAGACGTGGGTATGTTTTGCATTGATAATTCTGTCTCTATAGGTTGACACATTTGAATACAGTCGAATGGGTCCATGTCAGTGATAAGTATCAGATTTATCTGCAGAAGCTACTAGAGAAATCAATGTTTATGATTTGCGTACTTCTGTGTTATAAATATATAGTCTGAGGTTCTGTCTTTCTCTTACTGTCTGTCTGTGCAATAGCTGTGCTTCTGTCTGTGCCTCTGTCTGTGCCTTTATTTCTGTCTCTATCTACGTCTCTGTCTCAGTCTCTTCATCTGTCTCTGTCGCAATCTTTGTCTGTGCCTCTGTCTGTGCCTCTGTCTCTGCCTTTGTCTCTGTCTCAGGCCATCCAGTACTTGGCCTTTCTTTGTCATAATTGCAAGCATCACATTCAATCAGCACCTAATTAATATGGATGATGAAACTCTCAATTGATAGGCTAGTTCTTTAGGTAACCAACTTGAGTAAAATGTGTAGCAATACATACAAGTATAGTACTTCAACCAAAGTTACAGAGGGGAAAAAAGAGACGACATATCTTCGTGACCAGTCTCCATGTGTTAGTATAGATCTGAATATGGGCTTATCTAAAAAAAACAGAGCCTTTGTCTTCAAATGAATTTTAGGTTTTAACTTCTGTTGTGCGAGATAATCAATGTAAAGCATTCTCAGCACATAAATTTCAGACGACAAAGGGACCTGCAGTTAGTCTGCAGTATAATCCCACTGACCAACACCAACTGACCTGCTAATAAAGAACAAAGGATTCGGCTTCACCAATTAAATTCTTTTATGTTTATTTCAGGGCGGCCTGAACAATAATAGCCTCCACTTGATATCTTATAATAAGGTCTCAGGTTCTGTAAATTCACCTCAAACTAAATTGTCCAACAAGCCTCAACACTGCACGGAGGAAACTTTAAATTCTCACCTTCATCTCTCATCCCAGGCTCCACAGGTAATTGAACAATTTAGAGAGAAACAGACTTTTCGGTCAAGGGATTCTATTCTGTATCCATTGCCTATAGCCTACAACGTATTTCTAAACAATTTAATGCTTTTGATTTTTCCCAAATCTTGATTGACCTCCTGGAGGCGGTGGTTATTTCTGTGTCCATTTATAATATCTTTCGTTTATTCAAGAAGATTCAGTTGACATACCGAAACTACTTATTACATGAGGAAGAAAATGAAAAGTGGACTAAACTATCAGTTTTCTGAAAAATTCTAGACTGGGAAAAGGCTTTTTACTGGTTTTTAGAGTTAACGCTGTGAACAGTCCGAAAGAATGTCCATTCAGAACCACCTTTGTCTGTTTTATATTCATCACGGCTTCTTGCTTTTGATCAATCGAAACACGTCTTTCAATGGTTATTTCATCTTGCAAGTCTGAGCTTACTACTGCGTAGTTTTACTAACACTACTTTTTAACAATGATCAATTGCACTAACACATTAACGCCAATCAAATGAATGAAGACACTAGTGGCTGCTGAAGCCAGACAATCATTTCTATCTTCAGGAATTTGCCAGAGTAGTGATTTTCACATTTTATTCTGCAGCTTGTAATGTCTGGTGGTCGGTTGTTCCACCTGATTGCAAAGGGCTTTGTGCTTGTTGAAATTAATTCGTTTTTGCCTTTGGAAATTAATTTATCTGGGACTTTGGAAATGAAGGAATTTGTGATTGGAAGACGACAATAATTCTTTACCTTTGAAATTTAATATTAAATTTTGTGATTCTGTGTCTGCTGGACTAATACCGGTGTGTAAGTCATCAGGTTATGCAGTTAATCAACAAATCAATCAATCAGAATTTATATAGCACCCCCTTCAAGATGCCTACTCAAAGTCGCTCCCGGCCGAGATCAAGCAAAAAGTCTTCAAGAGTTTGTGAAACTGAGGATAGTTTGCGAGATGTCGCATAGTCAAGGGTAGCCGGTTCCAGGTCGTTGGACCAACCACAGAGAACTGAGAGAGAAGGATGCTCTGTATTGTTGCATGGAAAGGTCAGTTTAGGTAGATGTGCGAATTTCTGCACTTACATAAAATAATCTGTTCAACAGGCACAGAAGTCGATCAGCAACCTACCTGGCTGTGTCATACACAGAAGTCTCATTGTGTGTATGCATGTGTATGTGTATGGATGTGTGTTTAGGTATATGTGAATACTTGTGTTTGGATATTATGTGGATGTGTGTTTAGGTATGTTTGGATGTGTGTGTGACCCTGTGTGTGTGTGTGTGTGTGTGTGTGTTTGGGTGTGTTGGGATGTGTTTTAGGCATGACATTGTGTGTTTAGGTTATTATGTGTTTGTGTCTTTAGGTATATGTGGATGTGTGTTTAGGTGTATGTGAATGCGTGTGTTTTGGCACCGTATAAAATTACGTGGAATCCCTGTGGATGTGTATGTTTATGCGATTGATCAATTTACAGTGTTCTTGTTTTCACATTTCAGACTGATAAGCCATTTACCGGCTCGACATCCGACCTGCTTTCAGCGTGTGCTGAGGTGGGCACCTTACCGTTGCACACGATTACCGGTTCACATGACAGCTACCGTCGAAGGTTACCTCTGCCACCAGAGGCCTGGTCCTCAACAAACGCACATCGTGATTCGAACGGAAACAGCCACGCTCGGCCTCGACCGACCGAAAAAGATCCAGATACATTTTACGAAATTGAACTGCGGCCTAACAGGTACGGGGCTGTGAAGGAGGATGTTGATTTGGGCACCATTGAGATGCAGCCGGTTAACCATTATGGTTATGACAACGCCGTCTTCAGAGCTGATGCTTAACCCTTTAACGACCGAGGGTATAGGATTTCCTGTGCCATTCACTACACTTTGGTTGGTAAAGGGTTAAAGCATGGGCGGAGTTTGGTTTCCGTTCTTAGGGGGGGGGCTAATGCCTTCTTGGGGGGGGGGGGCTAAGCACAGAAAAAGATACCTTATTCATGGTAAAAAAGCTGAATCTGGGCCTTCTTGGGGGGGGGGGATTAGCTCCCCAAGCCCCTGATAAACTCCGCCCATGGGTTAAAGTCTAAATGGTGACTGAAATAGGTTCGATTCAATTGGCATCTGTGATAGTGCTCAGAAAGCAGACATTGTTGTACAATGTACATATCAATAGACCATTTATCTATTTTTTTTTTAGTACAGGTTGTATTACATGTATTTCTGTTTTGTTTACATGTGGTTTGGTTCACTGTTTCACAAAGCAGTCGTTAGCCTGCGTGGCTTTTGATTTTCAAAAAGATTGTGTACAGTAAGCTGTTACTGTTTTCACTGTTTTGAAATGAAGCTGGGTGATGCAGTCATGCTAGTTAACCTCAGGAGGTATTTATGCGTCTATTTGCATAATATGCATTCAGTATATCTATAGAGAGAGTTATTTTGAAGCAGTTGTTAGTAATTTATTAACCGATTGATTTTGCTGGGTATTATATCCGCGGTTTTTGACTTGTTTTCTTAACAAGTTTTGACCTTAGATCTCAAGAAACAGTGTTGCATCTTACTGAGTTTTCGATAACTAACTGCTTCATAAACATTTTATCTGTTTCTGAGGTTTATACAATTTATATTTATGCTGTTTTACCTGTGATCATGATGATTATGATGTGATTATCTCAGAATATATGTTATCATGTCATCAATGTCTTTTTACATGATTGCCATTGATTAAGGTTGGGTGGACCAATTATTGCCATAGAATGGACTATTTTTTAAAGATTATATTCAGTTCAGCGGTTCGATATAAAGTTGTATTATATCACAAGATGTTGATAAACATCAGTTGTTCTAAGACTTGCTTTAATGCTTTGGTCTACTTGCAGACACTAAAATGCCACATTAGGACTATATAGCCACTTGCCACGCATAAATGCTAAGACTTTGAAGTCACTAATGTTTCACATTCGATTGTTTTCTCAAAGGGACTGATCTTAGTTGTTGCTAAAACTAGATTGGATTTTAGAATATTACAGGTCGGTTACTTATAGGGAATATAGGCTGATTGTTGAAATTCGTTACCAAATGATAGTTGAGCGATAGAACATCTTGCTGGCTGATAAAAAAATTTCAATCCGCACGTTTATGCCGCTTGTCATTATTGTTCTTGTTGAATTTTGACAGAGTACTGTGATAATTTTGATGTAATAAAGTATTCAGTAAAGATTGGATTTGTCAGATGTTTGGTTGTCTTTGTTGAAGAAATAAACTCATGTGCCTCCTATAGCTATCAGTAACAAGCTGATTTAGGAACATACCGTACATTTTCCCATGTACGGTACTTGAATAGTAGGCTAACACTTGAAAGTGGTACTCACATAGATTAAAGTAGGATATATGTAAAAGCAACAAATACCACATACATGACTATAACTGAAAATTCCAATTATATTCTTCTGTCAAAAATGACAGTCAAATATTTGACTGAAAATGCAACAAATTCACTTCAAAGTCTTCTCTGTAACCCACAATGGTAGTTAAATTCAACCAGATCTTGCCGGATCTGGCTAAAACTGAACAACTTCCTATATAATCAGGTTAAACTGAATCACACCTGCATCAAAGAAAGAAGAAAGAAGGAAAAGAAAGAAGGAAAAGTAAGAAAGAATTTCAAAGAAAGAAGGAACAAACAAAGGAAAGAAAAAACGAAGAAAGGAAAAATAGGGGAAAAGATGGTAGAAACAGGTGGAGATCCGTGTGGCTAACTCCACCTCTGGAATGATTAATTCCAGTTGGAAAAGAGATGCACCTCTAACCATTTCTCTGATCAAGACCTTGACTAGCCTACTTGAGCCAATTTACTCCTTGGAATAATATATCAGTCCTATTCAACAAAACATGGTAGCACAGTAACAAAACAAACGAAGTAAAAAGAAATACAGCATTCTCAGGACCGTAGACCTTCCTGTGACATGATCCAAGTTGCCTTGATAAAAAAATTAATATGTACATGCACACATGTGTATTAAACAAATTATAATTATGAGCACCTGACCACATCATGATATTATCCTACGATTCCTACCCAGAGTCGGAACCTTTGCCATGAGAAATTTTATTACCAGAAAGTTGTTTAATTGCATAATTGTTTCTATTATTAATTTCGTCTGTAGGCCTTTATCTATTCTGTGGCTTGCAGATAATATAATACGCTTTTTTTTAGGGCGATGAAGAACATTCTTACTTGCTTGCTTTAAACTTGGAACAGGCATGAGCCGCAACGGTGCGCTAGTTCTTTCTTTTACTTGGCGCGCTGCCATCACTATAGCAATCTGTATGTAAACAAGTCGATTATGTAATAAACAGTGTTTACAAATCAGCAAAAAATCATCCGGAGATTACGACATGTGTTTATTCCGGGTCTTAATATTGGCTAACTGATAAGCTGATTCAATAGCACTCAACTTTGCTGGGAGTATTGTGCAATTACGTCTTCGTTTTAATTCGTCTTAGGAAAGAATTTTTGTTTCGACGAAGTAATTATATCCGAGAATGCCGCCGAAAAAGAGGAAAGGAAAGAAGACCAGAACCAGCGGTTGGTCTAATCAGCAAATAAAATCAGTATTGCAAAAATAAATGCTGTACAGTTCTACTTATTAATCTTGATGCACTAGTTAGCGTACTTGTGCGTCAGCGTAGAGCTTCAAAAACGCCCAGAACAGAATGATTAAAATAATCATAATTCTAATCCAATTCTTATTCTCGGTCTCTTGCAATGTCGGCGCCACTATAGGTCGAAGCAAATCATCTGACCGGCCAATTTTACTTCTGACCTGCCTAATGACCTGCCAAAATATTTGAAAATTTTAATATCTTCTTTACTTTTAATTACCTCGATCTGCTGAATAACTTCCATTACCCTGTTATATTTTTCAGAAGGTGAACTAACTGTTGATGACAAGTTTAAGAAGACGCTTGAGGAAATTGAAGCTCTGAAAGATCATCTCGGTAAACCTGCAGTTATATATATCTGAACAACACTCTTGTGATTTACTTAAAATTCCGTACAGTGCATTAATGTCCACATAATATGAACACATCTTACAGTGAAGATTTTATTCCAGACTCATTAAAAGAAGATTCATATTGAAACTGGCCTGTTACAACATTTATTTCTCGAACAGCTAATTGTTCTTGGGCATTCCTCATTTGCTCGTTCATCCAGTATATTATTGGGCAATTTCCTTATTTATGTATAGTGCTATATTTAGCCACTATTGTTGTCTTCATCCAAGACATGTAATGGACTGTTTAATTCCTCTCACAAATTTATGTTTGACCACAGTTGAGATTAAGGGTGTAGTCCAATGGTGATACCCAGTGGCAATCTCTGTAATTAAACTTGAATCTACATTATTGCTGAGTACTAAAAGAAAGCTATGCAGCCCAACAGTCACCAGCAAAAAGTGCAACGGATTACACAGAGTCGCATAACATTTTTACAGCCTTTATTCAGGTCCTAATTTGTTTTACCACCGCTAATTCTCAATAGTTATGCTAAGCCCATTACTAGTGCTGCACCGCTCAATTTTTAAATTGCCAGGCCGCTGAGCAAGTGAGGTTATGTGTGATATGTTGTATTGTGATATGTTGTATTGTGCCAGCCATTCGCAAAGAACTTGTTCGCCGTTCGAAGGAAGTGAGTGAAGAATGGAAGGATCGAATGCTGACAGCCGAATTCAAACTCGAAGATGTGAAGGACACTCACAGAGCAGTCAGTGCAGGTGATTAACATTGTCATGCAATTTATTTGGCAGGTGTTTTGCTACTACACACGCATTAATTTTATTGTCATTTTAACATTTATTTCTACAATACATGAACAACAATTTTCAGTTCTGTTTAATGAAAGAAGTGAACTGGACTATTTTAAAAGTAATTAAGGAAGTCTGAGAACTGAGTGGACTATTGTTATGGTAGAACAGATAAATTAGGGCAATGTTATTTTTCAGTTTTCTAATGTTATTAAATAGTTAGTTAGACATAGTGTAATTCAACTTTTTTTTATATTATGTCGACTTCTTTAACTTGATGTTGTATCATTTCAAAACCTCAGCCAAGTGAGCTTGATGCTGATGCCATCTGTTTTAGATATGACTCGACAATACAAGACAATGCAGGTGGAAACAAACCAACGAATTCTACACCTGGAAACGGAACTGACGCAGACAAAAGCTCGGCTAGGTGACTAGCATGCAGCTATCTTTACTTAAATAGAAGAAGAAGATGAAAGAAGAAGAAAAGAAGGGGAAGGAGGAGGAGAGGAAACAGGATAGGGAAGATGTGGAGAAGATGGAGGAGAAGAGGATGGAGGAGATGAAGAAGGTGGGAAAATAAAAAGCTAGCACTGAGGCAGACATGGGTTTTAAGTGTTTGCACCTTCATTTTTAAACCTAGGTATTTGAGTTTGTGGTAGTCCTCTTTATCACCATCTCACCAACCAGTGTACTTACTTGGCTACAGAGATGATATCTTGAATCAGATTTCTGCCCTTGTGGGGATTTGAACCTCAACCTGAACTTGATTGACAGTCTAACTTGCCAAGAATTCAGTACCCCATACTATTCAGCACCTCACACTATTCAGCACCTCACACTGTTCAGCACCCTTGCATAATCGTTCTTTAATTGCAAGTGCAGCAACTGATGAAGATAATAAAATTATGAAACAAAAATTATCACTATGTATTTGCAATAGGAATTGTTTAGAACAGTAACGAACATTATCGTAATCATAATCGTAATATCCAACTTTCTGAGGTGCCGCTCGAAAGCCGCATGCAGAGCACTAAATTATTTACGAATGCTTAGAGCATATTCAAGAGCTGTGAGAAAGGACTTATAAAATTCTTGGTTGTGCTATGTGTAAGAACCTGGGTCCTGATTAGAAAAATCAATTAAAAATAATGTGTTTATTTTTTGTTCCTTGTAGAGAGAACTGAACAGGAACTGCATCGAACAAAAGAAGATAGAGATAGAGTTTTAAGGGAAAAGGAAATTCAGATTGAAATTCTTAACATGAAGGTCAATTCAATGTCAGGTCAATACGAATATCTTTTCAATGTAAGTCCGTGTATTCTTTGTACTTCATAGCTGACTCTGTTACTTTAAATTAAAGTTTTTTAATATAACAGATTAATTTACTTATTACTTGGTATTAAATGCTGCTGATATTGAAGATTTCATATAGGCTACTTGCAATGAAAGGAAGGGGTGATTATTATATATTATGTTCTTGTACCTATTGAATGGTTATTAAGAATTTAATGCAAATATTTAGATGTTTTGCCTTTATGACATACCGACTTCAGGACCTTTCTGTTCTTTTATTATGTTAATGATTAAGCTAAATTTTAATTGCTACCAAATATCTGTTACTGTCTTAATTTGTAATTGTAAATTTATTATGGTGCCACTTCAATAGAAACTCCTCAGAGTTCATTATTTGCAAATAAATGGCAAAATGCAGAATTTTCCAATCCTTGTTTACTTGCTGCTTAATTTAATTCGGTGTATAACATTTATATCTTCTCATTTGTTTTCAGGAGTATATGGATAAACTTGTTGACAAGATGACATTATCGAAAGCTACCTGGGAGAAAAAGTCCATATCTATTCAGTCCAACAACAAGAAACTACTGCTAGATTTTGGACTTAATCCACTGGACATATAAGTAGATTGTATCCTAGGTAGTGTTGTAAAAATTGCAATTTTTCAATGCTGCTAGGCTTTTCAAGGAAACTAGCTTTTTCACCTGTTTCAAGTCAGCAAAGGACAGAGTAAAGATGATAAGAATGGATAGGTTCGTTTACGCAATACTTACCGAAGTAAGTTTGAACATTCCTTTAATTGTAAAAAGGAATCTGGTGCACAAGATAGGGTCTTGCATGTGGTCCGAGGCATATTGAAATATATTTTAGCCTTGGACACCCGATGAACGTTGCAATGAAGTGAACATTGACATTGTTAGGAATTATAAATGTTGTATTATGATGAGTTTCCAGCATAATATAGTCATTTGTCGATAGTATTGAAACTGCTTGAAACTATTTGATGCATACTGGATACAAGTTGGGGTGCAGAATGTTCTGAAAGCAAACGTGACTGATCACTTAATCTATTGTGCTGTTTCATCAAGAGTGACATGTTGGTTTATAAATGACAGGCAATAATAAAGAAATTGTACCTGTTTCCTGGTCATTATTCCTATTTTCTCTTGCCATTATTTATCATTTATTTTTATTAATCTAGCTGTCATGTGCTTGTCCCTATTGTCAATATTTGCAACTGCTACTGTTTTAGTTCTCCAATTTTCAACTTGCTCTCTATAATTTATCTGTTCAAACAATTCCAAAATACTCATAAGATCAAACTTAATGGGTGTGCCACATCAAATGAACCGCAAAAGCCACTGCCGCTGTGTAATTAACTGGTGCTTTGACTCGTGGTGCAAGAGAAGATTCCTTGATCTTCATAAATGTCTAATAATTATTATCTTCAGTAAGTGACCAACAATATAACAGTAAGCACAAAATATAAATAGCTAAGAATTGTTATTTATACTGAACTGTTATTTATACTCTGAAAGAATTATTAATTAAATAATTTTCTGTACTGTGGTAGGCCTATCCCGACCGACTCAAGAGGATTCGTTCAAATCAAAGCTTAAAATGTTATTTGTTTGCTAAGGCTGATCCCTCTGTTGGCGAGGCGTTCTTTAACAATATGGTCGTACGTGTTACGACGCCATATAAATTGTCGTTATTATCACCATTATTATGCTAATATATATATATATATATAATATATATATATATTGGTGAATATTGGTGTATATATAATATAAATAATAATTATTAAATAATAAATATGTATATAATATAGGCCTATAATTATATATAACTAGCTGGGGTACCCGGCGTTGCCCGGGAAATTTAGGATTAGACCCGCTCAGGCCACAACCAAACCACACCCCACCTCCACCCAACCCCGTACAGCACCCCTTCCATCCGTTCCCGCTTCACCCCTCCACCCCATCCTCACCACACCCCCACCTCCACCCCAAAACCCCCACCCCACCCCGTACACCCACACCTCCACCCGCCCCCGCTTCACACCTCCACCCCTCCACCTCACCCACCCCCACCCTCACCACACCCCGTTCACCCGCCCCATGCCACTCATTTCACCCACCCACACCACACCTCCACCCCACCTCGTACACCCCACCCCCTTCCATCCGCCCCGCTTCACCCCTCCACGCCACCTCCACCCTATCCTCACCACACTCCCACCTTCACCCCAAAGCACCCCACCTCACCCACACCCTGCACCCGCCCCGCTTCACACCTCCACCCCTCCACCTCACCCCACTCCCAACCCTCACCACACCCCGTTCACCCGCCCCATGCCACCCTTTTCACCCACCCACACCACACCTCCACCCCACCCCCACCACACCCCGTTCACCCGCCCCATGCCACCCTTTTCACCCACCCACCCACACCACACCTCCACCCCACCAAGTACACCCCACCCCCTTCCATCCGCCCCGCTTCACCCCTCCACGCCACCTCCACCCTATCCTCACCACACCCCCACCTCCACCCCAAAGCACCCCACCTCACCCACACCCTGCACCCGCCCCGCTTCACACCTCCACCCCTCCACCTCACCCCACTCCCAACCCTCACCACACCCCGTTCACCCGCCCCATGCCACCCTTTTCACCCACCCACACCACACCTCCACCCAACCTCCACCCCACCCCGTGCACCCCACCCCTTCCATCCGCCCCCGCTTCACTTCTCCACGCCACCTCCACCCCATACTCACCACACCCCCACCTCCACCTCAAAGCTTCCACCCCACCCCACCCACCCCTCCACCCGCCCCGCTTCACACCTCCACCCCTCCACCTCACCCCACCCCCACCCTCACCACACCCTCACCTTCACCCCACCTCCACTCCACCCCACCTCTACCCCACACTCTCACCACATTCCCACCTCCACCCCCGAACCTCACCCCACCCCGTCCACCCCACCTCGTTCACCGCCCCATCCCACCCCTTCCGCCCTCCAGCTACCACCTCCACCCATCCTACACTCACCCCTACCCTCCACCCCACCACCCGAACCCCCAGCCCAAGCCAGCTCCCACCCCACCCCACACCCTCCACCAACACACCCCAAACTCACCAACCCGACAACACCCCACCACACTCTGACCTCTCCACCTGTACGCCACCCGTGAAATTAGGGTTTAATGGGACGAAGAGGGTGGGGAGGGAGCGGAGGGGAGACTTTACAGCAAAGCGGATTGGAAGATCATTTACATCAGCTGCGTTTATATAATGACCATGCAAGCGTTTAAAAAGGTGTTTAATAAACTTAAGTTTTCGCCCCCACCGTGGCCCCTATGGTGGGGGAGATTCGCCAACAACTCCACTGGGTGGAGATCTATATTAATAAAGAGAGGATTCTGTCTGTCTGTCTGTCTGTGTGTCTGTCTGTCTGTGTGTTTGACCGGAATGCATTTCGACAGTTTTTGACCTTTTCACTCCAAACCTTCACTACTCTCTCCGTCTCGGCGTCGGACACCCAGTGAAGGGGTTGGCGATTCTCTATATCCATGGGGGCCAGGGTGGGGGGCGAAACCCCCCAAATTTTTTCCAATAAAACGCAGCTATTGATTTCAAACTTTGCACCTAGACAGAGGGCCATCGGAACCACCCAGTGGAGTTGTTGGCGAATCTCCCCCACCATAGGGGCCACGGTGGGGGCGAAAACTTAAGTTTATTAAACACCTTTTTAAACGCTTGCATGGTCATTATATAAACGCAGCTGATGTAAATGATCTTCCAATCCGCTTTGCTGTAAAGTCTTACTATAATTATAGTCAACTAGCTGAACCCGGCCACGCGTTGCTGTGGCTGAAAAGAGCATTCAACCATCCCTCCCTACCTCCCCCTCCCCAACCCCCTCACCCACCCCTCCCCTTCCCTCTGCCAACCCTCCCCCTTCGCCTGCCCCTTTCCTCTCCTCTCCCTCCCCTCCCCATCCCCTCCCTCCGCTCCCTCTCCAACCCCTCCCCAACCCCTCCTAACCCCCTACCCCTCCCCTCCCACGTCCATCGCTCCCCTCCGCTCCCTCCCCACCCTCTTCATCCCATTAAACCCTAATTTCACGGGTGGCGTACAGGTGGAGAGGTCAGAGTGTGGTGGGGTGTTGTCGGGTTGGTGAGTTTGGGGTGTGTTGGTGGAGGGTGTGGGGTGGGGTGGGAGCTGGCTTGGGCTGGGGGTTCGGGGGGGGGGGTGGAGGGTAGGGGTGAGTGTAGGATGGGTGGAGGTGGTAGCTGGAGGGCGGAAGGGGTGGGATGGGGCGGTGAACGAGGTGGGGTGGACGGGGTGGGGTGAGGTTCGGGGGTGGAGGTGGGAATGTGGTGAGAGTGTGGGGTAGAGGTGGGGTGGAGTGGAGGTGGGGTGAAGGTGAGGGTGTGGTGAGGGTGGGGGTGGGGTGAGGTGGAGGGGTGGAGGTGTGAAGCGGGGCGGGTGGAGGGGTGGGTGGGGTGGGGTGGAAGCTTTGAGGTGGAGGTGGGGGTGTGGTGAGTATGGGGTGGAGGTGGCGTGGAGAAGTGAAGCGGGGGCGGATGGAAGGGGGTGGGGTGCACGGGGTGGGGTGGAGGTTGGGTGGAGGTGTGGTGTGGGTGGGTAAAAAGGGTGGCATGGGGCGGGTGAACGGGGTGTGGTGAGGGTTGGGAGTGGGGTGAGGTGGAGGGGTGGAGGTGTGAAGCGGGGCGGGTGCAGGGTGTGGGTGAGGTGGGTTGCTTTGGGGTGGAGGTGGGGGTGTGGTGAGGATAGGGTGGAGGTGGCGTGGAGGGGTGAAGCGGGGCGGATGGAAGGGGGTGGGGTGTACGAGGTGGGGTGGAGGTGTGGTGTGGGTGGGTGAAAAGGGTGGCATGGGGCGGGTGAACGGGGTGTGGTGAGGATGGGGTGGAGGTGTGGTGTGGGTGGGTGAAAAGGGTGGCATGGGGCGGGTGAACGGGGTGTGGTGAGGGTTGGGAGTGGGGTGAGGTGGAGGGGTGGAGGTGTGAAGCGGGGCGGGTGCAGGGTGTGGGTGAGGTGGGGTGCTTTGGGGTGAAGGTGGGAGTGTGGTGAGGATAGGGTGGAGGTGGCGTGGAGGGGTGAAGCGGGGCGGATGGAAGGGGGTGGGGTGTACGAGGTGGGGTGGAGGTGTGGTGTGGGTGGGTGAAATGAGTGGCATGGGGCGGGTGAACGGGGTGTGGTGAGGGTGGGGGTGGGTGAGGTGGAGGGGTGGAGGTGTGAAGCGGGGGCGGGTGGAGGTGTGGGTGTACGGGGTGGGGGGGGGGTTTTGGGGTGGAGGTGGGGGTGTGGTGAGGATGGGGTGGAGGGGTGAAGCGGGAACGGATGGAAGGGGTGCTGTACGGGGTTGGGTGGAGGTGGGGTGTGGTTTGGTTGTGGCCTGAGCGGGTCTAATCCTAAATTTCCCGGGCAACGCCGGGTACCCCAGCTAGTATACAATATCATAGAGATAAAAAATTCTATGACATCAGATTCTATGAACTATCCAAGAAATTAATGTTCCCGAACTTCCCGGAATCCCGAAAACCTTTGCGAAATACGTTGCTTAATGTTTGCTAGAGCGGAAGAGAAGATACGCGCGCTGCTGCTGCTTTGAGTCGATTATTATCTTTAGCCTACCACCGACGGCGACAGTCCAGTGAGTCCACTGCGTGTGGAAATTATTATTTCACGCAAGGGTGACGGGAAGAATCGCCGAAGATATGGTTGGTATATTATTATTTCGCTCTTTCGTTTTATTCTCAAGAATAATATAATACGTAGCATGCAAGACTTGCAGCCCAAATGCCATTTTGGGTTCAAATCCATGCCAGGGAAGGAGTACATTTCAAGGTTTCCTGCTTCAGCTTTTCTCATCTTTGGCATCTGTTGCGATCAAATTGACAACATCGTAATTTTGCCACTGTCTATGAATACCGTCGTAGTGCCAGTTCCAAGCCCAGGGACCCTTCTATCCCTGTGCAGTACACAACCTACAGGGTGGGTGCAACTTGAGCCCAGTGAAAAACAGGGGAATCAGAAACGAGCCAAAACTCAAGGCTCATAGGGGAAGGCCGGTTAGGGAAGGAAATGAAGAGGATTGAGCCTGGTTGTTTAGGGGGTAGCAGCCCTGTCTAATCCTGGATAAAGGAGATCGAGTGACACAATCAATGTAAACTTTATTTTTATTTTTTTAAACTTATTTTGCTAATTGATGAAATTTTCTTGTTGTTATGACACTTAACATCACTTCGGCTAGTTAGTGTAGATTTCTTGAAGAGGCGCTATATAGATACTCCGAATAATAAACATTTTTGTAATGACCCAAGTCACACAACATCACTACACAAGTAAACATTGACTAACCCCTAACATGTTATTTGTCTGATTTGTGGTAAAATGGAATTACCTGTTATTTTGAACGTCTGTTTTAGGCATTCATGATAGAAGAGAAGAAGGGCGACCTGTTCAAAGGAGCGCACAGCACAGTCTCTTTGGCGCACTGCATCAGTGTTGACCTGAGAATGGGAAAAGGAATTGCACTCATGTTCAAGAAACTCTTTGGTGGCATCAACGAACTTCAGAGACAGAGTTAGTAGTCATGAGGAGCTTCATCCACATAATTATATATGAACTTTAACCGATATTAATGACTGAATATAAGATTATAGGGATACAAATACAGACAGCATGCCATGGTATGCAACCATGCATGATACTGTATCTAACCAAGGATAATGCTTCTAACAGATTATGAGTTTATTGATACAATGCAATCGCAACACAGTACAATGATACTGTTAGCAGCAGGTTGCATTTATGAAACAAGAAAATAAATAGTATCTTGTGATGTACTTTGAAGTCTGAACGTATCATTATTGGGTGCTGTGGTGTAGTGGTGGGTTCGGTGCCTTGGAACTGGGGATTCCAGGTTCGAATGCACCTCGAGCCATGGTGTAGGAATCATGAGCAAGTTCTTCAATTGCAATTGTTCTTCTTTGCGTGAAACTCCGATGCAGTGTCCATGCTGTAGTCGGGAGCACTTCTGTGGAAAGAGCTTGAAGGCCCAATGAAGGGGCGTTATAGCAAATGCGATGAATAAATCAATTGAATAAATAAATAAAATAAATAAATAGTATCAAAATGGGAGATAGAATTTCTAAGTGAATGAAATGAGGGCTTTCTGTACTGTGGCAGTTTGATATATATGAAGCATTTTGCAATTTTAAAATATCATATGCTCTTTTGGACGTTTTTTTTTTTCTTTTCTATCAAAGTGTGTTGTCTTCTGTTGTTTTCCTTAGGATAATAATTCATGCCCTTTTCTGTTAACAGGTCAATTTTGAAACCTGTTTTCTAATTATATGTTTGTGTATGCAGAAGTACAGGTTGGAGGAGTTGGTGTTTTGGAGAAAGATGGCCGCTTCATCTACTACTTGATAACAAAACAGGGCGTGTATGACACACCGACTTACGCTTCTCTGCGGTCTAGCCTGTGCGCGATGAGGGACCACTGTGTTAGTCATTCTGTCCGTCACCTGGCAATGCCTCGCATCGGCTGTGGCCTCGACAACCTTCAGTGGCCGCAGGTCCTGCAGGAGATCAAGGATGTCTTCAAGGACACGAATCTCACCATCACAGTTTACACTCTTGATTGATGACTTGATTGACGACTTGATTGACGACTTGATTGATGACTTGATTGATGACATCTCCTACAACTGCTTTTATTACGTGCGCCATGCGTATTTGTGACTGTTGATGTTGATTGACTGACCTGCAGTGTATGATTAATAATTATGTAAACTGGGCTTTCAAGGATTGTGCTACTGTTGAATAAATGATTGAAGATTTAGTGCTGAAAAAGATTATTTTTGAAAACTTTTATATGTAACCAATGTAGCCTGTGTGCAACATGCATTTCCTTAGCACTCATATACACATCTTGAGTAGAGAGTGTGGCAAATTAGCATTGTACCCCCAATGACCTGCTTTGGGTCGAGCCTGACCTCCCTCCCTGCGAAGGATTGGGGTCGATAGCTTCAAAACTCTGGCGGTGCATAGCTAACAAAGCCACAAACAAACACACAGACTTACCAAAATATATATACTGTAAGATGAATATGCTTTTATACACAGCATTTTTGGTTTTCATCACATTTTCTCAGGGACTGGGATAAAGACTCGAAAAAAACTTAATTTTATCCTATATTATTCCTTAACGTTACAAAGCTATGATTGATTCACACTACCTAGTTTCTTGTATGTAGGCTACTCTGACACCATTATGGCTGTTCAGTGTTCACTCAATAATAAAATGTTTGACGATGTGCTGAAGTACATGCGTGTGCACTGCGCAGTCACTTGAATCAGCTGTTAGCGTTAGGTAATATCTATTAATAGCAATAATGCTAGTAATGAACTCACTTGCTATTAATAGTTCACTGCCTATGTAAACAATGACGGCATTCGATGCTTAGCATCACATATGCGTATGCTGTAAGCACGATAAGAATTTTTAAAATGACACCAATTAATTTTAATAGGTTCCTTTCTTAGGGCCTCTGGGCCAGCTCAAGGTTTAATAAACAATAATATTATTAGGAACAATAATTAATACCTTTTAGGCCCAAGCCTCGCGTGACTGCCTTGTGACAAGTTTACGTGCCTAAGCGCCCAAGCGTGAAGATAAGCTTGTGTCTCCCCAAGTGCACTGCAGACAATCGATATATATATAATTACTTAGATAAATGCTAAAATTCGACCTTTAATTTAAGAGGATTAATAAAATCCGGGAAAATAAGTGTATCTTGATAAAATATTATTACTTGTAAAAAACCTGCAAGCGTAGCGACATCTGTGGGTAGGAGTACACCGGAAATAACGTATCGCACATGACATTTTATATTAATTATAGGATGTACATTTTGCAAGTTTCCATTCGTATCAAAATCTCGATTCCTTGGTGTGTTGACCCTGAATGCTTCAGCTGTAAATAATTAATTCTTAATTAATGGTAATCGTAAACTCAAAAATTTTGCAGCGTCCAAAAAGCGAAGTCGTGGGAACTAGCAATAGACGCTCATTCAAAATTGTTTATTAGGCAGAGGGTCGAAATCCGGACAGAAAGATTATAGTCCCAGGTAAGACAGCAGCTGACGGCCATGGTGACTGGGGCTTAGAGAACTGTGAAACGGTGAGGAAAGGAGGAATTAGTCACTTCTGTGTTTTGTGATTTGCTAAAGCAAATTTAAGCAATCGTAAACGCGGTTAATCAGAGAAGACACCTTTATACACAAAAAGTGGAGCGAGCTAAGATGTCGATTTAATTCGTGGGGCACAGGAACTCCCACCGTCTCTTGATGTTTTGTTTGCTGATATGAGATGTTAGTCATCACGGTCCAACGTCCCTTGTCGGCTTATTTGATAGGGTTAGTCAGAGCTGATCAACCCGCCTTCCCAGCCACTTGCGTAACTGCCTGTACGTAAATAGGCCAGTATGTAGACGTGATTAAGCCAGTCAGTTAGCTTTGCGCAAGGAAGAACTGTCCGTGAATTTCTATGCCATTGGCGAGCGGTTCGTTATGTTCTGAACCGTTTATGGACTAAATGGCTTAATAAACCAAAGATATTAATGTTATTTGCTTGTTTTCCGAACTGTGATCACAGGCACAGAGTAAATTCAGCATAATTTAGAGCAGAATTTATCAGGTGCACGAAGCAAAATTTGTGTAGCTTGTGTTTTGTGTTTGATTTGTGTTTGTATGGTGTGCTTCACGTCCTTTTTCTAGCTAAAGCACTAGAGTTTATAGCCGTAAGCAGTTGGCACCAAAGTTTTTTACTCCAGAGAATTCACTCTTTAAGGTTCTGGTCAGTGGTTTCTACCAGTGCATCTTTTAGTTATTACTGGCAGGTATGGCAGACTTACAATGTTGCTACACAGGAACAAAGAACTCTTTCTGCAATCTTATCTATTTTCAGACTACTGTATCAGTTTCAGATTATCGTGTCTCACGGATCTATGCCTAATCTGTAAATATTGCTTTTATGTATTTTATTTTTATCATTTACTTTTTATCGTTAGGTATGTTCTTTGTTGCTTTAAGACTAAAGAATGGCTGAAGGCAGTTGTGAACAAGCAGTGTTGAGGCAGAGTTTTGTATCGGCACTTCGTAAGAAATATAGCTGTGATGAGCCACTGTCAATTAAAATATTTGTTCCAAAATCAGCTCCAGGAAAGACAGGTCAGTGTATATGATTCTCATTCATTTAAAAAAATTTGTTTCTACAATTTTAGTGCATGTATGATGCTGCAAAGAAGGCTGAAATTGAATAACAATGCAGGCAGCTATGAACAATTATAGTAAATTGTCTCAAATCTGATTAAGAAAACCACTACCGGTATTTTCGTAAGTGAATCTTGCTGGCATCATCTTAATTTGTTGAAGCATGTAGGTAAACATGATGTGCCGCTATGTTTTAATGGCACTTATCAAGTCTTATATTTAAGACTTTAAATGCTGTAGCACAAGTTCTCACTTAGCAGAATGGCAAATGAGGGGGTGGCACATTGTATGACACGCTGGCAAGAAGTGACGAGTTCGTGCCCCGTACTGCGGACATGCTTTGTAGGCTGCTATTAGCACCGTGTATTGCTAGCTGTATGTTCTGTTAGTACCGTAGTTAAGATTGATATCTTCTGGTAAGAACTTTGTGTTATTGTGAATTGTTTCAATTGTGTATAATGTACACTGTAACCGATTGCGTTCTGTCAACCAGATTGTTTCAATAAAGAAAATATTTTGTTATTATTATTTAAAAAATGGCATGTCCTCTGTTAAAATTATTTCATGTGATTAGTATGATTAGTTAGCTTGCGCTGAATGTGGCTAGTACTGATTATATTTATTTATACAGAATGTGGCGACCTTATTGTTGCGGATCATCTGGCGCTGAACTACAGTTCTGTCGAGGAAGCCGGTCTTATGTCAGAGATTGCGGACGTTGTTGCTAAGGTTACGGAACTTGATCTTTCAGTGAATCTTCTGTCCCAGTGGAGTGAGGTAGGTGCAACTCTGCCTTAAAATTTCACTCCAGAGAATCCACTTAGTAATAAGATTCTCGTCAGTGGTATCTTCTGACCAGTGCATCTTTAGTTATTATTGGTTGGAATTGCATGTTTACACAGTTGCTGTGCAGAAGCAAGGAGCTCTTTCTGCAAATTTTTCTTTTTTCAAAACTAGTTCTCTTAATATTTTATTAATAACAATATTTTCTCTCTTGAATCATCAAAAAGGTGTGTTTTATTATTGAAAACAGCAGCCTCCTTGTTTTCCTAGAATGTGATTTATGTTAGAATGCATGTAATAATTTTCCTGCATTTTAAAATTCAACTCTTTTTTTCCATAAAAATTTTAGATGATGAACTGTTTTCTTTTTATTGCAGGTGTTTAAAATAATCTCTTTTCTTCCACGTATTCACTTCTTGAATATAAGCAACAATCCTCTGCAATTGTCGGGTGATGTGGAGTGGACGGCTGTCTCATTTCCGCTGATCAAGCAGCTTGTATTGAACGCAGTCGGAGTTTCATGGAACACCGTCTGGAATTTGCTGTCTGCTATGCCGCAGTGAGCATACAAGGTTTTCTTGCATTTGATGAGGACGAAGATGATGACAATGATGAAATACTGATGCTGTATGTTTGTCTGCGTGTATCTAATAATTTATATAGCACCTTTTCAGATCCCTCATAAGGATGTCATTTCAGAAGTGTTGTTAAAAGGTGTGAAAAGTTTCCTGTGCAGTCGCTGACGAAAGAGTGTATAGCTTTAGTAGTATGGTTCACAGAAAGTGCTCAAGAAAGTGTGACATGCTTGTACTTTTATACGGGATTGTTAAATTCTATGTAGAATACAAAATTTTAGACAGGATTGCTACTTGAGATTTCTTGTGCTTTTTGAGACTACTAGGGTTGACTCCACAATAAGGATCTTGAATATAATCCTGTCTTGCATCAGAGGCCAGTGTAAAGTTTCTAGAGAAGCTTCCAATACAGCACTGTGGAAGTTCGAGCCATAGGGACAACCGGATCACCTTGCATGCAGTTCGAAGAAATCTACGACCTGGAATGGATAGCACTGGCACATAAGAGGATGATATAAATGCTAGTGTTTGAGATAATAATTATTCATTGTGTTGATATCTTATAAAGGTTTTGCGTGGTTTGTCTTCAGGATCCAAGAACTCCACCTGAGTCTGAACGGATTTTCCACAGTCGAATCTTCCACAGACTCTACTTTTCCTGGTGTGACCGGCCTCTTCATGAGCGGGAACAACATTTCCAGGTGGGAAGAGCTGGAAAGTCTTGGCAAGATTTTTCCAAGCCTTACGAATCTTGTCATGATGGAGAATCCATTGAGTGAATTTACTGGAGAAAAACCTGGCGCCAACTTCTGCTGTCTCAAGTCGCTTAATCTGGGAAACACGAAGTTATCGTCTTGGACTGAACTGGAAAAGCTGAAAAGCTTTCCGTGTTTAACTGACGTCCGAGTACATGGAGTTCCATTCTTAGAGGCAAGTCAGGTGTTTTGTTAGACGATTACAGATGCATTCATTGTTACAAGGCATTTTGGTAATTCTTGCTTTCACTTGTCATTTTTTAAATGTTGTGTGGTGTGGAGATTCATTGCCCAAAAAGTGCTAAATTGGTAACAGCAAATTCATTTCAGTGACAGGCCACAGGTTTATAAGGTTCAATAAGTAGTTTCAATCAATCAATCTGTCAGTCATTCAATCAATCATTCAATCCATATGCACTTATTCTAAAATTACCAACTTGTCGCAGATCTATGTCGCTTGTTACAAGAAACTGATTCTTAGTGTATCTGGGTTTAAAGCAATGTTCGCATTCAGAGACTTTGTGTATGCAAGGTTGCTAGAAGATTGGATGTAGTGCCAATTTATATCAATTAATAAATGTTCTGATATATGACACTAGAGACAAAGAGTAAAGTTTTATTGGTTCAGATTTGCTGTGGTCTGGCAGTCAATGGAAGTTTCATCTTATTTTAATAATTATGAGCTGACCAAGGGTATAGGATAGGAATCTCCGTACCATTTGGTCAGTAAAGGGTTAAAGTCTTTTCATGACAAAAATGACGAAAAACTTCGGCTGTTAGATCATGGTAATACAGATTTTCTCAACAGCCTGTGTAGACTGTAGTGACTGTAACTGTTGCGTTGCAGAATTACGAGGAGAAGCTGAGGAGATTTCTGATTATTGGCTACCTGCCAAATGTTGAACAGCTGAATGGAAGTCCGGTGTCTGAAAGAGACAGAGAAGATGCAGAAAGGGCTTTCATCAGACATTACATGGATCTAGATGACAAACCTTCAAGGTGAGCATTATCTTGAACAGACTATTGATCCCAGGGTATTACAAATTACATTGTTTCAATGATTTGTTAAAAGAAAATCGCTAGGGTGATCAAGATATTGTTAGAGAGTTCTTCCTCCTACTTTCTCCTGGCTGCAGTCATACAAACTCTAGATGGTTTCAGGACTTTCTGACCGGATTTTCTTGCTTAAATTTTAACTGATGGTAGAGAGCAAATGTATTCATTGCAAGTGCGGCAAAGGTGGTGCATTGGATAACGCACTGGCATGGAGATCAGCGGATCTGAGTTCGATTCCCGAAGTCCTCGTAGGATTGAAGTGCTTTGTAGGCTGCCATTAGTGTTGTGTATTGCAGGCTGTCTGTTCGTTATTAAGATTGATGTTAATTAAGATAACTGTACACTGTAACCGGTTGCAGTCTGTCAACTGGATTGTTGAATAAAGGAAAATATATTACAGGTTTGTTTAGGGTTTACATTTGAAAGAAAATGCTAGCATTTCACTAACTAATATTATTTGTTTTGCACGAAGGCACTTTGCTTGAATACGGTTAAAAATTGTTTGACAGTCTTCGTTTATTTACAGATACGACGAACTGGTGGGTGTCCATGGACAATTGGCTCCACTAGTCGATATTGATCTCTCGGCTGTGAATTCTATTTCAGTCATGGTTTACTACCTGGGTAAATCGCAAATAAAAACTTTCAGCATTCATACCACTGCCTTAGACGTGAAGAAGTCGCTGGCTAAAGAGTTAGTGAAGCAGCCGCCTCGGGCTTTCAATCTCTACCATCATGATGTTGCGTTCTCTGATGGCCACGAAATCATGCGATTTCCACAACGGACTCTGCTGGGCTATCATGTTAAGGATGGCGATGAACTCTATGTTGAATTGAAGTAGAAAGACGCGGCATGACAAAGTTCTGTCTAGTTCAGCTGTTGATCGAGTTCACTTGTGACTTAATTCTGTTTGTTATGGACGCTATGTGATATTGTTTGCAAGGTAGTGTTAGTTTCTGAATTGTTCGTTGCATTTTACAAGTTTTATTAACTAGTTAGGATTGTTTTTAGTGAAATTTATGTCTTAAAATAATCTATTCTTAAGTGTTTTACCAGTTATGTGCAGAGTTACATGTCCCCTATGTAGTACTTCTGCAAGTTGTTGACACCAAAAATTATACATGCTCATTCGTAAAAGTGCTTTAAACGACTAGATTCAGGATTTATCTGTACAAATTGCAGCTGGGATTATATTTATGTTATGCAACTTAGATCAACATGAATTGTCATGCAAAGTAATGATTTTGAACAGTCTAGCCTTATCTATATTTTAAGTCGGGCATCATCTGTGATAGATACCATTCACTTATTATTTTGAGCCTGAGTGTTGCTTGGGCTGGTTGCTGTACATTGTAATTGTTTTCTGTGGTCTTCCACTGGCCAATGTGGCTGTAATGGCATGAACTGTCACTGGCCAACAATGTATTATCAGGCAATTTGGTTTAATAGATGCGGTTTTTACTGATTTATGCAGACATTGACTCTGGTTTCCACCACCGGTGAATATATTGTATATAGTACTGTCACTTCTCTTAAGCTGTTCCTCTTGTTAATTTCTTTACATGTAATGGTAACATTTGACTACATAATGCATTATGTTATTCTTGTATTATTCTGTGATTGAGCACCGGTGTAATATATGTTTATCGTTCTTATGGTATCTTTATCACAAGCAGTCACAGAAACGCGTAGCTGAGGTTTGGTTAATCAATTGCAAGTGGAAATTAGACATGCAGGTGTTTAAAAAGCCAGTGAGAAAATAATTGAAATTTTATTATTTTGACTTGGCTGAAAATAATACAGACATCAAATGTATTTCAGGATGTGTAGGTAATTGTGTATGTATACCATCGCTTCAAGTAATTTTGTTCTGTTTTTGAGAAAAGCTACAAACCTGAATTCTGATTTTTTTTAAGGGAAGACAAACAAATTTGCATCAATTATATGTTTTTTGTTCTGAATGCTATATAGAAAGAGATTAGCAGTTGTATGAAAAAAATTTATGTCATTGCTTCGAATTGAATGTTTATACTGCAGTTTAACAGTAATAAAAATGTTGGCAATATGTGTGATGTCTTTCTGAGAGTAAAATAGTGTAAAAATGTAGCAGTGTTGATAACTGACCCTCATCTTTACATAACTACAGAACATTCAGATGTTGTTCGACTGGGAGTGCTTCTGAGTAGATTACCTTGAAGGTACGCTCTGTAAAAAGTCAATAATAATAATGACCATCATATCCTTCTCTGAACAAAAACAAGGTAGCTTGTCTTTTCTTTAAAAGTTGACTGTGACGTACTTCTACCATGATGCATACAAAGGGTAGGCATACAAGGGCTTATGCTTACTGTGGACTTACAATGTATAATATTTATTACTCATCTAGCCTACATTTGGAACATATAGCCATTTTCTTATAGCACCAATTTAAGTCAGACAGCAAACAGTGTGTAGGCATTGGATCGAAAGGTTAACCAGCTTAAGAGTATTTTTGGCAATTCAGACGTGACATCTAGGGCAGTCTCTAAATCACGGTCAAAAAGTGAAAAAATCACGGCATACTTTTGCAAAAATCCAAAAATTCACGGCACCGTGATTTTCCGTGATTTTTTACATTTTCAGCACTTTTTTTGTAAAAACACCTTTAAAATGGTTGCACAAATGAGTATTTATGAATAGGTCTTCACTTGTCAGCAACGTCTTTCACTCCCCAAAACAAAAATTCTTAAATTAATTTAATTATTCCGCGCTGTTTTTGGTCGTCGGCGCCATTTTTGACGTGTTTCGCAACCATTTTTAACGTGTTTTTACAAAAAAAAGTGCTGAAAATGTGAAAAATCACGGAAAATCACGGCAAATGGCAAAATTCACGGCAAAGGGCGAAATTCACGGCAAACGGCGAAATTCACGGTTTCCGTGATTTCCGTGAATTCGTGATTTAGGGACTGCCCTAGTGACATCGCACACCCAATGAGTCCTGCACGATCAAGAGAATTGCCTAATCTATGCATTTGACATTACCCTTTCCAATGGCGGAAACGTTTATATGAACAAATGGTGGCTGACTGGTTAGAACGTCAGGCCTGTAACGCGGAGAGCTCGGGTTCGACCCTCCACTCGAGCGGCTAACTATTGTGTTGGGACTTTGGGCAGTCCTTTGCTTAATTTAGGCCTATTGATCTGCGCTATCCTATCGTACGTACGGTCCCAGATGCACTTGTGAACTTTGAACAGAGGGTAATTGCACGTAACGACATAAAATAGTCTAGGGAAGTAAATCTTAACAAATTAAAAGTAGACCGCCAAATTTAATTCGAAACTGCTATCCGAGATGACACAATAATTTTAGCCTAGGCCCTATAGGGCCTAAATTAAGAGATCTCGTTCTAAATATATTAACTTTGGAAGTGGAACGTGTTCATCTATGCGGCGTGTGAATAATCAATTAGCCTAGGGCCTAGGCTATCGGATCGTGCAAGACCTGCGGGGGCGGTGGTGTAGCGGATTAGGCCTAGGCCTACTGTGGATATGTTCGTTGCCTTGCAGCCGGAGGGTTCCAGGCTCGATTCCACCTCAAGTCGCCTCGTAGGGACCCTGGGCAAGTCCTTCACTCGCGCCTCGGCGTGAACTCCGATGCAGTGTCCGCGCTGTAGTCGGGAGCGCCTCTGAATAGTGAGCTTGAAGGGCGCTATAACAAGAGCACATGTGCAAACAAACAAACAAACAAAAGCCATCTGGAGACGCTCTAAAACGTAGCCGCATCGAAGTTTTAGACAACGGAGAATTGTTTGGACGGCTGAAGTGGCACCGGTCAATCATTGTAAATATTTAATTATTCATGTTATTAATTTTAAAGAACTTTGCGAAATAAACGTCACCGATGACGTTGTTCTAACGTTATAAATATGTTTTTGGCTGTTGATTAAAATGTCTGAATGCAATGGCGTTAGACAATAACTGTCTAAACAAGTTTGTTTAAAACTTCAGTAATTCGGTGTTTATTCGACGCATGGTTTTCACGTATAATTTAGGCTTTTAATTATATGTTGTTGACACAATTACACATGTTAGAACAGGACTAGTGGTGGCTGACAATCTGTGAAGGTAGGTCCATTATAGTTATTTTGTGAGATTTTAGCGCAGCATGCAAGAAAATTATAATGCGTGCGTATACATACACCGACGCACATTTACTGTTTACATTCATACTCGTTCGTTTGTATGTGCACTTGTTATTGCGCCTCTTCAAGCTATCTACTCAGAGGCGCTCCCGACTGCGGCGCGGACACTGCATCGGAGTTTCACGCCGAAGCGCTGAGTGAGTGAAGGACTTTCCCAAGGTTCTTTCGCGGCGACTTGAGGTGGATTCGAACTTGCAACCCTCCGGTTGCAAGCAACGAACATACCCGCTACACCACCGCGCCCCACACGCTTGAGTGGAATGAGAAGAGTGCATCATTAATTCATGTCTATTATATAAGATTTTATGTTATTTTCGTGCTATCTATTTATGGAGGCACCAAGTTATTTATAAAATGTTACCGTAAATTTGATAAAAAAATAAAATTAATCATGTTCTAATGTGTTTGTAGTATAGAGGATGGACGGAAGAAAGAAATCAAACTCTAATGAAGCTGATGAGCAGGATGAGGCAGATGAACCATCTGGTCACGATCTGTTGGATAAGCAAGATGCTTCTCCTACTCCATCTCACGAGGAGGAACATGATGATGAAGTTGCGACTGCAGTTTTTCCAGACTTGCCAGATATTAGGAGTTCTGTGGATAATAGTGGCGAGGATCGTAAGCCACCGCGTCCTGCTGCAGACAGTGCAGAGGGTGGGGATTTGCCAGATGATGAAGGCCCTGCTCCTGACCAACTTCCGGATTTTCCAGATCTTGACGGAATTCCAAAGCTTACAGAGGGTACTTGGAACTAGATTTCAGCTAAACGTGTTGTGACCAGCGTTAAATGGTCTTGACTTCAAATGTGTCGTTGACTCAGTTATTAGACAAATGCCTGACTCGGCCAAAATAGCAGCTTGTGTAATGTGTATGTATCAGCCTGACAGCCTTTAATTTATAATTTTTATTTTAATCTTAGATTTAAAAATTGGGCTCCACAATGCCATTGTGGTAGAAGAAAACAACAAGGGTTCAACCTGAAATGAAGTCCACCATCTTGAAGCATACAGCACATGCCTGCCTACGAAAGCTAAAAACTTGCCAGTAGTTGCCACTATCCTTTCAATTATTAATTAAAAAGCAATGAATAATCATGATATATATGGTCTGTAACTTTAACGATGAGCTGCATTGTTTTTCAGTCACTGTCAGTACACGTCTTTTGCTAGAATATTAAATAACTATCTCTGAAAATTTCTCTGATTTTTTGCTGAAGCAGGATCTGCCAGAGTGAGAGGAGTGGATGGACAGGCGAGAACCACGCGTGGCGACGAGAAAGTAGTTGAAACCGAAGGCATTTTAAATGTTGTGGAAGACCACAAGAAGATTCCAGAAGACTTCTTTTACAACTACGAGGATCTTGTTTCAAAGCCAAAGTTGGAAGAGAAATCACCGCTGCCTTCAACTCTTCTAACTCTTTCGTATCCATTTCTTACTTTAATAGCAAAGTTCTTTTGGGGATCAAATTTAGTATTTATATTTAGCCCTGGTACAATGGTGTAATAAGCCTTTAATACATTTACTCAATGAATAATGACCATAGTAACGGGTACTTTTTGGTAAATCGCAGCTGAAATGGAACATATGCACCATGTCTAAACATAATCTGCTATACAAGCAGCTCTTGGCAAGTTTATCTGTCTAGATGGAAGCATGCATGTGCATTGTGCACTTGTTAGATGCATGTACACTATTGTACACTGTACAGGGCAATTACTTACAAACTGTGTCTTCATGCTTTTCTTATCAGCGGATGGCTCAGATTCATCAAGTTCTATAGGCACGGAGTTTAATTAAAAGTTAAATTAAGTTTTCATATGTTTTAAATGATCCTTAATCAAAGCTAAGTCACTCATTTGGCTACGACTGCACACGGCGAGCTAACCTGCACGTTCTTGACCATGACGTAGTGGCTTTCATAGCGGGTAACTATGTCGTCATCCTGAATGTTAAGACGAAGAAACAAGTCTACATTCGCAGCACAGGAGGTCGAGGTCTTGGAGCATTAAGTGTGAGTGAAAGTTATCATTCATTCGGACATTTATATAGCGCTCCTTCAAGTAAAAAACTACTCAGAAGCGCTCCCGACTCCAGCGCACCCAAAAAGAACAATTTTAATTTTAGTAAATGCTGAGGTTTGGCTTTTAGGAATGTTTTGGCATGACATTTTTAGGTGAAGGCTTTTCAGTTAATAAGGCCGCTATTTTATATTTATGCTTCACTTTGTAATACAAACCACTCGATTAAAAGATTATCTGTTTTAAGTAGACCTACTTTAAATGTTTTGTGTTATTGTTATGTGATGTTTTTCATAAGGATCAAGTCTTCCGTCTTTAAGGATAGTTCCAGTATGAGAATTGTTGAAAAATAACTGGGGGGGGGGTTGGCCTATGATAAACTTGAAATTGGGGTATGAAAAACATACTTTAACATGGGGCTCTAAGAAAGACTGGGGGGGTTGAACCCCCCCAAACCCCCTGAGCAATTCTCACCCTGGATAGTTCGTTTACTCATTCTCATTTCAGTTGCTTGATAGTGCCACAACTTAATTCCTGCATTTTTTGGATTTATATACTTGAATGTATTTTTAAACTTTGAGTTTAGTCTTTTCGTTATTGGATTATTAAAAAAAAATTTTTATTAGAGATTAACAATCAATTGCATACTGAGCTTAATCTTCATAACACAATGCAGCTGCATAAAATAGAAAATTCTTGTCTTTTTTGACTCTGAAACAGTTAGTCTTACTCTGACTGTACTGTTGACTTGTTATTACAATTTCATTCTTGAATTTAAGCTTTGTCCTGAATCTTTCATCATCATGCTCTTGATGCATATTTTAGCGTTGTCTGACTTCTTCAGATCAGTTACATTAGTGTTTTTGCTGTAGAACATTACTGCAGTTATGAATAATGAGCGGTGGCAAAGAAATCTCATTGGTAGTGAATTTTTAGGTTCATCCTTCAAAGAAATACATTGCTGTTGGTGAATCGGGTGTTCATCCTGATCTCAATGTCTTTGAATATCCATCCCTAAAACTATACAGAATCTTGCGAGCAGGTGCAGAAAGAAGCTACGCTTACCTGGATTTCAGGTGAAGAATTCGGTTTCATCTAATTGTTAAAAAAGTTAATCTACTTAATTTGCGCTGTTACAGTGCAAATGTAAAATGCATTCTGGAGACCAGCTATTTATTTAAATGATTTTAATCTACTTAATTTGCGCAGTTACAGTGCAAATGTAAAATGCATTCTGGAGACCAGCTATTTATTTAAATGATTTTAATCTACTTAATTTGCGCTGTTGCAGTGCAAATGTAAAATTCATCATGGGAATCAGTTATTCATTAGGTCAAACCTTTTCACAAGAAACAGATTGCTGTGTGTCAGTGTCAATATCATAGTTTAAAATGCTTGAAGGCTGTAGCAATAAAATCAGCAAGAGTAAGGATTTAAACACTATCTAGCTTGAAAGTTACTTCCGACTTAGTGGCAACACATAGTATTGGCTAATTGATTTATCCGTTATGTTCAAGCTATTTATTTAGTGGTTTGCAGAATGAGGAAAGTTTCCACTAACAATGCCAGCAAGTAATATTTGGCACAGTGACATATGCAATGCATTGTATTTGACAATTTTTCACTTGATATGACCTTCCAATTGATGCCTGATGCATTATGATTGCAGCATTATTAGATTAGTTTTGAAGTTTCGACTGTGGCGAGGATTTTGCTAATGGAATTCTTCTTTATTTTTGTTTCCTAGAGCTATAATTAATAGCCAATGGAAGCTAGCCATGGCAACACCTTTTATACATTTCATAAATGAAGTAGACATTTTACATTTGACAGCGTCAGAGGCAGACGATTTTAAACAGCTTGTGAGAACACACATTCACAGGTGCGCACAGTGCCACACACTCATCACATATGCACTCACACAAACACATAAACAAGAACTGATAACATTATTTAGTTATATTAATCAATTGGCATTTTGCCACAGATTGTTTTTTATTTGCATTAAAAAAAATTAAATTTGATTTCTTGTTATCCAACTCGTATAAATTTTAATGTCATTGTTTGTGTGCATGGCTGTTCAATAATTTTGTTGTTTGTTTATTACGTGAAGTCCAAATGGAAGTTTGGTCGGTTCAATGGGAGCAGAACCGGATTTCATGTTGACATTGTGGAATTGGAAACAAGAGACGATTGTTCTTCGGTGCAAAGCGTTTTCTCAGGATATCTTTCGGGCGACGTTTTCGACTGAACTTCCTGGCCAGCTGACCAGCTCGGGTATTGGCCACATTCGGTAAGAAAGCACATCTGCATCTATTGTCTTTCTAAGCAAAGCAACACTGCCTATGCTGTTGTGCCGCCAGTGTTCTAGCGATGGCATTGACTGTTGTTCTCGTACTCTGTATATTGTTACATTTGTTTGTATGTGTCCTTGTTATAGCGCCCCTTCAAGCTCTCTCTACTACTCAGAGGCACTCCCGAATGCAGAGCGGACACTGCATCGGAGTTTCACGCTGAAGCGTGAAATTTATTTAATAATTTATTATTTTAACACTTACATGTCTGCAGTACATTTGAGAACTGCTGTAGTCTTTTTGCATCCAACAGCTGACTCAGTGAAATGCAGAAGTGTGGTGAAGAATAAGCATTTATGTATTTTATAGAATAATTTTAAATTGTTTTCCCTGAATTTGATTTGTATAGGTTTTGGAAGATGGCTCGCACCTTCACCGGCCTTAAGCTGCAGGGAAGCCTTGGTCGTTTTGGTAAGAAGGAGATATCGGACATTGAGGGCTATGTAGAGTTGCCCGATGGCAAGGTTTTGTCTGGCTGTGAGTCGGGCAATATGCTACTGTGGGACGATGGTCTGTGCATTAACGAGATATCTCGCAAAGGCAAGAAGCCCTGTCATCAGGGTCCCATCCAGCAGATCATCATGGACGAGGGAGAACTTATCACTGTTGGAATCGATGGATTCGTTAGAGTAAGAAAAATTCACTTAAGAAATATTTGGTCGTAAGTCTGTGCGAATAAAACTATGTTGTCATCATCATTCATCATCATCATCATTCATCATCATTCATCATCATCATCATCATTCATCGTCGTCGTCGTCGTCATCATCCATCTTCAATGTTCAATGTTCATTTGTTGCACAGTAAAGCCGATAAATGTTTTACATTGAGCTTGATTTTAGAACCAATTTTTTTTGTTCTAATGCTTAGGATAAGGTGCAGACCGAAGTAACAAAATCTTTGTTTTTGTTCCTTTGTTTATGCCAACTGTTTCTGTCCAAGGAGTTGTGATTTCAGAGTTTAGCTTAGAAGCAGTTTCAGCAATGATGCAGTTTTGCCCAGATGTGACCATCAGTCACTTTGCATTGCAATATTGGTGCACTAGAAACTTCCAGACTGGTGTAAAGATTAGTCTAAGATGACATCTTTTACTTTGGTGTTAACTTTTTGAGGTTTTCTCACCAGGTTAATTATTTTGTTTTGTTTTGTTTTGAATAGTTCAACATGAATATCCTCTGGTTGAGTCATGACTTGCTATGGTACAAAGACATTATAAGAAGGGATGAGGGTAGCCATTATGGGATTTTAACATTAATAACAATTTTGGACCTTTGAAATATATGTATATTTAAAATATATATAAAATATATATTGATATAGCGCCTGTGAATATTAAAGCTGGTCTCCCTGACGTGGCTTTTGTGGGCGCTGAGAAATTCTCGAAGATTTACATTACATTACATGTGAAAATATGCCATTATTCTTACAAAAATAATATAGGCATGTTGTTGTAAACTGTTAGGTTTGGGATTTTGAGACAACTGGAAGCATGCAAGCTGAAGACGATGGCAGTGCCATGGAGCTTGAGCCGGTCAATGAACTTCGTGTTGGTAACGATGTCCAGATCACTTCCATGATGCGATCGTGTGGTGCACGCGAGCTATCGCTGTGGTATGCTCAGGTTGGTCATCTCCTTTTATTCATTATCACCGCTTGAATTAATCATATACTTTTTTGTTTGTATGTGCACTTGTTATAGCGCCCCTTCAAGCTCTCTCTACTCAGAGGCGCTCCCGAATGCAGAGCGGACACTGCATCGGAGTTTCATGCCGAAGCACTGATCAACTGTGAGTGAAGGACTTGCACAATATTTCTACTTAGTAACTGTCTCAGAAGTTCTAAAACCTGTACTCATCATTTTTCAAGGCGAGTGCTCTAACCAGTTGGCTACTAGCAATATGAGTAACAGCTATCTATAGAGTGTTACTTAACAATTCTTAAGAGAAGCTAGTATAACTGATGTGTTTAAGATAAATAATTTATCAATCCAGCATCAAATTAGCAATTATTGCTAATGCCAATGGTCTCCTCACTTTCAATTGTTCCTTTATTACAAGCACTAAGGTAGATATTCTAGAATAGAATGCCATTTTGGAGGCTATATACACAGGTTTGATAACCACGTATGTGCAAATTTTGAAGTTTTAACCCTTTAAACCCGGCTGGTCAGTTTTCCGGCCTGTTTTCTATAGCATTACGGGAGCTCCGGTTTCAAAGGGTTAAAGTTGCCTGTGTTCGTTACTATTTAAACCGTGTGCTTTCTTCAGGATGCCAGTGGAGGCATTTGGAAGCTGGATCTGTCATTCCAGTTTACGTCACTTCAACCAGAGCGCTTCATGTATTATCATTCGGGACCAATATTTAGTTGCAGTGCTTCACCTGTGTCTCATCTGGTCGCCACTGTTGGAGCTGACTGTAAGATCACCTTTTCTGCTACTGTTGTTCATTAATTGCCTGTTTTATGTAAATTGCAATGTTTACTAACTATTATTGTTATTATTAATTATTTTTATTTTGTATTTTTGTTAATATTATCAGTATTAAGGAGTTTTTATATATCGCCCCCCCCCCTTCAAGGTGATCTTCTCAGAAGCGCTCCCAGTCCAACCCAAGCTAAATGTTATCGACAATAATTGAACCAGTGTAAACATGCTGAAGCACTACCTACCGATTATTTATTTATTTATTTATTTACTACTAACATTCTTGTGTGACATAGGTGTGCTTCAAATAAATAGAATACACAGTTTTCAACCATTTGCAGCATAGTCATAATTTATTGGAGCAACTCTTCAAATGGCATTAACTTGAATAAATAATTGTAGGCTTTTCAAGAAACACACCTTTGAAGTAATTTGTCATTTGGCAAAAAAGTACGGAGTGGGCACTATTAGAAATCTTTTGGCTGAAATGTGAACACGTCACCAGCATTTGAGATGATCTGTATTTCTGCGCTTTAGGTACAGTCAGAGTTTACGACATCATGGCAAAAAAGCTGCTATGTGTGACTAAGTTCAACAGCCCTGCCACAGCTATTCTCTGGCTACCACGAAAAGTAATGTAACATTTCATGTTTAACTTTTTTGATAATAAAAATGAAAATAATATTAGATCAATGTAACTGCTGTACAAGTTTCATAGCTAGAGGTGTGTCTGAGCACTTAAGAGTGCATGCACATGTACCAGTATCTGAATTATGCATTTAGATCCATGAATCCTTCAAATAAAATTATGATAATAAATTATGCTGTTGACGTAATCATTGATGCAAGTTGGAAGTTTATTGCATTTTATATATTTTTCAACAACTTGCAGAAGCAGTAAGCAGAAGGTGCAATGTTTGTATGCATAATTTGCATATGTTTGCATGTGTTTGTATATAATGTTTGGTTACAGCTCGATCCAGATGGCGCCACTATGATTGCTGGTTTTGATGATGGAGTTATTCGATTGCTCTGCTTTCAAACTGATATGATGGCAGAAGTGCGAAAGCAGGAGTTCAAGTATGAGCTGAGACTCGTCTTTGCTCTTAAGCCTCACAAATCCACTATCACCTGCATTGAAATGGACCGGAATTCGCAGCTGCTGGTTACTGGTGTACGTTCTCTCAATAGTTTCAGTTTCAAATAACTATGATTGTAATAATGACAGCAATTTATATAGCTCAGCAGCTTACTTACAATGTGACAGTTGACAATGGCCAAATATGAGTTCAAGTACTTAGCAGTGCTAAAAGTGTAAAAAAATAAGTGCCTGGACGCCCTTTACTTTTCCAAAAGAAGTGTCAGGACGCCCCTTACATTTTCAGGTGTGCTGGTCAAATAAGTGGCAGGACGGCATAGAGATTTGAAAATAAGTGCCAGGAGGTCGTTCATAACCGTCCTGCCACACTTTAAACCCTGGTACTTACATAGAGTTAAATAATGGGTAGAATGTATGAACCCAGCTGGTGTCTTGTAGAGATATATCTGAATGATGTCCACTGTCCAGACACTAAATCTCCCAGATTTTGTCTTGGTTGCTGGCATGATTGTGCATGAAGACTGAAATGATTTCTGCTGTGTTCAGATATTGACTTATTCCTGTCTGTGAGCAAATGTGGTTGTCGTGATGAACAATTATGCGGACATAAGGCTTTTTGTTGTCTTGAAACTGTCATTCAATTCTTTAAACACCTGAGTTATGGTGTATAATTGATGTTTATGTTGTACTGTTATTCAAAGGTTTATGTACCTATTTGGTTGTATTGTGAGGACTCTATTTTTACCGTTGTCCTTACCATTTTATTAAGGAGAGGATTTCAGCAGGACCAGAGACCAGGGAGGGGTTGAATGGGAGAGAAATAGAACAGAGAAAGGGGTGCGGGAGGAGCATGGAGGCAAAGGAGATTGTCTCTAAAGCACGTGATATGCTGCATAGGATGAGCTATAGTTTTCCTTATTCTATTTTGTTATTGTCTCCAAATTATGATAAGTGAAATGTAGAAACCTTTTAAAATGTGTTTTGTTGTTTTTCTATATTTTATGTGTTGTTCGTTGGACTTTTATTTTATGTTAGTCATCAGATGGAACCATCTTCTTCTTTGATGTCCTGACTGACTACGCTCCGTTAGGATTCGTGCAAGTCTCTTCGTCGGTTAATCACATCGCATGGTCTCCGGCCACTTTCGTAAGTTCACTTTTCTTGTGCTATTCTAGAAATGATGATAAACCTATTTACGTGGTGCGTTCATTCGAGTGGAAAATTGGTTCCCAAATAAAGCTAAGACATTTGTGTTAATGTGAGGTGGAGTAAGGAAAGGTACGAACAACCCTTCTGACTCGACGCAGCACTCGTGAATAAGCTGGTGCCCGCAGTTGGCTTTTGGATAGCGCTTTTGAAGTTTGGAGATTACGATTACGAAAGGTAGGGTCATGTGTTTATGTGCCCTTGTAATGGCATGACCGTGTTATGGCACTATATAAATTGTCGTAATTACTAAGGCAAGGCAGAGTTAGGTAAGTTGATTATTGTATTCGTCTCTTAAGTACTGTCATCAGTGATTGGGAAATGTGACAGATGAGCAATATTTAAAATTTTAGGATGAAAAGTAATTATTAAATAAAGCAGGCTGTTTAATAGTAGTTTTTTTCTTCTGGATTGCTTAGTGTACAAGCATTGGCAGAGCCTAAGTTGTGCAATTTCAGCTGGTTGCGTTGGGGGTCATGGGAGTTATTCATTAGGTCAAAGAAACTAATTGTAAAGAAGATGTTAAAAATTCCAGAGAATTTGCCAGTCATAAGGCAAGCAAAGAGTAAAGTATTCAGGTCAAATGACTGGCCTATGGTTGTGCCGCCACTATGTACATAACTGTACAAGTTAAATTATGATGTTGACAATCATGTTGCACAGTGTACCTTACCATAGCTTATGGAAGGTAGCTGAGTGCATTTTGAAAATAGCCTTTCATTATTTACATTTGTGTTATCTGTGTTTTATGGAGCCAGTTTATTCATTCATTCATTTCAGACATTTATATAGCGCCTCTTCAAGAATATCTACTCAGAAGCGCTCCCGACCCAACCACGGCTAAAGAGAACAGTCTTAAGAGCAGAGTAGAACGCAGTCTCAAAGGCTCGAGGTATTAGACGTAGTTCCGCAGGGAGCCCATTCCAGGTTGCAGGGCCAACAACAGAAAAGGCACGGCGCTGCGCAATAGAAGTGCGTGACCAGGGGACAAGCAGCTCAGCCTGCTTAGAAGAGCGGAGAGAGCCACATAATGAGTATTGAGCGGAATCTGAAGCATTTTGTGGTGTGCTTGCAGACTCTAGCGGCTGTGTTGGTGAGCTGTGCAGATGGGAAGGTGTTTGAGGTGGAGTTGCCAGTTCCATCGACCTGTGACACAACGACGAGCTATCATCTCAGTAGACTCAGGGTCCGGACGTTTGTCTTCGAAAGCATCAAATCAAGACTACGGGTAAGCCACGAGATGTCAAACATTTAATTGATTTATTTACACATTGTTTGAACTTGAGGTGCGATGTGCTGAATCTTTCAAGTTGGTTTCAGGGTAGTTTGAAGGCTGTTGGGGGGGGGCAGAGAGATTCGTGGTCTTGTCTCACCTGGTAAGAACCACAGGTAAGAATTGAGCTGTTCTATTAGTATCTCAACTGCAAAACCATGATAACATGTATGTTAAAGCATGCGTTGTATGAGCACCCGACAAAATTTAGTACTTACTTAGTGCCTCAAGTTTGTAATTTATTCAGTCTTTGGATATGAATTAAGTATAGAACAGCTACATATAAGTTAAGAGGCTCAAAACCATTGCTGGTACCTTACTTTAATTATAAGTCTTTCATGAAGTGGGAGCCAATTTTTCCTCAACTGGAAACATCCTAGGAAAAAATAATCGAGGTATGGAATTGTTTCTCCATGTGATGTCTCTTTGGTCATCGGTGCGTCATATGTGTTTTTTGTGTTAACAGCACGAGGAAGAATTGGCACGATTGGCCGAGGAGGATAAAGAGCGGAAGAGGATAGCTCAAGAGGAAAGGCAGAAGCTCATTGACAAGGGAATGTGGGATCCAGACGATGATGCGGAAGAAGAAGGTGAGTGCTCAGCGAGTGGCGCAGTGGAGCATATTATGTTTTGTTCTGCTCACAATATAACAATTGAATTGTTTATTTATTGCACACACACAAGTCAAACAGAATAAACATGACTCATTAAACAGAGTGCAGAAGGAATTAGAAAAAGCTAACAGCTTATACAGTTCTGATCCCTAGCTCCATGACTATTTATATAGTGCAAGTTAGTGTTAGTACTTAATTAATTAATTAGAACATAACTGAAAGTAACAGGATAAACATACAATGTAATAATAATAATTAATAATAATAATGCTGAAAATAATTATATATAAACAACAGACTCCGTTTAGAACTGAGCAATGAGCATTGTCTTAGAATGCTTGCACTTTCTACAAGCACTTGAAACTGCTCCTTCATGCAGAGTTTGTCTGGAAGAAACTCTGACTGGAGAGGCACTATATAAATGTTCTGAGTGCATAAATGAATGATAGAGATCCTGCGTGGCCAAGTGGGTTGTAGCCCGCTCGTCACGCCGGCGGCCTGGGTTCAATTCCCGGTCGGTCGGTTTATCAGAGATTAATTTCTCGGATCTTTACTGCGGGTGGCTCGGTCGCAATATAAACGTGGAGTGCAAGGTTGTACTCTGCCTCCGACACTAATCATCTTCGATATGAAACAGTGTCGTTAAGCCCTAAGTACTACTACTAAATGAATGATAAGGTAGGAGGACTGCACATTTGTTACTATCCCCATGCATTGTACACTGTACAGGATAGAAGAATCCACTGTATAATTCTATTTATAAATGTAGTGCTTGTAAGTACCTTGCAAAAGTACAGTGCACATCGTTGTCCAACCGATCGTATCCAGAAACATGGGACGGGTCTCAAGACTTTTCTTTTCGACCAGGCCTGGGACTCTGGGAGCGCCTCTGAGTAGGGATCTTGAAGGGACATTATATAAATTTATATAATTGATCGATTGATTGATTGATTGATTGATTGATTGATTGATTCTGCATTTATTACAATCGATTGTACTGTAATTAATGTGGGGTTCTTGCCACAGCAACGTGTTTCGAATCGTCATTCTGCTGAATTTACCTGAATTTTACCTGTGATGAAGACCAGTGTGTTATCAACCAAAATCTGGTTCTCTACATACTTACTTGCGTCATTGTTCTGGTTCTTAGAGGTGGAAGAGAAGAAGGAGAAGGACAAGTGGGAGCCAGTGTATCCAGACAAACCAAGTCCAGTGCTTTGTGCTGTCTATGGTACGCACGAGGGACGGTTCTGGGTATCCATGGTAGGTATTGATGATTAATGCAAGATATTTATGTGTGTTTGTGTGTGTGTATGTGTTTGTGTGTGTTTGTGTGTATGTGTTTGTGTGTGTGTGTTTGTGTGTGTGTAGGTGTGTATGTGTGTTTGTATGTGTGTTTGTGTGTGTGTTTGTGTGTGTGTGTTTGTGTGTGTGTGTGTGTTTGTGTGTGTGTGTGTGTTTGTGTGTTTTTGTGTGTGTATGTGTTTGTGTGTGTACGTGTTTGTGTGTGTGTTTGTGTGTGTGTGTGTGTGTGTGTGTGTAGGTGTGTGTGTGTCTGCCCTCGCTATCGATTGATCCATTACCAATCTACGATTATGACTGTGGACGTTGTCTGTGGTAGGGAGCGTTTGACGCTGGTTACTTCTACGAATGTCAGTTCAGGGCGACGTCGACAGAAAATGGAGAAGAAATTGTTTCACCCAATGACAGTCCAAACAGAAACATTCCGGTTGTCGCAGCCAACGATGTTCCAATCTCAAACATCATCTTTAGGTATTGTGTTTTTCATTCTCATTGTTAGGAGGCTTCTGTTTAATTTTTGTAATTGTAATTGTAATTGAACATTTATATAACGCTGCTCACGACCCAAGTTAGCACGGCCACTAACGAATAGTATGGTCTTCAGGCGTTCCCTAAACAGAGGGAGACAGAGACTAAGAAGCTCAAGGCGAAGTTTAAAGATGCTGCGTTTTAACTAATGTAAGTGATTTGTTTCTTCCTCCCCCTCCTCCTTCGTACAGTCTTGGGACTGGCACCATTGAGAAATGGCAATACTGAATTGATTATAATTGATAAATTTTGGAGATTGCAATTAAATCAAATTCTAATCATGGACATACTGTGAACTGTTGAGTTTATTATTTTCTGTTTCTCTTCAGTTCTGCCATATGGTGCGTAAATATTGCGTAATGTATTTTATGTATTTAGACATTTTGTGTAACATAATTTACAGGAAACTTTTTAGTGATGGGTGCACTTTGTGCTGTAATATATGTACATGATACTACATATATCTACATTCTACAATATATATATTATATATATATATAATATATATGCAATACATAAATTATATATATTATATACCATGTAGAGCATATTATTAAAGGAATCAACGAAGAGATATTTTCATGAGGAACTTACTTACATGGCACAACGTTAAATGTCTGACTGTCTATAGATAACTAATGAACCAATGTAGTACTGCTTTTATTTGGTCAGATATACTCTAAATTACCATTGTATTTATATTTTTATAAACGGATGCGAAAATTACTTAATTTATAAGATATACCGGTAGGTTGTCTTTCTGCATAGACTCTGCTCAATGCAGCAACTATTTATTTTAGCAAGAATGAAAAGTATGCGATAATGGGAATGCAGAATGGCCGCATTCGGATTCAGCTGCTGCAGGAGGAGGGCAACTTTTCCACGCTCAGCAACTACTGGATGCTGGGAGTACACGATGCTATTTATGGCGAAGTCACTCATCTCTGTCTCAGCCATGATGAACGCTTCCTCTTCTCGACGGGACTCGACGGAAACTTCTTTGCGTTTCACTTCGAGACTCGAATGCCGAGCGAGCTGATGATCGCTGCGTCTCTGCCTCGTGATAGGGTGAGCAGAAAGATCATAGGCGTAGGACGCTGTACGTGACATTCCAGCAGTGTGGGGGGCAAAAATGAGACTTTTGCCCAAAAAATGTTTTGTTATCCGGCCGAAATCTTAAGAAAAATTTCCGTTACGTTTGCCAGAAAATTCTGCCAACTTTTTTTAGTCATCCGGCTGAAATCTTCTGAAATAATTCTTATGACTTTTTTTAGTCATCCGGTACTTTTGCACAATTTTTTGGTACTTTTTTACTTTTTTTATTTTTCCGGGTCTGCTTGCCCAAAAATCAGACTTGCCCGAAATTGGGGGGGAGCATTTGCCCCTCTGGACCTCCCCATCTCCTACGCCTATGAGAAAGATGCTACTTAGGCATGTATTGTTTTAATTGGGTATTTCTATAGTCGGTTTAACGTAGGCGAGAATAGTGTTCCCACTGCTGTAGATAGTCTTTGCTTGCGTTCCCACTGCTCTCTAAATGCATGGAACCCTGGAAGCACATGTGTTCCAAAAATGCCTTCTCTTCGGTGTTCCCACTGCTCACGAATCGGTGTTCTCATGATGAACAGGAATGAATGAACGTTCTTAGTGTTGAATCTTTAAAACAAGGCTTTGATGATATTCTTTTGTTGCCTTGCCGATGGAGGAACCCTAATGCCTTCTAAAGACTAATACCTAGAATATGATGTTGACTCAAAACTAAATCCAAACCTCAGACTTGTACGTCGTAGAAGTAAGAAATTTTTTGAAGAGTTATCAAGCAGCTGTATACAAGATGACCATTGATTGCTCTATGTGACGATATAAGGATATTAATTTTAGCAGTATGTTTTCTGTAGGAAGTGGGTGAGTGGGGCCTTTTACTTTATCATCAAATATTATATTGGTTAAAGTAAACAATTTTGCTTTTAGAAACTGGCAGCGCAGCGCGATATTGAAGACTCAAAGGCTCTAAGGTTTCAACTTCATCATTCATGAAATTAAGATTATAAGTTAAATCATATGTGGTTGATTATGGTGTTACATTATATGAACATTGAACAGATGCAGATGTTACTAGTTATGATTATGTATTAATTATTTGAACTTTGCTAGTTATTTTGTTTGGAATGATAATAATGATGACGATAATGATGATGATGGTGGTGGTGGTGGTGGTGGTGGTGGTGGTGGTGGTGGTGGTGGTGGTGGTGGTGGTGGTGGTGGTGGTGGTGGTGGTGATGGTGATGATGATGATGATGATGATGATGATGATGATGATGATGATGATGATGATGATGATGATGATGATGATGATGCAATGTGGTGAATACTGTAGGTGACAGCAGAGGGTATCTAAAGTTAAGTAAGGAGCTGTCCATATATCATACACAAAATTACACATGGAGGCCATTGGAGGGGTTATAAGATTTAGGCAATTCACATATGAGAGGTGTCGGCAAAATGTACGTACACAAAATGAATGTCTAATTATGACTTTCACACGAGCCTATTCATAATGTATAAACCGTAACAGTTAAAAAAAATTCAGCTAGCAAGTGATAGTGATATTTAAGAAATATAAATAGTAGCCTACAGCAAAATACATGTTTCATAGATAACTTTAGCTAAATAGCCTTTTTAAGGGGGTGGGATAGAAAAGCTTATCTGCACGTACACATGGGGGTTCCAGCAAAAATGTACGTGTGTGTACAGGCGGGGGGTACAATTTTTTTGTATGTTATATATGGATGGTCCATAAACTTGTACAATTGTTATTAAACCTGATGCAGACCTGCACTTCAGTGTACAATAGGAGTACAGGAGTATAGAATTCTTCTACTACTGTTATAGTTTTAAAATATTAGTGTTCATTCTTCCTATGATTGTTTTCCCCATTTCATGGTCTATGGTGTCAGGACCCTGTCATGAGACTGTGAACAAGGGGCATAGGTAATTGCTGGAGGCAGCTTATGTAAGACATGCTCGGTTTTTTGAAGAGACCCCCTCCTATCAGCATACCGTTAATGTTTTCGTAGTGCGACTTGTTTTTTAAATTTGTATTTCTGCAGTATCGAGGATGCTAAGCAGAAGAGCGAGTACGAGAAAATGTTGATGCTGGCTGAGAATAAGAAGGAGGGAATCAGGCAGACGATTGAACAAATGAAAGAACTCTATCAGGAATTTAACAAAAGAAATAACAGCCTGCCTCCGTATTTGAAACTTCATAAAATGGTAAGGACTTCTGATATTTTGACACTGCAATACAAAAACGATATAACTGTATTTGTCCCCTTGGGGAAGGGATGGTGGCCCATTGAATAACACACTGGCATGGAGGTCAGCCGAGCTGAGTTCAATTCCCGAAGCCCCCGTAGGATAGGCGTGCTTTGTAGGCCGTTATTAATGCCCTTGTATTGTAGGCTGTCAGTGGTTAAGATTGACGTTAACTTAAGATTGCTTCATGTAATCATACTGCATAAATTTGTCAGATAATAAAATAATTTATTTTATTATTATTATTATTATTATTTGATATCGCCCTTCTTAGAAAGCTCAGAGGTGCACACACACCTTGACAGCGCAATTGCAATTATATTGCAGAGCAATTGTGAGTGAAAGACATGCTCATTGCTCAAAGTCCCTGCACTGTAACCACCTCGGACAAGAATCGAACCAGTAGGCCTACTCACTGCATTACAGGCCAAACTCTAGTCCTGAAAGTAAGATAAATTAACTGTTTGAACAGGAGTTTTCCATGGACCCTGAGTTTGCAAGGCAAATCGAGAGACAAAAGGAAGAGAAGATGAGCATGGTGAACAAAGAGATGGCGTGGAATGAAGAGAAGCTGAAAATTGCACTTGACAAAATCAGATCAAAGTAAGCTGCCGATGATTACTGTTTGGTGGTAGATTATAGAGACTGAAATTTTAAAATGGTTTTCATTCAGTCTTCATCAAGACGTCGTTCGTGTAAACCATAAAGCGTCTTTTGCAATTGGTAAAGTAAAGTTAATGATTTCAGACCGGACTACAGAACAGACAAACTGTCTTTTTTTAGGCTTAATAGTCTTTAGACTTACCGGGTATGGGCTTCATAACTTACATGAAATGACTTTGTTTATAGACTGTTTTGCAGGTTTTAAATCAGAGGTGAATATGTTTCAGTTGTTGTGTTTCAACTTGAAGTAGACCTACCGGTAGTTGATGAAACGATTCATGTAGCTCTAATTCAAATCTTCTATCAATTTGTGACTCAGTGTGAAAATAGTTGAGGGCATTCTCAGTTATTGACCAAAAACTCATGCATGCAGCATTGCAGCTGGTTCCCCTTCTGATCACTCAGATCCTCTGTTGTCTCCGGTGAGAAAGCTTAGAGCCATCTCTGAATACAGCGTATTGTACTGTGGTTTGTCCTCAATTGATGTGTATCATCTGCTGGTTATAATAATGTGAAATGTATCCTATGCTTCACAGGGCTGTTTTTAAGGAAGTTTTAGAACTGCACTTCTTTCCTTTCCAATCCTCCATGGTAAATTACTTTCAATCGGAGGAAAATGACATTTTTTGCTAGTTTTAACTGTACAGAAGTGCTTCTACGATTGCACAAATCCATTTAGAACTGCACATTTTGTGTACAACTGCACGTTAAAAAAAGCCCTGATGCTTCAGTGTGTTGATGTAAATTCTTATGGTGCTCAGAAATTCTTTATTCGCTTACCTGCTCAGGTTTAAAGAGAGCTGTGAGAGCGAGAAGACATACCTGCGAGCGTTCATCACTCCTCATGTTCTGTCCAACTTTCGTCTGGGCAGGCGATCTCGATATCTGAAGGATTGCCTTGAGAGTCTGCGAAAAAACCGCATGGAAATGCTGCAGAGGGAACGCAACAAGATGCTCTACACCAAGCCTTTAGGTTTGTAGTCACGCTTTGGGGACACTCAGCGTAGTATGCAAATCTGTAATGTTATAAAATATGTTTTGGTCGGGAGTACCTTTGAGTAGGATCCGTGAATGGGCGCCTGTTGTTGGGGGGATAATCTTAGCAGAAGTCTGGTGCGTTGGTGTCCATGTGGACCTATCTGCACACATGTTTGTTTTGCTTTTTGGTAAGAAGATACTGTTGAAAACTAGTTAAAGTATCATGATTTATCTTACTGTATATTATATTGAACATGTTAATACTATTATATCGTTATATTAATATAATATCGTATTATAATGTAAATAACTTATAGCTTTTGCAGTGGTTAATCCCTCATTGTGAATCTTGAATCTGTGGCATAATTATATAATTAAATATATATATATATATATTGTATATATATATATGCCTCTATTTTCGCAGGAAGTTGAAAAATACCATTCTGTTTTTTGTGGTCTTGGCGGGAGCACCTCTGGCAAGTTTTCTTGAAGAACAGAAGAAGCACTAAACGCAAAAGCACTTTCAATTACAGTTATATACATGTACTTCAATATTTAAAATTGTCAAACGTATTTTATGCATCACTGTAGAGTGTAGAGTGTAGACTGTCCTTGTTCTTCCATTTAGATATCCTCAATGTCTCTACTCTGCTATGCACACGGCTACTGGTAGCAGGAGTAACAGCACTTGGCCTTTCCTCGAATGGATTGATTTTGAACGTCTTCTATATCTTTATGACTATTTACTTTAGCCAGTGAAAGCCAGCAACAATAGCTACACTATTTTTGCAGTCTGTGAAAATAAAAGCATTAGCACGCTGTGCAGTTCATACTTAGTAGGTTACTGCTCTGTAGACCAAATAATCCCGATCTGGGCCGATCATCATACGAGTTTCACGAAAGCCATAGATAGAATGTCACTTGTGTTTGTATGTATGTGCACTTGTTATAGCGCCCCTTCAAGCTCTCTCTACTCAGAGGCGCTCCCGAATGCAGAGCGGACACTGCATCGGAGTTTCACGCCGAAGCGCCGAGCAATTGTGATTGAAGGACTTGCCCAACGTCCTTACGCGGCGAGGTGGATTTGAACCTCGAATCTTCCGGCTCCAAGGCAATGACGCCACCACTACACCACCGCGCCCACTTGTGATACTACCGTAATTGCTGTACTGATTTCAGAACTTGGAGCAGAAAGTGCAGAGAATGCGGATGATGCGAAACGCGACTCAAAGAAAAGAGTTGAGTTGAAGGGAAGCATGGGCGAACGGCTGATGAAAGATCTAGCGAGAGTTGAAGTGAAGAAACGTGCGAGAGCAGCAAGACAAGCCCAGGTACGCTTGATGATCGGCTGAATATGAGTAGGCATATGCAGGGTTTAAAGTGGGTTGAATGGCGTTCCCACTGCTCTCGAATTTCCTGGCTTGCGTTCCCACTGCTCACCATGCATGGAACCCTCGAAATATGGGCGTTCCCAATAAAACTTCATCAGCATTCCCACTGCTTGCAGTTGGCGTTCTTCCCACTGCTCGCCCAAACCACTTTAGCCACTGGGCATATGTGAGTGGTAATGCTCTGGAGTACGTCTGTAAGCTGTACCTTCCTGTCTCCACTCTCCACTGAGTCTCATAAATAAGCAATTAAGCTAGTAACCCACTTCCGCACATTGACTTGTGCGCATGAACCAGATAATTAATAGATTTTATCTTTTAGTTCCTCCTACTACAACGGCTATGTCTCGGTCCCGATCCTTTACATCAACTCTCTTTGGAATACTCTGTCTCCATCTACTCAGTCTCAACTTCTAACTGGTAATCCCGCCTCCTCATTTTCTTTCCTCAAAACTTATTTCTTCTCTCGTGCATCTGGACATAGATCTGCCATCTGAAATTTTTTCACTGATCATAACTTAATTAATCGATTCCTGGAATATGCATCATCTTCAGCGCATCAGTAGCATCATTGAGTCTAGCAGAGAATGCTTTTAAGGTAGTCTTAGAAGGCACTATGGGGCGTGGTGGTGTAGTGGGTATGTTCGTTTCTTTGTATGAGCACTTGTTATAGCACCCCTTCAAGCTCTCTACTCAGAGGCGCTCTCGAATGCAGAGCGGACACTGCATTGGAGTTTCATGCCGAAGCGCTGAGCAATTGTGAGTGAAGGACTTGTCCAAGGTTCCTACGCGGTGACGCCGGTGAGGTGGATTTGAACCTCGAACCTTCCGGCTCCAAGGCATCGATGCCACCACTACACCATCGTTGCCTTGCAGCCGGAGGGTTGCAGGTTCGAATCCACCTCAAGTAAGCCATTCACTCGCATTGCTCAGCGCTTCGGCGTGAAACTTCGATACAGTGTCCGCGCTGCGGTCGGAAGCGCCTCTGAGTAGTGAGCTTGAAGGGGCGCTACAATAAGTGCACATACAAACAAACAAAACAAAGCACTAGATGCAGAAATGCCCAGAAACATATTTACATTGTGTGTTTAAAAACAGTGGAAGGAGTTCCTTGAAAGTCGTCTGCCAGACGATTACGAGGATCCGATCGACTTGGCCGCGATTCAGGATGCCAATCTACACATGGGTGACTACAAGCTGAAAAGCGCGAGCGACTATGTGGTAGCACAGCGAGTGAATACAAAGATTGCTACAGAGAAAGTCATCATGCACAAACTGTATGTAAGTTGGCTGTTTAAAGTCTTCAATCAATTTGTTTATTGATCCCTTAAAAACCCTTTAATGCCGAGATGGTAGTAAATGGTATGGGAAATCCTATACCCTCCGGCATTAAAGGGTTAACTTAAGAGAATGGACAGATAATGGTGCATTCACAATGAATAAATGCAGTGATTAATTGTAGTTGACAATTATGATGATAATTATGTAGCGATTGCTGTGTACATTAGGGAGCGATAGGCTACACGAAGAGAGGGTGTTATCTCGCTAGATGGGGTCTATTTGCCAAAAAACATATTCACTGCTCTAACATGGTAGCAATTTAATGGTTGGTTGATTTAGCTGGGTTCAGAAATGTAGCTGGAATTTTATAATAATAATATGTAGAGATTTAAGTGCCATGGGTTCGTAAGCAATCGATTAAAAAACCGTAGTAACGATTCAGAAGCACTGTATTCGGTGGTGCTAGATAAATGATAGTTTGCTTAGTTGCTAATGGATTATATGATACATTTTCTATGATCTAGTGTCAGTAACTATAGCTATTGACAAACAGTAGCCCATGAAAAATATATTCTTGGCTTATTTTTTTATAGTTTGTTTAGTTGCTAATAGATCATATGATATATTTTCTATGATATGAAAATGTTGTACTTTTACGTTAGATACAGTATTACCCATTTTATAATTTTGTTGGCTTATATTTACGAGTCTCTGTTTTTAAAAAAATTGTTGTGCTTTTATGTTAGATATATGAATACAAGCACAATTTCAGTAGCCCATTAAAAATATATTCTAGGCTTAATTTTTTTATAAGATTCTGTGTTAGAAAACATTGTTGTGCTTTTACGTTAGATACAGTATTACCCATTAATAATTATATTTGTTATCTTATATTTACGAGTCTCTGTTTAAAAAAATCTGTTTTGCTTTTATGTTAGATGCACGAATACAAGCACAATTTCAACGTTCGATTCCTGGCGCTGCGCAACAAGAAGATGATGATCATCAATCGAGTTCGTATTTATTCATCACAACTCCAGAGAATCCACCAGCAGATTCCTCGACGTCAGGCAAAGGCCGGACCGACTGTTCCCAATCCATATCCGGAAGAATTTCCAGAGAAGTGAGACGTTAACGCTTTAATGCCGGAGGGTATGCGATGTCCCATACCATTAAATATATAATTAGCTTATCACAATTTTTATTGTTGTCTCTCATTTAGGCCTATATTTATAAAACTTTTTTAATTTCTTCAGTCTACCAGAGAAAATTGAATTAGAGCTTAAACCAATGACACTTTGAGTGTGTACGCCAAACGTATAGGCCTAGGCTAGACTTGATTATGTTCTGAATATTCAAAAAGTAAAAAATTGACTCTGACCGTCGGGGGCCCCTTACTGCCGGGGGCCCTCGTGCACTGCACAGGCTGCACGCCCTATTGCTACGCCACTGGCTCCCAGTTCAGCTCAGCCACGGCTAAAAAGAATGTCTTGAGCAACTGGTGGAAAGAAGGCAAATTATTCCGAGGTAATAAATATGTTGAGCATTTCTTGCAGACGGTATGAATACACGAAGACATCACTGCAGCATTGGCATGAGGCATTTCTTGAGCAACAGGCATCAGCAGAGGGTGCAACCGGGGCGTCACCAGTCATTTCTGTAACTGCTGAACGCCTTCCTCACAACATACAGGTAAAATAGAACTTAAGACTTTAACGATGAGGGTTATTAAAAGTGGAAAACCATTGCATCTTGTCATTAACCCTTTAACGCCCAACTACATGTATTTAAAATGCATTTTTAGTACACGCTGGTCGTTAAAGGGTTAAAGTAGTGCATCTGTCGGATATTGGGAGCTGCACCTTGAAAGTCAACTGTAGGCTAGATCTGATGTGCAGTTTATCCTTTATGACATGTCATATGAGGATTGTATTGAAGCCCATGGGGACATGCGATTAATTATTTTTACTTATCTATTGTGCACTAGATAGTATCTAGTGAACATTAGATGATTTCTAGTGTGCACTAGATAGTTTGACAATGCATCTAACCAGAAGTATTCTCATCTCAGCTACTGTGAAAGAGAGATATGCTGATAATGGTGCGTATGGCTACCTGACATGTTGTTTGATTTTAAATATTTAAGTAAAGTTTTTCTAACTAAACGCCTGTTCCTATTGCTGACCTGTTTGATTCTTCTGTGATCATGTTGTCTGCTGCTGAAGCTCAATCAATCAATCGATCAATCACATAAATTTATATAGCGCCCTTCAAGATCTTTACTCAGAAGCTGTCCAAGGATTTCCATTTAATTAAATATTTTCAATCTCTGGAGCTCATCTGTCTTTTAGCCTGTGACGAACATTGGAGGTAAAGATCAAATGGGAGATTTGTTTGCCGGTGGTGGTGGTGCTGGTGGCGGTGGTGGTGGTGGTGGTGGAGCACGTCGCAGTGGTGGTGGTCCTGGTGGCGGTAGTGGCTTTGATGCAAAACAAGAATTATCAGAAATAGAAAAGCTGATGAAGAAAGATGATGAAATCAGGTAAATTTTGAGTACCGTAACCACGTTCTTATCATGCTAAATATTATCGTCTAAGCAGATAGGTAGATAGATTGACGGAAATCTCAAGTAAACTTATTAAGCATGTACCTTGAAATTTAAATGTAATCGATATGCACGTGATGGGATGGACCCTGTAATAAATCTGGCCACTATTTTAGCCATTGCTGCACAAGTATCTGATTAAGAGTGTCTGATTCTTGTCTGAGGTACTCATGTGCTTACTCTGAGCTTTTTGAAGTAATATTGGATATTATTGTAGTTTAGCCGTTACTGCTATTTCAACCATTACTGTGTAGCATCCCATGAGCAGTATCTCATTTTTGCCTAAAGTGCACACAAACTTAATTTCATTCAGATTTTTTAAGTAGGCCTGATATTGGATATTATTGTTTGTTTGTATGTGCACTTGTTATAGCGCCCCATCAAGCTCTTCTACTCAGAGGCGCTCCCGAATGCAGAGCGGACACTGCATCGGAGTTTCACGCCAAAGCGCTGAGCAATTGTGAGTGGAGGACTTGCCCAGGGTCCCTATGCGGCGAGGTGGATTCAAACCTCAAACCTTCCGGCTCCAACGAAACCACCACTACACCACCGTGCCTCACTAAAGATTTATTGTAATATGTTGGATCATTGTTTCGTTGCTTCTTTGACTGGTAGAAATTTAGCTACACACACAAGCAAAAAATATATATCTAATATTATACAGTCCTTCATGACCATCAATGATGCTGCCAAGTTTCTCCCCCGACATCAATGCGTCAATTCTCTGACATCTGAAGTTCGTAAAATTTCAGATTGGTGTTTGATCAGGAGGAGATGATTGAAAAGATGAATGACATGATTCGTAATTTTGATGCGGAGCTGCGAACCATGCGGCACGATAAGTTTCTACTCGATATCTCGATGAAGAATGCTCAGGCCAGGTACGGTAATGTCGTAGCATTTATTTTATTATTGTTGTTGTTGTTGTTTATCTTGTTGCTTTTGCGAATCAGATACTCGTGTAATAATTTTATGAATTTATCTCAAAGCATGGACTGTAGATAAGTTTTTAATCATTTTACAATTTAATGAAAATAAGAGAATGATAATGATTCCCCAGAGGTATTGAAGATGATAAGTAATTTTGAGAAGGTATAGAAACAACTCATCTCGTTGGGTAAGTTGACCAGAGGTAGCTATTCCTAAATTTGCTGCCTTTGTGAGATAAATCGTGAGCGAAATGCATAAGCCAGCTAAGTATCTCAGCACCTTGTATACCGGTACATGAACAGCAACTTCAAGGGGAACCAATCTGGGAAAGCCTGGAAAGGACAACCATATAATTTGAATACACATGGGCCATGGCCAAAAAACCGTTAATTCATGCTTCTTTCAATTCAAGAATGGGCAGCTCTGTGTTTAAAATTTCGGGCTGTAATACAGAAGTTAAAACTAATTAGAGGTATGCTAGGTTAATTGAACTAGAAGATTTTTAATATGAATTTGGTTATTTATAATATGGAGGTCATGTTAACGACCTTCAACGAAAGACTCCACATAACATTTAATGCATGTTCTGAATGACATTGTTCATGACAATGGTGCTTCCAATCACATACCCCTGCAGAAAAGGAAGTCTTGCAAATACAATTGAATACGTCATTGTCTTCCTCTGCTTGACATCATTTGAAATTTTTCCTAGGGAAATCGTTTTACTCCATGAACTGATGCTACTCAGAGTACTTGAAAAGGAAGAAAATGTCCTTGCTGCGATAATGGACTCTCGAGTCGTCGAGTCCAATGAAACGCGTGCAAAGGTAGGAAAACAGAACAATGAATGAATTTGTGTATGTACAGTTTACAATTTTGAAAGCATGCTGAATCATGTAATGCTTCTTCTGCAATGCTGAACTGTTGATGCCTCTGAGTAGTTTCTTGAAAGGTGCTATATAAACTCCCTAAAAAATGAATGAATAAATTATTAATAACCAAATTCACAATGGCTCAGTCTCGATCATTTGTCTCAATTGGTCCTACTCTTTGGAATGCCCTCTCTCCTTCTGTTCACTCTACACTTCTTTCTGGTCGTCTCTCCTCTGCTTTGTCTCAGATTCTCAAAACCTGTTTCTTCTCGCTGGGCTTTGCGCACTGGGAGCGCCTCTGAACGGTTCACCCTACTAGAGGCGCTTTATAAATGTTTAAATGCAATACAATAATAGTAATCAACTATGTGCTGTAGATTGAAGACATGCAGAATAAGACAGAACTTCGGAGGAAGGAGATCGAGTACTTGCAGGGACAAGAGAAGGCGCTACAATTGGCCTTCAATAACACAATTGGTGAAAATAAGTTTGCGCCATTTCTCATCAAAGTGTTCAAGAAGAGAATCAGACGTAAAAAGGTTTTCGATGGAAAAGGTGAGAGGCAATTTCAGAATTTTAATTTAATGTCAGTGCTAAAAGTGTATAAAAAGAAGTGCCTGGACGCCCCTTACCTTTCCAAAAGAAGTGCCCCTTACATTTTCAGTGTGCTGGCCAAATAAGTGGCAGGACGGCATAGAGATTTGAAAATAAGTGCCAGGACGCCGTCCATGACTGTCTTGCCACACTTTAAGCCCTGTTTAATGTGTACTAATTACCGTAAGTACCTGACAGTACCGGGTAGTTGATTGTGAATGAGCCTAGTGATGCCATATGTCACAGTAGGACTGAAAAACTGGTGATATAATTATGTACTGCATTGTTTAGAGAAAGAAATGAAAATTCAAGCAGACAATAAGAGAAAGTATTGTTTAATACGCTGATTTCTAACGTGTTCAAACGTGGTTTTTAGGTGTATAAGTTTGAGTATTTGTTTGGAAATGTTGTGTGATAACTAATTAGTGCCACCCTCCTTTATGCAGGCTTGGTACTGGCACCACACGAATACACCAGTACTGGGCTGTTTTTAAGGGATTTTCAGAACTGCACAACTCCTTTGCTTTCTTATCCTCCATGGTAAATTACTTCCAATCGGAGGACAATGACCTTTTTTGCAAGTTTTAACTTGACAGAAGTGCGTTTACAACTGTGCAAATCCATTGAGAACTGCACATTTTGTGTGCAACTGCACGTTAAAAAAGCCCTGGTTTAGGGAGTTGCTTAAAATCAGTTATGTCAACGCATCACGATTTAGCTGGGAAAAAATGAGAAAATCTTCCACGAACAGAACAAGTCGTTAACATTGCGTAGTTGTTGTTTGACTAGCGGAGGATGAAGACAGCGACGACGACGACGATGATGACGACGTCTCTGAAATGAGTGAAAGCGAAAACGACGAGGACGACGACGACGACGAGGGTCACATGGAACTCGACATCTGTCCGACTGGATGCGATAAGGGGATGTACGACGCCGTCTGCTCGCTGCGGGAGGATCGTGTCGACATCGAGGAAGCGATGGGAGGCGAAAGAAAGGCAAGAGACCAACTCATTCAGGGACTCGAAATGGCCGTCAAGACCGCGAAGAAAATCGAAGCGTCGCTTGACGTTGCCGAAAAAGACTTGGAAGATTTCCAGGTGAGAATTTAAGAGTTCGGTTTACTTTGTTAAAGTAGTGGATATTTTTTGGATGAAACAGATGTCTATCGAGCAGGGCTATTTTAACGTGCAGTTGTACACAAAATGTGCAGTGCTGAATGGATTTGTGCAGTTGTACAAGCACTTGTGTACAGTTAAAATTAGCAAAAAAGTCATTAATTTCATTATCTTGCGATTGGAAGTAATTTACCATGTAGGATAGGAAAGGAAAGGAGGGGTTGTGCAGTTCTAAAACTTCCTTGAAAACAGCCCTGCTATCGAGTAGTTAATTTCACCATTTTTTTACTCATGGTGTCACTTGTATAAATGTATAATGGATGTCATCTGTCGTCCACTCAAAATATTTTCCTTTTCCAAGCCAAAGACATTTATGAGTGCATGATTTATACAGTACATTGATCTGAAAAGGTGTTCTTCGATGCAGAACTATAATATGCAGTTGCAAACGAACCACATTATTACCCTACAAGTGTATGGTACAACTGTATCTTGATATTGCCTTCAGGACTTTAAAGCTCAAAAGTGCTTGCAACAGAACATGGAGAGTGCTGAGCCATTGTTTGTGAAGGATTTTCGCAAGGTCCCTACAAAGTAACTAACTTCCTCTAAAGTTCTGCAATTAGCACATACTTTCCCCACATTAGTGGCCAAACGCTCTAACCAATTGGCTGCCATGCCCCACCATCAACTGTTGACCTTGGTACATTGCAGATGGACCCCTAAATCTAAATAAATGTCAACGAAAACGTTCTTTTGTTACTTTACAGTTGACGAAGCAGAGAGGCTTGAATGGTATCGATGTCACAGTCACATTTAAATTACATCAACTGGAATACCTGCGAGAGGACGGTACGCTGATAACGGACTTTCAACATTCATTGGCCTTTGAGGATTTTAATCTCATCCGCCTTCAGAAGCGAATCAAAGAGCTGCAGCAAGAGCAGCAACGACAGAAGAAAGAAAAAAAGTAAGACTGGACTGCGAGTATTTCTTGTTCACAAGCCTGACACCAGGGCCAGATTAAGGCATGTTCAACATGTTCGGCCGAACAGGGGCCCCCACACTTTAGGGGCCCCCCACACACACAAGAATTATTTTTAAAAACATTTTTATATTTTGACGAAATTTCAACCAAACGACTAAAAAAGGGTTGTCAGCTGTTTCGGACGGGAAAAATCGGTATATTGTAAAGAAATTTTGACCAAACGACTAAAAAAATCATCAGATTTTTTTATCAAAAATTCCCCCAAAATTTCCGAACAGGGCCCACACATTTCTTGATCCGGCCCTGCCTGACACTTTGATAAAAAAAACCAGGTCCTTGACTGTATGGGTTTTCTTTGGAATAAGTTTTGTTACATCATTATCTGGTCTGAATTCCGACACCATATAAATATAGGAAATAAAGTAAAACTGGGATTCTCACGATCTTGAACAAGGACTTCATACACTAAATGCTGTGGCACAGGTCTTGAGACATGATTACTCATTCTACTGGTCATCCTTTCTGCTCAGTGCTAAAATTGTAAAAAAAGAAGTGCCAGGACGCCCCTTACCTTTCCAAAAGAAGTGCCAAGACGCCCCATACATTTTCAGGTGTGCTTACCAAATAGGTGGCAGGATCGCATAGAGATTTGAAAGTAAGTGCCAGGAGCCCGTCCATGAACACACTTTAAGCCTTGTTTCTGCTTGAACAGTTGGTTAGACTATGGCTTCACAACAGCTGTATTCACTGTCTGCCATTCTCTCCACTTTGTTTACCTTGATAATTAATCAAATCAAATCACTCTTCTTAGAAACTAAGCTCATCTCCAACTGCACTGCATTACTGTTTGTATATTTGGGGGCCCGATAGAGTAATGGTTAACACGCTGGCCAAGAGTGCGAGAGGTAGCAGGTTCAAGCCCCAGTTGGGCGGATTTGATTTGTAGGCTGCTATTAGCGCCATTGTAATTGCAAAGCTGTCTGCTCAGTTGGTATAATAGTTAAGTCTAATTAAGATTACTGCATAACTTGTAAATGTAAAGCGCAGTGCGTCGTGCAGGCGTTTCATTAAAGAAAAGATATTATTATTATTATTTCTACTGTTAAGGTCACTGATGAAGTCACAACCATTCATTTTATGTATTGAAGGTGATTTATGTTGTGCGGGTATTTCACTTATTCAACCAACTGGTTTTGCCGTTTTGGTGTACAATGTAATGGATTTTTGTACATGGCAATTACACTGCAACATAATGAATTTTGTACATGGCAATTACACTGTAACGTAAGGGATTTTGAACACCAATGCTATGGTGGACTGACAGAGAGTCAAGACTGCTGCACATCAGCCTGACGAGAGACAGGCGCATTTACGACAAGCACATCGAGAAGATGAAGGACACTTGCGACGAAATGATGGTCAAGAAATTCGGTCGACTTCTCAGCATGGAGAAGCTCGAGACCGTAGTGGTCAACCGAGAGCTGGAGGAACTCCGACAGCAGCTACACGATTACCAGACAGCAAGTGAACTGGAACTTTACCGATGGCAGGTTAGCAGACGAAAGTGTCTGGCATGCTTTGTTTACAGATTGGCATTAATCTTTTACCCGTTTGCCCCGAGAATATCCGCTGGAAACGGGCCTAAAATTTAAAAATGAACTGGTAAAGGGTTAAACCAGAATTGTTTTCAAATTTAGTTATTTTATTATTATTATTATTATTAAATAAATATTTGTAACGCGTGCAAGGTCACACTGAAATGTGAATCTTAGGCGCGAATAGTCAACCGCCGAAGATGCAGTTAGAGATCCATGTGCTTGAAAGCCAAGGAGAAATAAATAGCGAATTATGTGAAAGGCAAGCAACTAGAAACTTCTTTCAGTAACAGGTTAGTTTTATAATAGTATTCTCGTCTTCCTTACTTTCTAAGGCCTATAGGGTTATTATGGATTGCATGTCCAAACTTAGTCAAGTCAAGTCAATTTATTTTATTGAGCCAAGAAGCACACAAGATATATATCATTACATCAAAATAAACATGAACGCTCTTGGTAACAAAAGGGAACCCAGAAGGGACTGCAGAGTCCCGCTGGTTAGGGCCACCTATGTCCAAACTTAGACAATCCTTAAGTTATGATCAGCAGTTAAAGTTGGGTGAGCAGTAGGCATTTCGAAGAAGAGTATTTATTGGAAAGTATATAATATATATGTTACCAGGTTCCATTGCATGGAGAGCAGTGGGAAAGCAAGCATAGAATTTCGAGAGCAGTGGGACGTTCCCATTCTGGTCAATGCTGATTATGATCTTTAGGAAAACCTGCTATGATGTGTGTTGATCACAGGTTTCATCATGTATGAAGCTCACCTATAACCAGTGCTAAAAGTGTAAACAAGAAGTGCCTGGACGCCCCTTACCTTTCCAAAAGAAGTGCCAGGACGGCCGAGGACGCCCCTTACATTTTCAGGTGTGCTGGCCAAATAAGTGGCAGGACGGCATAGAGATTTGAAAAAAGTGCAAGGACGCCGTCCATGACCGTCCTGCCACACTTTAAGCCCTGCCTATAGCGAATTGTTTTTGTACAGTTGGGTGTTCATTTGTGTATTATATAATTATTTGTGTGATATTTTAGAACCGGCTAAGTCTTTATCAGTGTAAGCAGAGAGAATTCCTTAAGCGTAACACGGTCCTCAACGAATACACGTTTAAACTGACAACAGATGGCGCTCGTCTTCAACAGACCCTCAACACCAGACAGCGCAATGTCGTGAGTATACATTAGAACTTTCGTTCTATACACGTGCTTATTGTTCCATTGCAGACAGACAGACCTCTCAGTAATGAAACAACAGCACTTGCCTGACCAGATGTGTACAGTGTACAATTGCACCGCACTTGTGTACAATTGCACCACACTTGTGTAAAATTGCACCACACTTGTGTACAATTGCACCACAATTGTGTACAATGTACAAATGCACAGCACTTGTGTACAATTGCACCACACTTGTGTACAATTGCACCACAATTGTGTACAATGTACAAATGCACCGCACTTGTGTACAATGTACAACGTCACCGCACTTGTGTACAATTGCACCACACTTGGATCACTTGTTAATTACAAGCCAAGTCATTTCCTTTCCATTCGTTTTTTGCCAGGAGACAATAGTTATATCAAGACTGAAATTTCAGTTTAGAAGTCATAATTATTTCTATAAAGGTTACAACATCAATTTAAACCTTTTCTTTCAAAAGCCCTTTCGTAGCAACCATTATCATTTGGCATTACTCGGCAAATTTCTGTGTATCTGTTAATTTCATCACAGTTTTTTTTATAACAGCTTTGTTTATTACCAACATATTAGAAAATCAGGGCCGGATTAAGGCATGTTCAACATGTTCGGCCATAACAGGGGCCCCACACTTTGGGGGCCCTCACACACGCAGGGGGAAATTTTTGAGGAAAAAATTAGTACGTTTTGAAGAAATTTCGACGAAAAGACTAAAAAAATGTCAGCAGCTATTTTGGCAGGGAAAAATCGGTATTATATTCTAAAGAAATTTCAACTAAACGACTAAAAAGTCATCAGATTTTTCGGCCGAAAATCCCCAAGATTTTTCCGAACAGGGAGGGCCCCCACATTTCTTAATCCGGCCCTGTAGAAAATATATTCCTAATAAAAGCGATGATCTGTTGTAGGGATTGGAACAAATGGATGATTACACTGAAGAGAAGCTCGAACATCAACAGCTGACGGAAATCGTAGGCATGCAGGTCAACGAAATGATAGAGATGAAGCAGGAAATATGGGCTCTGTCGCGAAAAGACGGAACCGTTTTCCCGCCTAATTACACGTTATAATAGATATTAAACGCCGTGTAAAGTAAACCATACAGTAATTGCTAAATTACTACGGACTATAAAAAATGTTTAAAAACTGTGGACATGTTAAACCAGTTTCCTTTTGAATGGCAGATTGAAATGTAATAAATGTTTCTTTTTAAAAAATCTCAGTCACTCCTTCTGTGAACGGTTTGATAAATCCACTACAAATTTATCAACGCCGCAATGCTACATCAGTTTTTACTTGCTGCATTAGTTTTCAGAACATACTTAATACTTTATATGTATATTTTCTTCACATTCTCTGTTTAGAACTTTATACAAACGATATTAGAAGGACATACAAGAAGGACATACAATGCTTTACTGATTCTTTACCGAAATTGTCAAAATACCAAATTAATGCACAACAGTTTCTTGTGTATGTGAGGCCGCTGCATGTCACGAGAAGCGGTTTCATCACCTTTTGTTCATCCTCGTTACCCAGCTGACTGTATCGAAAAGCAACGGCATATTGTAATACCTAAAAACAAACAAGAGGAGAGATAATATATAAAATAATTCATTGTAGTATAAAATAATATTGCAGCTCTTCGTGTATCTGTTTGCAATTGCAAATAACGGTGACCAAACTTATATATGCAGTTATACGCACGTGCATAAGATATACAAATGACTGCACAATGAAACGTATGTAATGTATGTGCACTTGTTATAGCGCCCCTTCAAGATTTCTACTCAGAAACGCTCCCAACTACAGTGAGACAAATGAACGTTAGACAATGCAACTGAAGAATAGATGGAAATCGGTTGCTATCTTAATCTGCTGCAATGGTGCATCAATGGCTAATCTATTCTATTCTATTCGTGGATTTGTAAAGCGACTCTTACAGTACAATCTAATCAGAGCCGCTTCCAGTGCGAAGAACCCCTTGTAAAAGAAATGGCAGAAACAGTATCACTCCTTTATCAAATCCACAGACTTCTCTAGATAACACCTTTATCATAAAAGTTCGAGTTTAACTTAAAAAACAAACCATAACTATAATATACGTCTGCTTTTAAATATATGTATTTTAGAGCGGTTCAATAATTAACATTTTTTAATTGTGAGTAATCTTGCAATTAAAAAATAAGACTAATCGCAAACCGCTTTCAAGAATTCAGTTACTTTGCAGTTTAATCACTCTTGGGATTCAGGTAGACACGGGAGGCCCCCCCCTTAGGTTTTACACCTAATCAAAAAGACAGATGTGGTGAAGGATCTAACCCAATCAATTCCTGTGATTAATGAACAGTCCCAATATAAATAAATATACTGACACTTTAATGACCAGTATGTACTAAACACGACTGGGAAACCAATGCAGCTTGTAATTAATGAAGCACAGAGCTCACCTGGCTATGTTGATGAATATGTTCATTGTCTGATGTATGTTATCGGATGATAACGTCGTAGCAAATTCACCAGCACAACGGCAACACTTTGCTAGATTCAAGTCACTTATCTGAAAAGCAAGATAACTATAATTATGTAATGAGACTAAGCAAGTCTTCAAAAATCTGCTAGGCATATTACGCTGGTCAAACAAAATTGTCAGCAAACATGCATTGCTTCAGGTCAGTTAATTATAAATGCTAAGTGCTTTACAATTCATAAAAAGTGCTTTACAGGTTCAAGCCGTATACACACCAAACATACGGCGTTGGTCCCACGATAGAAAATATAGAGATATTCTAATACTTTAAATAATCTGATACTTAAATACTGATACTTTAAAGATAAAGGACTCTGTTGAGTCCTACCCTGCATCTTGCCACTAATGTCAACAAGTCTTTCCTTCTGTTGGTTTCATTCAAGCAAATCTCCAATCAGTTCTACTTGAGAATAAATACTCTGTATTCTGCTATTACAAATGTCTGACAGTCACACTTCTCACACGTTGTAAGGGGTCATTGCATAATTACGTAACGCTCGGGGGTGGGTGAGGTAGTTGAAAACGTTACGAAACGTTACCTGGGTGGGTGGGTGGGGGAAGCTGAACGTTACGTAACGCTTTGAAAAAAATTATTAATGAATATTAAATTACCATCAAGTGACATTTCAGACATGATGTGGACGAAGTATAAACTTCGTGACATTGATTTAAAACGTAACTGAAGTTGGTTTATAAAAATTATATCTGAAGAAGATATTGCATCAGACATCATTTACATGCCAGGTCAACATTTATCTGTTCTCCCGTTTTCCATCCGGAAACCGCTGTTCGAATTTCCCTTGGATTTCTGAATCCTGAGATTCCTGACATCGAAGAACGACTTTGAAGCATATTTTAATTCATCATCGTCATCATCGTTATCCCTGGGTTAACAACCCGTAGGTGTCCGACGCCACTCTCTGTCCGAGTCTGTCTCGCATCATGCTTCCTAGCTTCAACCGGTCCGGTCAGCAGGTCCGCTCCATACCATTAACATCTTGGAGCCGCTAAACCACCTTATCCGATTGAAGAGAATATTGGGAGAGAGGTACGAAGGACAACCTGGGTCAATGCCCGTATGTGGCCCACGTATGCTCTTTCCTACGACTCTCTCCACCGGTCTGTCCTGACCGGCCTGTGCATGTATGCTCCACATCATGACACCTTGAAGCATCTGGGTCGCTATGTCACTTGTGTCGTGGTATTGGCGGATTACAATCGTCTTGGTTTTTCACTGCCAGTGTATCGCCACCCATCTGGCAAACCTTCCTCCTTTGTCCGGGCTTAGGACCGGCACAGGGAAGTTGATGGTCCCCTGTGGCGTAGGATGGATGCAGTTTAACGTCATGCCCAGGACTATATTTTAATTAGTGGACACGAATCTCAAACATTTTTGCTCAACAGAACTGATCAGCATTATTTATTAATAATTAAACTCAGCATTATTTCTATTAATAATTATTGAAGTGCCCAGACTAAGCAAAAATTAGTTCATTTAAAATTTTTATTAAATATTAATGAGCAATTTAGTCCGTGTGTAAAATTTTATTCTTCAGGTAAAATTTAAGAAAATTCTAGTTCAAGCATGACTATCATTTATATAAATAAAACATTATGTATATTGTAGGCCTAGCCTACTGTCAAATTAGCCCATAATTCACATACTAGGCTATATTAAATTCGCTATGAAAATATGAATTATAATTATGCACTCACATAAGCTAATAAAAGACCTGAAACTCAACTGATTTTTCGTAACAATCGTTACGTAACGCTGGGGAGGGTGGGTGGGTGAAGGGAAACGTTACGAAGCGTTACCTACATCTAAAACGGTCATTTTCGGCGTTACGTAATTATGCAATGACCCCTAATGTTTTTGTTACGAGTCTTCTTACTGTGCTGGAACCTTACCCCTTTGCACTTGGTGCATTTGACGTCTTGAAGTAGATAAGCCATTGACTTTCGCTGGACAGCATCAATCAGACACTGTTCTATCTCGTCCAAATCATATTCAGTTTTGCACTGAATGCAGGACCAGACTCCACTGAAACAAGTGAAAACATGTCTCATAGATAAACAATAACCAAACACAAATTAATCTTTCAGGCAGTAGTTTTGTATGGTTGAGGTGGTCGGCAAATCAATTAATACACTTGTGCAAGTAGATGCAAATGACACCAAGTGAGCTGTTTTTAAATCAATTATTAGGTACTAACACCAAGGCAATAGCTCAGTAAACAACAGATTATTTCTGAAAGAAACAAGACTGTCTAGAACGTCTTCAATTCATATAAATTTCAGCTATTACATCTTTTAAAATCCACTCTGTGTGGAATGAGGTTTTCTTATACAAAAATGAAATGTTTAATATGAACCATTGATTAAAACGTTCATAGTAAACTGTTCATTTTCGTATGCTCAAAACTCATAACTTTTCCAAACACAGTTACTACCGTACATGTTTCTAAATATGTCATGTAGATATAAAACAATATTTAACTCAAGATATATTTTAACACTAGCAACTGAAGAAACATTGCATTGCATGACCTTGAAATAAAAGTGAGTAAAAAGCAATTCAAACGTACAGTTCAGATCCACTCTGTACAATATACGGATCACGACAGAGATCGACATCACGTATGTGGTTGCAGTTCTTGCATATCATCTGTTGCCAAAACACAAGTTTTAAAGCAATTTACCATTTCATAAACCACACAGAAAATTAAATGATCACAGAGAACAGGACAGTACTGTATAGATCGAAGATCTAATACTAATACGATTGGAGATTTAATCATAATCACAGAAAACAGGACAGTACTGTATAGCAAAAAAAGTTTCACAAAGGACAGGAATGGTAGGATCAATAAAAATGAAGACAAAAATTAAGACAAAAACATCTGTAATACTATTCACAAACAGCACAGATCAGCTTTTAAAATTTCCTATGCTGAAGGCTTGGGTTTCTCGCCACTCATTAAGTGAACTGATGTATTAATTATGTATCAACACTATTCCTACCAACAGAGATTGTGATCACAGCAGAGCTAACTATACTACAACATCGAAATCAGACCTAAGATCATCTGTTAAACAATAATATAATTATATTGTTACAACATTTAAATTAATCAAATTTTTAAATAACAGCATCACTTCAAGCTAAAACTGAATGTCCGACTCTCCTGGGGTATGTTACCAATTTAAATACCACTCGTAAATGAGGTGCGCAGCAAATGAGGCATGCAAATTGTCTAGATGGGCCCAGATCAATTAAGGCATCAGAAAGCTGACTAGAGTCAAGAGTTAGTGTGACCAAAGCAACTTTAAACTTTAAAAAACTTGCGTATGAGACAACAGACACAGACAAACCTCTGTTATAACGTAGGAAAGACAAGGATCTTTCCATTGTGATTCATCCGAAAAATCTCCCACTCCAATCAACTTGAGGAGATCACGCTTCATTTTATTCACTTGGCTTGTCACATTTACATCCAACGACAGAACCTACTCAACAAATACAAAAAAGGAACCTACTCAACAAATACAAAAAAGGAACCTACTCAACAAATACAAAAAAGGAACCTACTCAACAAATACAAAAAAGGAACCTACTCAACAAATACAAAAAAGGAACCTACTCAACAAATACAAAAAAGGAACCTACTCAACAAATACAAAAAAGGAACCTACTCAACAAATACAAAAAAGGAACCTACTCAACAAATACAAAAAAGGAACCTACTCAACAAATACAAAAAAGGAAACTACTCAACAAATACAAAAAAGGAACCTACTCAACAAATACAAAAAAGGATCCTACTCAATAAATAACAAAAACCTACTCAACAAATACAAAAAAGGAGCCTACTCAATAAATGTAAATTCAATTGGTGTGCCCAATGTAGGCAAAGCTTCTCGACTGAGCTGTAGCAGTACGTATTAAAAAAACAATATGGTCAACTGACCGAAGGTGGGTCCATAACAGTAACCAATGACTGCCACTATTGTACCAAAAGGCACTATAAAAGTTCTTATCACAGATTAACCCTTTAATGCCGGAGGGTATAGGATTTCCCATACCATTTACTAGCATCTCAGCATTAAAGGGATAAAAGAGATAGGATATCTATGAGAGATACATAGCAAAGCATGCACGAACTAGTTTCAATACCTGGCAGACGGCTTTGACAAACTCTAAGGCTGGATTCTTCAGCGCCAGATAAGATCCGGGCAATTGAGGAAACTCGGCAGCTGCATTGCCACTGTTGCCACGGGAACCAGATAACTTCTTCTGAATTTTCTGCGTGATACTGCAAAAAAAATTAAAATTAACGTGAGAATCTGGAATACACAATTGCATGCCACACACCGGTAATGTTTATCAAAAGCAAAGCAATAGATAAGTAGTCAAATGTTTTTCGTCTCCACGTAATCTGTCTGCAATTTTGCAACTCCCACTGGTTGTGTTTCCAATGTTTGCCTGTCAATACGCTACGCTACTTGGTTAGTAAACTTGTCACAGTTTTTAAAAATGCACAGGTAAAATAAATTAAACATGAAAAATATTAATTAAGCATGATATGAAGATACAGTATTAAGTATTCAGAACAGTATGAGCTTTAAATAAACATTGATGGCACAAAATTACCTGCAAAATTTAGAATTAGTCTACTCTGACCATATTTATCCATTCAATTCCCTGTATAATGTGGGGCGCGGTGGTGTAGTGGTTGCCTTGGAGCCGGAAGGTTCGAGGTTCGAATCCACCTCGCCACATAAGGACCTTGGGCAAGTCCTTCACTCACAACTGCTCAGCGCTTCGGCGTGAAACTCTGATGCAGTGTTTGCTCTGCATTCGGGAGCGCCTCTGAGTAGAGAGAGCTTGAAGGGGCGCTATAACAAGTGCACATACAAATGAGTGTCAGTTACAGTCACAAATTAGACTACTTTTCAGAAAAAGCAGCAGGCTGGTTCTCAGAAAATATGATTGGCTGACAGGTTGCGGCTTCATATCCCTTTGATACTAGTCCCAGGTTACAGCAACAAATAGGTTTGACAAGTCAACAGAAGGCAACACTAGGTTTTACAAGTCAACAGAAGGCAACACTACGTTTCAGAAGTCAACAGAAGGCAACACTACGTTACACAAGTCAACAGAAGGCAACACTACATCAACACTAAGTCAACAGAAGACAACACTACGTTACACAAGTCAACAGAAGGCAACACTACGTCACACAAGTCAACAGAAGACAACACTACGTTACACAAGTCAACAGAAGGCAACACTACGTCACACAAGTCAACAGAAGACAACACTATGTTACACAAGTCAACAGTAGGCAACACTTACGAAAACATCTGCTGACACATGTCGTCCTGTACGAGTGACTGACTGAACTCAATTAAACTCTGGCTCGACTTTACTCCATCCGCTCCAATCTAAGCAGAACAAAAACATTGGTCTAAATATTCAGTTAACTAAAATCCCAATGTAATGAACTAGAGTAATGAACTGGTAAGCTGGTCTGCTTGGCACAGCTTTTGTTAAGAAATATTTAATATTTGTATCATTCACACTGTGAACTTATTTACGTGCTCCTGCTTTAACCCTTTAATGCCGAGATGGTAGTACATGGTATGGGAAATCCTACAACCTCCGGCATTAAAGGGTTAAGTGCTGTTCTGCGTAACACAAAGTGATTACTACAAAAGAGCTGCAGTGTAAATTTTTTACATCACACCTTCTTACACACATAGCCCAGTTTACACAATTGCATAATCAGACATATCTCGCAATGACTTTGTGTTAACAAGACCACAGCGTACTAGGCTAAAGCACCAATAATTAACATCAAAAGTTAAGATTTCCGTAACTCAACAGCTTGGGATGAACAACCCATGTACGCAAATATTTAGTAGGTACGTTATTGATGACATAAATAATAATACCTTTACGTCGTTAGTTAGTTACGCTCACCTGTGACTGAGATGTTCCTCTTCTGCGAACTGGAGTGCTACCAACCATCAGCAATCTCTTTTCCTCCTTCAAATGTTGATAAATCGAGAGGATGTATCCGGCAATGATCATCTAAAGCAGGAAGGACACAACTGCAGTAACTGCTGAAAATATATTAAGTGTACGAAAGGTCTGCATTCATTCATTCATTCATTCATTCTGGAGATTTATATAGCACCCCTTCAAGTTAACTACTCAGGAGCGCTCCCGACCCAATCCTGGCTGAAATGACAGTTTTAAGGCTGCAATAGAATTCAACTAAGCAAACCCTAGGCATAAGGCATAAAGATAGTGGGAGCCCATCCACATCATGGGGTCAACAAAAGAGAAAGCACAGTGCTGTCTAAGAGTTGAGCTTGGGGGGGGAACGAGAAGTTTATGGCAGGGCTGCATACTCTATTTGTAAATGTCTTAATACAATACAATACAATACTCTACGATAACAATTAATGCAGGTTGGTCATAACTAAAATGATAAGTTAATCCTTCAACAATGAGCTGTATTGGTTTCCGAGTCACTTTCAGTACACTCTTGTCACTAAAGGGTTAATACAAACAATAATTAAAAATATTGTTGTGCTTACATTGAAGTTGGCCTGGCACGACGCGCCTTCCGGAAGGAACCGAGCCATGTTCCAGTTCATCTCAATATCCGGCTAAAACACAGTTGCCAAACCAAAGAACATGATTAGGACTTACTTTATCAAAATTCATTTAAAAAATGCCAAACAATTCCTTAAAAAAATGCCAAACAATTTCTTTAAAAAAGAAAGAGCTTAGATCGCGATAGAAAGTTGGTCAATTGAAAAGTGTAACAGAAACGATGCCTTCGTGACTGACCTCTAGACATTTCTGTTCTATCATATTAACTCTTCACCGCCCAAAGGTATGTAATTCCCATAACATTCACTACATTTTGGTGGGTAAAGGGTTAAAGAGCTGTTGTCGTTAATTTATATACGAGTGACACACTCATAAAATTCATTTGCTTAGTACTTAATTATGCTGCTTTGCTCCTCACCGTCTCTTCTTCTTCTTCTTCCTCCTCCTCCTCTTCTCCCCCGCTATCATTCAGATGCAATTGTTCCACTTCCTTTGTATTCTGACCATCCTCAGCATCTTCCTCATCCCTGATTTTGGAAGTATCCTCTTTTGTCTCCTCAGCAACATTTAAATTTGATGATGCTTCATCTTCCTTAGCAGTAGATGGCAAAACGCCTTTCACTCCACCATGATTAGCCTACAACAAATCAAATCATACATAGCTATGCAATAGTATGCATATGTCATAGAAATCTTTTAAAATTCTATCATGTTTCATTGCAAAATTTATTTTGATAGCTGTAACAGATATGACAAAGATGCTAAATACTCTGTAATTTAGTTGACTGAAGAGCCAAAGCTTATTTATAAAGAGCCACAAGTCATGAAAAACTAAAGATTACAAAGAATCCTGAAACATTTCTACTTTCATTTTATGACTTAACAACAATTTGTGGGCGCTGTGGTGTAGTGGTGGCGTCGTTACCTTGGAGCCGGAAGGTTCAAGGTTTGAATCCACCTTGCCGCAAAAGGACCTTGGGCAAGTTCTTCACTCACAATTGCTCAGCGCTTCGGCATGAAACTCCGATGCAGTGTTCGCTCTGCATTCGGGAGCGCCTCTGAGTGGAGAGAGCTTGAAGGGACGCTATAACAAGTGCACATACAAACAATGCTAACAGCTGGATATATTCAACAGTCACTTTCATAACTCATTTATAAAATGGATTCATGAGAAATGTGATGAACACTCACGACATTGCTCCAGACGAGAACTTCCCAGCACTGACGATACGAGATATCAATCATACGATACAGATCCTTGGCGCGAATGCTGTTCGTGATGTACTCGACGTAAGCCAACGAATCTACGACCGTTCTCTTCTTCGTGCAAAGGATCAACCGACTGAAACTTGCGTAGACAATGTTTGAACCAAGTCGTCTGAATTCGGCGATCAGCTGCAATAATCGCATCAACCAAAAACTCAGATCAAATGGATAATTCTCACGATATTTCGTAGCAGACGCACATAAGTGCAGCAAGAGATGAAATTTACCTCCACGTGGTATTGTCGTTATTATGTCTTGTGCCATGTTAAAACATGGTTGCACTGTACAGAGGGTGTGTTCTAATACGTCTTGCGATATATATCGTCAACCGTGTAGTGTTGGAATTCATGTAATCAGGATTCATGAAGCACATCATAAGAAGACATACATGCAGAACGCCTGTACTTGTACTCTGGCAATTGTAAGTCCAGAGCGTGCAAAAATGAGGATGGCAAAGCTAGTCATTCGTGTTATGAACAGTGTCATTAAACAGCTCAATCAACCAATCAGCAACTGCCAACAATTCATCGACTTTGAGCATGCGACATGCACATTCAAACAAGATTTTACAGACATGCAATCAGAACACCATCATTATTATTAAAAGTTGTTGAAGCAACTCAAGAAACCTTCTATCTCTCTCACCTGCATGAATAGCTTAACCATGATGTTATGAAGCGTCTTTCTCAGAGCGGGATCATAGAGAAGGGCGTCCGGAGATCGAAGCCACCTAGAAAAACACGGCCAAACGTCAAGACCTCAGATGCATTTGGTAGACACATTGACATGGCACAATAACATAAAGCTACTCACAACCGTGCTATAGTGGGCCGTATTTCGTATAACCTGTACCTGTAATCATTCTGCGGTTTGTCAGATTGAAGCATTAAACGAAAATTATTATTATTATTATTATTCTTAAAATCATAACAAGATTAATTACTGACGACATGCATTACTGAATGACGTCAGTAACGTTTTCAAAGTCCTGCATCGCTGACTACAAAACGACTTTGTTTCTAGCGTTGGTGCTGAACACTTTTAGTGCAAGTGCTACTCTTTGTTTTTAATGGAAGCGCTAAAAAAACTTTATTTTTAGTTTCAACTCCCTCAGCCATAGACAGACAACTGTTTCACCTGATTGACATAGCTCACAAGCAGAAGATAACCAAATGATATTGTAATCGAACATTTATATAGCTGCAGCAATAAGGACAGATCTATTGTAACTTATTAATGATATGCTCTCTTTATCGTTGTCTACACTTTACACATATGTTAAATGTCATCGAGGGTTGAGTTGGCAGTGCTCTTGAGTAAATGTCTTCAAGGGGCACTTTATAAAAATCGTCCTATAGATAGACAAAGCTTGTTAAGACTCTACCTGTAAAAATGCATGATCTGTTGATCAGCAAAGACATTCTGATACTTTGTAACATCTTGAATCCATCCTATCACCATGTTCTTCAGAATTCTAAAGAAAGAGAGCATCACACGCATCAGAAACATCAACTACAAGCCCATAAATAATCATGCAAAATGTGCATGCGAAGAAAAACATAAAAATTGCATTACAAGCAACTGATACACAAACTCAAACAATGCAAAAATGAAGAATTTGTAAACAAATGGCAAGACACAGAGCAGTCCATAAAACAGCACATAATCCCAACTGGCAAATATTTCATACTTTATATTTTTTACCTTTTAAAATCAAGTGTTCACACAAGTGTTACAATATTCATCTAGCAACTATAAACGCTAAAGCAAAATTCAATCGTCAAAGACATTAATTTTAAATTAATTTAAAGATTCTCATGTTTAGAGAACAGTTCCTTTAAAAAGGAAAGACTTTGCTTAATAATTACGAAGTGCTTCCTAAAACTTCACTTGGCTGGTAACGACAATTTAAAAAGCTACCAAACACAATTCAAAAGCTATCATAATATACACTGCATCTCTTAAACCAAGCTACTTCATCATTGATATTACTAGACAATTACATGAGGTTACACCAAAAACAATGGTCAGTCACATTATTTGAAGTTACGTTTAGACCCAATTTTTATCCAAATCAGTACAAACCATAGTTTGGGATTCTGAAAAACCATGTTGAATTCATTGTTACTTGTAAACCAAACTGTAACCTGATGTAATTGTCTAGTCAGAAAATTACATACAAACAACATATGACCAGCACAGAGATACTTAAAATGCACCACATTAAATATCCCCCAACTCCCCATCCATAATAACTGCAACACAACTTGTAAAAATTGTACTCAGATAGAACTACAGCTATTCAACGATGCAGTTGAAGCAAACCTGAACGCCGTAGAACAGAGAGCCGTTTCGTCATAGTTGGTTAGCATTGTGGCTGCTCCTTGACCCTGAACGAGGTCTTCTATGGACGTCTGCGGCATCATGTCAAAACTTGCCGCACTGGCACCCTCGTAGTCATGCACTCGTGCAGACTGTCCAAAAAACAAACCATTATGCTGGGGATCTAGTAAGTCCTTCAAATATAAGATATCAGTTCTTAGTAGGTCAGAACATTATTTAACATTTACGCATAGCATGCATACCTGACCAATAGTAGTTAAAGCAATTTTGCTTACCAAAGGCAACAGGTTGTCGGAAGATACACTGACATCTATCCTTTTAGCACCTCACAAAAGTGCTGCCTGCATACACTAATCTAAATGATGTCAAAGTTGGGAAGAACACCAAGCTAATCAATAAGTAGCTAGGTAAATTTGCATTGATGCCACAATGACCTAATGCTAATTTATAGGTCTAATTAAATGAGATGCTCCATCTGTTTCTAATTACAACGACATTTGATATGTGGTTCTGCAACAAAGAGGCCATGGAAAGATGCCTGCTGCATAACACATTAATGTGCCTAATATATTTACAGTACTTTCAATTGGTTAGAAGTAAAACATAAGAATAATAAGATTCCTGACTAATCATAAGTACCGCCTGTGTTTTACCTACCTCTATGAGTGCGTCGATTGCAAGCGAAACAATGTCGAGCTCTACGCAGACTGTTGTGTAACAGCCAGGTTTGTTCACTTCTACGCTCTCTCCTTCATTAAATTCTGTCATCAGTCTAAAAGATCAGACAATAATTGTTGCATGACATTCATTATCCAAGTCAACAACTAGTACCAATGTCTTCAACAAGTACCATTGTCTTCAACAAGTACCATTGTCTTCAACAAGTACCATTGTCTTCAGCAAGTACCATTGTCTTAAGCAAGTACCATTGTCTTCAGCAAGTACCATTGTCTTCAACAAGCACCGTTGTCTTCAACAAGTACCATTGTCTTCAACAAGTCACATTCTGAAGTAGTACTACTCACATTCATGAAAAGTATCACCTACGTTTCATTTTGAAGTATCCACTGTTCCTGTTCAAGTACCTATAGCTTCGCGTCCAGAACTTATTTAGTTTCACGTCTAAATATAACATAGTTCTGTAAAGAGAATTTAATTTATATACCACTGCATTTAACATATCTTCAGATGCACCTTTATGACATTTATTAGACTGCCATGCTGGGCACTCTGGTAATGAACTAAACATGCCCCTTACAAATAGCCAGATATAAACAAAAATGAAGTACAAATATACACTTCAGTTCAGTAACCATGCTAGAAATTACCCCAAAGAACCCAATTGGTTACCTATTGGTAATGAACTTAATATGCCCCTTACAAATAGCCAGATATAAACAAAAACGATGTACAAATATACACTTCAGTTCAGTAGCCATGCTAGAAATTACCCAAAAGAACCCAATTGGTTACCTATTGTCGTCTGCCTCTTTGCCTCCAAGATCCGGTCTTTCCGATGGAGAGCACCACAGAAGGTGACTGTTCTTCTGAAGATGTCGAGCGAAGAACAAGTCACACCCGAACATTGTCGTGTCTTTCGGCAGATTGCCAAGCGGAACATGGAAATACCGGCACTGCTCCAACATGGCCTGAAAACCACACCGAAATTGCAACCATTACAGCCATGGAAAAGGATTCAAGACACTCACAGCATAATCATAGGATAATTGGCGGCCAGTGCTTATGAATGGCAAACGCTGTCAGGAGTTTTATTAAGATGTGATGATGTCTCTGTTAGCAAACCAATGAGTCTGTTTTGAAGCTATATTTATTCACTATTATCAAGGTCATCATAAATGCAGTTTGCCACATTATGAGTTTGTATATATATAGTCTGGGACAGTTGCTTGTTGTGCTGTCTAACCAATAATCATAAAATTCATAGAGACTATTAGAGAGCTGTCTGATTGCTTTTTATTGCTGCCTTTCCCTCTCTTTGTTTAGACTATCCCTTTGTCCTGCTCTCTCCACGTTTACCCCATTTCACGTATATACCCATTTTATGTACCTAACAATCAGTTCACTGAAAACAGCTGCCAGCAAATAACTTGAAGAATATGGTAATTACCTGATGAATATGCTAATTGTCTGAAGAATACACCAATTACCTGATGAATATGCTAATTACCTGATGAATATGCTAAATACCTGAAGAATAATGTCAATGTTGAGATAATGCTGAATCATTCGACGAGCTCCGACTCTCTGCCAGTCAAGTACTGCATACAGATTGTCACTGTAAAAATAAATTAAAACACCTTTTGCTCACAAATTAAATATGGTACACATGGCTGCAGAAAGCAATTAATTCAGTGCATGCTGAAAAATCTTGACAAGAACTTAAATGTCACCAAACTTCAATTTCCCTGATAGCTGACTGCTTGATAAGAGAAAATTAATGCAAAAAATATCAAGGCGCTGCCAAAACAGATTTTATGTCCTTTGTGTCTTGTATCCGCCAAAGGCTTGCACGGATTCAACCTATGCCTCAAATACCATAGCATCCAGCTACAACCCGGGACCAAAGAAAATTTATCCCTAGACCTTAGAGTACTATACAAAAGTGTTAAACAACAGAATAAGGCCAATTATAATCCCAGATCAAAGCACTTAAAAATTACCAGTGCCTGCCAGTGACATGTCTACCAGTTATTTTCGTAAAAATACATAATATACATATATAAAAAAAATTGATCGACTGGATAAAAGAACAAGAGTTTGGAAAGCACTTACTCCTCTGAAACTTGGATCGGTACGAGAGGAAACTCAACAAGGCCAGGCATACTTGCGGTCAACCACTGCAACTCTACACAGAACACAGACAATACGATGCATTAATTGAAGGATGTTGAACCCTTCTGGCTCCTTAGAAGCATTTTTGTGCAAAAGTTTTTAAGTTTACAGGGTGAATATCTAATTAAAACGTGTGCATCTAGAGGCTCTATAGCTTCACACATCTTAATTACATCTGTCCAATTGGTTGCGATTTCTGATGCAGTTTTATATAGACAAACAATCTGTTAAAGTCAATCATAACATACAAAATGCCAGTTTGCCAATGGACACTTAGCAAGCATAAATTTGACAAGGCGTGGTGGTGTAGGGGTATGGTCGGTGCCTTGAAACCGGAAGGTTGCAGGTTCAAATCCACCTTCAAGCCGCTGTGTAGGGACCCTTAGCAAGTCCTTCATGCGGAATTGCTCATGCGCACCGACGTGGGCGTGAAACTCTGATTCAGTGTCCGCGCTGTAGTCAGAAACGCATCCGAGTAGAAATCTTGAAGGGGTGCAATAACAAGTGCTCATACATACACACATATTAATCAGGATTGGAAAGAATATTTCCCACTTTTGCAAACAAAACATATGCGAGTTCAAGAACGTCGGTCACGAAACAAGCCTAAAAACTGAAAAATGTTTGTGCAATACAGTGGAGAATCGGCTTCTGACCTTGACTGGACTGAACTGCAATGAACGTTGGTCCTCTCTTCTCGTCCTTGTAGTCGGAAAGCAACCGGTGGATTCCACGATAGACCTGGCGAATATCCTTCTCAACGCGAATCTCAAACGTATGACCAGACGACGGAAGCTGATCCTCCTCAAAATTATTGCTCAACCTACACAAAACAGTCAACATTCAATGCTATTAATTGAGCAAAACTGCAAACACAATCTACTCAGATGCCGAAGATACAGCCTATCACAGTGTGCGATAATATGGTATTGAGTACATGAAAGGATCTTGAATGGCCTCCATATAAATTCTTATAGAAGAAGAAGGAACACTGACAACATAGGAACTGTTTACAGAAAAAATTACTAAAAAAGGTTTAAAAATTTCTAAATTACATGAAAACTTTAAAAGAATGTCGTACTCACTTGGCACTGAGCTCCATGTTGTACAGTGTATTCATGTTTGGCATTTGATTTGTACGTACTGTATCGACGACAAACACGCAGGCTTTCTTCGACGTCGGAAAAAACAGTCCATACATTTGTTTGTGGCCTCTGAGAAACAAAAATTCAAACTGTCAATATATGAAGTTCAAAATCCACCTGCATCATCAATCTCTTTTAAACAAAAGCTACAAAACAAAAGAGTGATATCTAGACAGTTCAGACATGGAGGTAAATTCCAATAAGTGACTAGAAACTGAGCCACGACAACTGCACCACAACTTCCATTAACTTTTTGAACTCGTGTACAGCGCCATTTTTTCGGCCTCGGCTGAGCTACAGCACTATATAAAACGTCATTATTATTATTATTTTCAATGGACTATAATTAACATATTCCATTATCTTTCATAAAGGGTTGAGAGCTTATTTCTGGTCAGCCAGTAAAAATTGATATATAATTTGGTAATGGAAAAGCAACGCCACTGGCTTTTGAAGCTGAAGAGGAATAAAGAAACGTACGACACATGATGGTGTAGGTAGAGATGCTTCATGGTTCCTGGTTCAAGATATGAGTACTGAGCCAACGTCCGGAAATCCAAATGATCCAACTCAAATGTTTCCATCTCCTGAAAATAAACAAAGACCTTCATCATCAGTCCAGCAGCAAGAAAGCTTTAAAATGAAAGATGAACAGCAGTAGCGGCGAAATCCAGATCCTACAAATAACACCTCTACACCTGTCAACATTCTGTGTATCAACCAAATAAATTCTCCGCTCTGCAACTTATAGCAGTCATGCAGATTCAAAGCTACATGCAACCTTTAACTTAATTATTTTTTATAAGATCATTAAAAGATTCTAAGCATCAACTTCTAGCAAAATGTTGAAATAACTGCTAGCAGTCGTCTTCTTAAACTAATGTTTTAGAATAACCAGGAATCAGCCTATGGTAGGTTCAGCATTTACAAAGTTTGCATAATCAGAAAACAGAAAAGAACGATGATCAATGCAGCAAAAGTTATAATAGCATCAAGTCAGTTTGAAACCTATACATCAAAACCAGGTCATGCAGAAATAGCATTTGAGAAAAGCATCTCCAAGGCAAAGAGATCAGGAATATGTAAGTGAAAAAAATGCTTCTGTTGAACTACCAACTGATTGGCACCAAATTTACAAATGAAAATTGCTAAACTTGAATTTTGAAAGATCTCAAATGCCAGGCATCACTGTAAAAACAGAAGTAGTGAGTGACCTTGTGGCCAACGCTCTGCGCCACTTGACGGCTGACGGTGCAGACACAACCAAGACGAAGAATTGCACGAAACATGAGCGGAACCTGCGTCTCATAGACGCCTTCGATGTCTGGTGAAGAAAGATCAGCACTGATCTCACTAGAACAACACATATCAGAACCATCTCCTATTTACATTGTATGAATACAATATTGCATACAGGGCTCACTTCACTTAGTCACACTCAAGTTAATATGAAGACTTTATTATTATTATTATTAAACTGTCATTTATAACGTGCCCAAACAAAAAGAATCTTGCAGGAAAGCGCGTAACAGGAATGTCTACTCATAATAATAACTCTTAAACAAATAAGTCTTCAAGTTTTTCTTGAAGAACGATAAAGTAGATGATTTGCTTTGGACTTCGGTAAATCCAAAGCTCAATCGTTCCAATAAACTCATATAATATATACTAGCTGTTCTGCCTGTCCTAAGATGGCTAAAAAACAATTTTTAAATGTCAAGTAATGCATCACTCAATCTCCCAGGGCCAGTCCAGTCCCTCCCTTTACCCTTACTATTCTTTCCACACCTATCTTCCTCCCTCAGTCCATCCATTCAGCCGTTCCTCCATGCCATCTCCCTACTTCCAATGAACCAACCCTCCCTCCATCAATTCATGCATTGTGCCCGATTAATATTTTCTTGTCCCTCCTGCACCTATCGAATGGTCATTCAAACAGGAGCATCAGCAAAGTATTCTGTTCACAAAACAGAGCTATTACTTCACAACAGTGCATTTATTATATTAATTAATTTCATATGATCTCCGCAGAAGTTGTGAACCTACTTTATGTTTTCCATGTAGACATCCTCAGGAACGGAATACTCGTAGAGATGGAAGACGGGATGTGAACGAGGAAGCAAACGATTCACTTTCTTCCACACTGTCGCCCATACGAAAGCAAACAATCATTTGTTTTTAAGTCAACATGATTAACCCTTTAATGCAGGCGGGTATAGGATTTCCCATACCATTTACTACCATCTCGGCATTAAAGAGTTAATGCACAAATAGACAAATTGAGCATGCTAAATTGCTAATTGTCCAGTAAAACACATACATTTCCTAATGGAGACATGCTTGTAGGATGTTGCATTAAATCAAGAAACTAACACAGCTCAATAACTAGGCCTTCAATTCGTATATTGATAACTGCCACTGTGACATTAGGACTACTCACTACATAAATATCAAACTGGTACCCACTGACATCAATCAAGATCCAAACTTCTACCCTCAACTGAACTCGCTCCATTCATTAGATTGATGACTTTCTGGCAAATGAGAGAATTGCCAATCAATCAATCAATCACATGAATTTATATAGCACCCTTCAAGATCTCTACTCAACTGGCAAAAGTGAGTCAAGGCAATGACACCATACACATTACTAATACTGTGCTACTACAAAGTACTACATCAAATTTCATTAGGTTCTTGAATCTTTTTAGCGTAACTACTCCATGCAGCTCTTTAACCCTTTACCCGTTGCCCCGAGAATATCCGCTGAAAACATGAACTTAACGGGAAAAATGAACGGTTAAAGGGTTAAAATACAGACACAGCTGAAGCTCACCTGCTCCTTGTCCATCTTTCGGAGTCCGTTGGTTGACGTAGAATATCCGTGGAACAATCAACTTAATCGAATGTAAGTCCGATCCAATCAAAGCCCAAAGGCGATAAAATCCGGGATGTCCAGTCTCCGCAATCTGCACGACCTGCCAAGGCATGTCCATCATTGTCCGAGCCGTCTTGCGGAGAAATCCGCCGATACCGGACGCCTTAGTGTTCGTACGAACGACCCCTCCCATTCCACCAATCATTCCGTCGCTGTCGTCCAAACGTCTTCGCTTGTGACGCTCCGCCCGCTGTTTCGCCTGGTACGCCCACTTCTTCTTCTGGAATTCCACCCACGCTTCGATCTCCTCCTTTAAAATTCCAACATGAACAGTATTCAGACAACGTCTTCTAAGTGAAATGTGTTAAATTTCTTCCCAAGCTATCTTATCCAAACTGATAATATTATATTAAAATGAAAATTTCTTGACGTATGGACATGTATAAGCATGATAATAAGCATGTACTTGCACAAAAGAATGTACTAGTTATTTATGTAAAAGCATGTGGTTTTACAAACCTCTGAAAAAGACCTGTGCTAGGCTACCAGATGTGAAAGGCTCACATGAAAACTAAACTTGTTGACAGATTATGCTTAAACTCTAGCAAATGCAAACTGATAGCAAAATGTCATAGCTAAAAGGCTTAATTGCCATCACTATGTAATGTATAACACCATACTACCGGTACAATAATTTAGTGAATTGTTGACAATTTCATTATTCATTCCCAAAATCCCAGAATAGTAAACAGTTGCAAATACATCACTATTCCCAAAGATTAATATATTTAAACTGATAGATGATCACGATCAAAACAGCACTGCTAGCAATCCAAACTGACTCCTGTTTTGCCCATCGGAGGCGGTGGTCCAAGCGCATCTTTCCAGCTGAGCGTGAGATCTGCATTGCGACTGACGGCTGAATGACGATCGCCAACATCTCTCTTCCTCTTCTTCATTGAAACGATTGGTAGGCCTTTCATTGCTGCGGCTGTGGTTCCCAACGCACCTATGTCTTCAATGTCTCTCACAGCAGGCGAACCATCATCAGAGATATTTTCTGAATCCTACAACAAAAGTGAAGTGTGCATGATTGCAAACAAAGCCTCAAAATGCAAGTTGCAGTGTTGAATTATATGGACAAAAGTAGAAATGCTTCTGGCTCTGTGTATTCAACAACATATGTTTGTAAGTATACAGTTTAGGAACTGCACTTACATAAAATTATGCTGTACATAGCATTCGTTTTCATTATTAAGTGGGACGATTTGGTCATTTGCAGGTATGTTACACTAAAAAGTAAGCGAGTGGTCAGTGACCAAGAGGTTCAAGACAGCATACAATTCTTCTTCAAATACTCGGACTGGAAGTCCAAAAAGTAAAGTTGAACCATCCATCACAGTCTATCAAGTGAGCCAATTGATGACCAGAACACTGATAACATGATTTAACCCTTTGAACCCGGAGCTCTTGTAACTCTTTGGATAACGGGCCGGAAAACCGGACCGTCGGGTTCAAAGGGTTAATAAACCAAATAAACCGAATCATATAATTAGATGCAACCGCTTCAACTAACACTACAATACTATTGCGTTTTCCTAGCAGTGAAAGTACCTATAAATGTCACATAAGAGCCCAAGTCTTCAGCTAATGCCACACAGTAGGCTGTCCTAAATGTACGCACGTATCTTCGTTTATTTACAATTCTAGATGTCACACCGTATCCAGGTACACTGGTACAGGTTACATGAAAAATAGGACTGTCTGCTACCATAATTGTTCTCACACGAAAGGTTTGTTTACTCTCATAAAAAACTCTAGCTATATAATTTTCGCCGGCTGTGCTAGTAATAAATTCTGTAGGAATTCTCTCGGCAGACCCACCTCAAGATCTTGCACGGGTTTTGGTGCAGCGCAGAACATTTGATTGATTCTCTTCTGTTTGTAGACATCGTTCTTTTCAAGTAGCTTCTTGTGCAGCCACTCTGGGTGAGGGATTCGTGGCACAGGATTTGGAACCTGTTTACGAAATGAACCACAACAACCCTCATAAAAAAAACACTTCGTTAAAAATGAAGATCCTCAACACATACAACAGTAATACTGTTACTGTAGTAGCCAACTGAAATAAAACCAAGCAACAAATGTCACCCACACTCCACAGTCACAGAAAGAGTACATGACTTGCAAGTTCATAATTATACTATTTCGATAAAGATATGTCCGTGAATCAACAGATGAATATTATCAGTTAAATATGGAAAAATAAAAATATGTCCATAAATTGACAGATGAATATTGAATAATATCAGTCAAATATCGAAAAACAAAAATACAAACTTGTACAGAAATACTGGTACTTTAATCTGCAGTCAGGTTACATCAATGTCAAAAAATGTTACCCCTTGCAAGGCAGCTGGAATAGTGATGATCTTCTGAATGGTGTTACCAAGACGCTCAATGTAATAATCCCAATCCAGAATCTAGACAGAAAATGAAAACATCAACATCAACAACAAACCAACAGAATCCAGATAAAGAGATAAACAGTAATTCAAATTCACCAACTTAGCAAAATGATATCAACATAAAAGAACGTAACATGCTTCATATAAAAAGGCAGCAAATTGAAACAATACAAAAATAACAACAATAATACTAATACTAGTATTATTAGTATTATTATTATTATTATTATACTGGATAAGCACTGCCAATCTGTTAATCTCTTTAAGCGTACTTACAGTGCGTATATCAAAGTCAGTCATGGATGTAGACTTGAGCCATTTCTTCAGGTAATGTCGGCAAACACTCGGCTCTGACTGGAAAATTGCCAAAGGAATTGCCCTGCAAATCATACCACAAAGTCACATGTCAGCATTGTGCTTTTTTAATTGACGCAGCAAACAGCACATCATGCTGAAAGGCGGCTGCTTAACCCTTTACCCGTTCGCTTCGAGAATATCTGCTGAAAACACAGGCCTAACGGGAAAAATGAATGGTAAAGGGTTAAAATCCAAGCATTTTATAAGCTCTTCAAGGACTTTACATCAGTTAAAACTTTTGTTCAACATTTCAATGGAAGACGAATTGTGGCAAATCTCTCCCTTGGTTGGTGCTGGAAGGGAAAATGAAGGGAAGGAAGAAAGACCACCAAAAAACGACGAACCATGCTGTTGGACTAGATAACAGAAGGGCGCAACACAAAAGGAAATCACTGACTGGCATGCCTCTGTCGGCAATAGTACTCCATTGAGTATTCTGCTGAAGGTTTGCTTTAATGAAGTTAAGTGAGTAAGTATATCCTTTATTACCCAATTGTATATCCGCATTCTAGTGCACTTTCGTCTTAATAACAATCAACTGTATACATACATGCACCTATGTATAACATCACCTAAAAGCTCAAACTAAACAACACTTGAAGAACAGAACTTATCAATCAGGAATATCCTTTTCTAACAACAAGTTACATGTCTTGATTAAAAACTGCCAAATGAACAATGCAACTAGAATCAAAACTCACAAAAAGGAAACCATGAGTTAAACATATCATTATCAGAAATTGTTCAGATAACAGAATGAGTTTAGAACTCTGTGCACATCTCAAACACTCGGATAAAGTACATCGCTGGCAAGTTGGCAGCAATTAATTCCGGAATATTTTGCATTCTGTACCTCTCTGTCACTGGAGCCCCTTCAGGTTTCTTCGAGATGACAAATCGACAAGAAAGACCCGCGTCTTTAACCATCTGGTCACCGAGAAACTGAGAACAAAAAGGTGAATTCAACTGAAAACCTTCTGGCACAAGTAAGGTTACACATCATTCTCAACAACTGCTCTTTCAAAACGAAAACAGGCTCAATACATCACAGGAAACAAACTTAATGATCATCCATCTAAAAAACTGCCAAGTAGCAGATTTCTTCATTCCTAAATTTCAATATGCTGAACCACTTTCAGTGAAAATGTAAATTAACTTTGTAAAGCTGGCTGACGAAAAGCAGTAGCAACTAGCAAATCAGAAGAAGCACTTGACTAACTTCTGCCAGTCTTTTTGCTGTGCTGATCGATGTTGACTTCTGAACACCGTAATCTTCAAGTTTCCGAGACATGCTACGATTCTCGGAGATGAGATCAAACAGTTCAGAGTCCGGCATGTTGGCAGCCTGTGTGAACAGTACCAACAAGAAATAGATGAATAAGAACAAATACCACAGCATCACAGATCCAAAACAAATAAAATCAACGTAGAGCAAAAACTCATTATCTATCAAAATGTTCAAAAATACAATGTTTTTCTTATCTAAGGAATTTCTATCTGTGTCCAATAGCACAGACAGAGCCAACACATATTTGCCATGCTCAGGAAAATGAGACAAGGCTTGACGTATGAATAGGAAATATAGATATCTGGGTTGGGATATGGCTGAATGGTATTGTGACACACTTAAACAGAGATCAAAAGGACATGGGTTTGATATCTACAACCCCCATAAAGTCTGTAGTCTTCCAATCCCAGGGTGACTGTAAAATCACAAGTAGGATAGCTGGCTGTCATGCAATTAAATTTGACTCCTATTAAATATATTATCATCTGATAGTTCTACATCATGTAATTTTATTGCATATATTTGTCAGTGTGCATTAATAAGCAAATACTATTATCAGTAAAAAGAGCAATCCTTCTGTACTGCAAAAACAAATACTTCAGTTCCCCAGGAATCGTTATAATCTTTGGAATTTCTTTGGCTTTAGCCACAAAATAAATAAGACCTCAGAGAAAAATCGGTTGATGCAAAAGCTCATCTACATGTATCTACCTTACTGAAGAGAACATCCAGCCAGTAGTCAGCCACTATCGCAACTGCGGCATAGCATTCCTCGAGCGACTGTCCCTTGAGGAAAGCCTCAAAGACGGATGACTGAAAGATCTTGATCAGATGCAACTCTCCTCTTCTCTTCACCTCAAAACCCTACGTGTAAACGGAGATATGAACCCAAAATTAAAGTACACATATTACCATAGTCAACCCTTGCAAAACAACACCTCACAGTAATCTCATACATCTAGTTGTGCATATACATGATACACATAATAATACACTCAAAAAAGAGTGTTTCATGTATGCATACGCAAAATTGCATCAAACTCTATGGTTATAAGAGGCTGAATATATCGCAAGGCAAATACAGTATCCAGCCCATGTAAAAGATTAACTAATATTTGAAAGCCAACATTTTACAGGCATGAAATAAAAAATATCTAAAAGCTTAACAGTCCACCTTTAGCTCCGCAAGGGATCCATCGAAGTTGAAGACAGCATATCTCTTCTTCAGCTTCTTGCCTTCTTCCTTCGACGCTGGCAAGATCATCGCCAAATAAGGACCGTCAACTTCAAAGAATATCGAGTTCTCGCTCTGCACTTCATACTGCAACTTCTCTGCATCCTTCAGCTCGTGATACTGGTCATTTGTAAAATGCTCCTGAAACATATATGTCAATACTTGTAAATTTAAATAATCTGAAGAAATTAGTAAATGTGTGACAATGACTAATAGTGAACTCAAATTAAACCACAATCATCTGAACACAAATTAAAACAACTCTTACCAAAATTTGTTATGAACTTAAAGTGAAACCAACTTATAAAAACATTTTACACGCTTAAAAAGCACAGAAATTCCTGTATAGTACCTTAATAAATTCATAAGTGCTAATTATTGGTATACCAACCACATTAAAGAAAACTGCCTCAGGCAAATTAAAACAAACAACTGACAAAGTCTCAACAGACTAATATGTTACAAGAAAATAAAAATTGTTGAAAATTTTAATTATGGGAGATCTGTAGTTAGAACGCACTTTAACCATCATGTTGAGCATCGCGCCAGGGTACGAAATGGTCACTTTCGGCTTTTTGGGATTGTTTGTTTTGAAGACGTAATTCTCAGGAAAAGTAGCTGGAAGAACACACCAGATACCATCCGTGTCCAATTCCAGTGGACGACTGGAAAAACCATAAGCAACGGCATTCCATGTTACAAAAGAAAATTTACATTCATTCTATGGATTTATATAATGCTCTTAAAGAAGCCTACTGAGGAGCTAGAGCACCTCTGAGAAGGGATCTTATAGCTGGCCTCGATTGTTTTGGACCAATGGATTACGATTAATGACTGCAGTTTCAATTCAAAGAGAATACACGAGAAGACAATTTAAGTGTTACATAAGTCTCAAGATTAGATAGGACTTCCAGAAAATACAGTCAATTCATTTTGGCCTAATAACATCTTCCATTGGCATGACATTCCTAAGCATATATATCTTTTTACCCAATCTGTTCGACAATTTCCCTGGCTCGTGTGATGATGCTCGCTCCGGTATAGCAGACAATTCCTGCCATTTCCATGCTGTACCAACGTGCTCTGGAGACAAACAGATGCAGAACAGTTTAATAGCATTCCCCAAACAACAACAACGTTGTAACTTAACAATTAAGTACACAATTAAGTACACAATTAAGTACACAAACTTATGTACAAAAATGATATCCATGCCAGAATGAACCTGAATCACATCCTATTCAGAAGTTGCAATAGACGTATATATAAAATACATTCCGATGAATCCGATCATCAGATACTCAAAAGATGTTTCATTAAATGCCCAGACAAATAAAAACACACTTACCCCTTGCGCATGACGTATCCATAGAACGAGTTGAGAATACACTTGTGGGCCAACTGCAGAGAGTCGTAAAGAACGAGCAGACCATTCGCTCTCTTCATTTCAACTGCATCTCCTTTCTTCTCAGCCTCCGTCACTTTGTTCTTCCAAACCTGACAAATATTCACTACCAAACGTTACTAGAATTCAGGGGAAATGTTCTGTTAAATTTTCTATTTGCATATCAATATGCAACGCAAGCAGTAATCACCAAATTGAAGACTGCATCTGCATCGCCTGATAAACATTTCTTAAAAATAAAATTGCACAAACTGTTCAAAAGGCAGCAAATTGGAAGTACTAACAGGAACCAGCCAGCTGGATCTAAAAACACTAACAGTCTAAATTCAAGCCCATAATAATATGAAATGATGAAATCAACTGCTAAACACACGCACAGTAATTTTAGTCACTGAAATCCATATTTAGATAGGATTGACGAATACATATATCACACCAGTATGACTTACAACAAACTAATCGTTGTCAGGACCATTGTTCCCAAAATAATTAGTCATGTAATTAGCTTACAGTGGTTTTTGATGTTCCTCCCAAAGAAAACACAATTAAAAAAGCTTCTAGTGATCATGAAAATAATAATCTACGGACACTATTGAGCATGTTCAGAAGCTTTCCTGAATTGGTAATAAATAAAAAATAAGTCTGACCACCCCGTAAAACAAATAAACATTGGAAATTCACTGCAGTCTTACTTTTGTAAGTCCTTTGAATTCGTAGCGACGGTCTCTGAATGCTCGAACTGTATCGACGTAGAATGAATTCTCACGTTGACAGATCATCGCAGTCCTCTCTTCTTCTCTCGTCACGTGAACTTTCTTATAGGCTTTCCTGCAGTAGTCTGTAATTTGCGCAAAACAAAGTACAGGTTAAGTGATTTTTCCATTAGTGGAATATCACGCATTTAAAAATCAACCTAAATCTCTGCATTAGTGAAAAGTAAACAGGAGTCATTAAACATTTGAAAGTATCATACTATAACTCTTACTGTAGAAGCAAAACACTAAGTGAATTCAGAACGCTGCGTTGAAAGATTCACATGACAGTATTTAGCCAACCTGCTTTCAAGATAACAAATAATGTGGGGTGCTGTGGTGTAGTGGGTATGTTTGTTGCCTTGCAGTCGGAGGCTTGCAGGTTCGAGTCCACCTCAAGTCGCCGTGTAGAGACCTTGGACAAGTCCTTCGCTCGCAATTGCTCAGCACTTCGGTGTGAAACTCCGATGCAGTGTCCACGCTGCAGTGTGGAGCACCTCCGAGTAGATAGCTTGAAGGGGCACTATAACAAGTGCACATACAAACAAACAAAGTCAATCAACAGGATAAAATAAAGGAATTTTTCAGATAAATAAAAGAAGAAAGTTCTAGAGGATAACCTGCAAGTCGTTTCTTCTCATACGTCGCCTGTTCCTCAAGCGTAAGTTGATGGAATGCTCGTAGTAGACCTCCGGGCAGAGCGGCAGGAAATTTCTCATTCTCCAGCTGTTGTTGAATTCGATGGTATTCACTTTTACTGGCCGGCACTAAACAAAGCATCGTTTAGAACAGACAAATTCAAACATTGTACATTGATCCAATACACACTCTTTAATCCATTCATTGAATCATCAAAACCGAGTTTACAGACACACTACTATTACATTAGAAATTTACATATTATAGTTGAGGTGTCAAAGTGGCAACCCAGAAGGGTCATAATGTCCACTTCATTCAGAATTGACACATTACTATTATTTATCTCACCTGTGGCGGGTCTAAATTACAAGCTTATAGGTAATACTAATATCTTAATTAAACATTAAAAACAAAACAGGAACAAACCAGTACATCATGAAATTTTAACAAGGTCTTCACACGCATTGAACATGCAAACAAAACAATGATTTTAAATTGACTTAAAATCTATACATTTATTAGAAAATCAAGAGGGGCATTAAATTACATTGAGTCCTAACAAATTTCCATGGCAAAAAAATTAAATGACTAAACCATTAGTCACGTTCTTAGTTAGTTCACTGAAACAATCACATCTATGTACCAATAGTCAAATATGCTATAGTATAGATGTTACATTCCAGAAAAATACAAATAATTCGAAGGAATGTGTGTACACTTACTGTACTCAGCTCTCCAAGCCCAAGTCATCTTACGTTGACACTTAGCACCAGGCTTATTGAAATCACAGGCAGCACAAGTTGCTTCATCAATGATGGCCGGAGGCTTAAGAAAAAGCAAGAGAACAAATGCTGTTCAAACAGTTTGACTAAAAATCTGCAAATAATACACTTAGTCATAACATCCTCCAAGCAGTATTTCCCAAAGTGTGTTTCATGTAACCCTAGGGTTCCCTGAGGCCAAGATAACGAGTTACATAAGAACTTGTAAAAAAAGAGTGTTGCTTGAGTGTGCTGATACGCTAGAAATCACACTACGAGGCAATAACTGGGTTCCATTGGAAAAATTAATTTAAAATGATTTCCAGTCTAACTTTTATGGATTAAGCTGTAAATACTCCTATAACTGCTAAGCACCAAGCCCTATCATTGGTCTATGCCACTTGCAGGTGTTAAGTATACCAGCATACTGTCTGGGATAGCCCGGGGTTCAATTAAAAAATTTCAGATAAAAATGGTTCCACAGTCAAAAAAGATTGGGAAGTACGGCTCTACAGAATAATCTACACACAATAACATAAAGGAATATACATGTAAACCTTCACCTAATGATATTTATTCGTAACATCTCCCTCATATCTTCCAAGTTTAGAACAGAAAATTTGTACCAGAATTAAACAAATTACAGTAGATCACCAATCACAAAGGTTACCAGGTAGGAAACTTACTTGAAGTCTGTTTGTTAAGATGATGTTTGGATACATGGCTGCCACATCTAAATGATAAATTATCGGAGTCTCCAATCTGTTCGGACAGTCTCGTAGCAGCGTCAGCTTCTTGACAATTTCTCCACAGACCTAAGTCAAATCATAAACCACATTCAGCCACAAACATAACTTCAGCTCAACAAATTAACAGCAGATGACTTCCAAACACTGATCATATCTCTGGCAGTCGTTTGTTTGTATGTGCACTTGTTATAGCGCCCCTTCAAGCTCTCTTCTACTCAGAGGCGCTCCCGAATGCAGAGCGGACACTGCATCAGAGTTTCACGCCAAAGCGCTGAGCAATTGTGAGTGAAGGACTTGCCCAAGGTCCGTACGCAGCAAACTTGACAAAGTCTTACAAACATATCTACACAGAAGTATGCAAATCTGCTTGGTAAAACAGAACGACTTTAACCCTTTACTCTTGGGGCAAATTGGGTAAGAGGTTAAGAGAACTTGATGCACTAAGAGAAAACTCTACAAATTACTACAACTTCAAAGTGCAGAGTTAAGCTGAGCCAAGTTTTATCTACTAACTTCATCAAAGTTTGTGACATCCTCAAGTGAAACCTTCTCTTCTTCTACAAGTGCATGCTTCAAAGTCATTTCCGCAAGACTGATCAATTTCTCAAATGCCTCAGGGACCTGAAAAATCACACGTACATAACAAAATATAGAAAAACTAACCACAGCTTATAATGGCTAATTCTCATCCAAAAATGTAACAAAATGAAAATGAAGACATAACACTATTAAATCATTTCGAATTTCAAGCAATGCATTGAATGCACCCATCATCTTATATCATTACCCATAAAGTCATCATAATATAATATTTTAATATAGTATAACATAACCATAAAATAACATAACATAAAGTGAACTTTCACATGTTATAAATTTACTAATATGACAATGTTCGTCAACAACAAAATATCAGTTTGAATCTAAAAGTAACCTAAATGAAATGACTACTTATGCCAAACCAAAATATCACATATGAAGGTAAAATAGATCCAATTCGAAGTGGTAGATCTAACTGAAGTTACCCTTCTAACTGACAAATTTATAAACTTACTTTATTATCATTATTATTATTATTATTATTATTATTATTATTACATAAATTTCTTACGCAGGCAAGGTCACACCGAAATGTGAACCTTTAAAGACACTGACACCACTAAACTGAATAGAACAATACGCTACAATAAAAAAATAACTCTCTAAATCAACATGATACAAACGAAGGAAAAACTAATCCACCAAAATCCATGTTGTACCGCTGAACAAACTGACCATTCTGAAGCGACACGGTAAGTCGGAACGGAAGACACCGGACTCCAAAGCCTCGACGTGACCTCCGACGTAAGTCTCCGAATCGAGAACGTGTCCGTCGTCGGTCAATTTATTCCACACTGTTTCCTGTTTATTTGGAAAGATGATGTTGGCATGAAAAGCCTGTACCATCAGCAAAGCTTCACACAGCGTCCCGGATCCCTTTCTCAAAACCTAGTTTCAAAAGAAACAAAACCAACACGAATGAACTTCAAAACTCACATGTATGTGCTCAACTGGTAACGCAAATGTACTCAACTGTTCTACAAGTTTAAAAGAGTTAATTACAGGACATTGCCCAATATATTTCAATTAAAGATTAACAAGTGCTTGAATTAAATATTGTGGGGCACGGTGGTGTAGGAGCATGTTCAGTGCCTTCCCCTCAAGCCACTGCGTAGGGACCCTTCACTTGCAATTGCCCATGCGCTTCGGCGCTACACTACAATTCAGTGTCCGCACTGTAGTCGGAGCGCCTCTGAGTAGCAATCTTGAAGGGGCACCGTAACAAGTACTCATAACAAGTATTCATACATAGCTGATGCCTATGTGTGGGAAGTTCGTGGTCACAGACGTACAGATTTGCAGTGTTAACCAGTATAATCTTATGATAAAATTTGACGTCCACTGATTCCAGTGTAACTATTCCTAAATAGGTAGGTGTGTGTGTGTGTGTGTTTGAGTGATTAACTGATTATGTGCATGTGCACACACACACACACACTCACACACATGTATTGAGAAAGAGCCTTGAGTTACCGGTAGATATCATTCACAATCATTGCAATTTAACACAGCACTTAACCCTTTCCCGCCGGACTGGGTCACCTGTGACCCGAATAACAGGATAGGTATCAAAACAATTCTGGCTGGAAAGGGTTAAAATGCTATGTACAGAAACTTTTATGAGCAATATATAAGGTATCACTCACCTCATCTGGTTCCATTGGAATAATCGTGCAAAGCGCAAAGATAAACGGATGAACGTATTTCATGTAGAGATAATACGTTGCAACAGCGTCCGACACAGAATAGTTGGCCATGACCTAAGAAAAAATAAAAACACAGTCATAATCATCAGAAATCAAATAAAACCACGGCTGCACATAACCATAAGTGGCACTTTAAATTAGCAGGTTATATTTCAGGGTAGTCAGAATGTAGAGTTAGAATGTGCAGATAGATCTGAAAGAGAAACTGAGCTTTGCCAATAAACCAACAATTCATTCCTCCAAAAATTACTTACTCTAAAACTTCTGTACACAAAGTTACTCATGAATGATTAAGCTTCTGTACACCAAAATATGGCATGCAATTGGTTTCGAAAGTAAGAAAAGAAAGAATATTATTTTCAACTGATAACATCACACAGTCGAAACCCATAGGAGAGCCACTTCAGAGTGTAATACGCTATCTAGAGCTCTTCAATATTAAAATATTCTTAGACTGCCAAGTTCAAGCAAGCAGTTCAGCAATTTTAAACCAAGCTCAAAGAAGCGGAACATATTATTTAGAAAACTGCGGTTGACTTAGAGAGAATCTCATTTTAAGGGGCCAGAAACAGGCAGACAACAGATAGACTACAGTCCAGAAAGAGGTTGACAGGTCAGAAAGAGGTTGACAGTCCAGAACGAGGCTGACAGTCCAGAAAGAGGCTGACAGTCCAGAAAGAGGCTGACAGATCAGAAAGAGGCTGAAAGATCAGACAGAGGTTGATAGATCAGAAAGAGGCTAACATATCAGAAAGAGGTTGACATATCAGAAAGAGGCTGACAGATCAGAAAGAGGTTGACAGATCAGAACAAGGCTGACAGTCCAGAAAGAGGCTGACAGGTCAGAACAAGGCTGACAGTCCAGAAAGAGGCTGATAGACCAGAAAGAGGTTGACAGGTCAGAAAGAGGCTGACAGATCAGAAAGAGGTTGACAGATCAGAACGAGGCTGACAGTCCAGAAAGAGGCTGACAGGTCAGAAAGAGGCTGACAGATCAGAAAGAGGCTGACTGACCTGCGGCTCTTCGCTTGCCAGACGACACATGTCCTCCGGATCGATTTCAACCGGATCATAGCGCAGTTTAGCTTTTGCAACAGCCTTCAGATTGTGACTACCAACAGGCAAATAGCTATCACGCTTTACCCATCTGAAATGAGAAGACAATGCTTCCACAATGTATGCTCATACACTTCTGATTTGCTGCAAAACTGTGCAACGTCAGCCAATCCAAAAACATTTTTAAAAATTTGAATTTAAATTGAAATCATAACCAAATCTTAGAAAAAAAGAAATGTAGGCTACATGAATAAATATATTTCTCTGCTCAAGAGGGACAAAAAAGCCTTGTGTGCTGTGAAGGTGTGAAGTGCTGGTAAAAATTTAATATTTAAACTATTCGAAAGGCATCCTAATGACATGACAAAAACGTCTACACCTTTAACAAGCTTCTCCAGTTTGTTTTCACTTGAAGCTGTCATGAGACTTGAAGTAACCACCATATTATTAGTGAATTCTTTTTTCAAATACATTATTTCGACACAGCAACCATGCCCAGAAATAACCTTCAAAACTACATCCATCCAGTGCATTTCCAGATCATTAAGAACTGCCTTAAAAACAAAATTTATCAGGAACAAACAAGAAAAACGAAGAACATCTTACTTAAAGCAATCCATGTGAATGCAGGGTCGACATTTATATTCGCCCTGAGAATCACGCTGGAAACCAATTTCACGAAAGAGATCGATGTTGTGAATCGTACAACGAGCCTCAATAAAAGGCCTGCAAAAGAAAAGAAATCAACGTAAATTATACATGCATCTGCCTTTTTAACTTCTTTTTGTTTTTAGGCACAATCAAAAACTGTCATCACAATACAGGAGCAGTTTTCTCAAACTGGAAGTTTAAAATGTATTAAGTTCGCCAAGCCACCCTTAAATATCACACAGTAAGACGCTGAATCACAGCCTGGTAAACCAGTAGTACGGTCATTAACATACATCAAATCCTCTGTAAACTCAAATTATTTTTGTCCATCTTCTAAGGGTCTATACTGAACTTCCAATTTCTTATGCAAACATAGTCTTTAGATAGCTCTCCATCACAGTCTGTTTCAATAATTGAATTCAACATGTTTCGAAACCAATGCACGATACATGTGGGAAACAACAGGCATGTACTAAATTGTGTAGCAAATGATAAATGAACTCCCTAGCCTTTCTTTGCTTTTTCCATAAGCAATTAAAGACCATTCTGTATGATCAGGGTTTCACACTGTCACATCTGGAGTGCCTCCGATGAGTCTCTTGTCATGGTGCTATATAAATTTTTGATTCCAATCATAATTAAACCAACAAAAGGAGCTACCTAAAAATGAAATATCCTCACCAATCGAAGAAGTCTCCGTTGTACGTAACGAATATGTTCGGTCTAACTTCAAGAATGTGATCAATAAATTTCTGTAACGTTGATATCTAAAACCAAAGAATCCTATGATTTTGTCATCCAGATAAAACTGCACCACAGCAAAACCTACTAAAATACTTACGAGTCTCAAAATGTCGACTTTCTTACACAAGCAACAATACTTCTATACCAACTGAAATAAGGTTGAAATTGTAAATAGCAGAAATCAGATCTTAAAGACATACCAAGTAATAACCTCCAACGATTCATTAAAAAGATACGAAACACTCATTGAAGGAGAACACAATTTTACAAGACGAAAAGCATTTATTTTGCAGCTGAGAATTAAACAAATTATTTGTTTTAAACCTATGCTAATACCAACAATGATGGAGAGAGCAAGATAACTCATGGAGGATATGTTTGCAACAAAGCAGTCACCATAAAAAGTCCAAACAAATGTTGAAATGTAAGGACTGCCCATTTTTTAATAATCTGATTGCTTTGTACATGCCAACTAATGTTGAGAGTATTCATTAAATAGTAAATACCTCATCAGGTTCATTGTAGATAGAGAATGGTCCTTCGAATTCTGGTCTAGGAGTGTATTCAAAATCTTCAACATCAGCAGACATGATTTCGCGATTGCAAATGAGGTAGCCCTGACAAAGATAACACAGAATCTTTGGACAGTCTAGGACAATCCAACATGTCTTAATTGAAGAATCATGAAAGAAAAAATAATATAAATAAAATTTTAAAAAATAATAATAATAAAAAGGAGGGTAATAGGAACTGATGGAGGGCAGGAAAGACGGAGGGACACACAGATATCTACAGACGCCCTACAAGGCCTACATCAATTCCCATATCTGGTCATGTTATCAAATATCTTCATTTCACTTCAATGATCATTTCTCGATAATTATTTAGTTTCGTATGTCAATCTGCACATTGGATATCTACAAAAAATAGTTACAACAAACATATATAACTTGACATAAATTGGATTCCCTTTCACATCTCTGCAATATCCTAAGTATCCTTTTCTAATCTTGTTCAACAATCTACACAGAGGACATTCAAAAAATGAGGTTCCAACTAAGAAGGTTCCAAGACATATATTTATCTGGTAATTGCCTACCTGGCCATCGATCATGTACGATATCATCATCACTTGATCGGTCTGTGCATCTGGAAATTTCAACGGTAACTTGGTCGTCTCAATGTCAAAAGCGAAAACAACAGGATCCTGAGAAAAAGAAGAACAAAACAGCAATTCACTACAGATGCATTCTGAATGTACCACACTGCTAAATTATGCAGTGGCGCAAAAATCCTTCAAAATTAAACAAATTTTTTAAGCGGTTTGTAAAATAACTTCATAAAAAAGTAAATTGGAGACCAAAAACAATAGAAAATAAAATATTTTAAACGGTTTAAATACTCTGCATGTAAGTTGGAAAACCAGCACCATGACCTGACATGCCTACTGGTATAATAGCACCAAATTACAGATCTATGACTTGCAAATGTAATTTAAAATATTACAGTTGTGCCAGAGATGTTTTTGATTCACCTTTCACTTTGGGCATGGCTGGTAGACGCATTGAAGGAGCGCTATGCAGATTTTTTGAATCAATGAATGAATTAATTAATTAATAAATTAATTAACTAATTAATATATGATAATTTGCAAATACATCATTTACATTTCCATGTTACCAGTCTAACGTAGAGATCTGCATTAACTTATCCAAAATTCAATAAAAATTCTTTACCGGAACATCAACGAGATCCTCTCTGTGGCGTATTTCTGGTGAAGCCAATCCACATTTGACGACACTGTACCAGTGACCAATCATGATCTTTAGGTCAATGGACACACGCACATGATACGGAACATCATGCTCCCTGAAATAAAACACAGCTCTCCAAATTACTACCCATGTACAACAACAACAAAAATACAGGCACTATCAAAACTTGAGGAAAGAAGGAACGCATGTTATGTATGCCAGATCCACATTATATGTCACTGCATTAAACACAATATCTGATATACCACTGTCAGGAACATTGTTCTCAAAATAGGTTCACTTATAAATATACGCAGATACATGCAAAAATGGACTCATCACAAACGGACCCATTATTTATTTTATTCGTCTATTTCTTGCAGTTGCTATAGCGCCACTTCAGGCTACGTACTCAGAGGCACTTCCAGATTACAGCACGGACACTGCATCGGAGTTTCACGCCAAAGCGCATTCATGAGCAATTGTAAGTGCAGGACTTGCTCAAGGTCCCTAAGTGGCGGCTTGAAGTGGATTCAAACCTTGAAGGCCACGTTACTGCGTCCAAACAGAAAATTGGCTAAAGAACACAGTACTATACATTACAACTCAGCTGATATGAAATTTTCTGCACTGCTTCAAACTGTTATCATGAATAGCAATTCCACGCCAAGGAACTTTAGCCAGTAACCATTTTCTGTGTTTTGGTACATTACAAGCCACAGGCAGAAGACACATTAAAGAAGATATTGCATAAAATGTCAAATATTGATCTTTTAATACTTTAACAACAAGTGTCACAAATTGGCTTCTAACCAACTTTTAGTACATTCGCATAAATCGTTAAAGATAAAATTATTTGACTTTTTTACCGGATGTCAATGATGTTATCTAACTGATCAGAAATCTTTTTGGATGTTGATGCCTTGTCAGCTCCATGACCACTATCAAACATATTTAATAATTCAAAACAATAAATTAAATTCAATGATTATATTCAGAAAAACAACGGTTGGTAACCATCCACTTTTATTCCAGATCTATGGTGGAATCTATCAAAGAGGAAAAAAACATTTGAAAATCTAAACACATTATATACAAGTAAAAACTATTTTTTTAAATTAGAGGTGCTTCTCTGATTCAGCTAAAGAGTCCTTCAATTCGCTCATCAAAAGATGTCCTCTAGACCTCTACCTTACACTTCACTTTGGGCAGAAAACTGTAGCTAGGATTATGCATGAAACCTTTAAATGCATGAGCCATAGGCATCTAGCAAATTACCAAAGACGTTGAATTCTATTGCAACATAAAGTCTCAGAATACTACGGAGCCCCTAAAGGGACATGAATGCAAAATATTTTATGTCGTTCGAACGACTTAGGATCTCGTTCAAACGACTTAGGATCTCGTTCGAACGACTTATTATCTCGTTCGAACGACTTATTATCTCGTTCGAACGACTTAGGATCTCGTTCAAACGACTTAGGATCTCGTTCGAACGACTGATTATCTCGTTCGAACGACTTATTATCTCGTTCGAACGACTTATTATCTCGTTCGAACGACTTATTATCTCATTCGAACGACACTTCGCCGTCGCGGTGAATACAGCAGTCTGCATGAGGTTGTGCATTTCTTGATGACCGAAATACGTGGTTCTGGTATGCTGCACGGATATAGAATGATGCATGCTAAGTGTATTCAAAATAACATCAGAGTTAAGAAAGAAGACGTCCGCCTTATACTCCGCGAAATTGATCCAGAAGGAGTTGAAACTCGAATTGGGCGACGATTGAGGCGTCGCAGCTACTTTGCCAGCGGTCCTAATTTTGTATGGCACTTGGACGGCTATCAAATCAAAATCAAATCAAATCATTTATTTGGCAACCAAAAAAACAACAGGAACAAATCAAATAAAGCATCATAAACACAAGGTTAATAAGTATAATAAAACATTACTTAAATAACGATGCCAAAGGTTTCTATTTGGTTGCACAGGGGACTCGGAAGGGGTCTTACAACCCCGCTATGTGAGTCCCCTGGGCGACTATACCAAGATGATGATGGCCAATAGGTTGCCGTACCGTGGTCCTAACATAAAGTATAAGTGAAAAAAAAACTAATTTAAGAAAACAAACAGCAAACACCTTAACTAACTTAACTAATAGCACAAATACACATTAATTCGATGATCATAGGGCCTCTAGTAGATCTAGATGAAGTTAAGGCACAGAGGTCGCTGGATGGTCGGGATGCTGCATGGGTAGTAAGGATTTAGATATAATTTATTCAGAGTAGGAGAAGATATTTAAAAGTTTGACGATTTGTTCACTCTGTAATGAGAATCAATAATAGTCATAATGCACCAGAATAAATTATTATTTATTGTCAAGAATCAGGGCACGCAATTTTGACTTAAAGATTCGAAGGCTAGGCAGCTGTCTGATGGAGAGGGGAATCTTATTCCATGTTTGAGCCCCACTGTATTTAACAGAGAAGCGTCGGATATTGGTGCGGGCGTGAGGCAAATGGTAAGTGTCAGCTATGATAAGCTGAAGCCCTTCGGTTTGTGTATAAGTGGATGCATCGATGGATTTTCAAGGAAGATCATCTGGATGAATGTTTACAGGACAAACAACAACCCAAAAATCATCGGAGGATATTTCTTAGAAGCGGTTAGACTTCTACGAGGTTGTCCCAAGCTTGTCAGAGGAGACTATGGAACGGAGAACAAGCTTGTGTGCGACTTCCAGATGTTTCTACGACGAAACTGCACGGACGATGCTGCTGGCAGATGCTACTTGGATGGGGCTAGCACCTGCAATCAAAGGATAGAAAGTTGGTGGGCTTTCCTTCGTAAAGAGTGCTCACAGTTTTGGATAGAGTTGCTTCGGCCTCTAATTGCTTCTGGTCATTTCCAAGGCTGTTCTTTGGACAAGGGCATAATGCAGTTCTGTGTTACAAGTCCCTTACAGGTATGCATTCTTTGTTTCTCATGGATTGTTAAAAGAACAAAGGTGTACACTTTGCGAAACTTTGTCGTAAGTTTGTAGTGAAAAAGTGACATTACTGCAGTTTAATTCCTCATCTCTGTCAACTTCATCATTTTCGTTGTTAAATTTGTAGCGCCTATACGTAGCCTATAAGTACTATCACAGTAGTCGTATTGTAGGCCCCTATAGTATAGCCTATCACAATTAATTTCTTTCATCATTTACTTCTTCCATGAGATATGGCATATGAGATAATTATAACAATAATTATACATTATGCACAAGTTATACAATTGCAACAATTCACTGGAACACAACGTATAACTCACAAATTTGCAGCCATGTCAGGCGTAAGCTCTTCGTAGGGTACTTCAGCTGCCACTTAGGGGCACTCCGGAATTTTAAATGCGTATTGTAAGCACTTGAAGCCGAAGTGTTTTCCATTATACTATCCACCTCCTTGACCAGTCATAATGCTCAAAGACTGAAGCAGCAGAGAAAGAACAAAGAATCATAACTATTTGTACACAAAGCATGTGCCTTATTCAATGAATTTAAAGTAGTCCTATGCATTGTATTTGTCCTATAGTCTCTTGAATTAAATCCTAGCTACTACTTATCAGCCAATCACAGTAGCACATAATTTTATATATTATTCTTACATTTCTCATTTTAGCATGATCTAGACAGAATCGTGAATATGTGGAATGGACACATCATCCGTCCAAGCAGAAGCACACATGTTCCAAGTGGACGCCCCATCGTTATGTACAACGTGCCAACACTTTGGAATGCAGAGGACCAGATGTATCCGGTTGATGCAGAGGATCTTGAAACATGCAATAATGAAGCAGAATACAGATCTGTTATGCCCTGCGATATTGATATTTTTAATTTGTGTTGTCACATTTTAAGACGAGATGGTTTGGAGCCTGCAGCAGATGCCAGAACTGGTGTCCATTTGTTTATGCACCTAAAGAATGCAATAACCGCAATGCTTTGACTTTGCAAATGTGCATGTCCACTTCTATTACCTTGATCATGACAACTTGCAGAAAAATCTTCCAATGTCGAATCACACTTAACGTAATGCTCTCAACTGAACTTGTAACATTTATTATAAATGAAACGAACCTCGATTACACTATTATAACTCAATATTTTATTCACGAAATAATGGTAGACCATCCAGTACAACAAGTCTATGATACTATTATATCAAGGAATGAAAATTAAAGTCTTTCCAGAAATATGTTCTTTGATAAAAGACACATGTTGTTTAAGAACATTTCATTATGACAGGACAATCAACATTGATTACACTCTCGTAGTTCTTGCACTTTCATTAGTTCATAGCAATTGAAGCTATAGTACAATATGCCAATGGTGTCCACATGTTTCGTCACTCAAGGGTCGCAATAAGAGACACCTTACCGTAATGCTCTGAACTGAACTTGTAAAATGTTTAAGAACTTGTTAAATGTTTAAGAAATTATTGGATATTGTTCATTATCATTGGATATTATTGGATACTGTGCTGGTAGACCATCCCTTACAACACGTATATGATACAATAACAAGGCATAAACAGCAGTCTGTAATATTATTTTCCCGTGCTGGATAGGGATAGAAGCCACTCAGTTCAGCACAGCATCAAATATAACTTTTAGTCATTTCAAATCACAAAACACATTCAAGTGTTGCAACTTTATATAGGTCTAATTGACTATAAATCGTTCGTGCACCAAAACATTGGTAGCACAACATAGGTCATATTCATATGCTACACCTGAGCACATTAAATTTTTAAAGCCAATTGTTGCATTGAAGTCCTAACACATTAAAGTTTTTTAAGCCAATTGTTGCATTAAGTCCTAGCACATTCCAGTTTTTTAAGCCAATTGTTGCATTAAGTCCTAACAACAGTGTCCACCAAGTATCCAGCAAAGGATAACTAAAGGTACAACACGGTACTGCTTCTTTCAGCATCAACATTACCATGCCACAGTAAACAACATGGCAAGACTACCATTGCCATACCGGTAATGGTAAACTTCAAATGGTCAACAGTATAAGAATGATGCATCTTATCAGCTATCTTATTGTCTTAAATCTACTTCCTAGGTAATTCTTAATCTATTCATCAAATGAAAGGCTGTGATAATAATAATAATCTTTCTTTATTGGCTGTAATAAGTCGTTCGAACGAGATACTAACTCGTTCGAACGAATTACTAAGTCGTTCGAACGAGATCCTAAGTCGTTCGAACGAGATAATAAGTCGTTCGAACGAGATAATAAGTCGTTCGAACGAGATAATAAGTCGTTCGAACGAGATATTAAGTCGTTCGAACGAGATAATAAGTCGTTCGAACGAGATAATAAGTCGTTCGAACGAGATCCTAAGTCGTTCGAACGAGATAATAAGTCGTTCGAACGAGATAATAAGTCGTTCGAACGAGATAATAAGTCCTGCGCACGACATAAAATATTTGCATTCATGTCCCTTTAGGGGCTCCGTAGAATACAGACGTATTAATAGCATGTAATAAATGAAATTCATCAGCAGCTCTATTCTCTCAAAGAATTTATACCAACCAGGAACCATCATAACTTAGCATGCTTACACACATCAAACTGAATCAATGTATGCACGTACTTGTGTCTCTGATTACCATTTTTAATACCAGACAAATGCAGTTCGTACACTAAATAAGGATGAGAACATAAATGGAAACTACTAGTACTATTGCATAAATGGAAACTACTATTGCACAAATGGAAACTACTAGACGATAGATAAAACAACCTGTTCTGCAGCGTGCTATAAACCTCCAGCGACTGACTCCGTTCCTTGTTCTTCTTAACGGCCGGAAAGATCTCTCGTTTGACTTTCATCAGATCCTCAACTGTCAGAAACGACAGCTTCAGATACGTTCTCTTCAGACCGACCAAGTGATTTGGCTGAGTCAAGACAAAACAAAATACACTGAACATCACTTTTGTCTCGCATTTTTATTTTCGTATATTATTTACAGAAGGTATGCATATTTCTCAGCTTATTTCGTATTATGGAGAACCAGTATCTATACTGAAGAGAGCCAATAACATTTAAATTAAAATGAAAAGTCACTGCATGTGCGGCAGCTGAAGTGTGAACTGAAACCTACCGCAATCATCAACCATTCTGATGAACACAAAAATTCTAAAAATGATTTTAAAAAAGCATCGCAGGCTGGTGAGACATCTGCCAAGATGGTTACAGAATGGGGAAACTGAGCAAGTGCTTTGCACAAATTGCTCAGCGTCATACATTGATTTTTAGTTGCTAGATTGTGGCATCGAAATACATAAATAATGTACTTAATAATAACAGACCAGATCTAGATCTTCTTTGGATACTGTCTCCACTGCAGCCAGCTTTCCAGAATATTTCTTTGATAGGAAGGAAGACACGTCACGCTCGCAACCATTCTTAGTCGCAATGTAGAAATATGGACGAAATGACAACGACACCTGTAAAAAGGAACAACAAAACCATATTACATTTTACTACATAAAACATCATACTGTGATGGTCTTAAAAGGCAGCAGTATTCATACATGCATGCAAACATACCGGAACACACATTTATTTTTATACAAAATAGGCCTACAGACATCGGTAAATCTCGTAAAAAATTTCATAAACTTCCTGAATGAATAATCAACACTTCAGTGCTACTACAATCACAAAACTAATCACTGCTATTCATTAACTTATATAATGGATTTAAAATCACATTCTAAATGAGCAGATGTTATATTAATAAAAGCTACCAATGTTAAAAACTGCTAGCAAAGTTCAAAAACTGCTAGCAAAGATCTACCTGTCAGTAATCAGAGCGACATTTCTTGGTATTTACTCATAATCAATGTCAAACAATTTGCAAATGAAAGAAGTTACTGCATAAATTCACAAGCACATTCAACTGAAGACGAAGAAGAGCAGCCCATTAAGCTATCCCTTAGGCAGCCATGAGTACGAAATGTTATCGACTTCATTTACTTGGCCTTGGTTTCCGAGGGTGGGTGGCCAGTCCTCTCCCTTGCCATCTCATCTTCCCACCGACAGTGCACACTGTACAGTCGGTGTACTCATTATGCCTCTGAGTAGTTTCTTGAAGGGGCGCTATATAAATGCTCTGAATTAAAAAAATGCTCTGAATGAATGAATAGCAGAGTTGGCAAAGGGTCCAGCTGGAACAGGAACTTCTAACCAAATCTCTACTCTTGCAGGGACATTCAACTGAACATTACAAAAACTTTACAGGTATTACAGACCTAAATTTTGTCCAGAATTATATAAAAATATGTATACACTGCCTAAAGAGTTTAGACATAAGAATTTGGGAACAATCAACATTGGTCAGCTCTCAATAATACTCCTGAAGTCAATTCAGTTCAGAGTGATAGAATGTGCATACCTTAAACCTGTTTCCATCTTCTTGTATGAAATAATAGTCAACAGCACTGACCAAACGTTTATCTTCATCAAGAATATCAGCCTGAAGTTAAAGCAATTTAAAAATCAAATGTTACAATCCTGAACAAATACAACTGAACCTATATATAACATATCTAATGCCACATCAAATACCATTGTATAATGAGGATCTGTTAAAAAAAAGGCATCTAAGCAGATTCTCTTTCTCAAAAACCATACAAACATTACTCTAACTGTTTTAAAATTATAAACATTGCTTTAAATATTAAAAACACATTTCAACAAACCATGAAAAGTTACACAACCACATACATGTATTAAAAATTACGCATGCATTGTACTCACTGGATGCATATTGATAAGCCATCCTATTCTCTCCACTGAATCCTTGGGTCGATGGAATTGAAACTTGGCATCAATCTCATCATTAAGAATTGCTCGCTGCAACCTTTTTTCTGTTGAGTCTTCCCTGGTGTTAGAAAACATGTAGCAGAACATTAGTTACGCCACATTTGAAGAATAATAGTTTTTGTTGACAGTACGTGTGCAAGGCATGCTAGAAGTAATCTTAATGTTATGAAAATCTTCAAGAATTCTCAGTGCCCACAAAAACCACGTCAAAGAGAAAAGCTTATCCATCGGAGCTATATCAAATCAAGTCCGCAATAGCCAAGCTCCCTGCTAGTTCCGGAGCCAGCTCAGCCAGGTCAAATCCGGGGGAAGTCAATCCAAGGATAAAGCATAGGGCTAGGGTGGTAATCGGTTATGAGGATGGTCGTGTGGTGAAAAGGGAGTAGAATCGGGATACGAGTCTGGAGATTTCGGTTTTCAGTTTGAGCAGAAAGTAGCACCGTGCATGCGAAGGAAAGATTAGGTTAGGATGGAATACAAAGGGATGAGTGAAAGTGTCAAAGTAGCTTGCTATAGACGATACAATGCAAATTGTCATAAATACAACATAACAATACAAAAAATAAGTTGACCAGCAGGCTAACCGTAAGCAGAAAAGACTAAAGGGTCAAGCACATAGTGTGTTGTACGTCTTTTCTTAGTGGGGCGCGGTGGTGTAGGCCTAGTGGCACTGGCGTCGTTGCCTTGGAGCCGGAAGGTTCAAGGTTCGAATCCACCTCGCCGCGTAAGGACCTTGGGCAAGTCCTTCACTCACAATTGCTCAGCGCTTCGGCGTGAAACTCCGATGCAGTGTCCGCTCTGCATTCGGGAGCGCCTCTGAGATTGAGTAGAGACCTTGAAGGGGCGCTATATTACAAGTGCACATACAAACATAGCTCAGTGGAACACCGCTGATATCAAGATGGGTGGGAACAGAAGTTGACCGGTCAATTCACTAAGGCTCAGATTTTATTCACAGCAAAGCAAGTCCGGTAAAAACTACCTGGCTCCATCGCCAGTTGATTCTGATTTATCCCCGGCTTTAAACCTGCCGTTATTTTCCAGAACCATTTTTGCAATCGATCGAGATTACTTTTTATTTCGCGCGCTCTAGTAAATGTTTTCATCCACTTGCAGAATACAGATTTCAATAGAGCCTTTTCTCTGTCGTCACATCGATTAAATATTAGAGTGCAACTAACGACCTCTAGCAATGGGGTCTGTAGGTCATCGCGACTATTTTCAGCTCTCAATTCACTTCAAAACCCGCTCAGCTATATGGACATTAAAATTTTTACGCTTCGATTTGGAAACTTACGCGAAATTTAGACGCCATTAGGCCTAACGGTCCTAGGCTGCGGAACAATAGTAGGCTACATGCATTAATTATTCTTGCAAAAATTTAATTCGCTTTTTTATATTTGTGGGCGCTGTAGAAATCTTCAGATTACGAATAGGCCTACGTATTACGACTGCGAGTAGGCCTAGATATATTATAGAGGCGCTATATAGGCCTAAAGACTTTCAGAATTAAAGAAGATTTTTTGAGAAGCAACATTTTGCGGAATTAGCGGCCAATTAAACTAGCTCTGCGCTTACCGCATGTTAATTAGGCCTACACACTGTTAGGCCTACCAACTATTAAACTTAACCCTCAAATGACCAACTGGGGTCCCCGGGGACCCCAGCACTGTTTCGGCTCGTGCTACTTTTTTGCTAATCAATATTTTTTAACGACGTTTTATGAATTTGTCACTTGGACATCGCTCATTATTTACATCTAATAAAATCCGGTTTAACTTTTGCGGTTGTTTTTTAAATAACTGGTGGGGTCCCGCGGGACCCCAGCCGTAGAATGATTTTTCCTATGGAACCGAACGCTATTTTATGAAAATATATTATGACAGCGAGAATTTATCCAGTACGATTTAGTGCAAACGAAGCAATACATAGGGGAAGACGGGGTAATACCGGCCACGGGGTAAATTCGGCCAGGGTGATTTCAAGAGAACCAGAGGGCAAGGAAAGATTTAAATGCTACCATCTAGTTCACAATATCATATTACGTATGTTTATCGAGATAGTTTTGTTTTTATGTGAGTATAATTCGCTAAAAGCGAAAAAAACGAGTTCGAGCCAAATCGACTTCTCTATGCTGTCTCCAATAACAGCTAAGAAATGAAGGTATTCTGGTTCAAATGTCGGTTATTTGCTTTTTATTCTTCAAACCACAATATTTTTGTCAATTTGGTTATCCAAATCAATTTTCCAAAATAGCGGCCCTTCTCGTTACGGCTATTATGGAGGGTGGATGGGTCGGGGGTAAATTCGGCCATGTGGACGGATTTACCCCGAGATGTTAGAAATGGTACATAGTGCCAATGTTAATATAGTGACTTTATATTTTTCACCAATATACTCAGTTTTAATTTAAAATATAATTATTTTGCGTCATTTGGTGCTCTAAATTATATGCCAAGAAATTCCCAGAAGAAAGGCAAGCATGCAAAGTCTGGATGAAAGAAGTCCAGGAAAGGCCAATCGTTATATAAAAAATATTTTAAAGATAATAATAAAAACTTGTGTGTTACTTCATATAAGCGCTTCAGTGATATCGCCTAATACATTTGTGCATTATTATCTCGTCCGGTTGGTTGTGAAAATCAATTTAGCTGTGCTGGCCGAATTTACCCGTGTGCCGGGGTAAATCCGGCCAAAAATTCACTTTTAAAAATAATTTTTTCCCAGCAAATATTTTTCTCAATCCCAAAAAGTAACCTTGCAGTATATTGTCCCTATCTTACTTTATTTAGTTGTAATTTTGTTTAATTTTAGCAGTCAACCATTTGCAATTTATTAAAAAAATTAGAAAAATGGCCGAAATTACCCCGTCTTCCCCTACAATTCTGGAAATGGAATATAGAGTGGCGTTGGAAAACGCTATAGCACGAATAATGACCATGCATGTCCAGGACACGATTTCGTGCATCCTGAAGTAGGCCCTATCGGCGCATAAGATTTTACAGCAAGGCAATTGAGTAGAAAACACTTCACATGTCACTGAAAGGCTGAACAACAACAAAGTTGCTGCTTTCCGTTACCTAAGAAAAATGTTTCTGCTCAGACTCAGTATATCATTGCCAAGAAATTTCTTCATGGTAAGCTTACAAGTCTGTGGGTGGATGAGCTTACTGTGGCAGGTGTAGTTCAGGCAGCACATAAAGTTCAAACCTGCAAACTATGGTATCAAGATATGATGTGCTGCGATGCTGTCACTTCATAACCATTGACATATACCCGGGCAGTGACAGAGGGAACAGCTTGAGACAAGTCAAGCAGGGCCGGATTAACCAGTATGCCATGTCTGCCATGGCGGCGGGCCCCCCGTCGTCAGGGGGCCCCCCGTCCGTGACCAACAAAATTTTTTAGGTCCACATTCCCATTGATTCAACTTCACTCCAAGGACAGTGATGTGTAAATTCATGCCAATTGCTGATAGGTTTTTATTAAAGCAATCAATGGCCCCTATATATAATTTATATCTGCCATCTATAATCATAATTTTGTCTCTAATCCATACTTTAAATAAATCTTCGAAGCACTGATGAGGGGAAATAAAATTGCATAAAGTTGCATTTGAAGTGTGGGATCAATTTCGCGCTGACACCTTTTGGCAATCGTCAATCGGTTATACTATAGCCTAGTGCTTTCATTAAGATGTGCCTTAAGGAATGCTGCATGCAAAGAAGTTCAGAATGTGCTCAGAGTTTTAACGGTTTTCGATGTGCTAGCTGGATGCTGACACGATTAGGCCTATAGACTTGTTACTCGCATCGGAAAAGACATAATTATTTTGGTGGTTTAGAAGCTGCAGTATAGGGCCTACTACTGTATATATTCTCTATTCAAGTCTATTGAAATGTTTCAGTTCGTTATGCTGTGCAAACAGTGGCGACGACCAAGGTCATGGTAGTTATCCATCAGGTCGAAGAAATTAATGTACGGAAGATATCAAAATTTCAAAGAATATTTGACAGGTCATAAAAGGCAGGTCAAGAGCAAAATAAGCAGGTCAAGTCATGTGACCTATAGGCCTATGGCATAGCGCCGCCACTGTTTGCAAAACGCAGAGACCTATAGGCCTATACTAAATCACCAGCTTCTCTTGCCATGGTGCAGACCACTGAAGCTCTTCAATCTACATTCCCAAGGTGTCCATTGCTCTCCGTATGTATGCTACAACTTACAAGACTAGTACAAGTGCATGATGGTGTACATATCCAACTGCAATGGTGAAATATCTTAGATCCTTCATCAAAATGTCATAATTCAAGAATAATCTGTGGAGAACAATGACAAGAAAACGCCTAACTGCAGTGGAACTTCTCAGTGTTGATAGTGATCCATTACACCGTTTCTTTTAATGACATTTTTAACCAGCTTGCACACTGCCAAGAGTAAAAAATGTTGACCAAATTTTTTCTCAGCCCCAAAAGTTTATGACCTTTTTTAGTCATTCGATTAAGCCTTCTTGGGGAGGGGGGGCAAAACCCATGGAAAAGTTACCAATTTCCATGGTGAAAAAACTGACTCTGGGCCTTCTTGGGGTGGGGGGCTCAGCCCCAAGCCCCTGATAAACTCCGCCTATGATTATAGGCATGCATGCATTAACATGTGAGAGGAACATGGTCACAGAAGGTCAAGGTGGATTAAGGGCCCCCCGGAGAATATGGCGGCGGGCCCCCCGAGAGCTTAATCCGGCCCTGAAGTCAAGAGTTGCGAAACAGCTGGTATCACCAGTCACCATGGCGGCACAGTGGCAGAAACGTTGTACCAGATAACACATTTCATATAGGGAATGAAGGCCAGGCATGGGGCGCCAGGAAATGAGCTCTTTGTCTGCATTTCATGACCAACCTACTCTTGTAGGTTATCATTTATTCCTAAACCAGGCACAGCTGTGCTGGTTATTCACTCTGCAGCACGATGCCACCACTTATGCCTAGATGAACATCAAGCCAGAAGTAACCCTCCATTATAATGGAACCAAAAGTGGTGTTGACAATTATTATTTATCGCATGGATAATTATAATGCGCACCACAAAAAGAAAAGTCAACCGTTGGTCTATGACGATGTTCTTCAACATCCTCGACATCACTGGAATTGCTTCTTACAATAATTTTTATGTGTCTCAGCAATAATCCAGATTGGGAAACTTGGGAAACTTGGGAAACTTGGGAAACTTGGAAAACTTGGGAAACTTGGGAAACTTGGGAAACTTGGGAACTTGGGAAACTTTGGAAAATTTGGAAACTTTGGAAACTTTGGAAACTTGGGAAACTTGGGAAACTTGGGAAACTTGGGAAACTTGGGAAACTTGGGAAACATGGGAAACTTGGGAAACTTGGGAATCTTGGGAAACTTGGGAAACTTAGGAAACTTGGGAAACTTGGAAAACTTGGAAAACTTGAGAAACTTGGGAAACTTGGGGAACTTGGGAAACTTGGGAAACTTGGGAAACTTTGGAAACTTGGGAAACTTGGGAAACTTGGGAAATTTGGGAAATTTGGGAAACTTGGGAAACTTGGGACACTTGGGAAACTTGGGAAAATTGGGAAACGTGGGAAAGTTGGGAAACTTTGGAAACTTTGGGAAACTTGGGAAACTTGGGAAACTTGGGAAACTTGGGAAACTTGGGAAACTTGGGAAACATGGGAAACTTTGGAAACTTAAGAAACTTGGGAAACTTTGGAAACTTGGGAAACTTGAAAAATTTGGGCCCTTTGGGAAACTTGGGAAACTTGGGAACCTTGGGAAACTTGGGAAACTTTAGAAACTTGGGAAACTTGGGAAACTTTTGAAACTTGGGCAACTTGGAAAACTTGGGAAGCTTGGGAAACTTGAGCAACTTGGAAAACTTGGGAAACTTGGGAAACTTGGGGAACTTGGGGAACTTGGAAAACTTGGGAAAGTTGGGAAACTTTGGGAAACTTTGGAAACTTGGAAAACCTGGGAAACTTTGGAAACTTTGGAAACTTCTGAAACTTCTGAAACTTTGGAAACTTGGGAAACTTGGAAAACTTTGGAAACTTTGGAAACACTTTGGAAACTTGGGAAACTTGGGAAACTTGGGAAACTTGAGAAACTTTGGAAACTTGGGAAACTTGGGAAACTTTGGAAACATTGGAAACACTTTGGAAACTTTGGAAAATTGGGAAACTTGGAAAACTCGGGAAACTAGGGAAACTTGGTAACTTGGGAAACTTGGGAAACTTTGGAAACTTTGGAAACTTTGGAAACTTTGGAAACTTGGGAAACATGGGAAACTTTGGAAACTTTGGAAACTTTGGAAACTTTGGAAACTTGGGAAACATGGGAAACTTTGGAAACTTTGGAAACTTGGGAAACTTTGGAAACTTCGGAAACTTCGGAAACTTGGGAAACTTGAGATACTTGGGAAACTTGGGACACTTGGGAAACTTGGGAAACTTGTGAAAAATTTGGAAACTTTGGAAACTTGGGAAACTTGAAAAACTTTGGAAACTTTGGAAACTTTGGAAACTTGCGAAACTTTGGAAACTTTGGAAACTTGGGAAACTTGGAAAACTTGGGAAACTTGAGAAACTTGAGATACTTGGGAAACTTGGGTAACTTGGGAAACTTGGAAAAAATTTGGAAACTTTGGAAACTTTGGAAACTTTGGAAACTTTGGAAACTTTGGAAACTTGGAAAACTTGGGAAACTTGGGAGACCTGGGAAACTTGTGAAAATTGGAAAACTTGGAAAAATTTGGAAACTTTGGAAACACTTTGGAAACTTTGGAAACTTGGGAAACTTGCGAAACTTGGGAAACTTGGGAAACTTGGGAAACTTGGGAAACTTGGGAAACTTGGGAAACTTGGAAAACTTGAGAAACTTGGGAAAGTTGGGAAACTTTGGAAAACTTTGTAAACTTGGAAAACCTGGAAAACTTTGGAAACTTTGGAAACTTCTGAAACTTCTGAAACTTTGGAAACTTTGGAAACTTGAGAAACTTGGGAAACTTGGGAAACTTTGGAAACACTTTGGAAACTTTGGGAACTTGGGAAACTTCGGAAACTTCGAAAACTTGGGAAACTTGGGAAACTTTGGTAACATTGGAAACACTTTGGAAACTTTGTAAAATTGGGAAACTTGGGAAACTCGGGAAACTAGGGAAACTTGGTAACTTGGGAAACTTGGGAAACTTTGGAAACTTTGGAAACTTTGGAAACTTGGGAAACTTGGGAAACTTGGGAAAATTGGGAAACGTGGGAAAGTTGGGAAACTTTGGAAACTTGGAAAACTTGGAAAACTTGGGAAACTTGGGAAACTTTGGAAACTTTGGAAACACTTTGGAAACTTGGGAAACTTGGGAAACTTGGGAAACTTGGGAAACTTGGAAAACTTTGGAAACTTGGGAAACTTTGGAAACTTCGGAAACTTGGAAAACTTGGGAAACCTGGGAAACTTTGGAAACTTTGGAAACTACGGAAACTTTGGAAACTTTGGAAACTTTGGAAACTTGGGAAACTTGGAAAACTTTGAAAACTTCGGAAACTTTGGAAACTTGGGAAACTTGGGAAACTTGGGAAACTTTGGAAACTTGGGAAACATGGCGTCGACGTACCTTTTTGACAGTAATTGGATATGACATGGTAACACCTCACATGGCATAGCAAGCAGTGATTCATACAAACTAAGCACCAATCAGAGCTGCGATAAAGAACTGTGGTGTAGAAATTCAATCCCGGCAGCCAGGGTCAACTTCGACGTGAAACTCCGATTCAGTGTTCGCGCAGTAGTCGGGAGCGCTTCTGAGTAGTTTCAATTGACGCTGAGTAGAGCATTATTAATCTGGCCGATTATTATTAGAAGGTAATAAATACCCCGAGAAACATCGCTCAGTGGAGGGAGCTTTTGCTCAGCGCTTCGACGTGAAACTCCGATTCAGTGTCCGCGCAGTAGTCGGGAGCGCTTCTGAGTAGTTTCAATTGACGCTGAGTAGAGCATTAATCTAGACGATTATATTATTAGATGGTAATAAATACCCCCAAAATCGCTCAGTGTAGGGAGCTTTTGCTCAGCGCTTCAACGTGAAACTCCGATTCAGTGTCCGCGCAGTAGTCGGGAGCGCTTCTGAGTAGTTATTATTATGGGCGCTATAACAAGTACACATTAAAAAAACAATAAACTGCCATAACTTGAACTATAGCAACATAAAATGAAGTTTCAACAAGCGAATAAAGCACTGAACGTGTTATCGACTATTGGGGTCCCACGGGACCCCAGTTGGTCATATTAAGGAGTAAAATATGTTGGTCGCATGAGGGTTAATTGCACCTTGGTACTAGTTGGTAGCCTATAGGCCTATGTTGTAACATTTCGAATCATCTTTCTGGGTCGCTCGATCCTCTCGCAATCTATGGCTTTCGTAGACCTAAGCTATAATATTATAGTAGCGGCTAATCAAATGTAGTTTGAAGGAGCTAGTCCTAGGCCTTATAAACCAGTAGGCTACTTGGCTTAGACCAAAGTCACGTACCAAACTAAACTTTTGTTCGATTCGAAAAAGGCCTACGTAGCCTACGTTACTGGCCAAAGAAAACTCCATCAGCAGCCTTAGGATATCAGAGGGAGGATCTTGTCTGCTGTGGGGTAACACGATTTGGACATGGCCTAATTCTCTAGATTATAAGCCTAATTAATTATCTGGCCTAGTTTATAAGTCGGGATGAGTGGAGGTTTGTTCTTCTGCTGCAGAAGGGGCAGACATTACTGATTGGCCTATCATGCTCCTCCTTGACTACTATTGGTATAGGCCTAGCATGTTAGGCCTATTGATAGCTTGTTGAGTAAGTGGAGTTCATGGGTAGCAGGTCGAATAAAAAAAACTTGTGGTGTAGAGCAGCTCTCTTTGTTTATTTAGCATTGAAATTCTCTATGAAGAAACAAAATGCATTAATTGTCTGCAGTCTGTTTTATGATTTTTATATACACAACCAATGTCAATCATGCTTATAATACATACAGGCAATGCCTTTAAGTCATAAATTGACAACGAAATCTGCAGAACGTACGTACGTAGGCCTAAATATGCAGTCTTTAAAACTTAATTACATCAAATCAGTTTATATACATTCACGACCTAGTCTTCTTAATAGGGTAGGCCTATATAATTGAAAGACGCATTCGGGCAGAGGCTGAAAACTTCATCATTGCAAAAAACGATGCGACAGTTCTTTAAGGCTAATCCCAGCCAGTGGACACACACGCGCGCACACACACGCACACACACACACGCACACACATACATACACACACACACAAACACATAGACATAAACAATGTGGGGAACGTTAGGACACATTGTCCCAATGTCTGCACTACGTAATATCCTGGCTGAGAATATTTACTTGCAACTCTTCAATCACAGTAACAACAATAATAATAAATCTCATTTAGAAAACAACAACTTAAAGCTCTTTAGTTAATAAGGCGAATCGCGTCTTTCCTATAATCATAGCAGCAATATATCTAGACTCCTCCTACATAATGCCCTTCCTGTTCGCTTTCGACGACTTCCGGCCCTTGACGATCCAGTCGCATTCGTAGTCGATGTGGATGAAGGCCCTTTCCACTTCCGGAAGTCGCTCTATCTTCGCCTGGAGCATCTCGCAGAGGTCATGTGACTCGCGCATGCTCATCTCACCCGGAAGTACGATGCTGACCTCGACGAGAAAGCGAGTGCCGAAGTGGAAGGCGATGACGCTCTCGATGTACTCGATGCGTTCGTCGTGGTTGAGAACGATCCAGGTTATCTTCTGGATGAAGTCCGGTCTGGCCGTGTACCCAGTCAACATCTTTATCTGACCTACAATCAAGTAGGAATCGTAAACGTAGTCGTAAACTCCTGGGCCGGTATGCACATAGCCAGGTATAGGCTAACTTATAGGTAGACCTTCCTCCAGACATAACTCAGCCAGACGTAGCCGTTGGAATGTAGCCATAATTATGCAAAAAGATAGAATTGGAAGTGAATAACTAATCTACACATTCCTTGCACCCGACGATGCATGACGCTTGCTCTCTCCCCCCAAATCAATAGATTAGAGCTGAGCGCGCATGCGTGACAGATATTTATATTCGGTCGTTGCCAGCGTGGGGTGAACAGATCAAGACCCCTATTGTTCACGCGTCCACATAAAGTCGGCTGTCTATTGTTCACCTTCGGAGTAGCGGGCTTATACCTGCCTCCGAGTTCGAATAACGTTATACCTATCGTAATTCGCTAATCACAAGCCATGCATACGGAAATTACCCACTACTTCCGCATAGGCCCCATTTAAGCTAAAGAGTATGAGTTATACCCTCTTGTGCATATCGGCCCTGATTTCTGAAGCGCCTCTAGAAAGCCAAGCGCGGGGCACCGGCTTATTCACGAGCGCTGCGTTGAGTCAAAAGGGTTATCCGTGAGAGTAGTCCATGGTGATCCGGGTCGAATTTCCGTAGGATCAGAGGGGTGGAAACAGCTACTACGGTGGGTGTCGTCTGAGCCGGGAATGAGTCTGAGTAGGAGTGGCAAGAAGAGATGTTCAATTCTGTCGAATAGCACTTGAGAGTTGAGACTGACAAAAAGTGCCAAAATATAATTTTCTAGCCAGTCACCATCTTTATCTGACCTGTTTTTAAGTAATTTTCAATCACGTTTAACAAGTTTGTTTGCTTTACCCACAGCAATACAAAATCGTACACATGACCTCACACAAACATTTGGACAATTGCAGAAGCGAATCTGGAAGTGGAAAAGTTTGAGCGAGCTATTGTCATTATTCTGAAGCCATAATATATAAAAATTAGCCCGCGATTGATTTTCAACCCCATGGCAGGACTGCATTTGAAATTTAAGGGCTCTCTGTTAATAACATTCCCACGTCTGGCAGTATTAACAGAAATATCTAGGCTGTTGGTGAATAGAGGATGATCTTATAGGCCTAGGCCTACACTCACCGTAAGCTGTAACAGCCCAGTTGATGATAATGGATACGCTGATGACGATGGCTCCTAACGGATCGGCGTACTTCCATAGCTTATAGGCTGTTCAAATAGACCACAATCAAACCATAATATTGTCGTACTTCCATAGCTTATAGGCTGTTCAAATAGACCACAATCAAACCATAATATTGTCGTACTTCCATAGCTTATAGGCTGTTCAAATAGACCACAATCAAACCATAATATTGTCGTACTTCCATAGCTTATAGGCTGTTCAAATAGACCACAATCAAACCATAATATTGTCGTACTTCCATAGCTTATAGGCTGTTCAAATAGACCACAATCAAACCATAATATTGTCGTACTTCCATAGCTTATAGGCTGTTCAAATAGACCACAATCAAACCATAATATTGTCGTACTTCCATAGCTTATAGGCTGTTCAAATAGACCACAATCAAACCATAATATTGTCGTACTTCCATAGCTTATAGGCTGTTCAAATAGACCACAATCAAACCATAATATTGTCGTACTTCCATAGCTTATAGGCTGTTCAAATAGACCACAATCAAACCATAATATTGTCGTACTTCCATAGCTTATAGGCTGTTCAAATAGACCACAATCAAACCATAATATTGTCGTACTTCCATAGCTTATAGGCTGTTCAAATAGACCACAATCAAACCATAATATTGTCGTACTTCCATAGCTTATAGGCTGTTCAAATAGACCACAATCAAACCATAATATTGTCATAGACCCTGGTCAAATCGGATCCATCCATAGATCTTAAAGAAAGCGACTCTGACGCTCCTCTCACTTGAATGACGGACAAATTTTTTCTACACCGTGATTCAAAAAAAAGTAAGCCAAATGTTTTTTCAAATATCTTTAATGCCTGATAACATATCACGCTAAAATTTTCCAAATATTTAGACAATTGGACCAAGAATATGATTCCAAAATTTCATGAGATAAAGTTGAACGGATAAAAAGATATGAATATTTAAACTTCATATGCCGAAATTGCAGTTTACAAGCAATTTTCTGTTAGTTTCAATGAAATGTTTCCTTATTATCTCCAATGCCTGATGATTAATCATTCTAAAATTTTCCAGATATGTAGAGAATTGAACGAACAATATGACCACAACAGCATGGATTGATAATTTAATTAAATAAGATGCTCAAAATGCCCTCCTCCTGCTTGCACGCAAGCCTGAAGGCGCTGGCGCCATTGCAATGGCAACAGCAACGTCGATAATCCTCTGGTCCAGGCCATCCCACACTTCCAACAAGCGTTGCTTCAGATCGTTTATATCATGAATTGTTGTCTGGTAGACTCGGTCTTGCATAATGTACTCTCCACACTTTTTAGGCGACAGGGTTCAAATCTGGGCTGTTCGGAGGCCATAATGTGGGAGAAATGATGTCTGACGTCTCTCTTGTCAGCATTTCGATGGTTTCCTTGGCTCTGTGGGCTGGCGCTATTCTGTTGAAAAAGAATACAGCCTTCTGGGGCTCTAGATTTCTGATTACAGGTGGAAGATGTTCTGACAACAGAACGTTGCGATAACATATTCTGTTAATTTTACTCCAGGATCATTGAAAACCAAAATTTGAAACTATCAAGCATTGAATCCGCAACGAACGCCATAACAGACTTGCCGAAAACTGATATTTCTGGAGATGATGTTGAAATATTCATATCTTTCTATCCGTTCAAATTTATGACATGATATTTTGGAATCCTATTCTTGGTCCACTTCTCTAAATATTTGAAAACTTTTAATATGATTAATTATCAGGCATTGAAGATATAAGAAAAACAGTTCAGCTTACTTTTTATCGAATCTGACAGAAAATTGCTTGTAAACTGCAATTTCGGCATATGAAGTTTAAATATTCATATCTTTTTATCCGTTCAACTTTATCTCATGAAATTTTGGAATCATATTCTTGGTCCACTTCTCTAAATATTTGGACAATTTTAGCATGATATGTCATCAGATATTAGAGATATACGCAAAACAATTTGGCTTACTTTTTTTTGAATCACGGTGTATATTCCTATATATCAGAATTCTTAGAGAAGATCATAATTTAGCCTATAGGGCCTAAGTAATGTAGGCTTATCATCAGAATTAAGAAACTCATGTCTTAAATTAAGTCGTTAACTTTGTATAGGTTACGTCTATACGCAACATCATTGACGAAATCAATAGCCTAATTTCCTTGGTTTTTGCCTTCAAGTGAGAGGAGCGTCAGAGTCGCTTTCTTTAAGATCTATGGATGGATCCGATTTGACCAGGGTCTATGACAACAGAGGCCGTTACCCTGGACAGAAATTTGCTCGGCATATTAGGCCTACAGCACTTATGAGCACGGTACTAGACCAGTATTTTTCATAGATCTATTTTCCTAAGCGTGATAAATTAATAATTATACTGACCGATTATCCCGCATGCAATTGCTCCGCTGTTGGAGATGACGTCATTTAAGTGGTCTTTAGCCAGAGCCTGAACGCTCGGATTGTCGATTCGTCGACAAACCAAATACAAGACGAGCTTTGCCACTGTAAGAAAAGCAACAGAAGAAAGACGATCGGTTAACTTAAATAATTGTGTCAAACATTTAATCGATCGATTTATATTAACTTTGCTTTCGTTCCTCACTCAATCGTTAGATTTAAATCACCTATTGGAAAATCTGAGAAAACATAGGTTCATCTGAAACTGTGGTATTAAAGAATGTGAGTGTAGACTTTAGAATTCTCGTTTTTTTCGAAGAATATTATTGTGGAACATTGAAACCGGCTACTACACATGCAGCATTAGGCCTATATAGTAGGCTAATGTGCTCCTAGACTGAGCACGTTCTAGCTGCCAGAAAATCAGTAAGTAAGGCAACACGAAACGACCTCACTAATCTCATGCCGAGTGGCATAAAAAAGGTCAATAGTCGTCGTTGTTGTCATCGTCGACGTCATCGTCATCATTGCCATCATCGTCGTCGTCGTCATCGTCATCATCATCAAAGATACAAGAATTTAGACAACGATAGCGACGCTGACGAGCATGATAGCAATCGTTGTCCTACCTACGGTTGCGATGCAAATGACGATGGTCGCCGTCTCAAAGACCGGTGATCGATTTCCACTCGAGCAATCTTCCAGCAGATGCACAAGTTTCATTACTAAACCGACTGCCTCCGAATCGCTGGCAGTGACATTTGAGCCCTCGGTTAGATTGGCAACAACTGCTGATGAAGCCGACCAATCCCGGATTTGTTTCAGCTGCTGGTCGTAATCCTTTGTGGCGTAGATGATGATCTTCTGAATCGATTCGTTTATGACTTGGACGGAAACAAAACTCATGATCACAGCCAACACGACGATAGCGACAGGCTCAAGCTTCCTTCGACCTTCAGAAATAACAGCATGCAGCTTCTCAATAGTAATAATATATCATCTAAACAAGAATTATCGCAAGAAGCAGTGGCAGTGCTATACGACCAGTGTGAGAATTGTGGAAAAATGACTTGGTGTTGGACTATGATTTAGGCCTACTTGGAATATTATTGGGGTGCGAAAAACTGATTTACTGTAAGAATTGGGGAATGTAAACCCCACCCCGGGTAATTCTCAACCTTGTCTACCACATAGTTTGCGGCAGGGTCTATTTTACTCTTGACCTGCCTTTTATGACCTGCAAAAGATTCTTTGGCATTTTTAGCATCTTCTTTGCAATTAATTTCTTAGACTTGCTGAATAACTTCCATGACGCTGACGCGCCACCTTCTGAAATTGTATGACTTGCTCGCCAGTTACCAGATGATAGCAAGCAATTCTTCATTCAAATGCAAACGCAGTAAGGGCTAGCTTAACTTTAGAATTTTTTTCTCGTGGTTCAATAGAACGATCGAAACCTCTTAATAGAGTGTAGGCTAAATATTTAATCATCGGAATTAAATAGCGCCCACCAAATATCTGCATGAGAGAGACCAGCTAAATTCCCCGGTGCTACAGTGAAACCTGGTAATTAACAATAAATTCAATGCGTCTAATCAATTGTCAAGCAGACCATTGCAACGAAATCAATGGCAAACCAACGCTACGTATAAGGTCTGCTGCAGCGGGCAGGAATTATAAGGCATAGGCCTACAACGAATGCAAGTGCCGATACCGTGTTATACATGTACAAGCCAAGCTAGGTACCTTGGTAAGAGAGCTGGCGGCCGCGCGTCTATGGAAGAGAGCGTGCGGGCGCGGTTGGATTCCCGAAGGTGGCTATTTCAGAGATTCAAAATCTCGGGCTAGCACGGTCCGTCCACGGGGCCTAACTGGCGTTGCGTCCATTCAAACGGGCGAGCGGTGGTGAAGGATCTCACCCTCAGGGTCGAGGCCATAGACAGCCGCTACATAAAAATCCGATTACATTTACATTTTACATTTACAAAACAGAGCGGTATAGCCTAAGTTAGGCGTATACCTCTAGGGTAGAGCGTGTAGTCTGTGTATTTGATGGCTCTGTTGCTCCACCACATCAGCGCTCCCGACACGAGGTCCATAGCGCTGTCCAGCATCGACGAGATTATGACAAGTGACGACGATAGACCAGCGGCCACACCCTTCGCTATCAGCAACAGCTGATAGAAACACAGACAATTAATGCAACACTTTGAACTACGGGAAGAGAGGGAAGAACAATCGACTGATGCCCCATCATAAATACTATGATTATAATTATAGGCCTAGTAGTAGGCAATAATAACTGCAATAATAACTGCAATATTATTATCAATGATGATTCAATAAATATACATAGGCTATATACAGTAGCCTATCTACATTAGGGTGCCAACCAAATGCATGGTCAAAAAATAATTTTGTCTGATCCAGTTGCTCACCCCCTACAAATGTTTTCTATGGCAAGAAACTCACGTGATACAAATTTTATTCCAATAGAAGATCATTTAGAGGTAGCTTAGCGCGTCAGTAGTTTATAGTAGCGTATAACATAATTTCTTAAAAATCGCATATGGAAATAGCTTATATTTACAGAGAACAGGCTGTGCTGTGACTCAATGTTCATACTGACTAAGAATAATAATGTTTCTTGTAATTTTTTTATCTTTCCCAATTCTTGGATGTTGCTCTAATAACACGGATAAACCATAAAAGGCTAATTAAAGACTGTCAATGTCATTTCATACAACTTCCAGCAATACAATCCTTCCTGATGGTGCCTATGTTTTGTCTGAACAAAAGTGTATAAGAAAACACTACTGAGCTTGGTTTGCAGACCAAAATCATGGAATTAGTCGATGCCAAAGTGTTCAACACCAGATGGGACCTCCAGTGGCAAAAAATCAAGATATTTAGAAGATTTAGATAGGCTACTCACGTATAATTATGCATTTGACGCAGACCGGTATGAAAATGGAATAAAGGTGACAGCAACTGCAGTGGTTTGGATCTGGTGCAAAATGAGTTTATCGAGTTCATCCAGCTCAATATGATATTCAGTCAAGACTGTTAGGAAGACTATGAGCTATTTTACCTGGCACTGATATTCTTAAAAGGAGTATAAAGTAAGGGAGATCTGTGCATATCCATGCCTTTGGAGTCCACACTAGAGCTAGATGGATAGCAAGGTCACAAACAAGGTTAAAAGATACTTATTTTACTCTCAATAAATCTCATCAAATGCGAGTTGTCAGCTCTCCCAGAGTTCAAGTCAATTGTTAAGTTTACATTCAGTGTCTGTACACACATGCATGTCTTGAATCTTCTGCATGAGTTTGATGCATACAGACAAACAACTAAACTGTTATCGATTCAGCAATCAATTCCTTCTGTAGTCATTTGTAGTATCTAGGTGAAATACTAATTGGTCACACTTTCTCTGATACAATGGTTCCTCTGGATTTGAAGGAAGCAATAGTCATGCACAGCCCTAAGTAAAGAAACCCATGGACAAACTCCTCGGCACGTTGTAAGTTTATACTGCATGGACATGACACTGTTGCTATACAAATGCTTCGGTGGTTGTCACAACATATTTAGCAGTTTCTTGTGGCAATTGGAATATCACAGCACTTTTTGGCCCCAAAGACCTTCACCCTAGCATTTGAGAGAGCATTTCTGAGTATGCTAGTGCTGAGATATGGGCAGAGCGTCTGATGGTGGTAAACAGTGCCGCTGATTTATTCAATGGTGTTCTTGGTCACTATGAAAAACAGAATAAATTTATGTCATAAGTTGCTGAGAGGCACCGCAGGACATTTCTAGTTACTAAGGAGTCTACTATTGCTCACCAGTAGTGCTGGGCTCAATTGCTCATCACTAACTTAGCAATAATGAGCACCCTGGATAGTTGTGTATCTTACGCATTGAAACGTCATGGAATTTAACATTGTCCAATGCTAAAAACTTTAACCGCGTCAAGCTACCAGTAATTTTTTTAGAATGCTTCCAAATTTTGTGAGCCTTATTATTTCAACATTGAAAACATATTTTGGGGGTGAGAAGATACAAATTACAAACTTTTATTTTGAGTGGCACCCTAATCTACATACATGTATGTAGGCCAATTATAGGCCTCTATTGTATGTATATGTATTATGTATATATGTATGTATATATATATTATATATATATATATATATATATGCCCCACGGCTGTTTTTAATGAATTTCTAGAACTGCACAACCCATTCTTTCATTTCCCCATCCTTCATGGTAAATTACTTCCAATCGGAGGACAGTGACCTTTTTTGCTAGTTCTAACTGTAGGCTATAGAAGTGCTTAGAACTACAACTGCACAAATCCATCTAGAACAACACATTTTGTGTACAACTGCACGTTAAAAAAGTCATGTATGGCTCTATTATTGTAGTAGTGTTCTCAAAGGACATGGGCGGAGTTTGTCAGGGGCTAGGGGGGGGGCTAAGCCCTCCCAAGAAGGCCCAGATTCAACTTTTTAACCATGAAAATGAAACCTTTTTCGAGGTTAGCCCCTCCAGAAGACCCAGACTCGGGGTTAGCCCCCTAAGAACGGAAACCAAACTCCGCCCATGTCGAAGGATGACATAGATGAAAACAAACTTACAAGATTCGTAGCAAACGTGATCTTCGACATAACTGTCGCCAATTTCACGATTCGTCTTTCGTCCAACGATCGCGAATCTTCGTTGCCTTCGACGTTCAGCCAAACCTCCTCGAAGCCTTCGATCAACCGATTCTGATCCTTGTAGTACTTCCTGTCATTGCAAACAAATCACGAATTTAAATCAATACTAGTATACATGAAAATGAATAGTCTTCTATCAACGCATTCTGATCCTTGTAGTAGGCCTAAGCTTACCGGTGCTTCTTGTCAGGCAAAATAAAATCAAGAGTGCATGAAATTGTCTGCAGGGCTGTTTTGAGGAATTTTTAGAACTGCACAACCCCTAGCTTCTTTTCCTTCTCATCTTCCATGGTAAATTACTTGCAATCGGAGGACATTGACCATTTTTGCTAGTTTTAACTGTACAGAATTGATTCTACATCTTACTGCACAAATCCATTTAGAGCTGCATACTTTGGGTACAACTGCACGCTAAAAAAGCCCTGATTTAGATTCTTGTAGTACTTCCTGTCATGCAAAATAAATCAAATTTGAATCAAGGCTGCGCGAAATTGTGACGTTCAAACAGACGTTTCATAAATGAGATCCCTGTGGCAATTCGTTGCATCCTATAACCGTATAACGTTAGCTAATCTCAGTCTGTTATCTGCGTATAGGACTACATTTTTAAAGCTTGGCCCCGGTCGGTAGTCGGAATTGTAGGCCTACTATAAAGTATCAATAGGCCTACTATTCATCAATCACGAGGGGCTGACAATACATGCACGACTAAAAAAACCAGAAAGACAGATCGAGGGCCTCTGCCTGTCTGTCCGTCTGTCTGTCTGCTTAATGAAAGAGAGTGGCGTTCCTCCATCCGTACCACCATTCGACCCTTCCTTTCCTCCTTTCCCTCCGTCTCTCTCTTCCCTTCTCTCCCTCTCTTTGTAGTAAACATTTATAATGCAAAGTTGCAAACCAACAGCACTGACCTGACGTGCTTTGGTAGATCTTTTGGAATCGACAGCTGCTTTCTGGACGAGAAACATCGTCTGTTCTTCTTGACTGCAGACAACTCTGTCAATAATTAATTACAACCATTCAGATATACCGGTAGTGATGTTTACCATCATGTTCTTTATAACAGACTAAGTGTCTCATTGTTTCTTGCCATTTCAGTGTGACATCATGTGCGTTAATTTTTTTACGATAATGATGATGATGATGGTGATGATGACGATGACGATGACGATGACGAATTAAGGTAGGCCCTAATGCAATTAAAAGAATATTGAAATAGAATCTTACGTGATACTAATGCCATGTTGACTTCATCGTTTTCAGTTAATTCCGTGCCATCGACAAGAATCTGTCAAATAACCAAAAAAGAAGTTTGATATATCAGTCCATGACCAACATGCAACATATTTTGTCTTCTTGTGCTTAAGACCAGAAAGATATATATGGCCAATTATAGGCCTACTCTTCATCTGTGTTTATCAGTTGTCTTTACACTAAAGTGCAGTACGTAAGTAGCCTACTAATAATTGGTTAATAAAAACATCCCATAATCCTTATTTATGATAGAAAATTATAATATTATAGGTGTGTGTGTGTGTGTGTGTGTGTGCGTGTGTGTGTGTGTGTGTGTGTGTGTGTGTGTGTACTGTGTGTACTGTGTGTACTGTGTGTACTGTGTGTACTGTGTGTGTGTGTGTGTGAAATAGCGACTTTCTCGTCTCTGTTTTGAACTGATTGACTGTTTCTCAGTCTGATCCACTGAGAATAGGCCAACAGGGAACCAGAGTAAATCTTTTTTAGATAAAAAGGTCGTCTTTAAAGTTTGTCTGATTGATAATATTATCTGCATAAAAGTATCCTTCGTGAGTGAAGCCAATGAAATGTATCTTACACCGTTTTTGGTCGACTGCTCTCGGTTGACGTCACCAGATGACTCATCGTCCTTCAACTCTGATTGACCTTGACCTTTGTAATCCACTGGGATTCGTCGATCATGACCATTGCACATGTTACCTGCCATCTGTCAATTTACAACAAAGACCTGCATTGATGCCTTCATTCATTCATTCATTCATTCATTCATTCATTCATTCATTCATTCATTCGTTCGTTCGTTCGTTCGTTCGTTCGTTCATTCATTTATTCATTCATTCATTCATTCATTCATTTATTCATTCATTCATTCATTCATTCATTTATTCATTCATTCATTCATTCATTCATTATTTTATTTATTAATTAATTCATTCATTCAATCATTCATACATAGGCTACATTTATTAATTAATTAATTAATTCATTCATTCATTCATTCATTCATTCATCTATAAGCAATTATTAAGCATATAAGCATGCAAAGAAAATCGAACAGACTGAAACATAATCTGATAAAATCATAAAGACGAAGCATGAACAAATATTTTTTTAAATAAGAGATGTGTGCTAATGTCATTTAGGCTACACCGGAATTCCACGGCGTTTGACTTGAGCCTGCTTGATGCATCCCGTTTTACAATAATGAGTTTGAACAAAATAGCACAATATCAAACAAACTTTTTATAGCATATCATAGCAGATTAGCAGTGGATTTGTACGGAGGTTGGATCTCGAGGCTCCAGACTAATATATTTTGAGGTGGAGACAACCAGCGGGCTCCATGGTTCTCAACTGCAACAGGCCTTCTGCAACTTTTTTGGCTGACGATCGAGCTTCTATAATAGGCCTATAATAGGTGTAATATTCTATAGGACTATCCAGTTGCAGAAAGAATTCCTTGTGTGAGCTTGGGCAACGTCGAATTCTTATTTTGAAAATGATTTATTCTACAATCTACATTGGTAAGGCATTCCCCAAACATCTATGCAGGATTGGCGTGATAATACGTCTGATGATACCATGATGGTGGAATACGGTACCACAGCCGTGTTTCAGTTAATGACTATAATGACTTGCCACTTAATTTGACCATAATTTGCATGTATCATAATACACATTGTGAGTGGAAAAAGAGACTTGCTGGCGCCGTCTGAACTTTTTTGCCAGTTACAGGGCTTAAAGTGTGGCAGGACGGTCATGGACGGCGTCCTGGCACTTATTTTCAAATCTCTATGCCGTCCTGCCACTTATTTGGCCAGCACACCTGAAAATGTAAGGGGCGTCCTGGCACTTCTTTTGGAAAGGTAAGGGGCGTCCAGGCACTTCCTTTTTTTACACTTTTAGCACTGGCCAGTTACATATACAGGTTATGCCTATACTAGTTGGAATTTCACAGGTCACGTTCGAGGTCAATCATGAGCAAAGCAGCGAGGAAAAGAGAATTCATGCCTATGCATGCAAACACATGCAGATTGGTGACGGTAATGGCTAGAAAGAAACGCACGGTCATATGATCTGCTTTAATTCAATCCAACTTATCCAAGCAATTATAATAATCTAACGCAGAATATATAGCCTAAATATGTTATTCGCTTACGTTCGATAGGCTTACGTTTGGTCAGTGTCGAATGGCTGGCTTGCAATTGACCCCGTGACCAGGATATACATATGTACGTGTTTATGTACGGCCGCAGCTTGCCTCTTCTCATTAGCTGTTTATCAACCACTAGTCATATGCTCTGCTTGCTGCAGCCTTGGACTATATTATAGTCATATAATAATATATACAGGGTGCGCCAAAAAAAAGTAATCCCCTACGGTTTTTAGCCCATATCTTGGCCAAACATACGAATTTTTAAATGAAACTTTACAGTCTTAAAGGCAATTCATATTTACGTATAATGGTCAAATTTCAACAAAATATTTCAAACAGAACAAAAGTTATATGACTTTTAGTGAGGCCACCCCTGGTTTTTTGACGATTTAAAAACGAAACGCAATTTTTTATAGGTTTTTTGCTAATATCATGGCCAGAAATAAGAATTTCAAAATTTAATTTTTGTAGGTTTATAGCAAATTCATATTTACACGTGATTGCCAAATTTGGTTAAAATATTTCAAACACAAGAAAAGATAAACCACTTTTAGTGAGGCCACCCACCGTTTTTGACGATTCAAAAATGAAACGCAATAAAAAGTAACAAAACACGATTTTATTAAGTCTCATCTCAAATAACTGTTGTCAAATGAACTTGGTAGTGCTTCACAACTTGTGTTCAATGTGCTCACCACCAGTGCCAACACTTCTTTTGAGTCTCTTTGCACAGTTCTTGATGGACGGTCATGAACCTGTTGATTAATCTGGCAGAATACTTTTACCAAATTGATTGTCATCTTGCTACGTGACTTCTCAGTGACGTGCAGCTACGCTGGTACCCTGTTTCTTTTTTAAATAGTAATAATAATGATCATTTGGCAATATCAAGGCTATTTGATAATAATTATTTGAGATGAGACTTAATAAAATCGTGCTTTTGCTACTTTTTGTTGCGTTATGTCTTTGAATCGTCAATAAACGGAGGGTGGCCTCCATAAACGTGGCATAACTTTTATTCTGTTTGAAATATTTCGATGAAATCTGGCCATCATGGGTAGATATAAATTGTCTTTAAGCCTGTAAAATTTCATTTCGAAATTCTTACTTCCGGCCAAGATATTGGCCAGAATATTTAAATTGGTTTTTGCTACTTTTTATTGCGTCGCGTTTTTGCACCGTCAAAAAACGGCGGGGGGCCTCACTGAAAGTGATGTAACTTTTGTTCTGTTTGAAATATTTTGTTGAAATTTGAAACATTGTACGTAAATATGAATTGCCTTTAAGACTGTAAAGTTTCATTTAGAAATTCGTACGTTTGGCCAGGATATGGGCTAAAAACCGTAGGGGATTACTTTTTTTGGCGCACCCTGTATATATGAACACTATCTGTATGCATTATATGCCTATAGGCATATACAGGGTGGTCCAGCGTAAATGTCCCGACTTTGCACGCGTATAACTTCGCCAATAATTGGAATTTATTTATACTTTATGCGTCAAATTAAAGGTATTTCACTCTAGTATTTGCACTGAAAAATTGGAACAGGTGCAAGTTTAGGTTTTAATTGTATGCTCGTAACAGCGCTAGCTACCATATTTCGTCGTCATTTGTGACGTAACACGATGCTGTTTCCCCGGAATATTCACAAATCGTTTTTTGCTAACACGCGCATAGATACAATCATTTTGGGTGTTTATAGGAGTCTCTACCATGAATATACTATCTTCGTTAAACCATTTCCTTTCAATTTTATCAAAAGCCGTGCGCGATGCCGCGCGCCGCTTTTGACGCAAAGAAACGCAGCACGCCAGCTGTTTCGCTAGCCGTTCTTTGGCGCCAGTGTTGGAGCGCTGTTGGACATCACATCGTCATTAGATCATCTTTTAGAATACAGTGTTTCAAGTACTACCTGTTTCGCGCTGAATGACCCGGGGAGATTTGCTTGTAGGGCCTACCCGGGTCATTGTCTTGACTGCAACTTTACTCGGACACAAAAACAATGTTAGCGGATATGCGCGCCGTGATTCCCATGGTCTACGAGTAGAAAGTCCTGTGTTTATCAATTTATTTTCTGTAGCAGATAATTCAAGGTAGGCCTATTGCTTATTCCATCCTCTGTTAAAAAAATTCGTTAATCATTTCAAACGAATTAAATCCCTCATCAGATCGCAAAATTAAGATCAAAACGCGATCATCTTCTGTCAACGGCGCCAGATTGCGTCACAAATGACAACAAAATATGGTAGCTAGCGCTGTTCCGAGCATATAACTAAAACCTAAACTTGTACCGGTTCCATTTTTTCAGAGCAAATACTAGAGTGAAATGCCTTTATAATTTGATGCATTAAGTATAAATAAATGTTAAAAATTGGCGAAGTTATACGCGTGCAAAGTCGGGACATTTATGCTGGACCACCCTGTATAATACGTGTAATTTTGGTAACCTATATTAGGGGCCAATATAACAAAACAACATCCGCGTCAAAGGCTTCAAAATATATTTATTCGATAAAAAAATATACATGCTGCATGGTTTACTTTACCTGAGACATCTGGGAAGATTAGTAACCCTACTACTGTCTATAACAAAGTTGCACTGTTGGGAGAATCTTAATTTATAGCCTAAGTCATAAAAGTGAGGAGGCGAACAATAATCAATCAATAAAATAAATTTATATAGCGCCTCCAGATCTCTACTAAGAGCCACTCCAACCCAGGCATCATGGTCAAAAAGAGAAGTATTGTGACGAAGTGATGCGTTTATCGTGTGCACAACTTGCGCATGTGCATAGTGGTTAGCGTGGTGGGCTGTCAGACAGAAGATAAATGGTTCAACTCCCTGACACGTCAGAATTTTATTTATAGGATCCAGATACACAAAGTCGTATGCTCTTAGACGTGATCGGCTATGAAGAGTATACTGGCCGTACATTGTCAGTGAAAAGCTCAGGCGGTGATGCAGAAGGCCTCATTAGGCAATAATTTATGCCAAGGCCAAGGAAGCTGAAGTCGCTAATGCCCTCGTAGTCAAAGCTGTTTCTCTTTGACACCCTTAAGGGACAACGCTGCTTCTTCTAGTTTGTACGTATTGCATCATTGACCTTTGTATGAGCCTCTGCAAAGTTTCGTGTTGCATTGGTGGTTGTAAGCAGATGCAAGTTGTGCCTTGTGAGATAAAATTTGGATAGTTTCTTGCAACATTGGCATCGCCAAGATGAGACTTATATGGAAGGCAAAGGTTGTTCTGTGGTCTAAGTCTCTGTTGCCCCCCCCCCCCATCCCTTCCCCACCCCTTCCCACCCCATGCAGTCCTGACGTACGGTCGCACGCGACGGTTAGATTCGCACCGGCAAAGGGCAGCTGCTACTTTTGGTTGAAGAAGAAGACACATTTTATGATACAGAAATAGACTCATATATTATAGTGCAGATAAGCCGAGAGTTTGTATTTTTCAACAATGTGGCCTAGCTCAGTTGAAGCCAATGAGCTCATAGACGAGCATACTCTAGACTTGCAATATTAAACTGATATCGTTGCACTCTGGTCTCACTTTTGCATTTATAGGCCAGGCGGTCGGTAGATGGGTCTGTCAATCAGTTGGTCTTCATTAATCAACAGAATAAATTAACACGTATGCTATGTGCATAAGCTTACTGATGGTTACTCCGCCACCAAATCCTGGTAAAAAGAGGAGGAGGACACAAATCTATGACAGTTGTCAAACTGTAACTAAAAAACTGATATGTGCGCGGCCGAGGAAAAGGTGGTTGGATGAGAATCACGAAACAACAGGAATGAATTTGGAAGAACTAAGGGAAGCGACATCAGAAAGAAAGCAATAGAGAAGGCTGGTCATGACGGTCGCTAGAGTTCAAGGAATTGAAGGCACAAGGCGACAAGGTGTGCGCGGTAACGGTGAATGTGAATGCACCCCGAATGGCCTCGACCCTTATCGACATTTCACCACGAAATTACCTGCAGCTGAGACAATGTCCATATGTTTATATGACAATAATAGTTTAATAATATCCTTGGTAAAACAAAACGTTGTCTTACCGCGTGTATAGATAAGATACCGGTATCGTAATCTAAGGGATTTGATTGGAAATCACTGTTTGCCGAATCAAATCCTTTTGATCACTCCGCGTCCTCCGAATACGCAAGACTGTCCTCACCGAACCTCGCTTCTTCGACTGTATCTACATTCGACGATGACATGGCTACCGATGATCTGCCGCTAAAGAACTGCTCTAGCCTCCTCGGCCTATGCATAATCTTCGACAGATTAGGCCCGGTAGGCCTATGACTCACGCCTACTATAGGTCAGCTATTTAGTCTAATGGACGAAGTCCTTTGCCGGATAATTGATCGGTCTAAGGATCCAGACGAAAGAGGCAGCTATAGGACTTTGCTCGGAGTATAGACAGACAAGGCTTGGGGTTCGGAGGAGGAGGAGGGTGCCCTGAAACAAAGTCGCATTCAGTCAACGTTGACGTATCAGCCACAACCTCTATACTGTAACAGTCCTTTAACCGTCGAGTCAATAACATGGAGACAGCGTTACCAGCTGTGAGCATATTATAATATAAACGATAGGCCACTCGCGGCTCTAAGGCCTATGGCTAGCTATTGGGCATAGACATCTTTCTTAATGTATTGGAAACGAAGCCTTAACGACGCAGTATTAGGCTATATTTATGCTAAGGTTTGCGTACAGCGATGTGCCTCGATAAATGCATAGGCCTATATAGTGTTATTTCGCTGCGTATTTACATGCAACCACAGGCTCTTGGCTTCTGTCCAACTTTGTTCTTTCTCCGCCACAGACTTCCTTCTTAATATAATGGAAATGAAATCAATATAGGCCTATGCCTTTGCTCATGACCAGGTTAGCATGATTCAGTGGTTAATATATGTCATATAATGCATTCATGATTATGAAAACGGGAATAGGCCTAACCTACTATGGGCTACAGTAACTCTATACCGTTTTAATTTAAGTTAGAATCAGTGATATGTAACTCAACCTTAACAGCACAGAAACAAGAATAAAATTGAAATAGTGTAGGTCCTATTAGGCTGGTGAATAGTTTCCGATTTGCTGACGCCATTGGTCATGTCTATAGAGACTGAACACTGTAGGTTACTATAGCCTATACAGGATATTGCGAAGATCGGCTTATAATGAATGATCAGCGCAGAGGAAAATAAAATAAATGATGATTGAAAAGTCTAAAAAATACCAACGAAACAACTAATAAATATCAAAATCGTAACCGTAAATTCCAAACTTCTAAAACTCTGTACTCGCAAGCCAAGGGCACCATGCACGTGCAAGTGGAACTCTGCCAGACAACAAAATACTTATGAGGCTGAGAATTGTCGAGGTTTTGGGGATCAGTCTCAACTTTTTACTTCTCGCATTTACTATATAGCACCCCGTCAAGCTACTACTCAGAGGTACTCCCGACAGCAGCGCGGACACTGCATCGGAGTTTCACTCCGAAGAGCACGAGCAATTGCAAATGAAGAACTTGCTCAAGGTCCGCACGCGGCCACTTTAGATGGATTTGAACCTGGAACTCTCCTATACCAAGGCACCGAACCCACCACTACACCACCGCGCCCCGCAATCTCATAGCCTTTCTTAGGACCTAACAATTAAGTTTTCATTGCCCAACGAAACTTCACGTGAATGAGGTCTGACAAATCCACTATTTTTTTTACAATTTTCACACCGCGAAGACTTCCGTGGTTCGTTGAATGACAAGCTCAAGTCATTTCATATTGAGCTTCATGTTCAATCGCCTCTATCCAGCAGTCCATAGATTCACTGCTATAGAGAGAAATAAAAACATCGGTGAATATCGGACTGCTGTGATGATGATGATGATGATGATGATGATGATGATGATGGTGATGGTGATGGTGATGGTGATGGTGATGGTGATGGTGATGGTGATGGTGATGGTGATGGTGATGGTGATGGTGATGGTGATGGTGATGGTGATGGTGATGGTGATGGTGATGGTGATGGTGATGGTGATGGTGATGGTGATGGTGATGGTGATGGTGATGGTGATGGTGATGGTGATGGTGATGGTGATGGTGATGGTGATGGTGATGGTGATGATGATGATGATGATGATGATGATGATGATGATGATGATGATGATGATGATGATGATGATGATGATAGTGCTGATGGCATCCTTTTGGTGGTGGTGGTGATGATGATGACAACGACGATGACGATGATGATGATGATGATGATGACGACGATGACGATGACGACAATGACGATGATGATGATCTGAGTACCGCCTCTCTTAACGAGAGGCTATAGAGCGCCGTTGTCTGTGCTTTCTGTCAGCTGTCCTTGGTTCACTGGATAACACAATATTATTATTTACAATCGTCGTTTATTATAGACTTCTTCTGCTCACGAATCAAACAGCCTTCTGACAGGAGCACGTATAGGTCAGGCGGCCTTAGAACTCACATCGGCGTACTGCTACTGCTACTGTAGGCCCATACTCTTTCTGTCAGTCAATAGATCTATCTAGGCCTATCTCCTTTACTAACGCGTACATATACGTATGCAAACACGCAGTCTTTCTGTCTGTCTCTGTCTGCCTGTCCGTCTCTCTGTCTATATTTCTGTCTGTCTCCGTCTGTCTTTTTGTCTGTCTATCTTGGTCAAAATGTCTGTCTATCTGCCTGTCTGCATGTTTGTACGTTTGTCTGTCTCCGTCTGTATAAATCATCAGCCTCACTAACTATAGGCTAGACTTCGAGGAGCACCTTAGTCGGGTGCCTAGTGGAGAAGAAAGACTTGGAACAGGAGGAGGAGGAGGAGGAGGAGGAGGAGGAGGAGGAGAAAAAGAAGGGGAAAGGAGAAGAAAAAGAATTAAGAAGAACAACAACAAGAACAATAAAAAACAAGAACAAGAACATTATGAAGAAGAGGAAGAACAAGAACAATTGAGAGCGATGATGAAGAAGTAGAAAAAGAAGTAGAAGGAAAAGGAAAAGGAAAAGGACAGAGAGCAGCAGAAGGATCTCCGACCAAAGGCTGCTTTCTGCTGTTGCTTCTACCATGGGCTCCTCTGTGGTTGGTAACTATAGTAGCCCGGGTCCTTCAATGCAGCCCGCCATTCGTCCGTGACCCACTTAGCACAGTCAATGTTTGCGCTTGTATTAACCAGCAGCACGTGCCTTTCAATGGCTATCTAACTATCGTTGCACGCGCAACACATCTCCTCCTTTGTTTAGACAAGAAACAGCAGTTAAGCCTAAAATCGTAAGATCTGCGTTGGTGGGTGTAAAGACGGACTAAAAATACAGAAGAATAAAAAGAGTTTTTATGCATACAGCCTTGCATGAAATAGGCCTACTTTAAAGTCTCAAGTTCAAATTCCGACGACACTATACAGATGGCTGCAGTAGCCTACATGTATAGACTAGCCCAGCGTTTCCCAAAGTGGGTTCCGCGGAACCCAAGGGTTCCGCGGGACGAGCACAAGGGTTCCGCGAGAAGTTGTGAAAAAATTTTAAAAATGAGAATTATTTTCTGCAATACAACATTTCAAGCAGCGTTTGAAAATGCACTGGAAGTGTGAAACTAGCGTCAGTGTTCTTTTGTGTTTTGTCCTCACAAAACACCCATCCACCAATCCATACCTTGCAGCAAGAGTAACAAATAATTATTTTAATTTGTTTGTGTACAAATTTGCCAAAATTGAGTAAGCTTAACTTCTACGAAGGCTAGCTAGCTAGATTTCTAAAAGTCTTTTATTTAATTTTAAAACGTGGAACGCTTTCCAAAGTCACATCGTTCAGAAATTGCAGATCATATTCACGACCTGAAAGCAAACTTTGTTAAATGCTTCCTTTTCATGAATTGCGATCTAGATTAGGCCTAATATGTAGGTCTATAGTTGTATGTTTACATGACTAAACAATTATTCAAATGCTAAAAGTGCGACACCAACTCTTCAAAGTTCTAACTGAGACTAAGAACTTCTTATTGACGGTTGACCAATCGCGAATGAAGCAGAATTCAAGTGAGCCTTCCCATTCTAACCTCATGTAGGGCATATCCTAGGCCTACTCTTGGTAGGATCGACAAATCGTGGTTTCGAAAACAGTGCAATTTAATTTTTCATGATATTTTGAGAAGAAAAAAACTTTCTATAATTTAGTGTAATTGGGATTTTAGGCCTAGGTACGTGATAGTAGCCTATGCCTCCCATGCATTCTGCATGATTCAATGCGTTTAGTTGAGATTGCAATGGGGTTCCGCCAGTAAATATTAGGACGCGAAGGGTTCCACGGCTCAAAAAATTTGGGAAACCCTGGGCTAGCCTATAACTCGTTGACACCAATTTTCAGTACAATAATTGATTCAAAATAGAATAATTCTAATACCATGCCAAATATTAGGCTACGTGAAACTATTTACAAGAACGGCAGTAACATATTTTCATAGCACGTCTTTCAAGTGATCGGTTTTAGATACACGAAAGTATTTAGCCTACAAAACGACAATGAACAACCAATCGAAGCCAGAGAAATAAGCAAAGAATCCCTTCTACTAAGATTTCTAACTACATGTAATCGCAAAGTTATGTTATGTTATGTTAAGTCAATATCAACTTACAGACCTTCACTAATCAACCTTGATTGCAGACAAAAGGGTTAAATTGACTTATTGCACTGTGCTAGAATCAAATAGCATATATAGGTCAAATGTTTATTACCACATGTACAGTGTATCTAGGAGGTTCTGACAGGTCAATTCGTTGTCATAATTAGGCTACTGCATGTATGAGAATCATCGAGATATAAAGTGATTAGCGTATAAATCATATTTTGGTAAAGATAATTATACGATCTGTAGGTCTATGCAGCACAGTTCAAACATGAATTATCTCTTCTGGCGAGGTCATCATCATCATCATCATCGTCGTCGTCATAATTTTTTTTAAATATATTTCATTCATGGCAACGCCCGTAGGTGCCCGATGCCACTCTCTGTCTGAGTCTGTCTCGTGTCATCTCCCAGTTTCTACAGGCTAGCAGGTCTACTCCCTACCATTTTACTTTATACCTGGCGAGGTAGCCTAGGCTAAAATAATGTAGAAACCGGAGCAAACTAATTAATGTGCACAAGGGACTTTATTTCCGCAATTCCATATAGACTACAATAATCTATTTAAGTATGTTCCGTGTATTTACATTCTTTGATCATTGTATTTGATTAGCTCTTTTTTATGGTCTAATTGTCGCTGAACTCTAGCAAAGTTGTGGATTCCATCATACCATCAACCCATGTATTTTATTGCATCTGACAATTTTATAAAGCGCTTCTTGCAGCAAGAGAGTTTCAGAAGTGCTCCCAGTGCCTCAACTCAACTCCGAAAGAAAAGGCAGGTTTTTATACGAGAGCAATTAAGACGATGAAATACTACCATAGAGGATGCACTCTTGGCATAGACCTTTGTGGAAGCGCGTATGTGAGACTGTAAAAAGAACGCACATACAAACGCGAAAGCACACACCAATTATATACATGCAAATACAAATATAAGCCCACATACATATATATATATATACACTAACCAGAAAGACCCACCTGTTTATATATATATATATATATATATTTATACATTATAAGCACGAAACCCACCTTTGCGTGCATGTTGATTGCCGTGGCTAAAGTCTAGCGTATCACTGGAAAAGGAGTGTCGCAGAGACTTCAACGATCGTGCGACATTATCTCTTTAAATCTCTTTCTGTCAATTGTCTCAAGTGCAGTCTACGAGGAAAGTCGACGCAGTTTTACCTGTCTCTATAGAGAATCTTTCAGCATGATGATATCTCGTTCGACGAGTCTCGAAACCAGTTGCGAAACATAATTAAACTACGACTGTTGTTAATAATCATTTTATACTTCGTGAGTGTTCAACTTTTAAACATATCGTCTGGGTGTTTAATACGAGCAATACGATGAGGCTGAAGCTTGCGTCTGATGCTGGTTACGATACAACGACGGACAACTGTGGCGATGAAGATGTATACGAACCGATGAACATTGGGACTCCGACCGGTCGGTTTTCGTCGTCCTCCACTGCCGTAGTGATGACAGAAGAGACAAATTCCGGCAAAACAGACCTCAGACCAGCAACGGACTGCAGAAGGAGAAGGACAAGCAGAGGAGGAGGGACAAGGTCGAACTACGTCACTCAGGTCACTGTTATAACGGGTCGACCACGATGGTCTGCCTCTAGATTAGGATATGTAGTCTTCTGAACCTCTTAAGACAGATAATTATTACTGTCCCCTCTGGACCACTTGGACCTATTTTAACGGCAATTAAACGGGCCAATATACCGCGACTCACAGACAGCTGTACCAACGGCAACAGGTTTTGCATTATTCCACGTGTCAGAAATCGCGTTTTGATAAGTCTCGTTATCGAAAATTCGTCACTAAGAGCAGGGCTGGATTAAGCAATGTGGGGGCCCTATTCGGGAATTTTTTTTAAAAAGTCATCTGGCGAAATTTTCGGAAAAATCATACCACCTCATCCGCCAAAAAGTTGATGACCTTTTTTTAGTCGTCAGGCGAAATTTTCGGAAAAATTGTCGTTTGGTCGAAATTTGCTAACAAAAATATCTCGCATTTGTGGGGGTTCCTAAAGTGTGGGGGCCCCTGTTCGGCCGAACATGTTGAACATGCCTACATCCGGCCCTGACTAAGAGCTGAGGACTAAAGGACTAAAGGACTAAAAGTAGCTGCCCTACTCGAACACCCGCGAGACTCCCCAAGCGTCCTCCCCACACGGTGCTTCAAAGACGGCAGGCATAAAACCAGACTGCGATGTGTTACTTTGAACTGTAACACACTACATGTGTCTGTATAATGATGCGCTATAGATTGAGAATCATTTTCGTGGTTAATGTCACGGACAATTGGTCCTAATTTAACGGTCACTCCCACTTGACACGTATCCAAATCTATTACAGTCCAGGAAGGAGGTTAGATGATTAGGCGATAACGCTGTTGCGATAATTAATGCACAACGAAAGAATCATCATCATCACCATCATCATCATCATCGTCATCACCATCATCATAGGGTGATGTCACTTTAAGTTGAATTAGGATAAGATAAGAATATTCTTTAATAGACCAATTGCTATCCGTATTTTGGTGTACAGACATGGTATAATAAGCAAACGTAGGCCTGCATCATTTCTAAATCCAATCAATGTCAAATGTTTTAGAATAGCACAAATCCTAAGTCCAAAATCCAATATAAATATTTAGAAAATAAAGTCGTTTCGTAATACATTCGATTACAGCCTGACGCAAAGTAGAAAGAATAAACAAGCAAAGGTGTAGGCCCGTAGGGTATACAGTCATAACATACTTGAAAGACGTGGAATTTAAACTCAGGAAAAATATAGACTTGACAGCGGAATAATTTGAATGAAACGAATTATTAGGAATTATTATGATTGTTGCTGCCGTCCTTACTGCTGCTGTTTTGAATAGTATGATTGCTGGTATAATGCTATTATTACTACTAGGGCTGTTGATTTAATCACGTTAGCGCGTGCGATTAACGCGTTAAAAAATTGCGATTAAAAATTTAATTATTACTGTTAGCCTATACTACAATTGTGATTTACTAATATTATTGTTATCGTTATCGTTAACTACAAGAACTCGTGAAACAAGTCGCAAGTGCTGCAGAAGAATACGGAATGTCAATCAACGTAACTAAGACGAAAGTTATGACGACTACAGTAACTGAGGAGGTGCTCGAAACGGTGGTGGGCACGGGAAGACTAGAACAAGTGGATTCCTTTGTACACTTAGGGAGTAGGACATCAAAAGATGGGAATTGTGTGAAGGAAGTTAAATCAAGACTAGCCATGGGGATGACCGTCATGACCAAATTGACGAAGATTTGGAAGAATAAATCAATCAGCATCGTCACCAAATTGCGGTTGATGAAGGCTTTGGTGTGGCCAGTAGCGACGTATGGATGTGAAGCATGGACTCTGAAAAAGGATGAAGAAAAGCGAATTCAAGCATTTGAAAACAAGTGTCTCAGAAAGCTGCTGAGAATTCCATGGACTAAAATGATGACCAATGAACAGGTGTATGTGTCAGCGGGTGCCAGAAGAGAACTATTGGCCCACACCAAAATTCGGAAGCTTCGATATTTTGGTCATATCATGAGAAAGCAAAACGGTAGCATCGAAAGCAGCACCATGACGGGTTTTGTGGAGGGGAACCGAGGACGAGGAAGGCCGAAGATATCTTGGTTCGACAACGTCCTGAACTGGACAGGACTTGTAGGCTCTGACTTAATGGGCGCGACAAGGAACAGAAGACTCTGGGCATTAAAGGTCCATTCATGTAGCCAACCGTCGCGATGCGACGATGGCGACATGACATGACATGACATATCGTTATTGTTATCATTATTGTCTCTGTCGTTGAAGGTGTTTCGCGTTACTTGTGACAAACCAAATGCAACAATTTCAACGAACGAAGACCAAGAGTTGAACACTAAAGACAAGCGACTTGACGCAGCCGTGCAAGCCATACATGCACACATGTTGGGTAGGAATCCAAATCTGCTTTATAATATAATTAGGCTATACACACCGCGTGTCCATTAATTTAGTGGTATAAATTCGCTTACTCCTACTGTTGTTGCTACCCTTGTCCATTCTTTTGTTGTCGGCAGGCTTGACAACTGCATTCTGCTCTCTCTCTCTCTGTGTGCTTGTGCATTTGTACTTTTTTTTACTAAGGCGCTTAAACGACTTCACTTAAGTCTTAGTCTATTCAACAAATGCGCAATCTACATGTATCTAGGCCTAAGTTGTAGGCCTATAAACCATGCTCTGAATACAACGTCACGCTACTATAGCACCTTAGAGGGTTCAGATACATGTAATTAGTCTACCATCGAGATGTGTTTATTCGCACATTTCGCCTCTTAAAAGTCCTTGACCTTGACGCTAAAAGTTCTTGACCTTGACGCGACCACAAATTACACTCTAGTCGTCCTCGTGTGATGTAGACACACCACTTTCGGGGGTTTGACCACGAAAGCTACTACCTGCACGTACTTCGTGATTACCTTCTGTATGAGCATTTGGTCAAGAAGTAGGCCTATCGCCTTTCTCTTTTTCAATGCATGGCGTCAATGTATAGGCCTAGATGTGAAAATGAGACCAGACAACTTTAAATTTCCGCACCTCGAGACCCGTATCGAAAATAAGCTGTGACTAAGACACACGATTTGACACGAAGACACACGGGTCTGTGCGAAACACTTATTAACTTTAAGATAAGATCCAAAAATATTTCTGCGCTCAAAACGATTGAACTGTCGTCGATTCAAGCACTGCTAAAAGTGTCATTATATAAGTTATCCGTCAGCACTTTACGATTATTTAGGCGATTAACGCGTCGATTAATTAGTTACAAGTGATCAATAGACACTACACTTCACACGAGGAATGACGGTCGCGCGATACTTTTGCACACGTTACAACCATAATTAATTACAGGATGGTGCATTATTAACCCCCGGCCTTAATTTAATTGTGGTCGAACACACAGAGGATGTTTTGTCTATAATATTATCGTCTGAATACTAGACTATAATTATTATTAATTATTAGAGAGCAATTTGTGGTCGGCAGAAGTGACGTCAAGGACTTGGGAGGGGCGAGATGATTATATAAGAATCGATAGTCCTATATCTTGACGGGAATATATTCTTAACCCGTGTGCTTAGCAGTTTCCCTCCCACTACGCTCTACACTCCACAGGGCATATTTTTACAACTTCAATCACCTACATGTAGGCTAGATTGCGCATTTTGTTGAACAAATAGGCCTACCCTCTTAATTTTTGATATAGTATATATAGTATTAGTATAGCCTATCCATGAATTATAGCTTAGCCAAAATACACTTTGAACCAATCCAACCAATGTCCAAGAGAACAACCATTGAACTATATTATTGTATAAGAAAGAAAGAAATGGATGAGAAACTGAGAGATTCGCCAGCGACAATCTCCAATATCCACTTACAGTCTTACACGTAGAACCACCTCCTTGAAAAGTTAGGCCTAATCCTATCAAAAGTTGGCATTATGTCGCAAGTTTAGCGTATATATAAAGGAATATACGTGCATACATGTACGTATGCATGAATGCATTCCTGTGCATATAATAATATGTATAGGCCTATTATTATATGTATATTATTATATATGGATGAATCTACTATGTACGTAGGCCTACATACATCCACAGTTTATGTGCATAACTCTTGTGTGCCATTTATGCATACATGTACATGTACAATTGAACATACTTCTATGCATGCCGAATGACACACACACACACAGACACACACAGACACACACAGACACACACACACAGACACACACACGCAAAAACACACACACGACATCCGCGGCTACTTCACTAACGTTGGCACTATACGATGTGTCGCTATCACGTAACCGCTTTAAATGAGTGAAGCACTTGTGGACCGCATAGCTAGAATAATATTACAAACGAACAACATGCCATTGTTTCTTATTATAATCGCCACTTGAGTCTTCACTCTTCTTCAGTCATGTATGTCTCGATGCCGCTCCATATGTTTTCTTTTTCGTTCACAGATGTCGCTGTTGACTTGGCATGGTACAGAGAAGTTGGCGTCGTTGCCGTGGTAACGGGAACGAGCGAACATGCAACCATGACTCGCAAGATGCTCACCGAGCAGCTGCAGAGTCAGGTACGGGCTACGGAACCAGCAGAACACCCGAAAGTTGAACTTTGTATAGAGGTCGCCGAGATTTTGAGGACTGCGTTAAATGTTGACGGTTTAAATCGAATTTTATCCATTTGCGCAGAATTTCTCCGAACGTTTTTTTGGTCTCTTTTCCGTGTTAGCGTTTGAAAAGCATTCTCTTCGATTGTGGCCTGGTGATCTCAGATCAGGAGAGCATCTGAAGTGGCGCTATATAAATTAATGCTGACGATCTCGATTCTTAAACGTTCTGTTACGAACAGGGGCGCAACCAGAAAATTTTCCTGGGGGGTGCTCAGATGGTGCGAAGTAGCGAGTGCCAAAGGAACTTGCTTGATTGTGTAATCTTAAAGACCGAATGATCCCTTACCCCCCCCCCCCCCCACGCACCAAAAAACTCATCGAATTTGGAAAAATTGCGTGGGTCACCTTTTTAGCCTCGGGGGTGCTCAAGCACCCCCCAGCACCCCCCTAGTTGCGCCACTGGTTACGAATTCTCTTCTCTGGTGCTTTTCGCCGGGAAGGCTGCACCTCTGATGGTGTGCACTGCATGAGTTGCTTTAGAGATCTGAATGCAATACAGTACGGTACAATACGATACGATACAATACAATACGATACAATGCAATACAATACAATACGATACAATGCAATACAATACAATACGATACAATGCAATACAATATGGCTCATTCATGTAACATGCATAGAGTAAAAGAGTTGAGCTGTAAACATCTTTGAACTAAGTCTATCTGCAATATCTACAATTTTCACCTTTATTTATATAGGCGTGCATGAGCTTAATTCTCTTAAACAGCATAGTAGACCTACATTGAACCAAAAATCACTAGAAACGAAGTCTTTGATTAGCGAGATCATAATTTATCCGCACAAATGCAAATTTCGAGGATGTTTGTTTACATAACATGCCTATTATAATAGAGAAAGTCATGCAATAAAATAATTAACATGACGACATCGTTATATGTATTACGCTTTTATTATCACGTGGCCGTTTAATTGTGAGCGTAGATTTTTGCCAATCTAGCCTACTAGAAGTGGCTTTTTTTACGCTGAATCGCTGATTCTGACGAAATTGTCAGATTGTAGGTGAGTATTTCGTGCAGCTCATTTAGAATTAAGAGAAGATGTTGACTGCTGTGTGCATTTGCTCTGAATTTCAGGATACAGAGAACGATGAAACGTTCGCAGCGCATGATGGAAGAAAAAGACAAAGAACTTTGTTGTCCATCCCATGTGACAAATGTCGAGCGACGAATCAACAGACCGAAACGTCTGCAGAATCCGATGGCTGCCTTGACTGCTGCTGCTGCTCATGCGGGTCACGGATGATTGAATCCGGAAGTGAAGAAAACAAAGACAACTGCGAATCCTTTGTGTCCACTTCTACGGAGAACAGTGATGACAAAGAGAACGATGACATTGAGGTTGAACACCTCTTACTTGCTATGGCTGTGTAGTCGATGGCCGTGTTGGTCATTTTTATATATTAGGAGAGGTATTGCAGTTCATGTATATAGGCCTAAAGCTTTCACTCGAGGTGATTTCGCAAGATTATTATTTTTTAAATGTATGAGAAATGAAATTACAAACAGAAAATAGAAGACGAAGGATATTCGCAATTGATCAGCGCTTCCGCGTGAAACTCCGATTCGGTGTCCGCGCTGTAGTCGGGAGCGCTTCTGAGTAGCAATCATGAGATGTCGCTACATCAAGTGCACACACATACATACACACTATAATTAATTAATAATAATATATATTTGCTAGGGGTCAGGGTTGCATAAGCTGTTAGCTTTCCCTGATTCCTATTGCATCAATTGTTTATTGAGTCACGTTTATACTGTTTGATTTGTGTTTGTGCAATAAATAAACAAATAATTATATCATTACCTTTGTTGGAATCGTAGTCTGTGGTGACCGAGAGTATAGCTGTTCCATCGGTCTATCACCGATTCATTGCTGGTCCATACGGTCGAACCCTTCGTCGACTAATGACGAAGACGCAGACGACCATCTGCTTCCCGCCAACGCCTATGACGTCACACTGCGCAGCAGACGATGATGGACGACGACGTTGTGACGTAATCACTGTGACGGGTTGGCGGCGACGATTGGTGTTGAGAGCTGTTAGGGCGATATCGGCAATCCACGAACACAAGGCGAGTGGTCATTAAATTTTGTCGTCGTATTTATTGCACCGTGGATGTGCTGGGAGCGCCTCTGAGCGGGCCTCTTGAAGGGGCGCTATATAAATTCTTGAAATGAATGTATGAGCCAATAAATCTTTGGTCGTAATAACTCAACTAATCCAAGCAAAGTCTATATCTATTATTATTACTTTTCAAAGCACATGTAGACCAGTTGCTCGAGACTTGTGTTTGCTTAGTTTTATTTGCGTTTGCAGCCAACGATTTTTTTGACTTTTTGTCTTGACTTGGAGTTGTCTTAGGGTGGCTTTCGTCTTTAAAAAATGTCTCCTGTGCATGTATTGACGACAGCCTATTATAGGCATATTATCTGTCCATAAATATCTCTTTGTCTGTGTGTGTGTCCGTCTCTTATTCGTCCTGCTCTTTCACAGCATGTAGCCTATACCTCTGCTTTGTTGTGGTAGCTCCCCTGCTCTTTCTGTGTTTGCCTCTGTGCAAGCCACATATACTTTCTTTGCTGGCTTCGCTGATCTCACGTATATAGTCTCTATGTAAATATTATGGCTGTGGATAGCTTTCTCTTTCGATGTCAGATCGATTTAGAGGGACCTAACGAACTTAAACGACTTCCTCAATTTCGCCACGTAGGCCATTTATAGGTATTCGTCTGATCATGATGACAACACATTTTTACAACTTCAACCAATGTCCGATCATAATTATTATGTATGCGGTGTGTGGATATTTACGCATAAATGCATGTGCATAAAGATTCAAAATAGGGGTCTTTTATAGCGGCTCACAATGCTCTCACTTAATCTATACATGTAGGCCTATGTAAATATTATGGCTGTGGATAGCTTTTCTCTTAATAATATTGTTAGGATATACGCTAAGATTTCTATGCCTCTGTTGACCCTTTATTATGGAATGACCTTTCCTGCCTATACTCATGCTGGAATCTTCTTTGGGGTACTACTGTTTCTGCGCATTGCCTTAACGTGTTTCTCTGTTGAGGTGTTCTTTGCTCTCAGATTGCACTGTAAGGCTAGCGAGATGCTTCATAAGCCCAATATAAAATAGAATAGAATAGAATGCAATAGAATAGCTCGAGCGGTGTCAGTTTTCTTTACAATTGTTGCTTGTTTTCATTACGGCTTCAAAGCCATTGTTACCTTACCACATCTTAATCGGTCTCTGTTTCCCCTCTGCCACAATAAGACCCATTAATTGAACTTGATTTATTACGATTACAGAGCAAAAGGTGCAGATCAATTTCCGTGCAGATTATAAAGGCGCAACATGAATTCATCCGTGGACCGGATGGATGGACCATCGATGAGATCCTCGCTTTGACGGACGTTTCCGTTTCCGTTCCAGCTCCAGACGATCCGTCGGAAACGATAACACTGGTGGGGGAAATGGTCGACCTGAAAGCAGCATTTGCAATTCTCAACGAAAAGGTTCGCAAACAAACATGTACCAATCACAATTGTGATATGAAATGCATGAGAACAACACCTTGAGACTATTCTGGGGAAGATGTCATTCCTGGGAAACTTCCACCTCCCCAACGTATAGTTTACACACTGTGGGGCGCGGTGGTGTAGTGGTGGCGTCGTTGACTTGCAGCCGGAAGGTTCGACGTTCGAATCCACCTCGCCGTGTAACGACCTTGGGCAAGTCCTTCACTCACAATTGCTCAGCCCTTCGATGTGAACTCCGATGCAGTGTCCGCTCTGCATTCGGAAGCGCCTCTGAGTAGTGAGAGCTTGAAGAGGCGCTATAACAAGTGCACATACAAACAAAATGCATGTGAACAACACCTCGAGACTATTCTTGTGAAAATGTCATTCCTGGGGAAATTTACCCTACCCTCAACGTCTAGTTTACACACTGTCTCTCAGTGTAAACTGCTTATGCGTGAACAATTCTTTCTATGTTTTGTGGCTTCATTCGGCGTCTGAATATGGCTTCAAATCGTCTTTGTGTTGCCACATTTTTATGGCTTCATGGCGTAAACCTGTATGGCTGCAGCTGCGTACTATCGCGTGTTTGTATGTCTTTATGCCGATACCGTCTGCATTGTTTAATGCCGTGTCCGTATGCCTTCATGCCGTGTCTGTATGCCTTTAATATTTGTCTGTGTGGCTTAATGCCGTGTCTGTATGGCTTAATGCCGTGTCCGTATGTCTTCATACCGTGTCCGTACATGTATGTCTTCATTCCGTGTGTATGGCTTAATGTCATGTTTGTATTGTCTTCCTCCTATGTAGCTTTACAAGAATTTGATGTGGTCATATTTTGTCTCGACACGTTCATAGTAAAATTCCGCTTCTTGTGTGTGTGGTGGATGTACACATAGGTGAACAGCGTCGGTAGGTGGCAGCTTGAAGTTCCTGTCTGGATGCATGGATTCTTCATCGGAAAGAAGGGAACGCGTATCATGGAAGTCGTTCGACAGTTTCCAAAGGTTGGTTTAATTCAAGGATAGGATAACAGTCGGAAAAATTATTCTTATTAAGAAATCCCCACTGCTTTCCTTTTAACTATGGGCCAATCAATCGTGTCTCCATTTTGCTATGCGTATATTGGTGCGTGTTGCGCCTACCTATAATGTGCTCCTTCCTAGCGCTTTCAACTTAGCTATCTGACATCTAAACCCCCTCCCTATAGGCTAACTGTCGGGACATATTATATAGAAATATTTCGATCGAAGAGCACTAACCGATTGGTGAATTCCCCATGCAAGTACCGATTGAATAGTCGGGTTCCTTGGGTAAGAAACCTTATTATTGCCCTTGAGTCTTGACTTGTGTTAACTCAGGTCCAGTTGGAGTTCAGATACGACTGTGGAACTAGAAACTCCAAGGAATTATACGGATGCGACGGATGCGTTGAAGAGGGAAGAGTTGTTCTGGAAGGACCAGCGGAAACGGTTCATCAAGTGCAGAAGGAAATCGCGAACATCATGATGGCACTGGTAAATCTTAAAATCTCGTGCAAGCAAATAATTTTCTTATTCATATGACTCTCTCTATATGACTTTTCAAGGCATAGCCAACCAATGCCCATTGTTGCAGACTTTTTTAACGGATCAAAACACGATGAACCCACCTCCACAGCTGACAGCTGTAAAGCAGAGGGTCCAAGTATTCATAAACGACAAGTCTGACAATTTCAAGTGTAATATGGCATCTCGTAGCATTCAAACGATGTATGCACATGGGCACATTTCGCCCTACAGCAGCCTCACGAAGGCATTAAGCAATAATAGGCCTAATTTAGCCTATATTGCTATAGCAATAAATTTACCTGATGAAAACCCATTCATTTTTCCTGAACAATTAAATTTGGAATTTTTTTCTTCTACGTGTTTAGAAATGTCGTTTCAACTGCGTTGAGCTGAATGTCAATTCCGTCATCAGTCGCAGCAGTGGTGTAACCGACGGTTTGTTAATTTTTTATTCTGAGAGCCTATAGATACGCGACGATTTTCAAATGCCTTAACTAAAGCAGGTCTAAATCTTATCTCGCCTGATTAAGCTTACACTAAATCGCATCGTCTATTATTATTTTAATTAAATCTTGTCGTCTACTCGTATTAGATCCTCTGTCTGTTTATAATTATCGTCTGATTACGTTAAGTTTTACCGTTTGAATAGGTTAAGTTTTACCGTTTGATTAGGTTAAGTTTTACCGTTTGATTAGGTTAAGTTTTACCGTTTGAATAGGTTAAGTTTTACCGTTTGATTAGGTTAAGTTTTACCGTTTGATTAGGTTAAGTTTTACCGTTTGAATAGGTTATGTTTTACCGTTTGAATAGGTTAAGTTTTACCGTTTGAATAGGTTAAGTTTTACCGTTTGAATAGGTTAAGTTTTACCGTTTGAATAGGTTATGTTTTACCGTTTGATTAGGTTAAGTTTTACCGTTTGAATAGGTTAAGTTTTACCGTTTGAATAGGTTAAGTTTTACCGTTTGATTAGGTTAAGTTTTACCGTTTAAATAGGTTAAGTTTTACCGTTTGAATAGGTTAAGTTTTACCGTTTGAATAGGTTAAGTTTTACCGTTTGAATAGGTTATGTTTTACCGTTTGATTAGGTTAAGTTTTACCGTTTGAATAGGTTAAGTTTTACCGTTTGAATAGGTTATGTTTTACCGTTTGATTAGGTTAAGTTTTACCGTTTGAATAGGTTATGTTTTACCGTTTGAATAGGTTAAGTTTTACCGTTTGAATAGGTTAAGTTTTACCGTTTGAATAGGTTAAGTTTTACCATTTGAATAGGTTATGTTTTACCGTTTGATTAGGTTAAGTTTTACCGTTTAAATAGGTTAAGTTTTACCGTTTGAATAGGTTAAGTTTTACCGTTTGAATAGGTTAAGTTTTACCGTTTGAATAGGTTATGTTTTACCGTTTGATTAGGTTAAGTTTTACCGTTTGAATAGGTTAAGTTTTACCGTTTGAATAGGTTATGTTTTACCGTTTGATTAGGTTAAGTTTTACCGTTTGAATAGGTTATGTTTTACCGTTTGAATAGGTTAAGTTTTACCGTTTGAATAGGTTAAGTTTTACCGTTTGAATAGGTTAAGTTTTACCATTTGAATAGGTTATGTTTTACCGTTTGATTAGGTTAAGTTTTACCGTTTGAATAGGTTAAGTTTTACCGTTTGATTAGGTTAAGTTTTACCGTTTGATTAGGTTAAGTTTTACCGTTTGAATAGGTTAAGTTTTACCGTTTGAATAGGTTAAGTTTTACCGTTTGAATAGGTTAAGTTTTACCGTTTGAATAGGTTATGTTTTACCGTTTGATTAGGTTAAGTTTTACCGTTTGAATAGGTTAAGTTTTACCGTTTGAATAGGTTATGTTTTACCGTTTGATTAGGTTAAGTTTTACCGTTTGAATAGGTTAAGTTTTACCGTTTGATTAGGTTAAGTTTTACCGTTTGATTAGGTTAAGTTTTACCGTTTGAATAGGTTAAGTTTTACCGTTTGAATAGGTTATGTTTTACCGTTTGAATAGGTTAAGTTTTACCGTTTGAATAGGTTAAGTTTTACCGTTTGAATAGGTTATGTTTTACCGTTTGATTAGGTTAAGTTTTACCGTTTGAATAGGTTAAGTTTTACCGTTTGAATAGGTTAAGTTTTACCGTTTGATTAGGTTAAGTTTTACCGTTTGAATAGGTTAAGTTTTACCGTTTGAATAGGTTATGTTTTACCGTTTGATTAGGTTAAGTTTTACCGTTTGAATAGGTTATGTTTTACCGTTTGAATAGGTTAAGTTTTACCGTTTGAATAGGTTAAGTTTTACCGTTTGAATAGGTTATGTTTTACCGTTTGATTATGTTAGATCTAAGTGTTAGCCTACCGTCTGACCATAGGTAAAGTCTGTCTGATTTTTTCATCGTTTTTCTCAGTCGTTAATTTTCAGCCGTTAATTTCAGTCCTTAATTTTCAGCCGTTAATTTCAGTCCTTAATTTTTCAGTCGGACGCTTCGAGTGGGAAAATGGAGTGTCAGCTCGACAGATCAATGAGGGGAAGAAGATTCGCCTAATAGGTCCATCCGCAGCTATTGCCAAGGCCAAGCAGGAACTCCTCAACAACGTACGGAATAATCAACAGGTCTGCAGATAATAATGTTGACGATAACTTGCAGGGTGATCTTTTATGATAGTTATCGACAGGGCTTTTTAACGTGCAGTTGTACACAAAATGTGCAGTTCTAAATGGATATGTGCAGCTGTAATAAGCTGTATAGAACCACTTCTGTACAGTTAAAACTAGCAAAGAAGGTCATTGTCCTCCGATTGGAAGTAATTTACCATGGAGGATGGGAAAGGAAAGAAGGAGTTGTGCAGTTCTAAACATTCCTTTTAAAACAACCCTGAATGTCGTAATATTCATAAAAGCAAATACCGTCTTTGTAGCCTTTGTTTCGACGGTTAGGCCACTCTTATTTCCGAATGTGAACAACTTATTTAAATAGCATTTCATTAATAAAATTCTTATTTATTGCACCTGTAATTAGGGTCTTTATACGTCTATGGATATGATGATACCAAATACCATCTTTGTAACCTTTGTTTCGACGGGTGCTGCTATTTCCGAATGTGAACAACTTATTTATAGCATTTCACTAATTACATTCTTATTCAGGGCCGTAAATCTGTTACTAAATGTGGGGAGGGAAAACTTGTCCTTTCGGAATTGTGCTTATATATTCTACTTCGCTCAAGAAGCCCGCCCAAAGTTAGTGTTAAAATTGTTGGTTCGCACTATATATAGGCCATACTGCAATAGCCTATACACGTAATATGCCACTAGGCTACATGTAGGCCTATGGGTTCTCTTGCCAAACGGAAAGAGTTGAAAGTATTAGGCCTATTTAGTGGTTTATATTTCTCTTCACTTTAACTTCTCCATCTGCATGGTTTAGTAGGCGTATAGCCTACATTAATCTTTAACAACTTATTTGCACTGTAAACTGAGCTGTTACCCGCTTCTGTATTCAGGGTCAAATGTTTAATTATCATATTAAACAACAACACGGTTATATTCTACTACATTGAGTTGACAAGGGGTTAAAACATGTCTGAACGTTGAGTGAATCTCAGTCAAATATTGGCCTAAGGCGAAAACTATTTTTAATTATACATAACTTCCAACTTGCAGACTTAGATCTGTATAATCCACAACAATATAGGCCTACTTTATTATATCGTTCTTGCCATCTCTAAGACTTGCCTATCGATTGTTTTTAATAGCCGAATTTATTTTGCCTGAAATTAACAAAATAGGCTGGCTCCCGCTACTTAATAGGCTAGCTTCTGTGGGCGCTGAAGCAGCCTACTCTGGAGATTGTGATTGCGATTACAAATAGGCCTAAAAACTGCAACCAAAACAGATTCCTTAGACATAAAATGACAGGAATCTGATCATAAAGAAATAATGCTGTTATACAATACGGTTAGTCTGGTGCACAGATTTAGGCAATGGGTAATTGCTTTGAATATTATTGTGAAAAGCTGTTCTTGATAGCGAAGGCAGTGCGCATTTGCACTAGGCCTATATAATCTATATTCGTAGAACTTACCAGCACACCATCCTGCTTGAAGTCATTTGGAAAAACGAAAGAGATGAGACTTCTTAAATCATTTAACGCACAGCACTCTATTCACGAATTTTATTTGTTTAAATTTTTGTAATCCTCTATAGGCCTTCAGTCGAATATGCGGTATAACGTGGTCTCGAGATGAACTGTATTTCTCCTTTCAAATCTGATAGCCCAAGCTTTCAATATGATTAGCCTATGTACTGATGTATACATGTTATGTATGTAGGCATGAACTAAGTGCACGTATGCTGTATTGTAGACGTATATGACAATTTACAAAGCGCCTCTTACAATAGCAGCTATTCAGAGGCACTCTCCGCGTGAAAGCCCCGAGGAAAGAAGACTTGAAAGCAGTGAAGGGCTGAAGGTGACATTGTCACCCTCTAATTAGATCTTTGAATACGTGGAGAAGGTTGATCATGGCGGTCGCTAGGGTTCAAAAAATCGACGGCACAAGGTGAATTAGATCTTAATAGGGATAGATAAAGGGAGGGAGGTTATTCCACACAGAAAAGGGTCTACAATGTCAAAAGCTCTGTGTTGAGCCATGGAAGTCTTTGCCCGAGGGGCTATAGGAGATCAAGTCGATAAGCAGACCGATCAGCAGACCGGAGAGGGCGGGAAGGTACTGTGGAGAGGGTTTGTGCCAAGTCACAAAGGTATTTAGGAGCTTGTCCATTTTGTATGTATGCTACAGTATTATGTATACAACAGCCCCGAGGAAATAAGAAAGACTTCAAGCAGCGATGGGCGCGGGCTGAAGATAACACCACCAATAAGATCTTACAACGGATAGTGAGAGGGAGGTCGTAATGGTCATCACACATACAGGTAAAAGGCCTACAATAGCAAAGGCGCGGTGTTGGGCCATGGCAGCCCTTGCCCTTGGAACCAAGAGATCAAGTCGATCAGTGTGTGTGTGTGGGCGCGCGCGCGCGTGTGTGTATCATTAGCTGTCTTCCTCTTTCAAGATGATAGCCTATATTGGGCGTGTCAAATCATAAATTCCTCTCTCTCTCTTTGTATTAGGCTAATAAAGAAGAGATTACATAATTCTGTCAATGGACACATGCCACATCTTTTAGGTGTGCGGTTTTTGATCCCACAGAGGAATTCTTCAAAATTAATATCCACGTTTCGAGAAATATGCAGTCGCTTACAGCTTACCGACTCTACCATTTGTGACGCGGCTGAGAAAAATTCTGGGGAGGGAATTCCTTCACGTTCCCTCCCCAGGTTGAAAACTGGGGAGGGAATTCCCTTCCTTCCCTCCCCGGGATTTACGGCCCTGTTCTTATTTATTTATTGCACCTGTATGTATATATATATATATATATATTTATGATTGTATGATTATATGATTAGCCTATATGTATATATATATAGGGTATTCGTACGTCTCTGGATATGATGATACCAAAGCAGTTTCATCGCATTCTGATCGGATCACATGGTGAATCGATCAATCGCATTCGCGAGATGTTCAACAACATTCTCATCTCATTTCCGGAACCTCATCGACTCAGTGACCGTGTGACCTTGACTGGTGCTGAGTGTGACCTCATACAATGCTACAAGTATCTTCAGCAGCTGACCCAGGAACTGGTTGGTGATTTCTCAAACAACCATTTTTCATATATAGGCCTATAATATATATATATATATACTGGTATCTAATAATTATACATTAATTTATACTATGGTATTTTGAAAGCGCTTTAACACATGCGGGCGGTAGGCCTATATAGGTTATAGGATTAATTTCATCAATCAGACGTGACTTTTGGACTTAGACAACCGCCGATCTCGAGTGTTGCAAAAGAACAAATGGTTCTATAGCGTTTGAAATTAAATTGCAATTATTGTGAGATCCGATTGATTAGGCTACAACGTGTGCATATAAAGCACCACCACTTTGTGTAAAATCGAATTCGTGTCGTTCCATACGGTTGAATACCATAACCAATGAAATTGCTGTCGAATAGCACAAACTTCAGGCGCTTGCGAAACTATTTGCGCTCGAAACAAAATGTCGTATAGCTAGAATTTGTCAGTTTAGGCTAATTGTTTTCGTGTCCATGTAGGCCTAAGCACTGTAAGATAATAGATAAACAAAGCTCTGTGTTTTGCTGTTTTCCTTTTAATTCTAGACCAACCAAAATCATTCGCTGGAACTTCGGATCTGCAAACCGCTGCACAAGATGATTGTAGGCAGAGGAGGATCCAACATTAAGCGGGTAATTATCATACGGCTGATGTAAATATTCTTTAATGCATGCGCTATACTAATTCAGTGAACTGCAATTCAATACACTGGAATTTAATACACTACAATTCAGTACACTGGAATTTAATAATTAATACACTACAATTCAATGCAGTACAATTTAACACAATACCATTTAATACACTAGGCCTATTTCGGTACTTGATGCATGCCGTTAGGCCCTAAGCAACTCTGTCCTTCTGTGAGGAAATTCATACTAAGTTCGTCTAGGCTACTGTTTGCGACTTGTAGCAGCAAACTGCAAGAGTAATAACTTGAACAGGATCGCGGTATTATAAGAGTCTAATTAAAGATGACCAATCGAAGCCTGAATCTATCGGCTACTTAGTATTAGCCTACATGTTTGTTTGTATGTTTGTATGTGCACTTGTTATAGCGCCCCTTCAAGCTCTCTCTACTCAGAGGCGCTCCCGATGCAGAGCGGACACTGCATCGGAGTTTCACGCCGAAGCGCTGAGCAATTGTGAGTGAAGGACTTGCCCAAGGTCCTTACGCGGCCAGGTGGATTCGAACCTCGGACCTTCCGGCTCCAAGGCAACGACGCCACCACTAGACCACCGCGCCCCACATGTGTACATAGTGCTGAGACCTGCTTGTTATAAATCACCTATAGCGTATAAAATTAAGAATTTTATGTCATCGGTATATTTCGTAAGTTTCGCATATTAACGTGGAAGCTTTTTCGTTTCAGATTCGAGAAGTGACAGGAGCGAAAGTTGAGCTTCCAAGCGAGACCAGTCTCAGTGAAATCATTGTAGTGACAGGAACTGTGGAGAACGTCGAAAAGGCGAGGACGGTGATAGTAAGCATGGTTGAAAACTGGGTGAGTTTTTATATCGTTACAAGTATAATTGTTGTTAGCTAAACTGCTTCATTTGCTTTAATTATGAATTTATTTATTTGTTGAGTCAGAGAGAAAAAGCCCAACAGAAGACAAGTGCGAATGACAACAGAGACTAACAGAATGGCAACAGAGACTAAATGACAGCGGAGATTAAATGACAGCAGAGATTAAATTGCAGTGTACCGGTACTGAATTGAAAATAAACTCGTTGCGCCCGGGAAAGCCAGAATCCCATATCACAGTGCCAATCCAATGGTCCCTAGTGCATGATTCCCATTTCCGTCAATGATTAAATGTCGAACAGATTCAGCTAAGTTATGCTGTTGAATGGCAGCTGAAACAAACGATTTTGACACTGTAGGACTACATTAGACATTCAATTAGCACAGAAATCAGAACAAAATTAAATTAAGGCAAATGATTTCTGACCAGTTAGCAAAATAAAATAGAAAATTGAATGAAATGAAATTTTAAAGGGCCTCAATAATACTGAGGTAGGGGCCTATGTTGGCAGCCAAAATTACAGAAGATTCGCAGCCTGGGTGTTTTGTTTCATAAAGGCCTATTGTCTTACGTTTTTTTTGCTGTTTTTTTAAGGAGCTACTTTCGGTTCTCATCTAGACGTGGACAGGGATTTACTAGACATGTTAGACATGTAACACCATGAATTGCCTTATGCTAAGGTGAACTAACGCTTTACACATTCGCCGACCAAAGTGTAGTAAAAGGTAGGCCTATTGTAAATCCTACATGTATAGTTGTATACCTTCGGTTGGTGAATGGTAGAAGCCGTTGCTGTGCTATAGATGGAGATCGGAGAGACGAGACTTTTGCTCCCAGTGGCTTCCTCTGCCATTCTGAACGACCGAGTAATTCAGGAGATCGTTGACGATTTCAAGACCATCAGTATCTCAACCCCAGACGAATATTCCGGTAACAACATCAATGACGTCGTCATCAAGGGTCCGAAGATTTGGCTGGAAAAGGCGAAAGATCGTCTATTGAAGTTGGCAAAAGAAAAGGTCTTTGATTACTCTTTCTTCAACCCTGTAGTCAAGAATCTTGTAAATTATTTCGTTTAAAGTAGTCAATTGGGTCTTGAAGTATTCATTAAGTATTCGAGGAAGTCTTGTGATGCAATGGATGATGCTAGACACTCTGGAAACGGCCATGTGTGTAAATGATGCTTTGCGATTTCACCTTGTTTAAGCCTCGGCAATTAATTTCATATTCCCACTTAATATGCAGTCACCTTTAAAAGCTGCATTTTGAATGGGCCGTAAATGAATTTTGAAACTGTTTCTGCACGAATTGAACCTCCCACCTCCAGGTTGACAATCCAAACCGCTAGTCACCTCTGTTCGCATACTCTGACGGTGGTGCCAGTCCTAAGCCTGGATAAAGGAGGAGGGTGACGCTAATGATCTTTGTTATCACACAATATCGTTAAACTGAAACTACTATGTTACTAGGCTATGGCGAATGTAGAACACTTGGATGCTTACTCCGCAGATCATAGTTGTAAAAAGTTTTTGGCTTTTCTAAATTTTCTCTCAAAAAACGTCGTTTTTTTCGTTTCTTTTATTTTTCCATCTTTTTATCGGCTTTTTGTTTTTTTTATTTAAAAAAACCGAGGTTTTTTCCATTTTTTTTATTTTCATCGGTTTTTTACATCTATGCCGTAGATGGAGCAGAATTCCGAGGAGCATGTGGACTCGGTAGGACTGGAGGGGACAGCAACTGCTGAGTTGGTCGTCGATCCAGACGTCCATTCATTTCTCATCGGACCAGATGGTTGCAACATTCGACAGATCCGTGACGTCCACAATGTCCGCATTCTCTTTCCACTCGGACGAGATTTCACTTCTTCTTCAGGAAAGATTCTCATCGCTGGAACGTGCACGGAAGACGTGGAAAGGGCCAGGAACGACCTGGAGCAACTCGTTCTTCAACTGGTAAACAATCTGCTTACATCTATTGCCACTGTATCTGCAAGATAAAGTAACGCGATGGAATGTAATGTAGCCTAACTAGATAACGCTGTTGAATTGCGCTATAAAAAAACTCTGGAACACCGTGTCCACTGTCCAGGCATTGCAATTAAGTCCAAGTCAGGCGAGGTCATGGCAGGACACTGCCCGTATAAGACACGAGTATTCGACAGAGGTCACGAGTAGTGGATGTTTTCTGTTTCCCTCTTATGTTCTTCGTGTTGACCTTGTGCCATTCAGGACATCGTGGATGATCGATTGGAAGTGGAGACAAGACATCGACAACATTTCATGGCCAACAGATCTGAAGTCATCTGTCAGATATCAAACAGATGTGGTGGAGTCGTCATCAGTTTTCCACAAAATCAGACGAACGTCGTTTTGATCCGAGGCAGAAGACTGAACGCATTGGCCGCCAGGAAACGCATCCAGGTCATCGTTGCGGAACTGGTCAGCCGTTGTTTCGTCTTGCTTCATTGACATCTCCATCTTTATTCTATTTGTTTCTTATTTCCTCTAATCGTAATTGTAGTCTCTAAATTTCTAAAGCGCCACTCGAAAGACAAGCTCAGGGCACCGGCTTATTCACGAGCGCTGTGTCTGGTCATAGGGTCTCTCCAGAAGAGTAGTCCAAAGGAGGTCGTATACTATAGTCCGGTCCTTCTAGTTTGTGTGTCGTAATTTTTCTCTTGCTGGTGACTTTGAGGTCTAATTAGCAGGCTTACTATATCCGTCGTGTTTGATGTTTAAGATTTAGTTAACTAACTCTTTAAATTGCACCAATGATTTTGCTTAACCAGTTGCGTTGTTTTTCATGTACATGGGTAACCCTGGCAGTGGGACGATAGTCCCTTAAGGGTTTCTCTCCCGTTGCTTTTTGTTCAACAAATATCATATATTTTGTTTGTATATTTATATTATGTTTGTGAGATGCTGAAAGAAATAGAAAATTTAGTTACATGTATGGTTGTGGTAATAGTTGTCACAATAATATTTTGTAAAATAACTATGTGAAATTATTTCAAGGTTTTAATTTAGAATTAGATCTGTATTCTGTTGGCGAAATGAACAGCAAAGACCAGATTCCTTAATTAATTAATTATCATTTTATAGGAAGCGAGTGTCTCGGTTGAATGCACCGTTCCGCAGAGGTACCATCGTCAGATGCTCGGCTGCAGAGGAAGAAACATCCAAGACATCCTAAGGAGGTTCGATGTCACGGTGCGATTCCAACAACCTTCAGGAATAATTGCGTCACGCGGTAATAATTATGCAGCTGTCCTCCATTTTGGTAATTATTAAAGTGTTATTTTAGCCAAACGATGGAACAAGAACAAGTTAATGACAACATTGTTTCTGTGGATATAAAAGGAAGGACCCAGAAGGGATCGAACATCCCGTTCTCTATGGACACCCTATATTATCAAACTGAAGCAAACATTATACGATGGCAGTCATGTAACAGATTACTGAGATTAAGACGTAACTAATAATGTTTTTTAGTCATGGGCATGACGTTAAACTGCATCCATCCTCCGCCACAGGGAACCAACAATGTCCCTGTGCCGGTCCTAAGCCCGGACAAAGGAGGAAGGTTTGCCAGATGGGTGTCGACACGCTGGCATTAAAAGACCAAGACGATAGAAATCCGCAAAAACCACGACACAAGTGACATAGCAACCCAGATGCTTCAAGGTGTCATGATGTGGAGCAGACAAGCACGGGCCGGTCAGGACAGACCAGTGGAAAGAGTCGGAGGAGAGAGTGTGGGACACATGCTGGCATTGACCCAGATTGTCCTTCTTGCTTCTCTCCCAACATTCTGTTCAATCAGACAAGGTGTACCCTAGTAATTTTTGAAGGACGACGTCGTCATCATAACTGGAGAAAGATGTTAATGGTATGGAGCGGACCTGCTGATTGGACCGGACCGGTTGAGGCTGGACAGACTCAGACAGAGAGTGGCGTCGGCACCTACGGGCTGTCAGCCCAAGGATTGTGATGATGATGGACAATGTTTTAATTTTCTTCTGTCTAACAGATGCGTCCATTGAAAGAAGAAGTGTGAACTCTGATCTGGAATCGGATGAAGGACAAGGGAGGCGATCGGTGGACAGCGAGGAAGAGGTGGAAGTTGGAGGGATTTCGTTGAAGGACGATGTCGTCATCATCACTGGAGAAAGGAAGAACTGTATGGAAGCAAAAGCAGCTCTCATGGTTAGATGAAACGAGCAATCTTTAAGGCACGCATATTTCTAACTGCATGGTGGATATTATTAATGCGTATAGGCTACTGTGACTGTCAAACAAAGCTCGCTAAATGTAATTAAATTTAAAATTGCTGATAATCGTCAGATCATTATTGAGTTTCTTGTGCACTGAAGAGTCCCAGTGGGACTCTTCAGTGCACAAGAAACGATGCTAACGAGCACAGTATATCAAACACACACGCACACGTATACGTAAGCTTACGTAAATAATTTATACATGTATAAATGGCATAATTATACACTGGCCATAAATTGTAGCAGCTATATACAGGGTGGTCCAAAATAAACTGCACAGTGACAGTTTTCTTGATATAATGTATAACAATTCAATGTTTAATGCCATTTTTCTTACTTATTTATATATTTTCTCTTGGTGAGGGTCTTTTACCTGACATCCGTGCAATATATTATGCCAACACCACACTTGGACCCTACAGCAGGACGGCGCTCCATCACACACCGCCAAGAACACTATGGAGTATCTGCGACGTGACAACATTTCTTTCATTGAGCCTAACATGTGGCCCCCAAACAGCCCGGACTTTAATCCAGTTGACTGCGCTGTTTGGGGCGCCCTTCAAGGCTTCAACAGCTGGTATACCGTCGTAAAAGTTTCCCCACAGTGGATCAGCTGAAAGAAACAATCGTCACAGAGTGGACCAAGCTGTCACAGCGTTTCTATGACCGCGCAATTGATCAATGGCGTCGTCGGCTTCAATGCGTGGTTGAGCAGCAAGGAGGACAAATTGAGCATTTTATGTAATGAAATCCATCCATATAATGTTACAGTAAAAATAATTGCTGTGTTTTTGGTGAATTTTCACGGTTATATTTGAATTGGTCTGAATATAGTACTATCAATTTATCATTGTGCAGTTTATTTTGGACCACCCTGTATATATATATCTATATATCACGGGGCGCGATTGTGTAGTGGGTACGTTCATGGCCTTGCAGCCGAAGGGTTGCAGGTTCGAATCCACCTCAAGTCACCGCTTAGGGACCTTGAGCAAGTACTTCACTCACAATTGCTCAGCGCTTCGGCATGAAACTTCGATGCAGTGCCTGCGCTATAGTTGGGAGCGAGTCTGAGTAGTGAGCTAGAAGAGGCACTATAACAAGTGCACATGCAAACAAACAAACAATATTATAGTGTAGGCCTACAAGTGTTGTAGTATATATAGTATTGTATTTTATTATTATTTATTATTATATATTATTATTATTGGTATTGTTGTAACAGAGGTTGATTCCTGTGAGCGTTGACCTTGACATTCCGACACATCTGCATCGTTACGTCATCGGTCACAGAGGTCAAGAGGTTCGTCAGCTGACCAGGGACTTCGACGTCGAGGTTTCTGTCCCTCCAGCGACCAGCGGCAGACGAACCGTGACGATCACTGGACAGCAGGACATGGTTCAGTTGGCAGAAGAAGCCATCAAGCGCAGAATCAGCAGCAGACTCAACGATGGAAAAAGACACAAGGTTCGTCTTCCAATATGTACTCCAACTCCTCCACTTAAATTATTTTCTTCACTCTCAGCAGACCTATCTTTCTCTGCACTGCTCTTCTAGTTAATACGATTCGGTGACTCGCTGTATACTGTATTTATTATACCAATCAATCAATCACAATTTATATAGCACCCCTTCAAGGTAGGCTACATACTCAGAGTCGAGCTCTGGACAGAGATCAAGCGAAAAAAGTCAACAGTTTGTGATATTGCGAACAGCTTGGGAGGTGTCGCACAGTCAAGGTACGTCCATTCCAGGTTGTTGGACCAACCATATATATTATTTGTGTATTTATACCATATACGTTTTTTATCATATAAATTTTATGCTATATATGCCCTATAGGCTACATGTATGTTGCCTATGTAGGAACAGTGACAAACATTTTTTGATCCATTACGCATACGCAGTTGCGCACCCTCGGAGAATGCAGTTTATCGTACAAATCACCGTTTCTCTCCGATTACCAATTTACTTTGCTGCCTAAGTTGCTATAGGCTACCGTGACTTTACCGTCTATATCTGCCCACGAATACGCTTAGCCCATTTAATCACATTTGGTTAAAGCACAAGCTGCATCTCATGTGTTTCTTGAGTTGAGCTTGTTTATAGGCTTTGACCTCCTGCATGTTTGCACAATTCGTATACAGTGACCTAACAAGATTAGAAACGAATTTAAATTACTTGACAAAAAACCTTGCCTGATTAGGCTAATTAATTGAGGAATGAGAAAGTTTGTCCACATGATCTCCATAATAAATTGAAAGCGTGTAGGCCTACGTGTATAGGCTATTATAATAGTCTACATGTTCGCTTTTTCCGCTTTTTATTTCGTGAATTTATTCATTCGAGTTTGCCTGTGAAATTAGTGGCTATAGTTGAGATGATTGTATCCATAATGAGACGGCCTCCGTATGCCTACACGTTTTTTCTAATGCGACCGTAGGCCTATATAGGCAAGTACAGGCCTATATAGGTCTAAATATTAAGCACCTGCTTGTTCTTTTGTAGTTTCATGAAGATGTAACCTTCGATGCCCTTCATCGTGACCTTCATCGACCCGTGAACTCAGCTGACCTCTTCCGAACTTCGTTGACCTCTGACCTGTCGCCAATGCGCATGTCCGGAGTGACGTCACCGTCGTCGACATTCTGTTCGTCCTGCTCCTTGTCGCCTCCTTCGTCCTCTTGCTCCCCATCAACGACCACCAGCAGCAGCAGCAGCATCCCACATGGATGCGATGGATATCCGTGGAATGGGATACGGATGGGATACAACTCAACCGTCAATGGCGGCTGCAGGATGGACGGCTGTACCGGAAGAGGAGGATCATGCTGCTGCTGCTGTTGCAGTCGTGATGCTACTCTGTCGCACCTGCGTGTGTCCTCATCCCAGTCAGACAATAATAAAGGCGGCGATTTATTCAATTAGTCGCAGACGAACTAATTAGCCCATGACTACTGCAACTGTGTGGTACAGTTTGTCTATCGATGCAATTGTGCAGAGATCCTTTTCTAGGCGCTGTTTTCAAAGAGCTGACCTGCTTGATGGGCTTCCCTTTATGGCTGGACATCGGTTTAGACAGCATAATACTTGCAATAAACGTATCGTCAAGGAACGCGAACAGTTAAACCTGTCTAAAAAACAGTTTTGAGAAGCGCACAATGATCAATTTTATCATGTAAATAGTTTTACAAAATTGTGTAATTTGTCGTTCGCTGATTTTGTAACGAACTATTGTGTGCCGCTGGTGTGACATTGCATGCGTAATGTATTATAGTTAATTGTCGTCTTGGGAATTCGACGTAGGCCTACCACCGAAAGGCCCGGAAGGGGTGAAGTAAATGAAACGAACAGAAATGTGGTGCATTAAGTCTGTAAATAATAATTTCAATGATATGATTGCAGGCTAGGCTAAGTGTGTCGATAATTTTATGAACGCAGCGAACAATCGGACAACTAAGACAACAGACCTGCTCGGTTTTTAATTTATGTGCAGAAAAAACGATAAAAAAATGTAGGCCTACATCTACGTAAAGCTATAGTTTTTAGCTGTTTTTAATCAGAAATGCCACCACGGTTTTGTATTTTGTTTTTGTCGTGACAGTGAGCGTTGTCGGGTTTTCTTGTGAATAGTCGACAGTTTGTTTTACAAAGAATTCTTAATGAAGTTTTTATTTACCCTGCTAAGAATTTTCGCGAGACTGCTTGTCGTAAATAGTAACCTAGTCACTCGGGCCTGATTTAATTGCATCCTAACAAGCCTAATTCTGTAGGCCTATGCGTCAATAATTGTTTATTTGTGTTGCGGTCAAAAAAGGTGTCGTAAGGGAAAAGAGTTGTAAATTCTTTCGTTGTAAATTCCTTTGTGTTAGTTTGTGTTCGATTGAAGCGGAATGCACATTAACTGGCGAACCTACATCACTACTGACGGATGGTATTGAGATATATGAACCAAGCTGTTCGAGAGTGTGTACTGTGTAGGCCTAGGTCTTGTTGGTCGAAGGAAATCTTAAAGTACTCGATAGGAGACGAGTACTTGATAGGAGACGAGTAGCCTAAGTTGGCGGGTTGATTGAAGAGTAGGCTAGTCTTCCTATTAAATAGGAAGATTAATCGGGCTACGCCGGAATTCATGAATATTCGTGTATGGTGAAATCTTGTTCAATTTTGAATAAGATTTTCACCCAACATGAATATTCATGAATCCGGCGTAGGCCGAAGTCTAGAGTCCCATGTGGTATGCTTCCCTTGGGCAGAACTGTACGCAAACGACGCCCATTCTAATCGTGACCTACATAATACATGTAGCTGGGTGTGCAAGTTGGCTGCGTTTTGTGGTGACCGCATACTCTACAAGAAGCCCCACACACCTGCTTGTAGGCTGTTGTCTGAATCGTAACTGTGAGGTCATACAGACTACAGGAGTATACATAGGCGACGCGATCGTTGTAATAAACCTACCTATTGGGCATACGATTATTGACCGAAGCCATGTGGCTATTGTAGACTAGGTGTGTGCATATGAGAACATTTTAATAGATGTATAAAATCGTGTGCAAGTAATCGTTGTGCAGGTAAGATTCGTATATATTCATACCCACCATTATGTTTAGTAGAAGTCTATAAAAAAATTAAACATCCGATATGCATGGGTAGAAACTTGAGTGTAAGGGTAGGAACTTGTGCTTACATGAGTTTGAGGTAAGACGCGGTTGAGCCTAATCTGTCATTTTCACAGCTTGCAAATCACTGTAGCTGTATAACAGTGTATATGGTACTCTATTATAATTTATAAGTGGTTATCTAAAAGGCTCTTAAAAAGTATGAATGCAAGTAGGGCCTAGTTGTAGGCCTAGTAGCTAGCCTACTTAGTTGTAGTACTTGAGCTTAGTTTCATTTTGGCGACACTGCGTGATGATAAAGATCATTAGCGTCGCCCTCCTCCTTTATCCAGGCTTGGGACTGGCACTCGTCGAGTTCAAACAGTGGCGGAGTTCATGAATGTTTGTACTCATACAGACCGCTTATATAGCGACTTTTATAGATCTCGAATGCGCTGGAAACAAGTAGGCCTATATCTATAGAGCTCAATTTCCCATTGATGAGCATCTGGCTGCGTCCTGCATCCTTTAAATTGGCTTACGTTAAAACGGGTGGTGATGTACTTTGGAGGGAACCGTGCGGCATCGATGATGATGATGATGATGATGATGATGATGATCACTAACCTTTCTATTTAAAGGCTATCTTCATCGAGGCTTGAAAGGTCTAAGCAATGACATATCCTGGAGCTTAATCCGACCATACTCGTCGCCACTCCCATTTCTCCTGTATATGCAGGACTATAGATTTATTCAACTCCGCCACTGGTTGCACTCTGCCAGTGCCAGTCCCAAGCCTGGGTGAGGAAGGAGGCCTTAGGAGGGCGACACTAATCATCTTTAATATGGCAGTGTCGTTAAACATGTAACTAGCCTACCATGTGAATTTCAGGATTCTGCCGAAAATATAGACGAAAAAATAACCAGAATAAGACGACTAAGGCGCCAATAATTTATAATCAAAACAAACCAACCTATAATAGCAAAAATCAAAACAAGATACTGTGAGACGGGTGAGTTCAGATAAAATTGGACTATTTGCCCTTTGACTACTTCATATCTGCACGTGCACATGCAGAGGATAGCCTATGTTTATCGTAACAATACATGTCCACAGCTCCCTAAAACCAGTTTAAGGCGCTCCTATCTGTTGATAAATCTGGAAAATCTTGACAGACTGACTTTCATGAACTTTGTCCTCAGACTAGATGGTTATTTCGGCTGAAGTGCGATACTTTTGGCGTAAATATTAGATAGCTTTTATCTTTGCCACAAAAGTAGACGGCTCGGACAGAACGACAGGCAGGTTTTTAGACTTAGCCTATAGGCTTAGGCCAGAGAATCCTGTTTAGCTGGACTGGTCCTTTCTGGTGTGTCTTAATTTGTTCACCCACATGATGCTCCAAATATACCGAAATTAATGTAATGATGATTATTACACTATTTTTTGAAGTTTCATAACTGTAGGCCTATAATGTATATAACTTGAGTAGGCTACAATAAATTGAATCGAAATGAATTGCACTAATACAAGGCTTGCATCTATTAAATGTATTGGACCAAGAACATGGAATAGTGTTCCTCTTGATATTCGCTCCCTGCCGTTTCTTCGTCTCTTTAAACGGGAGCTTTCTACCTTCATCCAACAAGGAATTTAGACCTCTACCAATCTGGGGAAATACTGTTAATTCACCTTCATACGGGAGTGTGCACTTGTTTTTCGTGTATATGACTGCACTGACTTTATTCCACTTTTCTAACTCACCTTTTGTTTTGTATTAGTATGCTAGTTAAGCTTTTTGTTCATAAAGCTGCTTTATTTTCCAGTCGGCCGTGCTGAATATTTTCTAAACCAATTCTCTCAGGTGGCCCTGGCTAGCGGAACCTTTGGCCCCTTTTGGGTCTCCTGGGCGATCCGACATAAGACAAATAGGATGTAAAATTACAGTATCTGTAAATTTTGTGTTGGTTGCCGAATAAAAAATGTTAAATGTTAAAAATGTTAAAATGTTAATCCTAACAGCAGCATGCATGCATTTGCAGTTTAACGTCACTGTGTGGTAACAAAGACCATTAGCGACGCCCTCCTCCTTTATCCAGGCTTGGGACCGGCGCTAGCAGAATGCAACCAGTGGTGGGTTCTCTAACAGCAGCAATTAACACAACAGTTGGACAGCCGCTGTTTTTATACGGGTTAGCCTATACGTGGCTGGACATTTCCCAATAGCTTGTATACGGGAAGATCCTATTCCCGCTAAGAAATGAAAGAATGATATCACTTTCTTTTCGCAATCTCCATTTCCAATGCATCGATGACGAGTCATGATGTCCGTCTGCTGATCAAGCGAGCGATTGCACGATGATTCTGACGGCAGGAATGCTAAATCAGAGATTTGGCTTTAGCCAGTAAACCCCGGTTTTGAACATCTTCACCATAACATTCCGATTAACTATTTGGAAAATTCTCAAACTGTTTTGTTTGCTATTATATTGCACTCTTCATGGAATCGATAATTAATTATAACTTGTGACAGATTTAATCGAAATGCAGACTACTCCTCAAAGATTCCCTTATGTCGACTAATATTATAACTATGTCTGTCTATCATATTATGTTTCCTCAGGCGTGCAGGAAAGGGTTAATGTGCTAGCGCCAATATGAGGTGATCACGGTTTTTTAGTGTCGATCTCACGCCTCCTTTGTTTGAGTTTGACAATAATTATAATTATCAGAATGTTGTCAACCCTACACACGTCATCATCACCATGATCATCATGATCCTGACCACCACCACACCACCAACATTATCATCATCACCACCAACACCATCACCACAAACCAAGTATAGAAGTCTATAGAGAAGATATGGGAAAGAATCATTTCGATCAGAAATAGAAAGACATTAAGCAGATTAAGAACTCTTTAAAGGCATTAGCTTATTAATTAATTAGCCTAATGAGTAGATCTATTTAGGCCTAATTGGCAATAATTGGGTAGATCTATCTTGGACGAAATTGTACAATCTGATTTCGCAAAACTTGATCAGACAAATTAGTTGCATGGCATGCGTGACCGTTTTTCGTATTACGATTCCGTTATGCATGATATAATTATTATAGGTCAACGTCGTGATTGGCCGAGATAATTCCTTTTATTGGCAGATCATGTCAAGATGAAAGCACAAAAATCATCTGAAGACACGACAACACAGGACTCCTTCTCCTCTCCATCTATAACCTGTGGGTGAACTAGATTCCCCCTCCATCCTCGTCCATCCTCTTAACTCCTCTCCCTCCTCTGAGTCTACCTCTCAGTCAGAGTCCCTTGCACCATCATGGATAAGCTGCTGGTCCTTCTGTCTGATGTGGGTGACGCGAGGATCGGAGGAGCAGACAGCTACAGCGACCGACTCAACTGCAAGTACACGGTCTTCATTCTCGCCTTCTTCACGCTGATGGTGACGGCCAGGCAGTACGTGAAGGCTCCGATCAGCTGCTGGTGTCCCAAGGAATTCGCCAGCAGCCACGTCTCGTACGTCGACAAGGTGAGGGCGTCGTCAAACAAAAGGCGCTGCATAAATGATTTAATTCCTTTTAGATTCCAATCGGAAACTGGGTCTCCGTCATAGACTTGAGACTTAATGTCTTATTGGCATAACCTCGAAAGCAGTAAATAGTAGAGTGAATCATGCAGCTGCTGTTACGACCTTTCTCATTGCTATGAACCGACCAGGTGTTCGTGAACAGCGAATTGTCCAAATTCATTAGCAGGAGTTTTCCCAATCTTTCATACGTATACGTAGGCTACTTTGATTTGAACATCTTGTCCGACATTTGCAAAAATGATTAAATTTCAACCGACTCATCCCAATCTGTGAATAAGTTTTGCATTCTGTTTTCTTAAGGACGAATGGACCTACACTCTAATTTTTTTAAATTAAATCACAAATATTTATTTCCTGCATCACACGTTCTTAACTTAGCGCCTCATTAAATGTTGTCTTTCGTATCTGATACCTTTGATTTGAACACCTTGTTTGACATTTGCAAAAGTGGTTAAATTTCAACCGACTCATCCCAATCTGTGAATAAGTATAGTGCATTCTGGTTTCTTAAAATCGAATAGACCTAAACTCTAAAAAAAATAATTTTAACACGAATAATCGAATATTCATTTCTTGCATCACACGTCCTTAACTTAGCGCCTCATTAAATGTTGGGAACCAATTAACCCATTACCGACCGAAGATATACATGTATATGATTTCTCATGTATCATTTACTGCACTTTGGTCGGTAAAGGGCTAAACTATAACTGCGGCACTGCCAAACAACACTCTGGTGAACAAGCATCGCAATATAAAATTCAACAAAAACGAGAATCAATCTATGACCCAAGTATTTACATACAGTAATATATGCTTCATTGCTGACACCACAGGTGTGTTGGACGAACGGAACTTACTACCTCCCGTTCGAGGTGGAAGACATCGATAGTACAACGGACAAGCGGCACCGGATCGGATACTACCAATGGGTTCCGCTGATGCTCATCTGTCAGGCGATTCTCTTCTACGTACCGCGTGCTCTGTGGCGAGCATTCAACGTCTACTCAGGCATCGCCGTTCATTCGATCACCGACGCTGCCATCGAAAGCCAGAGGGACAAGGAGTACAACAAGTCGGACAAACTGATGGGATTCATGGTCCGCCACACCGGACGCTACCTGAAGGACCTTCGTCGCAGCATCAGCGATTCAGGGAATTCTGGCAGCGAGAGGTGTCGTCAGGTCCTGCTCCAGATGAGAGGCAGCTACCTGACCGTGCTCTATATGATCATTAAGCTCGTCTATATTGGTAACATCATCGGGCAGTCGTTCCTTCTGAACGTCTTCCTCGGCACCGACTACCACCTGTACGGCATCGAGGTCATCCGGAAGATGACGAGCGGGCAGGACTGGACAACATCCGATCGGTTCCCGCGCGTCACGCTCTGCGACGTCGAGATACGTCGCCTTGGTAACATCCACCGTCACACGGTCCAGTGCACCCTGCCGATGAACCTGCTCAACGAGATCTTCTTCATCTTCCTCTGGTTCTGGTTCGTCTTCGTCGGACTGGTCACCATCTGCAGCCTCATCATCTGGTTGGTCAACTCCATCAGCGTCCGGCGGCAGAGGAAACTCGTCCGCGGTCATCTGTACGCTGTCGGGAAGCTCCGGAGCAGCACGATGGATGAGAATAAGAAGAAGCTGGAGGAGTTCGTAGGGGATTATCTGAGACGCGATGGATGCTTCATTCTGAGGATGGTCTCGAAGAATGCGAGTGATGTCATTGCGGCTGAACTCACAAGTGGACTCTGGGATCATTTCAACAAGACCCATGGTAGACCGAGGCTGATGATCAACCGAATGGAGACTATTGATGAGATTGGATTTCTGATTGGGGGGGACGCCGACAAGAGCGACTAGACACTGGTCGTCGATGTGTCATGCAGGCAGACATAATTCGCATCAACGATTCAATTAACTGCTTCGTAGGAGTTAGCATACATGTATAACTCGCTTGAGAAAAGTTCAGACTAAGGACGGCGGAGGTCAAGTAGAGTTCATAGATGGCCAGTAGAAAGGGATTTGTGGTACTGTATCAAAGACATGTCTCCGTGTTATTCTCGAAGCAATGATGTTTTGCTTTTGTTGGGACTTATATAGCGACACTACAACCTTTTCTATGTCGCGACACTGTCGATCAAATTCTTTTATTCTTCTGTGTCTCGCTTTCTTCTCCAGTAGTCCTTCGTGTGTCTGTCTGTGTGTCTGTCTGTCTGTCTGTCTGTCTGCTGTCTGTCCGTCTATCTGTCTGTCTGTCTGTCTGTCTGTAGTCTTCTTGCTTGGCTTCTGAGTCCAACCCACCGCCGATGATCCAACGTAAGGGTCAGCTATGATTTAACACTCTGCGCAGTTTAATAAATCAAAGCTAGACAAAGTTGGTTATGATTAAAGGTCATAATATTTTCGAGGATGATTCACGTTGAAGAAAATTTATTTGTGATCATGGTTAAGACATATTATAGTTTGAGATTGAACGTGGTCGCTTCTGTAGTTCATATCTTCACATTGTTACAGTAGTTTTTCGTATTATGTCATATCGTCACAAAAGAAGCCTTTTGAGAGTTGCTCTAGTTGGGTTATAAGTTATTTTTTATAATAGGTGAGTAAGTTGGTCTACCCAATGACGTAACTAAGCCTTATAAGAAATTCCGACGACTTTACATTCAGTCGTTTGCATATTCATTCTTTCTTATGTTTAGACAGTGTTGAAGTGTTCATAATAAGTCTATTATGCCAGTATTGCTTATGCACAAAACAACAATGACGTAAACCTGTTATAAGCATTCGACTGAGTCGCTCTGACAGCTTTCTATTAATATATATATATATATATATATATATATATATATATATCCTCTGACTGACTTAGAATCGTCACGCCTCACCAATCATCTGGGTCAACTGTAAATCTGATCTGTTGTTGGGCATGATAAATCTTCATTTTTTAAGCATTTTTAATCAAACTATGTTGTTCAAGAGATGACGTCAGCACGTCTCAAATATCAATAATTATAAGCTTTTCAATACAAATAGAACTGTAATAAAAAGTGCTGTAATTTGCCAAACAATTTTTTCGAGGGCAACGGCCTCTGTTGTCATAGGCTCTCGTCAAAGTTGGATCCATTCAATAGAACTGTATGTTTATCTCATTAAAGCTATCTTTTAACCATCCACAACTGTATAAATATAGGAATAGAAACCCTTAATTTTTCTATACTTAGTATACTATAAGACCAACGTTGCGTGTATCTAAATCTGTAGGCCTACACTTGAATGCCTGTGAAAGCATGCATAGGTCCACGTTTACATGTCTGGACAAGTGGACATAATATTATGTAGACGTCGATCCTTCTGACTAAATGATCTGAAAAACGATGTTCATTATTTTTTCTGCTGCTGTATATGTTGTCCTGTTGCAATCAAAACAGTTTGACTTGCGTAACAATAAACTTTTTACTTTGTTGTTCATTACGTGTCTTTGCTTAGAGTGGCCAGAGCTGCGCATAACAAATATCCCAGTTATTCAGAGGTAATGGTAGGCTGAGTGAGTCAGCCCAGACTACTATCCAGGTGGTGATGTGCAATTGTTAGTATGCTATGTCATAGATAGACCTATTCAGTGTTTCTTTACCGTGTATGCCTACAGACTACAGAGGTGGCCAGTGAATGCTCTTCAATGTGTGAGAAAAAAACTATGCTGGCACGCATACATTGATTTAAGTTGTCATAGCATGCAACAGCTTGGCCGATGGTAAACTGTTTCAATAATATCGACGGAATTCGTATTGTTTATCAAAGAATTTAAAGAATATAATCGTGTCAATCGTATCGGATATCACAGCAGCTGCAGGGGCAGACACAATCGAATTTTAAATGTTTTTCAACACATGAGTAGGTCTATAGTAAAATGCGAAGCAAGAGTTAGGCCTAAGGAGCTTGATATTGTTGTAAAATGCGTCATCGGCGGTAGGCCTATAGCTCTATATAGCTGTAGATAGCTCTATATAGCTGTAGGGCTATTGCCAATTATAGGTCTAAGTATAGGTTAATAATTGATTGCCAAAACTTTACACTTTTGCCACATAATTTTGAACTCCAACCTTACAATGATAGACACTTTATACTAGCCATGGAGAGATTCATACAGAAAATGGCAAACAACAGATTTTCTTATTTTTTTAACAATTTTAATTGTTGTATATTCCGTACCTGGATGCGGTATTTATACATAGATATATATATATAAAATTATGTACACATGTATGTAGCCTATAATTTGTGTGTGTTTGACTGTTAAATGTTATATATATATATATATATATATATATATCCTCCCTGTAGGAATCAAATGAGCTACGATATGAGCGATCGACTCTTGTGAGTTAGGCTATTTTGGTATGCAACTTCAAGTGTACAATACATGTAGGCTATAACTGTATAAGGAGACTTCACAATACATATATAGCCTATATATATATATATGTATATGTATATATAGGCCTATGATACATCGGAATTCACATGAGGTTGTCTGAGGAGTTTTGCGTTGGCTGAAGAGGGAAGAGTAAAATAATCGTTTGATATAATCTACTCGATCGGCCCTTCCCTCTCCAATGTGTCCAGGCCTAAATTAACATACATGTAATGGCCTCAGGTTTACTTCGCTACGCCTACATAGGCGGACAGTTGAAGTGAAGCGAATGTGCCTCTTAAACAGTCATGTAAGTTTTCCTGTTCGTGTTTGCCTTCTCTGAAAGAGTTCTTCAGAATTGACAAAGATTATGACATATACAAGACATATACTTGACGTATGCATGACATACTGCAGTGTCAACGTCATCGCTTACATTGGAGTGCTCTTATGTACATGTACATCTGTACGACCGAATCCTCTTATATAACCCGCAGCCGGATTTCGTTATTGCTACCGTGACGCGCTCGAGAATAAGCGGATGGCATGAGCGCTATAGGCCTATATAATGCTTAAATTATGCTTTAGAGCAGCACTAAAGAAATCTGGAGATTAATATTACAACACTGCATACGTAATTCTACAATCGATACAATATATAAATATACTAAGGCTACCACAAATCGAAACGAATAATTTCATACAATTAATGTAATTGCTCTATTATAAGGAAACACCGTGCACGTGCATTATACTACATTTGACTTGGCGCATAGCATAGCCTATAGGTCTATACTTTGTATGAAAGGGAAAAAACAAACGCAAATCGTGGTATGTTTGTTATCCGAAAAATAGATAAGGCCATCATAAGGTCTGGCTCTATAGCAATGGTTCCCAACGTTTTTGGACTTGAGGGTCACTTTTTCTAAGTTGAAGGACATTAGGGGCCACAAAGCTAAAATTTAATTAACTAGAAGCATATAAAATTGTTCTAATTGAATCAAAATAGAATGTTTGACGTTGTTTGTGGAAATCAAAATAAAATAATTTGTAATAGAAAGTAATATGTGTTCTATCCTGTACAAATTGTCAATTTTTCGTATATTTTTGTTAATTCTTTGAGAAATGGATGTCCACTTTCTGAGGCCTGGCGGGCCACTTTCTGAGGCCTGGCGGGCCACGGGTTGGGAACCGCTGCTCTATAGGCTAACTGTCGTACTGTTACAGTTTAGCCTGCCAAAATGGATAACTTTCTTATCAGGGCATAGGCTACATTAGCCCTGATAAATTTCAAAGACGTCGCAGCCGTCTGTTGCGTGTGAGAAAAAAACACAGGCAGAGATACAGGGAGAGTGACAAAGAAAAAACGTGAATCGATTTCCTGTGTGCACATTTTAGCCTGTATAGGCCTACACCTCATTATAGGCCTACTCAACGTCTATTCACAGCGCTCTGGCTTAGTCCCAGCCAAGCTTTCTAAAGGCCGTATACGGCAAACTTCAAACCCAAAATGCAAATACAGCCGAAAGGCCACAAAATGACTCAGGCGCCTTAAGGGCTGTTCTGGCAACACGTCGTCGTAGCGTATACGTGCGTGCCCATTCTTTCCTCCAGCAGCTGCTCGACATACAGCAGACCTATGAATAGCCTAGGCCTGTATCCGAGCATATAATTATTATGGTCACTGCTTCAACAAGAATGCACGTTGAGAATTTGAAATTAATAATATACTCGGGCTGCTACTCGCGAACACCTGTACGTAGGATACTAGTGCTAAAAATATACGACCTGGACTGTTAAGATTGGCCTAAGCAAAAGGTAAGTTTTGCCTACGCGCGTTCACAGCTTTCACTTCCGGCCAATGGTTGATAATATCTTATTCATCTTCAGTCTTTATAATATTATGTGTGTTGTCAGTGTTGAAAAGTCAATGAGGAACTGTAGGCCTATAGGCCTACGACGCTGACAGGTAAGAGAAAAGCGTATAATAATTATTATATAAACCGTCTGTATCGACCTATGACATAAAAACAGAGAGAAACACTAACGAATTGGAAGTTGTAAGTCTAATTAGATCTATAATATAGGCCTATGCTGGTCTTGTGAGACCATTTTAGGATTACTCTTTTGGATTGAAGGCATTGTAGGCACGACTAAGCGACTTCGACGATCCGGTAGACCTAGGCTTAAACTAAGTTGTGGCATTAGGAGGAACTGTAGTAGTGCTATAGTATTAATAATTTTAGATGTGATAGTAGTACGACTTATAGGCCTAGTAGTAGAGGAATATGATGATGATGATGATGATGATGATGATGATGATGATGATGAAGACGACGACGACGACGATGACGACGACGACGACGACGACGATGATGATGATGACGGTGAGATCAATAACCATCATTTCATATCAAAATCATTTCACAATCACTGCAACAGTTTACAGTCTTTATCTATATAATTGCCAAATTTCTTTTGCAGGCTGTTGTACTACGGTACCGTTTGAAAAGACTGCAGTCGTTCACTCAAACGCATAATTAGGCCTACTTCTCTTCTCAGTTCCCACTGCTGGTGGTGGAATTGGAAGTGATAGTGGAAGTGGTGAATGCAGTGGATGCGTCCATAAATACCATTGTCTATCGGTGCCATTGTCTATCGGTGCTATTGTCTATCGGTACCATTGTCTATCGGTGCCATTGTCTATTGGTGCTATTGTCTATCGGTGCTATTGTCTATAGTTGGTATTGTTCTGCTTCGTCGTCATCGTCGTCCATAGGATGGATCGTCTGCTATTCCTCATTCACAGTTCAGGGGACTCGAAAGTTGGTGGAGCAGACAGCTTTTCAGACCGACTCAGCTGTCACCATACGGTCTCTATGCTTGCCTTCTTCACGTTCATGGTCACCACACGACAGTACGTGGGAGAACCGATCAGCTGCTGGTGCCCTGTCACCTTCTCCAGCAGCATGGTGTCATACACCAACAAGGTAACCATACTAGAGAGACACATACGGTTATATCTTATTATGCTTATGTGTTTATGCGTACATGGCTAGACAGACAGACAGACAGACAGACAGACAGACAGACAGACAGACAGACAGACAGACAGACAGACAGACAGACAGACAGACAGACAGACAGACAGACAGACAGACAGACAGACAGACAGACAGACAGACAGATAAGCAGACAAACAGACTCACAGACAAGCATGCACGGAAACACAGACACAGGCAGACAAACTGATATGACAATAATATTATAATGACAGAAACTGATGGGATGCAGTGATGCCTTTTGGGAGATAATTCATTATGAGAACTAGCTGTGCCCGGCAACGCGTTGCTGTGGCTGAAAAGACCCTCCCACCCTCCCTTCCTATCTCCCTCCCTACCTCTATTTATGAAAAACATAAATGTGACCGTTATCACCGGATTTCTACAGCACTCAAATACTCTCTATCAAAACAAAAATCGATAGACAGTTAAGGTCAAAATACACTTCCAGGTTAAGATCCAAAGGATCAGGCAAGAATTAAGTAAGTATATTCCTAAAATGGTTAGGCCTACTGATAATCGTATAGCCGCGTTGCAGTCGATGTGTTAAGTAGGTGACATCGCATTTTAATTCAGATGGCCTGTTAATTTAAACCTATAATCTTTATGTCGTTTATTAAAGAGGGAAACAGATTCGTCGTCGTCGTCGTCGTCGTGCCCATCCTCATTGCTGCGGATCGGGGATCAGAGTCGACGACGTCATCCTCCTCCATTGCTCTCTGTTCCTCGCGGTCCTCACGCAGTCCACCATCGCCATCCCCGTCCACTCCTCCACGTCATCCATCCATCTTCTTCTCGGCCTTCCTCGGGCCCTTTTCCCATCCACATAGCCCTGACATATGAATGCCGGCAGCTTGTCTGCTCGGATCATAATTATGTCCGAAGTAGTTCAGCTTCCTTGCCCTCACCACCTCCAGCAGGCGCCGTTCCGGTTGTATCTCTTCCAGTATAGATTCATTTGTTCTAAATTCCCTCCAGCTGACTCTCAGCATCTTTCTATATGTTGTCATCTCAAATGCTGATATTCTCCTTTTGTCTTCCACCCTTAGCGTCCAAGTTTCACAGCCATACAACGCCACTGGCCACACCAATGACCCCATAAGCCTTAGCTTCAACCCTCTTCCAATTGCTCTATCCTTCCACAGCGCAGTCAAAGACCCCATGGCTGTTCGCGCCATCCCCAGTCTTGCTCTTATTTCCCTGCCTCCATCTCCACTCTCCTCCACTATGGCTCCTAGGTATCGGAACGACTCCACCTGCTCCAAGGTTCCTCCATTACATGCGATCACTATCTTCTCTCGATTTCTGTTTACGTTTTTTTCTTCTTTTTTTCTTAACAGATTAGGCCTACGTGCTTTTAAAGTAGGCTTTGGCGTATAGTTATAACTGTGTAGCCTAATATTCGTATTCTATAGGTTTGTTGGACGACTTCAACCTACTACCTCCCATCGGACGTCGAGACGATTCCAAAGGAGGACGACCCGCATCGCAGGATCAGCTACTACCAGTGGATGTCTCTCATCTTCGTCGCCGAAGCCGTTCTCTTCTACGTCCCTAGAGCCATCTGGTGTTTGATGAGCGTCAAATCAGGCATCTCAATCAGCTCCATCACAGACACGGCCATCGAATACCACCGGAAGTCCGACCCAAAACGCTGCGACCAAATGATGACCTTCATGACACGAACATTCAAGAAGTACCTCAACGAGCGCAACCAAAGAGCCGACAACACGAAACACCGCAAGGCACTCTACGGCGCCTATCTGACGAGTCTGTATCTATTCGTCAAATTGCTGTACATACTGAACGTCATCGCGCAGATATTCCTGCTGAACATCTTTCTGGGGACGAACTACTACTGGTACGGTGTGGAGGTCCTGACGCGGATGCTGAACGGCGAGGACTGGACGACATCTTATCGGTTTCCGCGAACGGCGTTCTGTGACTTCAAGATTCGCGTCGTCGGCAACATACATCGTCATACGGTGCAGTGTTCTCTGCCGATGAACCTTCTCAATGAGATGTTCTTCATCATTCTCTGGTTCTGGTTCATCTTCGTCCTCTGCATCACCATTATCAGTCTCGTCGTGTGGACCTACAAGGCTCTCAGCTTCTCTCATCGCTCGAAGTTCATCCGGAACAGACTGTACGCCATGGGAAAGATCCATCGTCGACCTCAGGAGGTTCAATCGCGCGAGGATGAGTGCTTCCGGACGTTTGTCGACGAGTTTCTACGACGAGACGGGTTCTTCATAATTTGTCTGGTTGCGAAGAACTCGAGCGATATTGTGGCCGCGGAAGTGACGTCAGAACTGTGGGATTGGTACGAGAAGAAGGAACAAAAGAAGGAACAAAAGAAGGGGAACAATGATGAGGAAAATGCGAAGAAGCAATGCCAGGGGAACAACGATGAGGAGAAGGCGGAGAGTCGTCTATGAGACTACATGTATGTTGATGCTGAGATGTGGCAACGACGGTATATAGGCTACAACCAGTTTCGTTATTTATCATTTCACGATTGCAGGTCTATATATGGGTGTCAGGCTACACAGATTTAGGCCTATAAGTCACTCGTATAGGCCTACATGTCAGACTGTACTCAGAAATGTTAGCAGGCAAAACATTTCGTCAGTTCATCAACGCTGAAAGAAAACGCGAAGTCATAATAATTCGCTATAACTTCTAAGGTGATAGCCTAGACGTCGTAGAGCTGGAAGTCTGACTGAACACGGTTCGTGGACGGCGTTCACGCACTTACATTCGACTTTGAACGCCGCCGTCCTACCACTAATTAGGTCAGACCAGAGCCTTCTATTACTGAGAGTTTGGCCTTCTCCTATAGGCGCAATGGTAAACGGATTCATGCATTCTGATTGGTCGGCTGACATGGACAGTAATAGAAGGCTCTGGGTCAGACCATCCTGAAAAGGCACTTGTTTTGCTACACTATAAGCATGCTGGGGTAAAGTCACGACTATTTCTTCAGTAGGACATGCAGCCATTCGTCTTTGAAGTTCGAACTGCAGCGTAGGCCTACCTACATGTACATGTGAGCCCAGAGATGTTAACAAGGACCTGACCCCCAAGGACCAGGACCAGGACAAGGACCTGACCCCCAAGGACCAGGACCAGGACAAGGACTTGACTCCCAAGGACCAGGACCAGGACAAGGACCTGACCCCCAAGGACCAGGACAAGGACCTGACCCCAAGGACCAGGACCAGGACAAGGACCTGACCCCAAGGGCCAGGAACAGGGCTAGACAAACAATAATAAATAATAATGTCACAATGTGCATTTGGAAGTAATGACTAATTGTACTGTGAAAGTACGAGACAGTGAAAATTAGTAACTTGTAATGTACTGACTCAGTATAAGTTTATTGATTGCATTTTAAATAAACCAGAGTCTCCAGCAGCTTGTCGGTCATGCGTGCACGATTAGGTCGCAGAATCAGTCCACTTTGCGAAAAGACACGCTCCACTGGTGCTGATGTTGCTGGAGAGCACAATACTCGACTGAATAGTTCTTTGAGCTTAGTGAATTTATCAGATGTCAGCACAGTGGTGAGTGATAGCTCATCTGCAGGTGACACATTGATCAGCTGCAAATACTCGGTCAGTTGGCGTTCTGGGCTCACTTCAGTGATCTGATCTGCTGAAATTAAAGAAATGTCAAAGTTGGTTACAACCTTTAATTAGTAATGAGTAAAATAATCCAAAAAGTGAACTAATTTACACACAAGGTACTTACGAATGTGTAAATACCAAATTTCACAGAAAAGGAGTGTGATGTTAATTTACAATGAATTGAAATGAATACGACTGTACGGCATGACAGACAAGGCTAGTAATATAATACTATTATTAGTATTAGCATCTCAAATGAGGAACAATAAATTTCAAATTTAATTAAGTTTAAGTCAGTAGGTGGCTGCTGAAGAAATGAACTGAAAGAAATGACAATGCATCATGCTAATGCTGGAACTTTATTGAGCATGAGAGCGATTAAAATTTAAAAGATTAATATGTAAGTTTCCTCCTTGGTCTTACAGTTTGTTTCAGACTTTCAGCGTTGTCAACATGCAACCTACAAGTTAAGTGAATGTTGTAATATTAAAAACTGTTGTCAAGCTACCTGGAACCGGTGCCTTCTGTTTGTTGTAGTGAGCAAACAGAGTGCTATGTCGTTTTTTAGGTGGCGGCTCGTCACACTGCACGTCCTGTAGGGGTTTAGATGTGGAACAATCAGCAACAGCACCCGTTGGATCCGTAATGCCTGAGCGGCTTAAACTCTTGCTCAGCTCAGCAAACAGGAGTCCTGAGAAGGACATGGACATGATGAAACACGGTCTTATTTGACTTAGCATTACATTAAGAGACTATTAGCCATTTCAATCAGTCAATCAATCAATCAATCAATCAATCAATCAAGTCCTTTTATTTCTTTTATTTCTCACTTTATAACAACATATCGAACAATTAAAATAAGGTACATATCACATAATAACTCTGGTTTGTTAAAAGACTTTAAATGACAAAACAAAATTTTTAGATCAAACATCAGATTAGTAAAATCAGACTCCAAAATAGGCAGACACACTACCTGGTAAACAAGATAAAGTATTAAGTTACACACGCTAAATGGGGATTAGCCAATTACAAGAAATACGGTACATAGCGGACTAAATAATACGATATTAGTAGATTTAGTACAATAGATGTTGAAGTATCACCACCTTCCCCCACAATATATTGTTAGTACGAGGATATCAGCAGTTTGAGAGAATCTCTAGTCTAGATAATAAAAGTAAACAATGTAAACAAACGAGGAGAAACAGTTAAACAACAATAAATGCTTTTGAATGTCATGAAGTGTTATAATTAAAAATTGATAAGTGTTCACACATTATGTACATATATTATATATCTGTATATTTAAAATACAGGAATGAGAATTTGCTATTGATTAATTATATTCAGACTGACCATTTATCCTGCATCTTGTGGCTTCTTTCACTTCATTGGTGCCAGGGTAGTCTTGAAGCCAATGGTAGGCATAGGACGGGTCAAGTGCTGGTGCCATTATGAAAACGTTGCTATGGAATTTCAGTTGATTGAAATGTTTCCTGGGTTCCGATGACCTTTGGATTTCAATACCCAGCAACTGAAAAATCCCGGAAAACCTGTCACACAGGCTATTGAGAAGAGTTTTCACAAGACAAGTGAAAGAGCCTACTGATTGAAGACGGGCTTCAAGTGTGACCTTCAGAGACAAAATGATGGGTACGACACAGCTAATTGTAACGACTTCATCTCCCTGAGTGAGATCCGTGGCCTCAGAAAACGGTGAAAGGATTTCGACCAACTCTTTCAACTGAGTTACATCTTTTGGTAGCAAAATAAAATTTTCATGCTTATTAGCACTCAGAACCTTATTCAGTAGGGTTATATCAAGCGACACAAACGAATGTAGCTGTCTGAACGTGCTGTTCCATCTAGTGTTGTTTGTTGCTGGAATAGACTTGCCTCGAGTGCCCATCACTCTCTCAAACTCACTTCTAAACAAGGCACTCTGGTGAACAATGTTAGCAATCTTACTGCACTTAGACATGAATGGTCGACCTGAAGATACTACATCTAAACCGTCTCGAACCACAAGCTGCAATGAATGAGCGAAACAAGATATGTGCTCCTGGTTTCGAACAAGCCCCTCAATATTGACTTCAGTGACATCTTGCCAAAACGAAGGATCATCAATCGTAGTTCGTCCATCCGTATGATCTGCATCGTCCATAGAATCAGACCTCTCATCATCTTGCAGTTGCACACGGAACATCACATCAATAGCTTTACGCATGTTCGATGCGTTGTCTGTCACAACGTATTTCACTTTCTGCTTTACTTCAAACTCATCTATGACATCAGTGATGGCCTCAGAAATTCTCCCTGCAGTGTGGCTTCCAGGAAAAGCCTTGAATGACAGGAGAGCACGCTGTGACTTTCCATCAATAAATGCATGTGCAGTTATGGCAAGAAAAGCATGCGAGCGTCTGTCTGTCCAGATATCTGTGGTCAAAGAGATATCAGTGCAGCGTTGCATAAGTGCTTTGACGTAGTCTGTCTTGGTAGTGAGCATCTTAGGCAAGATGGAGTACGTGATTGTTTGACGACAAGGAGGAGTGTACTTTGGGTCCAGATCAGACAAAAATGAACAAAATGAAGCATTGTCAACAATTGAGATAGGAAGACAGCAATCAATGATAAGTTTGTTAACCAGAGAAGAACTAATAGACCGTTGACGAGGATTGGTTTGACCGTATGCTGCTGCAGAGTTTGACTGAACAAATGACAACATTGACTGCTGTGGTGCACTCATATTTGATTGGACATGCCGACGGTACTCAGTATATAGCTCCGTATGTCGGGTTTTCAGATGCCTATAAAGCAGAATAGGAAAGATTTCACTAGTTTTGACACTAGTTTTGACATCTAACAAATACTCTGTTAATAATTACTAATTTAGTAATTTTAGTTTCAGTAATGAACTTCATCGTTTAAAACTTTACTTTAAATCAACATTTTCATCAGTATCCTGCTTCTAATTTGTGATCAACGTGTTTAAACCGTACGTTATCCCGCTTCATGGTTCACGTTCAACATTTTCGTCTTTCATCCCGTTTCTATTAAAAAAATAATGTTTTCATCAGTGTCCGAATGAGTTCGCAACATGGCACAAGAATAAATTACGCTAAAGCGATAGATTACACAGTAATGAATAGTTACTATTGACAAATGGTTTACAGTTTACAGTACACTTGGTCACTTATTGACACTTACTTTGTGAAAGCACTTGTGACGTTCACTCTGTCCTGAATGCGCTTGTTGCAGTTTCTACACGCTGCATGCCATCGCTGACCTTTCACTGCAAATTCTTTATATCCGAACTTTATAACACGAGGTCTGGTGACTCCAGTCGGCCCTGTTACTGTTACTGATGCACTATTACTATTACTATAACTATTACTGTTTTGTGACATATCTTTTTCTTCTTCGTCTATCTCACTCTCATTTGAGTCACTCGACTCCATAATTAATTCAATTTTCAACTGCAAGTTTCAAGATGGAAGACCAACGACGTATTATTATTAATAGAAGAATGCGCAAGACCATAGACGCCATATTTTTAGACGCCTTGAATGCACTGTAAATTATATAATATTATGCGAATAAGTTTAAGAACCACTGGAATAATGGAATTGGAAAGAAGTCCTTGCAAGGACTAAAGACAAGGACAAGGACAAGGACCTGACCCCAAGGACCAGGATAAGGACAAGGACCTGACCCCCAAGGACCAGGATAAGGACAAGGACCTGACCCCCAAGGACCAGGACCAGGACAAGGACTTCAAAAATGTCCTTAAGGAGTCCTTAAGGACAAGGACAAGGACAAGGATTAACATCACTGTGTGAGCCTATGTGGAGTGACAGTGGAGTCGCGAATAATAGAATCAGCGACTGGACAATGACAGAATTCCGAGTCTATTGAAACTGTTCGAATGACGATAACAGTAGCCTATACGCACTCAGTGTGTATAATTAGCCTACTATGGATGGAGAAGTAATCGTTTTTCGCGAGGAAATCTATACAGCCTGATGAATACAGCGTTTAAATAAAATAGGCGATTAACAATCAAGTTTCGATTACCTCTAAAGGTGCTGTATAATAATAGGCTTTCACAGAACAACTTTAAATGGAGTGACAATGAATCGAGTTAGGCCTACATGTACAGGCCTACAGCTTATACGCTATAGGCTACGCGGTAGGCCCCATGGGCCATGGATAAGGTGTTAATAGGAAGTACACATGTACATGTATGTTACGCATTATAACTTGCTGGTGCTAGTAATGTTTAGGACACTTGTAAACTCTTAGCGAGAAGCAGATGTGAGTAGTAAGACAGATGAAAATTAAATAAAGCGTGAAAACAGAGTGAGATTAAAATATTTTTAAAGAGAGAAAACAGTTGTAAAGTTGTGAAAACAATCTTCATGGTCACACCTTGCAATTCTGTTAAAGTTCACTCCTCTCTTCTATCAGCATCTGCTGGAAAATATGTTGTTCTTTGTCCGTCTTGTCTTTGGCGGGCATTCATTCATAGGCCTACTTGTTGATCCATCCATATGTGCCTATACAGACTCCACAGTCATGTTGACAACTAATAACTTCTCTTAGCAAGATCGTCCTTTGCTCTAAACTGAACTCTTCCTACAAGTCTAATATTGTCAAATCGTGGCTCTAGACACTCAAAGCACACTTCTGTAATTTGTGAGAGAGCATTATCAAATTAGTTCTATTGCATTGTTTAACAGTATGAATTGAACGGGTCATGTGTGAACTGCAACCCACTTAAAGGGAGTGTGATGGAGAGAGGAATGAGGGGCGGAGGTCTGACTTATACCTTAGAACTAAGGAAGGACACATCTACAGTGACAATTAACTGTTTTGCTTAAGACACTAAGTCGCAAGTTGATTTTTAGTAAAGAATTTTAATATCACCAAGTTCAATTAGTTGACACCAGTACAATCCCGAACTTAGGTTCCTGTACATAATACAACCCATCCAGCATCAAAAGGCTACAGCATTCCAGATAGAAATCAGACAAATCTGGAGAGGAATAATTTGCCTTATAACCGCCTGCACAGAATCACCTTCTGTATTATAAACAGAACTTAAATCATTTCTGAAGTCTTCCACAAATAATACTAGCATCAAACAACACATAATAATAATTGTTGCTAAGTAGTTTTAGAGAGCATCAAACAAGAAGTATGTCACGCCGTTCTGTACAGTGCTTCGTATCCTCAAGCGTCTGGAAAAGCCATATGGCATGCAGTAAGCTATTAATACAAAGTAGTATACCAGCATCACAAAGCAACAGATGCACATGCACACAGAACGTAATTAACCTAAAAAACCAAAAAATTAACGAATCTTACATTTGTTTATCCTCATAAATGCATTTTAGGCCTACCCCGGAAATGTAGAAATGATAAATGCTCAGCTTTATATATGTATATAAACAGCGCAAAATATATATATATTCAGTCAACCGGCTGAGCGATAAATCAAAGTTACAGTAGCACGAACATAATTTTGATTTACAGCAAATGTGAAAATCATCCTCATCGCAAAACACCAAAGAAAACTCCTAGCAAACTCAATGATCAACAACCGCCCGATGTATCTGCTTTGAGGTGTGGAAGATGACCGTAAAGCACAAAGCTGAATTTTTTTACATGGAGCTGAAAGTAAAGCAAAGCTGAATATCTGTTACATGGATAGTTGCAAGAACAGCACCAAAACCAACATATTTCGCACAACAATTCGTCAAATTCCAACGATATTTTTATGCGTAAAGTGACATCATACAACACTAATAGAAGAAGCAGTAGTAATTGTCATATATATGGCCTCGTACATTGTTATAAAAGTCTTATTTTTCTCAATAACAGCCATCACCCTTGTAACTGAAAGCAGCACCGAGTCACCCGGCATATCTGCCTTTGCTTTCACCTTCACACACCCATGGTGTATTATACTCCAGAACAACTACCTTGCTGAATCACGAAACCAGCCATCAGAATTATGCCATTGTTTGAATACATTTCTCATGTCCACACAGAAAATTGTCAATGATGACAGAAATTTACACAGTTCACTGAAAGCAATAAATAAGTGTTTTTAACATCACTGACATTTCTAACGACGCAGTCTACTCTATTAAGCATAGTCCTAGTGTTTATCAAGCAGTAACAGTTATAAAAGTCAACCACGTCGGGCAGTTGGTAATCATCAAAAATCTCGTAAATTTTATCAAAAGTCTTCTGCGTTTTTATTAACCGAAAAGAAACCGATAGTTGCGTTCGAAACACTTCGAAAAAATAAAGTTAAAATTCAGATAACTTAGTAGAAGACGAGCGTGTGAAGAATTGTTCGTTGGCAGCGTGATTCAAATTCTTGAAGCAGTTCGTCAACGTCGTTATCCAAGTCTTCGGCCTGTGCCAACTGAAATACAACGCACATATATTAATGCGACATTAATGCACACATTGTACAAACCATACTGAAATACAACGCACAACTGAAATACAACGCACAACTGAAATACAACGCACAACTGAAATACAACGCACAACTGAAATACAACGCACATATAATATTGCGACATTAATGCACACATCGTCCAAACCATGTACAAAATAGAGAAGACATAAATTTCTGCTGACAATACCAAATATATTAATCAATTCCTCATAGCTGTGAGGAATTTATTGTTCATGTTAAATTAAACAACGGCATAATTCCAGCGCCTTAATTGAACAACAAATGATTTACATAAAGACACAATGCTAGAATTCGGCTACAAAACAAGTTAAGCTAATCGTGGAATAATAGGTCAAACCCAACACCCACTATGGAGTTCAAGAACTTGCAAACTACATTAACCCTTTAATGTCGGAGGATATAGGATTTCCCATACCATTTGCTACCATCTCGGCATTAAAGGGTTAAGACAATTGGAATCAAATGAAGCCAACAGCATACATGTCAAATATGAATCTTAACTTGTACAAGTTAATTACATTAAAATCGGCTGCTTTGGACGAATGCTATAGTCTGCAAAAGTGGTTATTAAAAGCACCACAAAAACTACAATTTAGACGACCAAATGTGTAGCCTTAACGTAAGTAGATACTAGTAAAACGGATTTGCTTAAAAGCATTATTCTGCACTGTGCCCTAATAATATGGATCATACAGATATAGATGAACTCTAATCATGCGCTTAACATTTTAACGAAGAGAGAGCAATGAAAGCAAATGGGACACCAATACACACGCACAGCTCATCGTTAAAGAATCAAATGACCATGTGTAAAGGAATAACATCGACTAGCCATTTTATCTTCATTAGATGATATGGATCGCAATAACGATTTAATCAATACAATATCTGGATAACGAACATCAATTAGCCATTTTAGCTTCAGTCCACGAATTGAATCTCAATAATGATTTAATTAACACCAAGTCTGGATAAAATACCTGACTTAATAAAATGCTAGAGAAAAGAAGCTTTCACTCAAAAAAAATGCACCACTCACTGAAAGCCATAAAAGTTTATTACGATACAGGCATTTCTAACTACACTCACTCTAGATATTAAGCATAATCCTAGTCACATCCAAGTCACAAAATGTCGATATATATATATATACATATATATATATATATATATATAGACTTAACTATTCGGATAGATGATGAAAAGCTACAGAAAGAAGACTGCCAATTTAATTTTTGTGGGGTGCGGTGGTGTAGTGGGTATGTTCGTCGTCTTGCAGCTGAAAGGTTGCAGGTTAGAATCCACCTCTCAAAAGTCACCGCGTAGTGATCTTGGGCAAGTTCTTCACTCACAATTGCTCAGCGCTTCAGCGTGAAACTCTGATGCAGTGTCCGCGATGTAGTCGGGAGCGCCTCTGAGTAGTGAGCTTGAAGGGGCGCTATAACAAGTGCGCAAACAAACAAGCAAACAAGCAATAGCTCTGCTCTTACCAGCGTACAGAGATCACAGATCATGAATGCACCGATCGTAGCCTCTTCATGATTATCCTGTATGTCTATGTTGATGACGTGAGCTGGTTCCGGATCTAACTTTTCTCGCGATTCTAAATCTACAACATAAAAAATTGTTTCAGACCCTATTTTATTTCAAATCGTGTTATCGTCACAAAGGTACACAATACTATACAGTATACATCATTGTGCAGTGGTAAGCATACTTGATTGTCAACTGCTAGGTTGAAGGCTTAAATCCCTGTCAAAGCCAAAGTAGTTTTTACATTTCTGCCTCTGCCTGCCTCCTTAGTCAACTCAACAGTTCTACTTAGTGACTGCTCTGATCACACACTGTAATAAGAAAGAGGAGACAGCAAAGGAGGGAGGACAGGTCTCTGCTATTCTTCTCTTGTCATAAAAAAAATTAACCAAGAGTAACAATTATAAAACAACAACAACAATAGAAAATTAACAAGATCTTATTGTACTGAGAAAGTAATATGATACGAAGAAAAACGAAGCGTGCTCAGTCATTACCCTTTAATCTTTTACCCGTTTGCCCCGAGAATATCCTCTGAAAACGGACTTAAAATTTAAAAATGAACGAGCAAAGGGTTAATGCCGGAGAGTATACGATTTCTCAAACCATTTACTACCATCTCGGCATTAAAGGGTTAAGTCTCAACACTGAAGGTAACCTCTTCGAGTCATATTCATTCAGTTTGTCCTCATCTCCAGACACTTCTCAGTTTCTGTCCATTTTTATCAACAAAATGAAAAAGATTCTGTCTGAAAACAACTCTCATACATAAAGGTATTCATTTCAAAGTTTGGATGTGATTATGCGACAAAGAAGAGTGCTCAATAAGATACACCAGTGACAAGCTAATCAAGTGAAACCATCAATGCTGGTTCATACTGTCATTTTTTAAATCATATGTTTGGTATCACTCCCAAAAATCTTTCACCTTCAACGACTTGATCATAAACTCTTTCTTCACACGTTACGATGATGTCAAAGTGTTCTTTACAGCTCTGAAATCGTTCTGGGCGTGGCTTAATTCGTCGGTTGCGATCCAACATATGAAGAATTCCGTTCTGTGTATACCTACAGCATGAAAATGTAAGCAGTTCAAATGTGAATTAAAGCCAAACTATTTCAGAGATGTTGTACATGAGCAAACATCTTTAGTTTATGTAAAAAAAACAAATAAACTGAAACGCATAAGGAATTACTCAGTAATCAAACATCTGGTTTGCTTGTGTAGATGCTTGTAATAATAAAAAGTATCAATTTCAATTTGTTTTAATGATCTCACCATCTAAGATTGTGCAACCGATCCCTGCTTAAAATATCTTAGCAATAGTCCCATCAGGCGCCGTTGTGAGAGTCTTAAGACGTTCTTTATAAACAGCCACATACATACATACTTACATGAATGACATGCATGCACTGCAGTAATCTTTAACATCGGTAAATGTACTCCAAGTCGCAAAGATATTACAACTAATTAATTTCATCTTACTTTACAAGTTTCAACATACTGAAAATAATCCACCGAGTGCTACCTAGCCTTTATCGTATTCTGATTCTAATCAAGTTACACTGCATGACCATTGACCACCATCATCACCGACTACCACCGCAGCACCATGCAGTCTCCTCAGCTTGCCCTCCCTGGATATCGACCTGGCACCGGAATGAAAAGGGCAGCTCTGACTATTGCGGACGTGATTTGATATAGCGCCGGTGAATAAGCTGATCTCCCTGACGTGGCTTTTGTCAGGGCTGAAAGTGGTTTGGAAAACTTGCCGGGTCTGACTTTGGTGGACAAGCCCGCCTTTGACCTGTAAATTTTTCTGACGACTTTTTTTTAGTCATTTGCCCAAAATTATTAAAAATCCTACCATTTTCACCTAGTTTTGGCACCTGGCGACCTTTTTTGCGACCCTGCTGAGACCCGGCAACAGCAAGTCTAGAAAATCGATGCCGGGTCGCAGACCCAGACTGACCCAGCTCACTTTCAGCCCTGGTTTTTGTGGGCACTGAGAAGTTCTCGAAGATTTACATTCCATTACTTTTATAGTAGTCTATGACTTCTCACTCGTCAAAAAAATGCGTATACTATGCGAAAATTAGAGGTAATCATACATTTGAGAGTCTTTCGTAAGAAGGTCCTTGTACATTTCATCATATGTTGTGTTAAAGTCATAGATGTTCGGTCTGTCAGGAGCCAACCCCGGAAGCTTGACATGCATTCCAGACCCAAATGATCGGACGTTAAATCCTTTCTTGCTGTTAAATAACAATAAATAAGCAAACGAACTCATTGCATGATTGCAGTCAAACTCAACATTCAACAAAAAATTTGTTGAAATTTCTATCTAGCACAGTAACCACACAATTTTCTGCCGATTTTTTGTAGAATTTCTATAAACAAAATCTTTAACAGAAACTTTATTAAGCTCAGAGGAAACAAACAATATGGCTGCCAACGAATGCAATAAAATTATAGCGCGACCATCGACGACATTGTTCATCAATTCAGTTTCAATTTCAGCAGAATTACTGCACTAACCCTAAAACTAACCCTAACCGACCCTCACGACACCTAACCTGAGCCCTAAACGACCCTCACGTTGCGATGTCGTCTATAGGTCGCGCTCTAATTTTTTGCATTCATTAACGGCCATATTGTTTGGAGTACAGGCAGCCAGTCTGGGCTTTTACCCAATTTTCTGCCGATTTTTTTGTAGAATTTCTATAACCAAAATATTTAACAGAAACTTTATTAATCTCAGAGGAGACAAGCATATGCCGCAACAGTGCTATAGACGCAAACTGTGAACAATACAAAACAATGTAAACTTATGTGCTGTGAATATGTTCGTAAATACAAACTTCAACACCAATTTCCTTAATAATTTTCACTGTTTTCTACAGGCTCTGAATTCTGAGGTTAGGTAACATCTATAGGTATGTACAACAGCATTTACTGACAACACTAGATTCAGACTTCACACCTTTTTGGTCGTTTTTACTTGACTGAGTTGTATAAATGTCACTCCTCGTGTGTTTCAGTTTCTTGTTGTACGTAGTTTTTGCATCGTCCGTGTATTTTGGGGGCAACGTTTAAAGGATGTACCGTTTTCAGAACTCAAATTCATAAAAAAAGCGGCAGAGTGACCTGACCCTTTATTTGGTTATGCCAAAGAAACTCACACATTTTAACCTGATTTTACTATTACGCACGTACCTTAGGAAGTTATGCGCTTCCATGCTACGATTTTGATTGCTGGAGCAGATAACTGCAATCTTCAAATCCATGTTTAACATGTAGTCGTTGTTACTCGAATTCATCCTTCCTAACTCCTATTCAAATTCAATTTTTAAATTCAAGTCGTTCTGTCTTTCAAGATAAAATAAAATAATAAAACAGCAAACATCCCGTCAAACAAATATTGCCATGATGTCCATTGAATCACAACCAAGATTACATAATACTAGAACGAATGCCACACGCACAAGATTGATTTAGCGCTATCGTTTGTAATTGTAATTGAACATTTATATAGCGCCGCTCACAGATTCAGTAGCGCTCCCGACCCTATGATACTACGTCTTGAGTTTCGATTATGTATATCGATTCATCATTCATGTTAGATGAAGCACTAAGTAAGCAACTAATTCTGTTGACGAATTTTATTTATGAAATGGTACGGCAACAACTAATAGCTATCGAACAACCGTTGTCTACCTCTTGCAACAACTCTATTACGCTGGACTTTTAAGTTGGAATTTTTATTGGCCCTACTCACTGATTGTTATTACAATGTTCAGCACACACCAGTCGGAATATATAATTTATGCTATTGGATTAATAAAGAATATAGGTCCACTTAATTACTTACTTCTGTCGACAATTTTCACCTTGGGGATGGGGGACAGGCCCCCGGACAGCAAATAACACGGCCGCGATGGATGATAATTCATGAGGAAGTTTGGTGCAATTATATAAGAAGAACATCAAGTATTATATAGGCCTATCAGAGAATTTTTGTCTATCTGTCCACCCCATAACTGAAATTTGCAACTCGCTTCATGGTGTTGCCACAGTATACTGTTCACAATCTTTACAGTATACTGTGGTGTTGCTCAAGATTCTGTATTAGTACCTCTGCCATACTTGGCCTGCCTGTCTGGAATAGACTTCCAACAATTTCCACCAGAATTGCTCAAATCTCTCAACTATCCCATGAATTTGTCTTGCTATCTCGTCAAAAAAATGCTTGGCAGCACCGCTATTTCACAAATTCTATCCTGATCCCTTCCTCCTCTTCCCTTACCAGGGAGTTAAGGTTTAAATGCTAAATGCTTCCATCTCAGTCTGCCTTCTTCAACTCTTTGAATTTGGAAACGATTTTTACTTCTACCTATCGATTTTTATACGAGGCGCCTGCGAATAATTGTAATCTCAAGCTCACGATTTTGCGTTTTGAAGTCTCGGCTTTAACTTGTTCTGAGTGTAATAGCTAAAAATGAATAAATAAATCTATATTCATGATTAATATAGAGCTATGAAATTGTACCCAATTTTTACTTACTTACGTCAGCGGTCAATAGTAACTTGTTGATTTATATAGCGCTAAAAGTTCGTCTAAATCGTATGACGTCAAAGACGAGTGTAGAATCGATCGATATGTAGAACAGAAGTCGTAGTCTGTGGCGTTGGCACTGGCTGTTTTATTTAGTTGTTGTGGATTTATAAAACGATGATATAAAATAACAAAAAGTCGTTTTCTCTTGCAAATTTCTCTATTTCCAACAGCTTTACTGATTGAAAGAGGCTTGTTGAAACAGGCCTACGTATTTGAGTTTATTTAGTTTAAAAAAGGACAAAATGACAAACGGTGAGTTTTCGCCAAGAGCTCATTCTTTTACAACCCACAAATTTCTGAAAACATTCAGAGACTATAATAATGCCATTGTCACAGTTGTGCCAAAAACTATTATCCAAAACTCTTGAAAGTGGAAAGTACGGCTACCTACGGGAAATCGGTTTATTGAAAGTGGGTGCGGCCCGAATCCCCGAAATCTGATTCCCTGTAACGAGTATCGGCAATATCCACGAAATCGAGTTTCTAACATGGCTGACCAAATAATCCATGTTTAGATCTATGTATATGAGTTGAAAATTGTGAACAGTTGAATATATGTGATGAGGACAGTTTCTTAAACTGACAGCGCATACATGCCTGAGTCAAATGTTTCTAACTAGTGGCTGAAAGCTGATAAGCACCTGAAGGAAAATTGACATAACTATGACATTGACAGCATTATGTCAATAAATATATTTAGTATCATTTGTGTAATTTATAATTGGTAGACATTTTAAATAAGTTATTTTTAGTGATTTTTTTGTTTTTCAGCTTACTCGCTCGACGGCTTGCTGGTGTTTGGTCTCTTGCTCGTATGCACGTGTGCATACATGAGTCGGGTTCCAAAACTAAAGCAATGGTTGCTTTCAGAGAAGAAAGGGTTTCTTGGGGTTTTCTACAAAGGTTATTTAAAATTACTTGTTTCACCGAACACATGAATGAATGAATGAGGTTTACATATCAGACATAAATTCTTGAATCAGAGGCGTGACAAGTCGCTAAGGGGAGGAGAAATTGACAGTTTATGATGGAAAGCTAAGTGACCAAGGATTTGTGAAATGGTTAGTCTTAAGAGAACATGTAATGTAATGTAAATCTTTGAGAATTTCTCAGCACCCATAAAAGCTATGTCGAGGAGACCAGCATATTCAGACATTTGTACATCTGATCCCTGCCTTTCATCTGAAATGATTTGCACTGCATATTTGAACTTATTAATGTGTAAATTAAATACTATCGTCACGAATAACATTGCGTTGTTAATTATCGCATAGTATTTGTGGTTATTGCATCAGCGAGTTCATCTGTAACAGTTGCGTTGATGTTTGTTTTTCAGCTGCTGTAATTGGAACTCGGCTGCACTTCTTGGTTGCAATGTCCTGCGTCTGTATGGCCCTCTATGTTATGCTGATCAAGTGAAAAGACTTTGTCATCATCATAATAAACTGTGGCCTATACATTGAAATGAACACAGCTGTGATGTGTTAATACATTGTGAATAGGAACGCTTGGTTAACTTAGGCTAAGGACAGATCTAATGTAGATATTTATTTGACAGTTCTAATGACTGATATTGATTGGTAGTTTCAGTTAAACTGGTAATGCACGAGCATTTTCAAAGGCGAGGTTTTAAATTGTACATTTAAGCATATCCTGTTCGACCTGTTGTCTTAAATATGAATTGGTCAGAAACTATTGAAGAGAAGGCAACTTGTTGCGTAGAACTATATCTTTGAACGCTAATGTATATAATTACAGATGAGGCTGGTATTTAGGACTTATTTGTGTTTTGGTGCGGTTTGGTGTATCAAATATAAATTCCAAAAGAAATCTTGCAACTGCTTTATACTGGTTTAGGCATAATTTTACTACTCTTCTGAACTATGAAGACTTGTTAGATCCCAGCTTCTAAATTAATGCACACCTACATTTCTTGTGTTGAAGATGTTGTAATTAGAAGCTCAACACGCAAATCACTTTAAACAGAAGTACAATTCATCCCTCTTACACAATACTGTTCTTTTTGACAATGCAGGAGTATCTGAGTAGTCCATTTGAAGAGGTGCTATATATTTACTGGAAATTTGATATAGCACCCTTAACTACTCAGGAGCGCTTCAAAAGTTTGTCATAAATTGTTGAATGAATGAATTTGTGCATATACATTTATCTCCCACTCTGCATGACTGGAAACGCATCAGAATCATTCCCACTAACAAGACTTGTGCAGTCTGTTTTAACTCACAAATAGGTTGCTATGCATCAGATGTATAAGAAAGCTGGAGTGGTAGACACTAGACAGGCAGCCAACATTGAGGGCTTGGTGAATATGAATATTCTTTTGACAGCTGAGATGTATATAGCTTAGGGAGGTTGCGACACTAATTGCATTGTCTGTCATCATTCCATTTACCTTACGAACATGTATATTTGTCTATAATATGTATCAAACTAACAAAGACTTTGTTAACACAGAAAGGGTGTCACCTCACTTGTCATTCTGCTTTTCTTATCCAACAAATTTCATTACTAAAATAATGCTAGGTTAACTCATAGATATCTGGCTTGAGCTGCTCAGTCAACAGTTGCCAAGCCCTGCCACCCAAAGGGAACTATCAATACTGCATGACAACCTGACCATGTCATGGTTTCTCTTCCCTATGCAATCTTACAATGAATATACCAGAAACAGTTCCAGAAGTTTTTAGCTTACATCATGTAAAACATTCATGGCCATGCTGCAGTGCCCACAAGAGTTACTACATTAACTTGCACAACACATTGAACGAAAGCCAATGTAAAAACAATGTAATTAATGTAAAACATGTTTTACTCTGATAATACAAAGATTAAACTAAATTAAGATTACAATACTAAGATTATTACTCAAACTTTAAATGACTTTATAAGAACTGTTTATCAAACAATATTGACAGTTGTAACTGCATCAACTTTGCATTCACACAATCCTCCTCAACACCGATGAAACCTACAGATCGTACGGTGTAAGTCTAATTTTCTGGCCGACTTCAGGATGCCGCAGCGCAATTCCACACCTGAGTAATAATTCAACGTATGGCGGCCAAAATGTATCGTCCAACGTTACGTATGGATCGTCTGGGCAGTCCGCATATCTCTTCATCAGTTGCTACAATAACAAAATGTTGCCAACATTTCAAGACAGGTGTCCTTAACTTCTCGAGCACTAGTATGTAGGTCTGAATTAATCCAGGTATAACAAGCAATTTGTCTACCAAGATATCATGGAATATGTTATAAAATATATCCGGAGTGCTATACAGACACGGCCCCTATATCTGGCTTGCACAGATTGGGTTGAATTTTTATAAATTTCTTTTATCATTTCTTTCATTGTAACTGGCTGCGTTAAATCAGCAAAAGCTCAATAAAAAGAATATTCTATATAAAAATAATAAAATGTTGCAAGAAAATTGGCACAGCAACAAGTATTTGCATGAAAGTCCAGATCTCAAAAATCTTACTAGTCAGAATCAAAAAGGAAGGAAGCAATTGTTTGTCTGTGTTTCCTAGAGACTGTGTGAGCAAATTATGTAAATAATTTTGTTGTATTCAAGATTATGCAGAACTCTTTAATACATGGCTACATTGAATTTACTTACTTCCGTTATCATATGCATTGACAACAGCTTGACATGTGACTTCTTCGAGCCATGGTCATGCTGGAAACAAATTAATAACAATACATGTAACAATAATTGATAATTTTAATCTAATCCACAAACTTCTCTGGTGATAAATTAAGACAACAGTAGAGGTCTGGTGAGGGAAAGTAATGGTTGCTCATATCTATAACATGCCTCAATCAACATTAGGCCTCAGAGGTGAGGCCTGGATGTTAGCAATTTTCTGCTTAAGTGCAAACAAGATAACAGCCACGTTATATGGTTCAACGACAAACATACCATTTCATATGACTCCTAAATTTAATCAAATACAAAGAGGAAAGAGGCAGATTCATTTATCATTGTTACCCTACATAAAAGACGTTCCATAAGCTAAAATAATAAAAAAAGTTCTGAAGTTTCAAATGAGCACAGAAGTATGATTTGGATCTAAACGCTATAGATCTATGATAAATGTTTCAGCTCTTGCACAGATAAAAACTGAATACCTTCTTTCAGAACAAAAATATATCAGTTATGTTAATACTACATTCCAAACAGATTAAAAAAGTTTATATTTAATTTTATAATACAGAAACACACAAACTGATTTGATGCAGTGCTGAAAAACTAAAACTAACATTTTTGCTCCAATTTTTCATTTGTTCAGAAGATGGGACAGGATAATGTTCCTGAAGAAAATCTTTCTACAATATCCATAACAACAAAACAGCAAAATTATTTTCCAAGACTGCCGTTTACGTTTTTCTCAGCTGTTATTTTTCAGCAACTTCAATCAAGTAACAAATAAGGTCATTTAAAAGACTATAATCATTTTTAAAAACTTGTCGTTTAGGTCTAAACTGATGGTATGCATGTTGTTAGAGAATGATCACTTTATCAAGTACCTACATACTTTTTAAATGACAAGAATAAAACAACTTGGCTACTATTGTAATCCAAATTACTCAGCACATACCACTCTAGTTAAAAAGCCGAAGAATACAAATATGTTATAGGATGCCAAAATCATGCTCATTGCTCATTGTGATGTATTTCAACCAGTGACAACTGATGGCTGCCCCTACTACTGCTTCCAACAAACTGCAGAGTAACTATTTCTAAACAAGAGTTGGTCAAATATATAGCCAGGCTCTCAAGTTCATTCTAGGCCAGTACTCGACTATCCATCACTGGGTAATAAAAATGATTCAATGGGCCAGATTACAGTTGTTTTAACAATCTAAGGCAGACAATAGATGAAAATAGTCACTAAACAACAGACAAGTTCCACATTCAAGCTAAGTTTTTGCAATAGTATATAAGAAAATGACCAATACCTAAGGCAAAGTATCTACAGGTATACAAGTTGGCAAACATTTGACTGCAAAGTAGCCACTTACCATTTGACGTAGTCGGAGAGAGTGCAAGGACTTCAACTTAGCGTTCTTTTCTTGAAGTTCAGTCAAAACTCTTAAAAAAACATGATATATGATTACCAATTCATTTCAGTTGCAACTAAAGTGTCCATTTCTACTTAAAAAGGGTGAATTTGTCAGCAACGCATTTTGTGTAATAAAATACGCAAAAACTGGCACAGATGAAGTACAAAAAATAATCAACTTTAAAAACTGTACTGAGCAACCTATATAGTGCCGGGGTCTAATACGCAAAGCGTCAATCTATGGCGCTCCAATGCCAAGCCGTAATTAGGTCAATATCCAGAAGACAAGTGCAAATGTGAAAGCTAAGAGGTCCTCCTCTCAGAAGTTTTATTTGGCTGTGCTGATGCTGGGAACGCCTCTGAGTAGTCCCCTTGAAGAGGTTGCCATACAAATTCATTTAATGAATGAACTAGAAATATAAATAGAACCACTGAGTGTTTTTCAATGAGTTCAGTTGAGGTTCTTAAAATTACATGAGAAAACAGTTTAGCAACACAACCTCAAGACTGAGTTTGTATTTCAGAAATTAATAAGCATGATGATGGATGAGTTCCCTGCCTGAAAATGCAGGTTCACTGGCTTTATGTCACCAGGGAATGAGACAAGTGAGGTGGTTTGAGGAGGAGATAGCAAGGTGGATAGATTGTTTACCCAGTTATCCCAGCTTATCTGTCAGCTTCCTCAGATAAGCTGAGATAGCTGTGGGTGAACAATCTATCGAGGATTTGTTACATAGCGGCTTCAGGTTAGACATGTGATCCCCCAATTCTAAGGAACAGAACATACTGCTACACCACCATGTACTATTAATAAGTAAAAACAAAAACAAAGAATGCACTCAGGTGACAAACATTGCAATGAGGTGTCAAACACGTACTGTTCACTTGAGAGTGTTTCACTCGATGAAACGGCTTTAACCTTTTCTTCTAAACTCAGCTTGAATTTGAGTATTTGCGTCTTCATATCGTTTACTCTAAAGAAAAACAACAACAGCTGTCAGAATAAACTCAGTCCAGAATGGCATTTCCCATCATATCCCATGCTCGCAAACAACAATTGCACCTTCATACATTCTGCCCTACCGTCCACATCAAACAGACCAAAGCCACTGAAAAAGAACCCCAAAGACACTGAAAAAGCAACAGTTCCACAGCAGAAGTGCCTCAACCTGCTCACAATCATTACGTAGCATCCATTCAGTAGTACAAAACTTTGGTTGTAAAGAAAGTGCAGCATGATTGAATAGAACGACAAAAGGAATCAGAGATTTTCCTAAAACTCCTTGATATGAAAGAGATCAATTTCAAACTGTTAACCTTTGAAATTCTTCTTCTAACTCTGATCGTTGCGATCGAATCAATTCTTCCGTTTCTTGCAACTGGTTCACCTCAGCAGTCAACTCCGATTTAAGAATTTCACTCTGTAGATATGAGTTGTCGGGCAATGCTAAATAACCAACAGCAAAACGTCCTGTAGGAAATGCTCAAACTGTACACCAGAAATATAATATTTACACAGTACAAACCACAGAAGGGACAACATCTACACATGAGAATGATGCAAACAAATGTATAAGATTTTAGAACTACATAGAGCATGCGTTTTTCAAATGAATCATAAATGCACACTGTATTTGCACATCACTCTTAGAATAACAACAAATAATTCGTATACAGCCATCATGCGATAGTTCACCATAGATACACTTTCTGTGCTCGGCAAAAATGCATTTGTGCAACATTACTGGTGCTCCTACTTACGATAAGCTGTTAAACCAGTCCGGAGAGCCACAGTATCAAGTATCAGCTATTCTATTTTCTTAGCATCATCATAATGAGGGCAATCTTCTCGCTCATTACAGTATACAGTCTCAATGTTTAGATCATATCATACTCCAGTCGATATGTCTTTTGCTGAAGTTCTATGATAGGGGCAAAATGGAAGATGGCCTCATTCACAAATTAGTAACTCCTAATTTAAAAATAAGTACTCCTAATTTAAAAATAAGTAACTCTTAATTTAAAAATAAGTAACTCCTTTAATTTAAAAATAAGTAACTCCTAATTTAAAAATAAGCAACTCCTAATTTAAAAATAAGTAACTCATAATTTAAAAATAAGTAACTCCTAATTTAAAAATAAGTAACTCTTAATTTAAAAATAAGTACTCCTAATTTAAAAATAAGTAACTCCTAATTTAAAACTAAGTAACTCCTAATTTAAAAATAAGTAACTCCTAATTTAAAAATAAGTAACTCGATGACTCACTAGGCAGTTTAGAATTTTCTAGAGTGTAAATCTGTGCAAGCAGCTGTCTGTCTTTCGCAGTTTCCCGTGCCGCGAGAGACGACGAACTGCCTCCATTCTCGGCTGATGCTTGAGCGGAGGAGTTTGCAATTTCCAACTGCAACTAAACACAAAGCAGATTGCACACTTGAAGAATTTCATCACTGATCATAGAAACGATAATCCCCCTTTATAACGTTAGAACTGTAATCATCAAATTACAATACAGTCAAAACACCGCAAGTACTTCGAGCAAAGCCGAAAGTGAAGAGATAGGTTGCAATGTTAAAAAATTGCAGTACTTCGGGAAGCAATGCGCAGGTGTCTGCCCAGCATTGTATGAACTATTGTTGTCATAATGCAAATTATAGATAATTAACAAAGCAAGTACACAACAGTTATAACCCTTTATTAGAATTTGAAAAGTTGTAAACATCACCGGCAGATCATACGGAATGACTGCGATCATTTGCTATATAATCATAATAGATGTACAAAGCAGCTTCCCGTCAATTGAAGAAACTAGCCATGGATGCTAAAGAGCACTCACACATTGCGATGTAAATATTCATTACTTCTTATGTTCTTTTTGAAATGCGTTCTAATAGCTGAATATATACATGATAAATAAAAACCTGTTGGAGCTGAGACCATAATTCTCTACACTGATGTTTCAATTCTATTTTCGCAAAGTCGCATTCTGCTAACGTATCGTCTAAACCCTGTCCGACATCTGTCATCTTCCTCAGAACTAAAATGCACATTTAATGACAAGATCTATTGATGCAGTTTTAATAATAAAAAAAGATGACAACCTCGCAATTAATTAAAATAAAAAATCAATGCAGTAGGAGAGGTCAGTCAAGCATCTAGGTTTAACACGTTGACTGCTTATTTGCTGTGTTAAATGACTCAATGGGGGACGTGTATACACGTCCCTCGCGTCCAACGTGTTAATACTGTGGGACTCAAATAAACATAACGGCAATGATTCTAGAAAGACTCAAAAGTTGGCAAGTTGCATTTAACTTTGTTGTAAAAAATAAAACTTGTTTGTGGAAACACCTTCTGAAAGGTACCAAACAGATCAGCCAAACCGCATTCAGTGACAGTATAAATGGAAAATTAACATAGAAATGAGAGCTAAACCAAGCATATCTTTATCAGGGAGTTTGATATAGCGTTGCCTGGAGCACAAGTCATTAGGCCGCAGTGCTGTCCAACGTGCGGCCCGCGGGCCGCATGCGGCCCGCGAGATGATTTCAAGTGGCCCGCCGAGGCTCTCTGAATTTGTGCCCTTTGTGTAAAATGAAATAAACTTAGTAAAGGATAAAATTACTGTCCGATTTGAGCGGTTATTTTTGTTACTGATTTTGAGACAAATGCCGATTTGGACTGCTACCAGAACTAAATATCTTATTTCTTTTCATGTATGGAGTTAGTTTCCCGTAGTATCTGGAGATTGATACATGACTTCCGATTTTAACAGTTCTTGATACTGTATTCAACTAAACGGACCTCGCAAACCGTTCACTTCTAGTCAGTCCCTGGGATGTGTAGGCTACAGAGTTCCAGCACATCTGCAAGTGACTGAGACCATTCCTTCAAGAATTAGTCGAGTTCTGGTTTAAGAATTAGAAAAAAACAATCGATAAAGGGCACCTTCTGGCTCGACGACCATGACTGCTAGTAGGCTGCTGTTCAGTGGCTGGACGCGTTCTGCAAAAGCTAAATAAATAACTGCTAGTAGCTCTGTAGACCAAAATTTTGGCTTCGATGTTTTTTATGAAAGCCAGGGCAAGAGGATGGAAATTCGCAACAGTCATAAAGTGAATCTTAGCAACAACAACAAATTGACAGAGCGACGTAATAAAGAGCTGAGCTGGCCAAACTGTGTCTAGCAGACAAAGATGAGTGCAAGGCAGGGATAAACGTCACCTTGCACATTTTGGGGTTCGACTATTGTGAAGCATGACAATCGTGGTTTGTGTATAGTCCACAATCCACATGCTATTATTTATTATTTCTATTCCTGTGGGACTTGTCGAACTCTTTCCATAAACTGCTCAAGCCTTTCCTCTTTGGCCATTTCTGGGTTGGGAGCATCTCTGAATTGTTATCTTGAACCGGCCGCATATAAATTTCATAAATCGATAGCTCGATTGACAGATAGATTATGATCATGCCATACTAAATTTCAATACTCGTTTCAATGTTAATATAATATAGTATCAATCAATTTCAGCCACTGATTTTGATTTTACTGTTGTGGCCCTCGGCTTCAAGAATCTTGCTTTTGCGGCCCGAGGTAGCAAAAAGGTTGGACAGCACTGCAAATGATTAGGGCAATGAACTATTGGAGGGAACAAACGTCGCAGGACATGCGATCCTTTGACTACGACTGCTAAAGCAGAAGACCCTCCATCCCAAGCACATATTTTCGCTGTCTCAAAACTACTTTATTTTCTCTGGGTACTTACACGGTACTCCAATTAAAGTTTGACGGCTTTTAAATATACGAAAGTCTGCAAATAAACACATAAAAACAAATAATCAAAAACAGACCGCCGCTCACTCGCTGCTTCCGTTTACAACCTTCAAGGTCCGTGGATCGGTTTCTTTAGCTATTATTGATAGCACCGCCTTTTGTTTCAAAGACACATTGGTTCGTGAGAAAGCGTAGGCTATAAAGAAAAACCTGTGATTGCGACCAGTAGATACGTTATAAATTAGTCGCAAGACACTAATATAAAAATTATTTGGTATTAGGCTATTTATTCTGTGATTAAACAAAAATCGATCGGACAAAAACAACACAACAAAATTAACTAGCCTATAGGCCTAATGACACTGCCCTCAACCAGGCAAAAAGTCTGTTAAAAATGATGTCGTCGTCTTTTACAAATTAATCTGTGATGGGCCTAGTGTGTGCTGACCACAGAATAGATGCTGACTGCCTGACTGTATATTAAAATTTGATCTGATTTTTGAAACGGAGCGATCGACTAATACCAAAGATATTAGAGTCGTAGTCTACGACTCTAATATCTTTGCTAATACTGTATCCATAACCACTTACTCTAACTGTTTAACAAATGCGGCAGCATAATTATCGTCAAATTTAATAGATTCTTGATGAGATTTACGACAGCTATTTGCAATCCTTCAACATCACAGCCCAAAGAAATTAGACTTCTAAAGCTCTGTTGTAAAGATGTATAGAGCATTCGAAGACTTCAAAACATTTCTTACGATTTCGGAGCGCCAATAAGAAACGCATCCTCACTGTAGGAGAGGAAATTAGGAACAGATGCTCATGTTATTATCGCCCTGTTTGAATCTGCAGATATCATTTTTTGTGATATCGACGCGATACTAATATCATTTGATCATGCCTAATAGCACGGGAAAGACAGCCTTTCCACCAACCTCTACCCCAGAACCAACTGTTGAGGTATCTTAAATGTTAACTTTTGTTTTTCTAACTTATTCCTCAATCGCGACCAATTCACTGTATCCACACCACTTAAACTCGGCTTGTCTCACTGCATAATTAACTAATTAATCTGTATTCTGTGAAACTGTCATAGCAATTAGTTACAATCAGTTATGTGCTGAAACTGTTAGAAGTGGGGGTAAGAAACCGAGTCTGGGTTTTATAATTGTTGTTGTGAATTCATTGTAGCCGGTTTCTGGTAATTCAATTATTGTCATACACCCTGGTTCATTGCATCTGAGATTTGGTCGAGCATCAGACACATTTCCTGTTACGATTCCGCACTGCATAGCCAGACGACACAGGCGGCCTGGTCATCAAAGTCATTACGAAGATGCCTGGCTTGTTCGGCCTGAAGTTCGTGTAAGTCACATTTACCTTTGTTCGTATTGGAGATTTATATGGCACTGGAGATTTATTATAGCACACCTTCAAGGTAATATACTCAGAAACACACCAGTCTCAACCCTGGCTAAAGAGAATGTCTTCTTCTTTTGGTTCTCTGCCTTTCTAATAACATTATCATCAGTCTTCCTCTTGTCGTTTTACCTACCATTCTTTCGTCAATTATGGTTCTTAGGAGACCATTTCCCCCGTGATGTGACCCAACCAGTTTTTCTGCCTGCTTAGAACTAATGATTCGCATTGAACAGGGATTTTTTTCGTCCACCATTTGCAGTACATCTTAAAACGAAAAAATCCTGAGGAATTTAAATTGCATCCTAGTAATTAAGCATTGTAATTGGGGTTTGTTGTGTTGAATTTTTTTATGATTGCTTTTGTGTTTTGCACAGAGACCACTGAAGGTATTCAAATGAGCCAATGTACCTTTTCAGACCACCACAAAATTGTTAAGATTTCTCCAGACTGCTTGTGAATTTTATGTCTTAGATAATTTATCAGTTTCAAGATGTACTTATTTCTTATTTTTGTTTTCTTCTGGTTAATGACGTTGAAATTCTTGTCTTTTCTTTTGTGCTAGCACACGGAATCTGCTTTCCAGATGCTACAGGGATTGAACTTAGCGAAGGAAATGCTACAAAGTCGGGTGACGTCTTCAGGCAATCCACGCCATGCAACTCGGTTGGATCAGGTAACGTTCAGAGTTTTTAATAGCAAATCAAGTGACAACCGAAGCTGATGTGAACCGTAGATATTTTTTACAGATTCAGCGAGGTGCCCTTGTAACTGTGTTACGGTGCCATTTGACCTATACCTACACCCTGGGACTCTACCAGGATCGCTCCTTGTTAAACTTAAAACTTCTTTTTGGGCGTGCTGGAGTCGGGAGCGCCTCTGAGTAGTTCTTTTTACTTGAAGGAGCGCTATGTAAATGTCCGAATGAATAAATTAATGAATGAATGAATAGAAATTGTCATTGTTATTATTTGAAATCTATGATTATTCCATCTGCAGTTGCCCATATACTCACATTGCAACTTTAGATTTAACTCAAATGGAGATTGATGCTGCCTCATTTTACGTAGAATCTTCCAACTGATGTACCAAACCGTAGACAAATAAGAAATAAAATGACCTTACAAATGAAAGTTCAGCTTTTGTTTTCATTGTAGTGCAGTCAAAGCACATTCTCTGTTGGTATTCTATCCATTTAAACTAAGACTATGACATTTACTTTTTTTAAACCATATTTTTTTTTCTGGTTGTTATAGTTGACCGATTTCAATAAAACTTCCAGAGCTGAGGTTTCAGAAGTGATGTCTAATCTGCACTGGACAAATACGCATCATAATGAGCCATTTCTGATCGGACAGGAGGTATGTTTAGGCCATGATGTTTGCTTAACACATTCAGTGCCACGTACGTATTAATACGTACTTCAGCCTGTTAACTGTTTTTAACACATTGACTGCCTACATGCCATGCTAAATGACTTTTAGCATGGCATGTAGGGCAGGCAGTCAATGTGTTAACAACAGTTGATAGGCAATTTCTTTGTGTTTCGTATTATGATCCATTTTTTGTCAGATCAATTGTAGTCTTTTCTAGCTCGTTCGATTCTACATTTGCTATCTATATGGTAATTCTACATCCAATATCTTTTATCACCTTTAAACTACCACTATTTTTGATCATTTTGCTTTTACAATTTTTTTCTCAGTTTGTGGATTAATTTATTGTCTCTCTGTTTTTGACTCTTTAATGTTGTCATGCTGATAATTACAAATCCCCTTAGCAATTCGGTCATCCAGTTGTGTCTGACATTATACAACAGATTACTGGTAGTTTATTTATAAAGCAGTGGATGTAATGCTAGTGTGCTCTTTTACCCTAGTTGTTCCTTGTTTAAATGAATTGCTGATCACTTGTGAATTTTATTTTGCATTCATTATTACCTGATTAATCTCATTTATGTGATTTCATGTTTTTTAAGGCACTGATGGTTAATCCTGATGACCTGTACGACCTTCACTGGCCAATCAGACGTGGAGGTCTTAATCTACACAAAGCCGTCGGCGGCACACTGTCCTCCGTTTTACAAGACTTAGAAGACATTTGGTCGACAGCTTTATGCACCTACCTAAAAATATCACCAGATGCATTCAAGGTGTAGTAAAGTACTTTATGCTTAGATATGATAATGTGTGAAAACTGTAAACTGTCTGCTTTTGGATCACAATTAGTCTTTCTCGTCTACAGCAAAGCGAAGTTGTAAAAAGTTGCCTGGTAGCAGGCTACAGTGCAAGTACTTTGATAGTCGTGATCTGCAGCACCATTGTATTTAAGAATGGCCTATTTTTAATATGCAGTCAACATGCGGTTTCAGTGGCTTTCTATCCCAATGATCATGCATTTAAAACAAATCTGCACTGTATGACCAAGATATATTTTTACCTGATGGTAGTGATCTGCTTTGCATTTTCATTAGCAGAACCACTTGTTCATTTCGCAGTGGTGTGTAACGATTAATTTGACATAATTTGTCCTCTGTTTGTATTTCATTAGACATTTCGTGCAGTTTTACTGATTCCTGATATATATCGGCGACGTCACGTCCGAGAATTGACGAACCTTCTGCTGGAAAGACTAGGGTTTGAGGCTGCATATGTTGTACAGGTTAGTTCTAGTATCAAATTTTAAGGACATTGTGCTTCCCCTCATTAGCCAGAACCTTGTCTCACCCTCTTTCCTTTATCCTCCCTCTGCAGCATTAATATGTCGCCTTTTCTAATTGTAATAAACAAACTCGGACAAAGTATGTCCTTAAACTTCTTATTCTATTCTCATTCACTAGACTCATTAAACACCTCTCACAGTACAACCTAATCAGAGACACTCCCAGTGCAAATAGCCCTCAAAAAGTCTTGAGAGAACAGGCAGATAAGATATAAGATATCAGCATGAGTTTTTTGATAGTACAGACAGTATTTATTGATTACTGAATCAGTAGCTGTTGCTTATGAAATTTGTTAACATGCAGAAAGACTTGAATTTGGTTTTGTTGTTAGGAATCGGTTTGTGCAACATTTGGCACCGGCATCTGCAGCGCTTGCATTGTGGACGTTGGTGACCAGAAGGTGGCCGTGTCTTGCGTTGAAGACGGTCTTTCGCAGCCGGCCACTCGCATATGCATGCAGTTTGGTGGCAGCGACATCAGCCGATGTTTCCACTGGCTGCTGACTCGCTCTGGTTTCCCCTACAGGGACTGCGACTTATCGAAGAAAATGGATGCTCGCTTCATTCAGGATCTGAAGGAAAACTTCTGTCACATGGAACAGGTTTTATGTCTTAGTTGTTTTGTTTTTAAATCTACATATCACGCAACGTTAGTTAACTAGCATCTCTATGTTTTTAGTGAGAGTGCAGAACAATGGTGTGATTTATTTCTTACAGTTAATCCTTATGGTCAGCTGTAGTAAGTAAGGTTAGTCATAGTTTTGGTCACTTTTAGGCAGACTGACTGCTTTTGAGGGGTCCTGTGAAAATCAAGGTATATAAATAAAATCTAGATATGTAAATCTATGATTATTTTGATTATTTTGTTTTACAGTTTGTATCTCAGTAGATTATATTAGTCGGTTTATATGCTGTGTATGAACTTTACAGTATCTCTCTGTTTCCTGTAAGGTTAGTTTTAATTGTAATTAATGTAATTGAGCAGTTATATAGCGTTTCTTCAAGATAGCTACTCAGGGGCACTCTCTGCACTTGCCTAGATGATGTATGAGCCTTCAATGTGCAACCTTACGAAAACCTTGGTTCTGTCTAATATGATTATTATAATAGGTGTTGTGATTGTTTAGGATGTTCAAGGTGCTCTCTGCCTATGTGATGTGTAAGCCTTCGTTCAATATGTAACCGTAACAATGCCTTTGTTATACCTGGAATAAATTATTACGAGAGGTGAACATTGTGATTGTTTAGGATGTTCAAGGTGCGCAAGATCACCAGGTTCTGCTGCGCTGTCCGTCGCAGCACATCGTAAAGTATCTGGTTCGAATGGGTGACGAGCGGATCCTCGCTCCGATGTCCGCCTTCTTCCCCGACATGTTCGGCCTCAAGGGCGACGACCTCTACCAGAAAGCGGAGAAGTTCAGCAGCGATCCGAGCGATCCTAACGATGACGATTACCTGATCCAGACGATGTCAAGGCATGAACAGGTGGTTGTTAGTTTACGTTATTGTGTGGGTCAGACAGTCATGTCGTTGTTTGCAGGGGTGTCCGCATTTAGGGGCAGGAGGGGGACTTGCCCGTCCCTGGAAAACTGACATCTATTTGTTTTTTAACTCCAGCTGTTTTGTTGTTTTTAGCCAAGGCAGTGGCGGATACAGAAATGTTAGAAGGATAGGCCAAAATTTTTGGTGATCTTTGCTGGGAAAAAATATCCTGGCCTTTTTTTAGTCATCCGGCCGAAATGTCTGAAAAATATACCATTTTCCCTTATGACTTTTGTTTAATTTTGTTTTTGTTTTAGTTGTCCGGGTGAAATGAAATGTCTGATGACCTCTCTAGTCATGCATTGATTTAAAGGTTCTTGAAACCAACTGGGGGGCCATGTTCCATGCAATTTTTTAATGGGGGGCCATGGCCGGATTGGCCCCTCTGGATCCGCCCCTGAGTCAAGGTCATACGGCAGGTCGTGAGTAAAATAGGCAGGTCAATAGGTCATATGGCCTGCCATGACGTATGGTAATGCTGCCACTGTGTTAGATTGAATTATGATACATCGTATAAGTTATGACTTAGAATGCTGTGATTTGTTTTAGGCAGCACGACAGCGAAAGAAGGACAGTGCTGTTGATATGCTTAACATAAGTCAGGAGAATTCACTTTTCGATGATACTCAAATGGATGATGATGACCTGATGGATCAGGGTGATCTGCTCGGCAAGAGCCAGCATGAGGATGAATCGGAAGCCGTCTACAACATGATTCATCTCATTGGCATTCATGAGGCCATCATCATGAGTGTCGACAGATGTGGTATGTAACCATTTCATGATACCTTCTTTGTTTGTAAGATGTGGTATATAACTATTTCATGATACCTTCTTTGTTTGTAGGTGTATTAGAATTAATTACGTTGAGAAGATATCATTTCTGAATTGTGACTATGCTTAAATGTGTCATTCATTCATTCATTCATTGAATTTGTGACTATGTTTAAATGTGTCATTCATTCATTCATTCATTGAATTTGTGACTATGTTTAAATGTGTCATTCATTCATTCATTGAATTTGTGACTGTTTAAATGTGTCATTCATTCATTCAGTGAATTTGTGACTGTTTAAATGTGTCATTCATTCATTCTTTTAGTGAATTTGTATAGCACCTCTTCAAAGGGACTACTCAGAGGTGCTGCAACCGCAGCACGGCCAAATAAAACTGTCTTAAGATGAGAAAGAGAATGGCTGAGAAGGAGTTCTTTAAAGGGAGCAGAGCATCAAGGAGAGGCCATTCCAGGATGATGGTCCTACCACTGAGAAGGCACAGCTCTGCTAGATTTTGATTGATTGATTGATTGATTGATTGATTGATTGTTGTGATCTTTGCTCTTCAGATTCGGATGAGATGAAGAAGCGGATGTTTAGCAACGTTATTGTTGTCGGTGGTGGTCTGATGTTCCCCGGATTCCAGTCCTGGCTCCACCATCTTCTCTGGATTCATATGCCGGCCAGCATCAAGTCTTCCATTGAGGCCATGGACATCATCACAAGACCTAAAGTAAGGGGCCATTTAAATTCACTCGATATTTACTCGTTTATGGCTTGTTTATGAAATTCTGAGTACCTGCAGGAGTTCCTTAACAGACACCAATTATATCATGACCAGATATGCACATATGCGTATGCTGTACATGCCTAATTGCTAGCCAGTCCCAAGCATGAAGAAAGGAGGAGGGCGAAACTTTTGGTCTTCATTATCACACTGTGTCATTAAACTGAATCTACTGCAGCTGCTGCTATTACTAAATGTTATCTATGTTGCGTTTGTTTTGTGGCTACGTTAACAAATGAAAAACAGTTTAACCAAGTCAAATAAAACTGAAACTTACGACATTTAATTATTCATTTTGTGTACATATATAAAGTGGCAATTTAAATTAAACATTGGAAGTTTTTGCATTGTACACTCTGTTTTTTGTAAATACTTTTACACAAAAGCTGTACTTGGTTGCAAATCTGTTTGCATGATATTCCCGTTCTATTCTCCCTTCTCAATCCATCTGGTTGTGTACTGGCTAATGTTTTGAGATGATGATGACGACGATGACGATGATGATGATGACAGCGATGTTGGTGGTGGCGATGGTTACTACGCACAGGATTTAATCATAAGTTCACTACAGCCTGTTACAGATTTACTGTAAATTCATGTGAGTTTTTTGTGTGTAGGAGATGGATGCACGCATGACTTGTTGGAAGGGAGGAGCGATCATGTGTTGCTTAGACACGGCTCAGGAACTCTGGATCACGAAACCCGAATGGACGAAATACGGCATCCGTGCGCTAAGGGAGCGAGCCCCATTTCTCTGGTAGATTGATTGGCTTCAGTGGTAGGTCACTGAGAGAGAGAGAGACAGAGACAAAGAGACACAGAGAGAGATAGAGAGAGAGAGAGAAGAGCTTTGTCGTTGCCATGCCAAGGAACTCGTCTTTGGATTGACTGATAGTAACTATTTTGCTGATGACTACGCAAGAACCGGTTTTGTTTTGATTGACAAAATGCGTTGAACATCAGAATTCTGTATGGATTATTATATTGAAAGAATTTGTAGGGGAATTGCTAGAAATGTCATTTGTGGGCTCGAGAAGGTAATTGAATGTCTCAGTGTGGTGATGGATGTGTGTAAATTAAAGAAAATCGTGAACTCTGTTGAATGCGTTCTTTTGATGGGGGAGATATCCTGTGACATCTAACCCCCACATGGATATCTGAAATCAACAACCCTACCCCTGTTTATGTTCGAAAATGTACTTTCAGCCACACCCCTACTTTTGAAGTTCAATGGAGATCTCCTTTTTTAGATCAATGCCACTGAAGATATCCATAAGAATGAGTTTTAGCAAACTATGTGCCTGGTCAAATAAAGGATTAATAACCAGATTTCCTCACAATTTTTATTCAGGGCGTATTGGTTTGATTTTTTTTCAGTTATGTTTATGCTTCTAGTTGATAGCTTACCTTTTTGAACCAACTGAAAAACATGCTTCAATGGAATTCAAATCAAATAGGCCTGTGGGGCGTTGGCCTTCCAGCCCTTGAAACTATGTATGATGCATCCAGCCTACGTTTTAAGATGGGAGAAAAATCAAAGCTTCCATGCTGAATCCATATGTAACGTCCTAATTCTGTGTGAGTGTCTGCACTAGTTTATATCAGGGCTGCTTTTAAAGAATTTTTAGAACTGTGCAACTCCTTCTGTCCTTTCCCATCGTCCATGGTAAATTATTTCCAATCAGAGGACAATGACTTTTTTACTAGTTTTAACTGTACAGAAGTGCTTCTACAACTGCACATTTTGTGTACAACTGCACGTTAAAAAAGCCATGCTTTACGCACACACACACACACACACACACACACACACACACACACACACACACAATATAGCCAATGTAATATATTGCGAATAGTGTCTGCGACGAACTTGCATGGATTCTAAATCCCCCTGTTGTCGACTCTGTCGCATTTTACGAAGACTCCTGTGCTAAGATCACAAGTAAAAACAACCACGGCGACGATACGTGATTAAACCAAGTACATGCACGCTCGCTCGTAGGTCTACCTACCTGGAAACACCTGCTGGATGTACGTGGCATCAGAGGTAAGCACCGCGCTGTTGGCCTAGTCGATGACCGCTTCTCTAAGAGACTGTAGGACGCCCGTCTCACTGGCGGATCCAAAACTGTTTGAGGGGGGGGGGGGCAAAATCTTTGGTCTTGGGACAAGGAAAATTTTCGTCATTGGCCGTCAAAAAAGTTGATGACCTTTTATTTTTTGTCCTCCAGCTGAAAATCGAATGGGGGCATATGCCGTGCAAATTTTTAATGGGGGGGGGGCAATATGCCATGACACCCCTATTTGTATCAGTGGCGGCGCCAGGAATTCAGGTTTGGGGGGCTGAAGCCCTAATGCCAACTATAAGTTTTTTACGAAGCGCCGAAGGCGCGAAGCCGCGAGTGCCGAAGGCACGAAGCCCATACCGACTAGGGGGTCTGGGGGAGCGTCGTGAGCTCCCCCAGCGGGGTCTGGGGCGGAGCCCCAACCGCAAACGCATTTTTAGCTTTGTTGACCTCAACTTGAGCCCTTTTTAGGCTCTTTTTGCCAGCTATTTATGAACGATAAAAATCATGAAAACTGAAAGAAGAAGTCGTTTTGCAGAGTCGCCGACTACTAGTATTAGAATGCACGGCTTTATAAAGAAATTTTTAGAATTGCACAACTTCCCCAAGCCTCCAAGGCCGTAGCCAGGATTTGATTTCGGCAGGGTCTCTTCGGCGGAGAATTTCTGACGACTTTTTAGTAGTCAAAATGTCTGAAAACACCTTTTTTAGTGGTAAAAATGTCTGAAGACATCTTTGTTTAGTCATCAAAATTTCTGAAGACACCTTTGTTTAGGTGTCAAAAATGTCTATTTGTCAAAATTTCTGATTGCACCTTAGTTTAGTTTTCGAAATTTGTGAAGACATTTTTTTAGTTTTCAAAATTTCTGCAGACACGTTTATTTAGTAGTCAAAGTTTCTGAAGACACCTTATTTCAGTCTTAAAAATTACTGAGGACATTTTTTTAACTGTCAAAATTTCTGAAGACACCTTTTTTAGTCGTCAAATTTTGTTTAAAACATCTTTTTGGGCGTATAAACTGGTCTAGGCCTAGTACCTATAGCTCTTAAGTGCTGTAATATGCCGAGCAAATTTATGTCCAGGGTAACGGCCTCTGTTGTCATAGACCCTGGTCAAATCGGATCCATTCCACTAAAGACATTATTTTGACTACAATGTTAATAACGGTTTTCGGGTGTCTAAGGATATCATTTTGATTCTAGTGTTACCAACGATTTTCGGGTGTATAAGGACATGATTTTTATTAAAGTGTTATCAACGATTTTCGGGTGTCTAAGAATGGAATTTTGATGAAAATGTTATCAACGATTTTTGGGTATCTAAAAACATCGTTTTGATTCCAGGGTTATCAACAATTTTCGGGTGTCTAATGATAACAGTTTGATTCCAGAGTTATAGGCTACCAACGGTTTTCGGGTGTCTAAGGACATTATTTTGATTCCAGTGTTATCAACGATTTTTGGGTGTTTAGGGATATCATTGTGATTCCAGTGTTTCCAACGATTTTCGGGTGTCTACGAACATCATTTTGATTCTAGTGTTATCAACGATTTTGGAGTGTCTTAGAACATAATTTTGATTCTAGTGTTTTCAACGATTTTCGGGTAGGCTAGTTTAAGATATTATTTTGATTTAGTGTTACCAAGGATTTTCGGGTGTCTAAAACATCATTTTGATTATAGTGTTATCAACGATTTTCGGGTGCCTAAAAACATCGTTTTCATTCCAGTGTTATAAACGATTTTCGGGTGTCTAAGGATATCATTTTAATTCCAGTGTTACCTACGATTTTCGGGTGTCTAAGGACATTATTTTGATTCCAGTCTTATCATCGATTTTCGGGTGTTGAAGGTTGATACTCGGCACCTGCTGGTGCCGAGTATCAGCCGGGAAGCAAGTCCTAACAGTTTGTGGGCAAACAACTAGAAAAACAAAAGAAATAGGTAAAATGGTATGATCATAAAATTTTATGGGCAAACGACTAAAAAAGGTCGTCAGGTACCAAAAATTGGTGAAATTTGTTCAATTCTGGGCGAATGACCAAAACCAGATTTCTTAAAATGTTCGGCTCAAAGGCTTCGGCTCGTCCGCCAAAGTCATACCAGGCAACTTTCCAAACTTCTTTCAGCCCTCGGCTAGGCCTACCGGTATAATTCACGTTTTCTAGAATATCAAAACCTATGATATACAGTACTGTAGGCCCACATACCATTATTATTGGCAAGAAATCAACTTCGCAAATGTTATGCTTGAGAACCCTTTTCAGAGAATCGCTTGCTGCCTTGGGCTCCGCACACCCTATAGGGCCGGGCTTGACTACAAACTGCTAATTGAAAACCCCATTTCGTATGTGATTGTATACATGTAGGTATGTAACAGGTGTACCCCTCAGCCGGCCGGCGGGTTACATATGGTATACATAACCTCATGAGGGGTCTGGGGGATGTTTGGCAAAATATTATATGCGGTGGATTCTATTAGGATAGGCACTCTACGCTATGATTACATAGTTGATTTTATTGACGTTGGTCACTGTCTAGCTTTCTTATTCGAAGTTAGCAGTTGTAGAGATTTTCCTCGTTTTGTTTTGGGGGGGCTGAGCCGCCGATAGGGGGGGCTTAGCCCCCCTAGCCCCCCCCCTGGCGCCGCCACTGATTTGTATTGCTAATTTCAAGCCGAATGGGGGCCACGACGCCACGTCCCATTGCATTTTTAAATAAGGGGGCATGGCCCGATTGGCCCCACCTGGATCCGCCCCTGGCCCGTCTTAATTATTGATCGGAGAACTTTCAACGGCTTGCTCTGTAGTTGCCGACGTCAGAGAGCGCGCCCTCTGCTGCGGGTGCCAAGACCGCAGAGTCGTCCAAGTACCGTATACGGCCATCTTTGCTATCTTCTATTCTAATACATCATAATTATCTTCTATTCGGTCTTGAACAGCACAGGTGCATGGGCAACGACTGTCATAGCTGAGCGGATGCGCTATCTTGAGTCGCAGTTCGACCTGATAATAATATTATAGTTGGTCCCTGTATGGGCGCTAAATAAATTGGTCATAGTGCATTTACATTAGGCCTATATTGTCCGAGATTCGTTGCAATTAAAAGTTGCACAATAAGGCTAGGTGAAATTTGGCACTATGGTGGCTTGATTCTTACTGTCTTGGAATTAAATTGTCTGGTGTCAAATCATAAGTTTACGGTGTAACTATTAGCCTATAGGTCTAATAGCCTGCCAGACAACTATAGGCCTAAAACTATCTGACCTTGGGTCACGCCGGGTATCTCGTTAAGATAGACAAGTAGCTTTCTATTGCCTGCTTCTGAAAGGCGTTTCTTTTAGTAGGCCTAGTGTCGTCGAAATACGGATAGGCCCTACGCCTAATAATTGTTATTATTAGGACAATTAACATCTTGGAATTTCTTGCGAGGGACTGGTGTAGGCCTACCGAAGGTGTATGAGAAAGTAGGAATCAGCGGTTGACGAACGGACTACGAGAGATGGGTTGTGCTATAAGCGCCGATGACCGAACAGCTGCCGACAGATCAAAACAGATCGAGAAACAACTGAGAGCAGATGGAGAGAAAGCAGCCAGAGAAGTCAAGCTTCTTCTTCTCGGTAGGTTTTCAATCTAATATTATTTTTATTCAATCAACCTTTATAAGACTTGACCAAGTTTTCCTACGCAAGTTTGTAGGCCTATAATATATAGGCTAGCTTGTAGGCCTATTTTATTTTTTGTCAGAGCTATTAATATTTGAATTTTTCATAGCGCGAAATAGGCCTACTTAAAGCCCAAGTCTGTCTAAGGATCCCATATAGGCTATAGTTCAGTCTTCTTTGTGCAACCCCCAACTCCACGTCGATCATAGTTTGACTCCAGTATTTTTTCTGCAATTCTCACATTCGTCAGAATGATGAGAATTGGTGCTATACAGTGCAAACCTGGGTAACTCTTGGCAGGTGCGTCCACGTCGCGGGGGTGGATATCGCTTGTCGATAACGAAATCCTGCCGGGGACCCAGCCCCTCGGGGTATAACGAGAGCCCATGCTCTGGGTTATGGGTGAAGACCTGGACGGCCAAAGGATCGGAGGCCTCCTATGGGGGGTAACGGTCTGGAGGGCGGAAGAGGCACGGCGAGTCAGAACGCCGCTGGGCGGCTCCTAGTTATTGAAGGATGATCCGGCCATCTGACTACCTTGCGTTTACCTAGCAAGTTACCGAGGGAACATTCTGCTGAAGAGTTTTCCACATGGTGGAAACGGCTACGCTCCATAGGGGCATGCCAATGATGATGATGATGATGATGATGATGATGATGATGATGATGATGATGATGATGATGATGATGATGATGATGATGATGATGATGATGGTGGTGGTGGTGGTGGTGGTGGTGATGATGATGATGATGATGATGATGATGATGATGATGATGATGATGATGATGATGATGATGATGATGATGATGATGATGATGATGATGATGATGATGATGATGATGATGATGATGATGATGATGATGATGATGATGATGATGATGATGATGATGATGATGATGATGATGATGATGATGATGATGATGATGATGATGATGATGATGATGATGATGATGATGATGATGATGATGATGATGATGATGATGATGATGATGATGATGATGATGATGATGATGATGATGATGATGATGATGATGATGATGATGATGATGATGATGATGATGATGATGATGATGATGATGATGATGATGATGATGATGATGATGATGATGATGATGATGATGATGATGATGATGATGATGATGATGATGATGATGATGATGATGATGATGATGATGATGATGATGATGATGATGATGATGATGATGATGATGATGATGATGATGATGATGATGATGATGATATCGGGAATAGGAACAATAATTACCTGTGTCAAACATTGTAGGCTCTTCAGTTTCCTGCTAGGCCTATTGTAATAGTCATCCTATAGAATTTAATTTTACATTGTTGTTGGACAATTGTTTTTACAGGTGGCGGCGAGTGCGGAAAAAGTACAATAGTCAAACAAATGAAGTAAGTCTAACCAGAATTGCATGCATATGGCGTAATAAGTTTCTTTAAAAAAAATTATTGTTATTATTTTATCTGGATCGTCGGCCGAGTCAAGTCGATCGTAACACGTGCAATGGCTCGATCGAAGGCGGGGTTTGGTTGGCTAGAAGTCGGTCATGACGCAGTGTTTAATCTAGTCCCCACCCGCTGGGGGGGGGAATTCAGGTTTCTGGGGGGGGAGACAATCGAGCGTCCGAAGGATGCTCGTGAGGCGCGTAGCGCCGAGACCCGCAGGGGGAGGGGTATGGGGAGGGGGTTGAGCCCCCTCCCCATCAGAAACGTTTTGAATTTCTACATTACAATGGCAGCATTTTAAGGTACCATCTTAACAAAATACCTGTACTTTTTCAGAACCCCATCAGAAACTTTTTGAATTTCCACATTACAATGGCAGCATTTAAAGGTACCATCTTAACAAAATACCTGTACTTTTTCAGAGCCCCATTAGAAACTTTTTGAATTTCTACATTACAATGGCAGCATTTTAAGGTACCATCTTAACAAAATACCTGTACTTTTTCAGAACCCCATCAGAAACTTTTTGAATTTCCACATTACAATGGCAGCATTTTAAGGTACCATCTTAACAAAATACCTGTACTTTTTCAGAGCCCCATTAGAAACTTTTTGAATTTCCACATTACAATGGCAGCATTTTAAGGTACCATCTTAACAAAATATCTGTACTTTTTCAGAACCCCATCAGAAACTTTTTGAATTTCTACATTACAATGGCAGCATTTTAAGGTACCATCTTAACAAAATACCTGTACTTTTTCAGAGCCCCATTAGAAACTTTTTGAATTTCTACATTACAATGGCAGCATTTTAAGGTACCATCTTAACAAAATACCTGTACTTTTTCAGAGCCCCATTAGAAACTTTTTGAATTTCTACATTACAATGGCAGCATTTTAAGGTACCATCTTAACAAAATACCTGTACTTTTCAGAGCCCCATTAGAAACATTTTGAATTTCCACATTGCAATGACAGCATTTTAAGGTGTCATCTTAACAAACTGCCTGTACACTTTTCACTTTTCAGTGCTTATAAGAGTGGACTTCAATAAAATAATATAAGTAACACTTAACAAATATTTTGGATGGTTATTTCCACACTGTAATGGTAGGCCTCCTCTTTTAAGGTGCCATTTTAGCAAAATAACTCCATTAGACTATTCAGTACTGATAAAAAAGTGTTTTTGGATCTAATATAATATATGACTGTAATTACAATAAAAAATATCTTTATGTATCAAGTTCAGCAGCTCAGTTCTCCTGTTGCTGAGTTATTCTAATGAATAAATGCAGACATGAATATAATAGTAGCCTATATAAGCTGATTTTTTCAGCACTATATCAGTTTAACCCTGTTTCCCATGCAAGATGGTCCTGAATTGCTGACCAGGACATCACCTGGTCACCTGGTGCCGTCAGCTACTGGAGCTCTGGCGAAAGCCCTGGTGCATCAGGACACCAGGACATACTTTCTGAAATCATATTTAATGGTACACAAACCAACCAAGAACTAACAAACTACCGGTGCCAAATTCAAGAAACCATGTGTAGTAATGATGTTGTTTTTAGGTTTTACTATATATGTGTTCAAATAATAGGACCAAACATTTTGAAATTTTAGGCCTACAGTTTAAAATTTGAAGGATACCACTGGTGAAAAGCCATTCAGTTGTACAAAAGTAGTATTTGTACGAATATTAGAAGTAAGTTATTCTCATTTTAGCAGGATTGTGTCATATATTATAATAGTAAATAAAAACATTATAGCCATTGACCATATAATAATAAATAATATTACAGCATATTATAACAATTCACGTAATACGATGATGTAAACAGCAACTAAAACTATGAGTATTTTGTCAAATTTTCTGGAGGGGATGTCATATCTGTTTTTAGTTGTGCAAAAATAGTGTTTATACAAATATATAGAGTAAGTTATACTAATTGCAACATGGTAGTATCATATATAATAATAGTAAATAATAAATAATAATCGTATAATAGTAAATAACATCACGGTATATTATAACACTTCATATAAAACAACAATGAAAATAGTAACTAAAAACCAATATCATTTTGTCAAATTTTTCTGGGGGGGGAAAATGTCAATCCTGGGGGGGGGAACTTTCCCCCCCCCCAGAGACGTCTAGATTAAACACTGGTCATGACGAAGAGCAACCTCGGGTTGGCATGCTAGTTTTGGTCTCTAGTATAGGATCACGTAGGCCAGCGGTTCTCAACCTGTGGGTCGCGACCCCCAGGGGGTCGCCTGACGATTTGCCAGGGGTCGTCTGGACCCCTCAGAAATTTGCAACTGAAATGCCATTCATATAGGCCGACTAAACATCCAAACTATGCAGGAAAGAAAGAACAGTAGGCTATTTTTAGAATTCCAGCAACAAGATCTTGAAGTTTCACAAGCCGAGTAGACTTAAAAACTCCAACCTCAAACTGCCGAATAGGCCTAGGTGTAGCTTGCAGAATCGCAAGAGCCAGAAAATCTCACACAATAATTGCTAAAAGTGGTTTTCGAATAACGAAGTGAAAATGCATAACAGTGGGCACTGATTAAAAAAAGCAGTGACCGGGGGGGGGGGGTAACTCGAGAAAAATTTTGGGGAGGAGGGGGTCGTCACAACTTTTGAAATGATGAAAAGGGGTCGCCGTACTAAAAAGGTTAAGAACCGCTGACGTAGGCTAATCCTATAAGCTTACGTATTTTCGCAGATCCCAGTAGCGTACAGCACCACTTGAAGGCTTAGCCGGTAATGATAATTGCTAATAATAAACGTGATTAATAAATGAGGCGACGTTACAATGGCCAGTTTAGTCTTAAAAATTAGTTGTAGACCTGTCTCATTATTCTTCATGATAGAAGTGACGTAACAATTGGTTTTTAATTTCTAAATTAAATTTTTTAGTAACAAACAAAATGACGTAACAATAGCTTATCATGAAGCGTTTAATTAATAATAATAATTATTATTAACCCAATTTTTCATTATTGAAGTGACGTAACAATTGCATGCATGGTCTTCATTCTCTAAGTCTAGACTTTAATGATAAACGACGTGACGTAGTCATCTACGTACCCTATAGGCCTGTATTCTGGGATCATTAATAATGCACCTATTCATAAATTAAGTGACGTAACAGTTGGTCTTTATTCTCTAAATTTAAATTTAATAATATAAATGATGACGTAACATTAGGCCGTTAGCCAGAAATTATTGATGGGCTTTATCATAATAATTGAAGTGACGCAACACAGTCTTTATTCTCTAAGTTTAAATTTTAATCATGAATGAAGTGACGTAACAATTGATGGTCTAGACCTATGGGCCTCTATTCTGAAATCATTGATAATGCACTTTTTAATAAATGAAGTGACGTAACAATTGATCTTTATTCTCTAATTTTAAACTTAATAATATGGTATGATGACGTAACAATAGACCTGACATTCTAAATGATGCACTTTTCCCAATAATGATGTAGCAACAGCTCTTTGTGCCCTAAATTGACCTTATATCAACAATAATGATTTTTTTACGCAACACAATAATTCATTGAGTCGCATAATCAACGTAACAATGGCGCATTTCTTTACATGGATGTAGGCTTACATTTTTGCAGCGCTTCTAACAGAATGACTGTTCTATTTATAGACTGGGCGAATTGATTTCTTCATAAATTAAACAAATTAATTTGCAAACTAATTAAAAGAATGTTTGTACACAGCTGCAGTATGGTATGCTGTGTCTATATGTAGGGTATCCAACTTTCATTACAGTTTGCTCTTGCAGTTGCAGCAGTTTCTTCCAATTAATTTCGTTTCGTTTATTTCAAGAATTTATATAGCGTCTCTTCTTCGAAGGCCATAAACACAGACACAGGCATAGACCTATGATTATATGTATACACAGATTAAAATAGAATTTCTAATGCAAGTAGGCATATATAAATTATAGGCCTACTACGCACAACTATATATATATATAAACCTATGCAATGGAAGCCATATTACATGCATTATACCTGGTATAGGCTATAGGCCCTGTTATATGAAGCCCACTGTGATCTTCGTTATTATTATTATACTTCAATAACTATGAAGATTGCATCGTCATGTATACATCGCGTCTCTTCTTCTCTCCCATGTATACCAGTATGCATTGCGTGATAATTAGCGCGTAATCAATTCTCCCGCCGTACACACACACACACACACACACACACACACACACACACACACACACACACACACACACACACACACACACACACACACAGGCCATGATGCATAGCGTCGTCTCGTTTTTCTACCTTTCCTACTCTAATGACGAGGAGTATAATTAATGTAAGGAGGGAATGTAGGGCAGGCGGAACACAGGCGCGCGTGGCTCCATCTACACGTGGATGAAACTTCTTACAATGCACCTGAACTTGTCGTCTTGTCTTGTCTTGTCATGCAGCTCTTGTCTCTTTCACGTGTTGTTGTTCTTCGACCAAGTAGAAGTAGATGCGTATCCGAACCAGTAACTAATCCAATGAGTCCTATATCCGTGCATTATCTTCGTCTAGATACTACTGCTGTTGCTGCTGCTGCTGCTGCTGCTGCTGCTGCTGACATCATTATCACCCCGATGGCGTAGTCTTTAGTCTTTAAGCTCACGTGGCGTCATCCAGGTATAATACAGCAGTAGGTGTAAGTTGCAACTCCTGCAGTAAATAGCCACTCCTCCAGGAGTTGCGCGTATACCATACGTACGGCGGTTGTCAACAGACCCGCATAGGTATAATTATATGATGATGATGATGATGATGATGATGATGATGATGATGATGATGATGATGATGATGATGATGATGATGATGTTGATGATGATGATGGTGATGATGATGATGATGATGATGCTGTTGATAATGATGATGATGATGATGACGACGATGACGATGATGATGACGACGACGACGACGACGATGATGATGATAATGATGATGATGATGAAATTCGTCTTATTGTCGTAAAAATCATGCGAAATAACAAACCACATGATTGCTCACAGTTAGATCTGGATTTCATAACAAGAACATAATTATAGGCCTTCCTATACGTGCAATTCCTAAGGCCCATTCATATAATTGCACTTGTATGTATGTATATGTATATATAAATATCACCAGGATATATTGCCACAGAGTAAGGCTATTTAATTTGTGTGTTTTGTAGACATATAGACATAGGCGTACGGGAGATTTCAGCAGTGGGGAGGGGGCAAAGATTTGATTTCTGCCCGAAAAATAAATCTCGTGGTCGGATTTTCCCAGACAAAAAATTGACGACCCTTTTTAGTCGTCTGGCTGAAATGTCGTGAAAAATACTATTTTTTCATATTTTCACGGGTCTGCTTGCCCGGAAAACCAGACTTGCCCGAAATTTGGGGGAGGGGGCATTTGCCTATAGCCTAGAATATCAGCTTGAGCTGAGTTTTACTTTTTGAAATAATAACCTTTTGCCTATAGTTTAACTTTAGGCTACTATCTTCAAATTGCCCTTTCTGCTGAAGATCCTCTACGCTAATTCTTACCCCATTCTTACCAAAAAATACTAAGCGATAGCTTAATGAACGATTAAGTTTAGGAATTATTTTGCCTTCAAACTGAAAAATCGTTCACGTATAATAATTAATTAATTGCAGGATCATCCACGAGAAAGGTTATTCACAAGAAGAATGCTTGACTTATCGTCCAGTGGTCTTCAGCAATGTCATGCAGAGCATGATGGCGATTGTGAGAGCAATGGGACAGCTCAAGATCGATCTTGGTGATCCTGACCGTACGGTAAGTATGTGTGTATACAAATTAATGGGTTTGTTTCGCTTGATCTCGGCCGGGAGCGCCTCTGAGTAGGTACCTTGAAGGGGCGCTATATAAATTACGATTGATTGACTGATTGGTTAATGTGCAACTATATATTAAACAGTTACCATGCAGTCTCTGCTCTTGTGACTTAGTTGCAATGCTCTCTAGTGTTGTAGGGATAATTGCAATAGGTAGGCTATACGGTCAAAAAAACTTCACTATGCAACGAAATGAAGCCTACTTTGGGCCATATATAGCGGTCCTGACTAGTGGAAAAAATACAGCAAATCATTAAAATTTATTATTATCATATATTATCAGGACGCAAGATATCCATCAGTTGTTGTTGTTTAACGACATCTGCCATTTCAAAGATGATTAGTGTCGCCCTCCTTCTTCATCCAGACTTGGGACTGGCACTGGCAGAGTACAACCAGCGGTGAAGTTTAAAGACACCCATAAGCTTATACACCTATATACATTTTTATAAGTTTATATAAGTATATATGTATATATATGATTATATGTATATATTAGGTAAGTAGGTAGGCCTACATGTATGTATGCGAATGGCAGAAACATTCATCAGCTGGTCTTGACATGTCAGATACCTGGTATCCATCTTGTTCAGTCTCCAGAATCTAATTAGCATTACAATAAGAATGTGAATGAATTGGTGAGTGGGAATAGATTTCTGAATGTGAATGAATTGATGAATGTGAATAGATTAGTCAATGTGAATGAATTGGTGAATGTGAATAGATCGGTGAATGTGAATGAATTGATGAATGTGAATAAATTGGTGAATGTGAATAGATTGGTGAATGTGAATAGATTGGTTAATGTGAATGAATTGGTGAATGTGAATAGATCGGTGAATGTGAATAAATTGGTGAATGTGAATGAATTGGTGAATGTGAATAAATTGGTGAATGTGAATAGATTGGTGAATGTGCATGAATTGGTGAATGTGAATGAATTGGTGAATGTGAATAGATTGGTGAATGTGAATGAATTGGTGAATGTGAATAGATTGGTGAATGTGAATGAATTGGTGAATGTGAATAGATTGGTGAATGTGAATGAATTGGTGAATGTGAATAGAATATCGAATGTGCATGAATTGGTGAATGTGAATAGAATATTGAGTGTGAATGAATTGACAAATGTGATTAGATTGGTGAATGTGCATGAATTGGTGAATGTGAATAGAATATTGAGTGTGAATGAATTGACAAATGTGATTAGATTGGTGAATGTGAATGAATTGGTGAATGTGAATAGATTATCGAATGTGCATGAATTGGTGAATGTGAATAGAATACTGAGTGTGAATGAATTGGTCAATGTGAATAGTCGGCTGGTGTTCACTTTTAGGACGACGTTCGTCAACTGTTCGCCCTCGGAGGAAATGCCGACGAAGGGGAGATGACGCAAGAGCAGGCTGCCATCATGAAAAGACTTTGGAAGGATTCGGGGGTGCAGGATTGTTTCGGAAGAGCCAGAGAGTATCAGCTCAATGATTCGGCTGAATAGTTAGTGCCATGTCCAATGTCCATCGTATACGTATCACTGCACTTCATCATAGTTTATCATACTATCAGTTTATCAACTGACCATTGTGTTTTGTCCCCTCCTGCACCAATTTCTGGGGCGCTCATGGTTCGGCCTCACTGCATTTTCTCGCTTACTAAACCTTTCCATACCATTCCACTAGTACTGGAGAAAGTTGGTCTGGTATTCAACATTCAACTTATCTTATTTAGTAAGCTTGCTTAGGCCTTAAACTACTACTACTACTACTACTACTACTACTACTACTACTACTACTACTACTACTACTACTACTACTACTACTACTACTACTACTACTACTACTACTACTGCTACTACTACTACTGTTACTACTACTATAAATGGTGGAAAGCGGCATGCCAGGCAGTTTAATTTACCACCGAATAATGCTAAAGACACAAATCACACAATAATAGTAGTTCAGTAGACACAACCCCCTCTGCTGCGTTAAAAGTAACAGAAATCGATTTAATAATTTTTGCCAGCATTTGTGCCAGAAAATGACGAGGAGCTCTTCTGCATAAGCAACAGAGTCGTCGTTACCGAAACAAACTAGGTGAAAGTGAGCATGCTTCTGTTCTTTTTCAACCAGATGTTGTCACTTGCATATACATAATATGTCACCTTGTTGCCAGTGGCTTTGCTCCTATTCGTTTACAGCTACCTGAATGCCCTCGATCGTATTTCTTTATCGGACTACGTTCCTACAGAACAGGACGTCCTACGAACAAGAGTCAAAACCACTGGAATTGTCGAAACTCACTTCACTTTCAAAGATCTGCACTTCAAGTGAGTTAATTACATTTGCCCACAAAGATGTAGCATGCCTACTTTTGCAGTGTAGCAATCTAAAAACGCCATTCTAGTAATCGCCTTTGTCGCTGTATAGAGCGACATTTCATATAGCCTACATTATCATCGAAAACTAGCTCATGAATATACATGTAAGCTTAGTACCCGTAGCTCAAATTAAACAATTATTGGCCTATACAGAGGGATATAGAACAAACTTTGAAATTAAAATTTCAGTGTTTTGTAGTTCAACCAGCAAGCGTGAAACTGAAACTCGTTGACTATTAGCTATATAGGCTGCTTATTTTTATTATTGAAGTCTTAGACCACTGAGTCTTTTCAACACTGAAATAGTACAGCATTTATTTTTTATTTTTTATACGACAACAGCCCAAATGCTGCCACTTCAATATTTCAATGTGGAAATGCAAACAATTTCTGATGGGGGAGGGACACCTTCCTTGAAGTTTCTTCCCCAAATTCTTCAAACCCCTCCCCTCTTGGCGCTACGCGCCTCGGTGATCGTCCGCCGGACATTCATTTGTCCTCCCCCATAAATCTTCATCCCCCAAAAGGATGGGGACTATAGAGTTTAAGCACTGCGCACCAGTGAAGAACATAATAGTTTTGAATGTTTGTGTTGTTTTGAAGGATGTTTGATGTTTGTGTTGTTTTGAAGGATGTTTGATGTTTGTGTTGTTTTGAAGGATGTTTGATGTTTGTGTTGTTTTGAAGGATGTTTGATGTTTGTGTTGTTTTCAAGGATGTTTGACGTTTGTGTTGTTTTGAAGGATGTTTGATGTTTGTGTTGCTTTGAAGGATGTTTGATGTTTGTGTTGCTTTGAAGGATGTTTGACGTGGGCGGTCAGAGGTCGGAGCGTAAGAAATGGATTCATTGTTTCGAAGGAGTGACTGCAATAATCTTCATCGTGGCTCTCAGTGAATACGACCTGACGCTGGCTGAGGACCAGGAAATGGTAGGATATGTTTTGGTGGAAATAAACACCCCGATCCCTGCAAGGTGTGGCGTGCGGTTGGTAGAATTAAGTGCTAGAATATGACCCACAGGAACAATGAGACCAATAATATTGTAGAAAACTTACTGGTGTCAGCCTTAATTTGATCCACGTGGAGTTGAGTGTAGCCTACAAAGAAGACTTGGGCTAACCATGAGTCCAAATGAAGACCGAGGGGTCGAAATCTAACCCCAGGAAATTCTCACCCTGCACTTGGAATAGGCTTAACCTGTATAATCTACAATGGTGGATAGTTTGAAGCAGTGAATGCGAGTTTACCATTTCCTTTAGATATCACAGCAAGCTTGATTAAGACTGCTCATTGACATCAAAAACCTTAATTTAAAGGTTTTACCAAAGTAGGTCTAGAGGTTTATTTAGTTATTGAACGCTAAACTCTACTTATTTATTGAGACTATAGGTATACCGGTAAGCGGTTTCACCATCTCAGTGACTTTTCGCGTGCGCAGTGGTCAAGGTCAATGATACAATAGATGGCGTATATATAATATATATACACCACAAGTTCGGAACTTAAAGACTCACTGAGATGGTGAACCCGCTTATTATACCAGTTACAAGAATTTTTATCAGTTGCATTTGTGAAAATGAATGATCTTTCTTCTATGATGTAGAATCGTATGATGGAAAGCATGAAGCTATTCGACTCCATCTGCAACAACAAATGGTTCACAGAAACGTCGATCATTCTTTTCCTAAACAAGAAAGATTTGTTCGAAGAGAAAATTAAAAAGTCGCCACTTACAATCTGTTTTCCAGAGTATCCTGGTGAGACACCCTGTATAACAAAAATCTATCATAATATTATAGGCATTTACATATCTTACGGTATAATAAACTTCATAGGAGAGGCAGCCTATACCATTATTATTAAAAAAATTCTTACGTGGGCAAGGTGAAATGTGAATCTGGCGGCTATCGTCAGTGACTCAGCCGCCAGAGGAAGATAGAGCTGGATATCCGAGTGCTAAAAAGTTGAGGATAAATGGTTAAGTTTTGAGCCGTTTTTTAAAGATCGGAAGTGAATCTGAGCCACGATTCTAAGAAGCGAGAGTGAAAGCTGATTCCATTTCCCGGGAGCAGAGGCATGGAATGCACGCGAGCCCATAACATTATGTGTTGTGTAGAATGCATTAGGCCTATAAGCTTACAGCTAATGTCAGCTAAACGAATATGAGATAGCAGTATAAGTTAGTAAAAGACTTTCGCTTGTATAGAAGTATATTAATGTAGGCTTACGCTAAAGCTATCAGGGGCGGATCCAAGGGGGGGGCAATCCGGCCATGGCCACCCATTTAAAACTGCCAAGGGACTTGGCCCCCCCCATTTGGTCTGAAGTTAGCAATACGAATATGGGTGTAATGGATATTGCCCCCCCCCCCCTATTAGGAAAATTGCATGGTACGTGGCCCCCGTTCGGTTTTCAAGTCGAGGACTAAAAAAAAGGTTATCAACTTTTTCGGCGGATGAAATAGTACGATTTTCCGGAAAATTTTGGCAGATGACTAAGATGGCCCTACTGTTCTGGATCCGCCACTGAAAGCTATAACTGCATGTCGTTGTTCAAGATGTTCTATTTTCATGTCATCGGCATCTAGAGATTGTCTTTGTAGTCTATCCTGTTTATTAAAAGTTCCATGTTTCAGGTGCCAACAATTACGATGAAGCGTCAGCGTACATTCAAGCGCAGTTGGAAGACCTGAACAAGCGCAAGGACACGAAGGAGATCTATACTCACTTCACCTGCGCCACTGATACCAACAACGTACAGTTTGTGTTTGACGCAGTCACTGACGTCATAATCAAAAACAATCTCAAAGATTGTGGACTCTTCTAACCATTAATGGTTTGGTCTGACTTAAAGAAACTATAAGCTTACATAACCAATGGCAACCGCTCGTTTCACACAGCAACTCATGACGTCGTAGTGACAATTTCAAAGATTTAGAGCTGTTCAATGTTATTGTTGGACCCAGGAACTGACGTCGTATAAGCGAGAAAAATAATTTTAAACATTTGGGGCTGGTCTGATGATGTTATCGTTTGTTTTATTGCAGTAAATGACGTCATTATCAAGAACACTGAAATATTTTGGACCATTCTATTTTTGGCGCAAAGAATTGTTGCCCCCCCGTTCAAAGTTCCTGTATCCGCCCTTGGTGTCGACGTCGTAGGCCCTACCTCGATTACCGGTATCGCAGGGCTGAAAGTGGTTTGGAAAAGTTGCCGGGTCTGCACTTTGGCGGACATTTTTCTGACAACCTTTTTTAGTCATTAGTCTCAAAATCTTAAACAATTATACTTTTCACCCATATTTTGGTATCTGACGACCTATTTTTTTAGCCATTCGCCAAAAATTTCGAAAACCTCTTCCAATTTAACTAAATATTATGTCGTCATCCGGCCACAGCAGGTCACGAAAGTCAATGCCGGGTCGCAGACCCAGGCCGACAAGGCTCACTTTCGGCCCTGACTTTATGCCTCCCCTGTTTGGTGTGGATTTGCCACTGTCATGGAGCGTAAACACCTTAATTTTAACGGTCTATTGAGAAAATTTGACCCATTCAGGCTTCATTCTGTTAACAATTATTTCCCTAGTTTTCAGGAACTCTGTTCTAGAGCTGACTCCGTTCAGCTCAATTCTCTTAAACTCTTATCACATCCATCAACGAACTCCTCCCTCACATAAGGTCCCCCCATATAAATTGTATTGTATATTGTATTGTATTTAAACATTTATAAAGTGCCTCTTGTAGGGGAACCGTTCAGAGGCGCTCCCAGTGCGCAAGGCCCCGCGAGAAGAAACAAGTTTTTGAGAAGAGACAAAGCAGAGGAAAGACTACCAGAAAAAATGTAGAGCGAACAGAAGGAGAAAGGGCATTCCAAAGAGAAGGACCAATTGAGACAAATGATCAAGACTGAGCCATAGCAGTTATAGACCGAGGAACCAAGAGGTCAAATCTGGTGGATGAACGAAGTGGACGGTGGGAGGAAGCCGAGTGAGGACAAAAAAACATTAGTCAGATATTTTGGGGCAAAAATATACTCTACCCAGGTCGCATGATCTAACCCAACCCAATATTGATGCTTCACCTATAATTATAATTATTGATGCTTTTGCCAAAAGAAATGTTATTACGAGAATGTTGTATTACTTTGCATAAATATTTCCACTGTTATTTCTACTGCAAAATACTAATAATCATAACCATCAATTTTATTTCCCCAAGATTTAAAAAAACCCATTGTGCAGAGTCGGAGCAGAGTCAGCTCTAGAACAAGCCTACGTTTGATGGTAGTGTAATTCTCGTGATTTTATGCTTTATAAAGAAAGGCTCTACATAATGTCTCTATCACAGCTACGAGCACAGGTAATAAAGAATATTCTTACTTAATGTTGAACTGTGAATGTGAGATTTCCTAGTAAAAAGCAAGAACATCTAATTAAGTTACTTTGAGCATGAAGTTCATGAGACAGATCTTACGCCATGGGCGGAGTTTATCAGGGACTAGGGGGGCTAAGCCCCTCCAAGAAGGCCCAGATTCAACTTTTTACCATTGAAATGATATCCGTTTTCGGGGTTAGCCCTCCCAATAAGGCCCAGACTCGGGGTCCCCCCAAGAACTGAGACCAAACTCCGCCCATGTCTTACGCTATACAAAGAAGTGAATTAACGCATGCAGTTGCAGTGGGCTGCCTACATTAGAATCAGATCCAGGTATTAGTGGGAGAGGCTCAGAAAGTATTTGGAAAATTTCACTGGACTTCTTTTCAGATATAATTATAGGCTGTAGGCCTCTTGTCGTTTTGAAAGTGTATCAGTCCAGTCGCTGCATCACAGCGCTTACTACCTACCGTAAATCATTACATCCTACCCTATAGAGGGTAGGATGTAATAAGCAGCGCCGTGCTTTCTCGGTCGTGGGCCCCGGCCTATTGTCTGAAACGACCTTCCGGTTACGCTTCGCTCTCTACTTGTGGTCCATCCGGCTGGGTTCTACAAGTCTCTTAAGTCTGTTTTCTTTGTTCGTGGTTGGACTGGGAGCGCCTCTGAGTAGTTTCTTGAAGGGGCGCTATATAAATGCTCTGAATGAATGAATGAATGAATGAATGAATAGAGTACCACCTGCCATAGATTATTAGTATTTTTTTTATTACATCCTATAAGCTTACCATAGATTATTACATGGGTCTACACAAAATATAAAAATGTCGGCGTTTCACTTTAAGATGCATGGTCGCGGTGGGTAAGGGAGGGGCTCACGAGCCGATGAGAAATTAAACATTAATTAATTAATAATTATCAGTCCTTAGGTAAGTTATAGCGTCAAAAGTCGTTTGGGAATCTGCCTAGAGATGAGGCGATAGATATCGGGGAGGGATTTGACGACCAGTGGTCGGCTAGCTGTAGATGTGCGCGGTGTCGTTGCTGTGAATCCTGCTCTTGCACTCTTCAAGTATCTCTCTGTGCTTCACGATGAAATCCATGACTCCCACGCACTGCAGTTCCAGGCGGTTGATGTGCCGACGCCACTCGATGCCCTTCGTGCTCTCGTAGGCGTCCAGGGCTCGGACCCGGTCGAGGGAGAGCGGGTTCTCGGATGCCTTCGTTTCGAATTCCATTTTCTTCAGCAAGAACTCTGTCGGACACGTGAGACTGTCTTCGCAGAAGCCCACAAGCTCGCCGATCCGAATGATGATCCTGTTCCGGACCTCGCACTCGTATTCCGTGATGATGTCCATCGGTGGAATGTAAAGCATTATCCAGTGCTTCAGATCGAGGCAACACTCGATGATCTTGCGCATCTCACCCGTCACCAAATCGATCAGATCGGCCGTGTCGACCAGAGGCTCGCTACTGTCCGCAGAATCCTCCTCTTCCTCCTCCTCCTCCTCCCCGTCCTCCTCCTCCTCTTCACCCATCTGCTCCTGCTGCATAGGTTCTTGTGGCTGAAGCTCGGCGAACACGGGATGTCCAAGTGTCAGTCGCACATCCTCAAGCTCCTTCCTCAGAGCGTATTCCTCGTCCGGCTGATCCGAATGACGAATCTTCAGATGCGTCTCGGCCAGTTCCCTCGTCTGCTTCATCAACTTCCCCCACCGCTTCCCGTTCGACTTCTTCTTCTTCTCCAACGTCTTCTCGTTTATCTCGTTGCCCTCCTTCATCAGTTCGCTATGCTCCACAAGGAGATCGTTGGCAGACTTCACCAGCTTGGCCAGCTTATTAGGCAGCGACCGATTCAGCGCTCCCGTGTACGGCGCGCCCCCGTCGGTCGCCCACTGCGACTGGTCGCCCGAGAAGTACCCTCTCTCGTCGGCGGCCGCCTTGGACCGTCGGTGCAGCGCCCGCAGACGGACGACCAACTCCGGAAGGTCTTTGTCGAGAATGAGGAGCGCCTTGTCTCGTCTAGCCTCGCGGATGTCGTCCATGTTGAAGATGTTCGAAGGAGGAGGGTTGAGCTGTTGTTGTTGTTGAGTCGACTGTTTCTCTGCGGTCTTCTTCGATCTCTTCGTCTCTGCGGTCTTCTTTACTTTGCTCATCTTTTGATGTCGAGCGATCACTTCAATCAATCGATCAATCAATGAATTAATCAATCGATCAATCAATGAATTAATCAATCAATCAATCAATCAATCAAACAATCAATCATCAATCAATCAATTAATCAGTCACCAACCATCCAACCATCCAACCAATCAATCAATCAATCAATCAAGCAATCAATCAATCAATCAATCAATCAATCAATCAATCAATCAGTCAGTCAGTCAGTCAGTCAATTAATCAATCAATCAATCAATCAATTAATCAATCAATCAGCCAATCAATCATCAATCAATCAATCCATCAATCAACCAGTCAATTAATCAATCAATAAACCAATCAATCAATCAATCAATCTTCTTTATTTTCTTAACTATAGATTCAGCATTTCAGGTTTACATTACAACTAATTCTTTCGCTCTCGACGTCAGCCTCACTTCGGAAGAACGTTGGGCCCTTCTATCAACACCCAACCGTCACGTAGGGCCTTGAGCAAGTCCTTCACTCGCAATTGCTCCGGCGCTTCGGCGCGAGACTCCGATGCAGTGTCGGCGCTATAGTCTGGAGCACCTCTGAGTAGTGAGCTTGAAGGGCGCTTAGAGGACGCTATAGAAATGGGCGAACAAATAAATAAATTTTAAAATAAATATCTAAATAAATCTAGGCCTACGAAAGGTCAAAGGTGTAGTTTGTAGGCCTACATGGTCTGTTAACAGTTAACAGATATTAAACTTTTATAATAAATAAAGTCGCTTACCTTTGTTCTGAATGAAAGGAAAGTTCAGCGAAACGCTATAGCTGTACCTAACGATAGATTTAACTTACAAGACCGACTCAACAGTTGACTACGGACTCTGATCTAACAGTGTCAATGCTATTAACGGTGTTAATACTATTAACGGTGTTGGCAGAAGCTTTAAGTTAAATTAAAATCAGTTTTGGTCGGACGATATTGCTGCTGTTAAACTTCTTCAGACGTGATGTTTGTCTAAACTGGTGTTGCTCGTTTATGACGTCACAAACTTAGCGTTTACGTCAGCAACCATAATGAATAAATAACATAATTTAGTATTATAGATCCATGGAATTTATATAGCGCCTTAAGAGCTCAAGATAATGATTCAAAGGCTCCCGACCCAGGTATAGGACCAACGAGGAGAATTTTAAGTGGCTTATAAAAAGAGTTAGACAAGTCCCGCGAAAGGGAGTTCTTCTGCCCCTGTTGGGCATTCATGAAGAGAATTGAAAAAGGCAACTAGTTTTCTACACCGGTAAGCGAGAGCGGCATATGTCTGTTGGTTCCAACGGACTGCGGTTCAAGCCCCGGGTTGGAAGTTGACATTCAGAGATTTCGATATCTCGGGCTAGACTCGGTGGTGCAAGCTGCTGCGGAGCGACCTTGGGCAAGTTGCTTACCCATCATTGTCTGTGGGGAAGGCAACGGGAAACCACCTCACTCATCTCATCCCCAGGGGCGTAAAGCCACTGAACCTGCCTTCGGGCAGAGAACCATCATATAATTTTGTTTGCCTTGGTTTCAGAGCACTTAGAACATTTAGAACATCATGCAAGTCACTATAACTAAATTCGAGTTGCCTTGCTCTGAACATTGCTTAAGACACTTTAAACTATTAATCACTAAAATTTTGATTACAGCATAAATTTTTCAATTATACGCATGTTTAAATAATAATTTGTGTGTGTGCGCGTGTGTGTGCGCGTGTGTGTGCGCGCGCGCGTGTGTGTGTGTGTGTGTGCGCGTGTGTGTCTGTGTGGGCGCAGTGGAATGATCAGAATGGTGTTGATATTGAACTTCTTGATCTTTGAACTATAGGCCTATTAACCTACGTGTTGCGTCGTTTGACTTTCAGTGCAGGTCTATTATTATGCCTACGCTGATCAATTGTGTAATAACACATGTCGATTTGCACGGAGCCTTCGGCCGGGTAACATGAATTGGCTATAGGCAAGGCTACAATAGGCCTAGCAGACCAGCAGGTCGCTTCAACCGGATATTAGGCATAGGCTACACAGCGTATGACGGCCAAGGCATCGGGGGTCTGATATGCACACAAGCATCAAACCAGTTTTTAAATGGGTCAGGTCGTGATGCTATAATTATAATAATATTATACTTTGCAGGGAAGTGTCTGTCTTTGCTAGGTAAGAATTCACTTGAAGCGCATATACTGTAAATAGAGGTTATAAGATTTAATGGATTGGCACGGAAGAACGCAGATGAAATGAAGACTGATCATGCAGCGGAAGAGGAAGAGAGAATTAGGGACGGACACAGAGAAACTTGGGGAGAGACAAACAAACAGACAGAGACAGAGACATAAAGTGTGTATGTGTGACTGTGCAGCGTGGACGTGTGCGTGACCCTGCATGTGCCTGTGCGTGTTTGTGTGTTTGTGTGTTTGTATGTGTGTGTGGGTGTGGGCGTGCGTGTGTGCGTGCGTGCTTGTGAATGTGCTTATGTGTGCGCATGTGTGACTGCACCAGGACTTTTTTAACGTTCTACACAAAATGTGCAGTTGTAAAGGAATCTGTGCAATTGTAGGCTAAAGCAATGTTGTGCAGTGATGATCATTATAAAAAGGCAACATTGCAGTATAGGTAAGCTTACACACGGAATAGCGAAAAAGAACGAAAGGCTTGTTTTGTTGTGCAGTGAAAAATATGGGTTGGAAGCCAGGAAGAAGGATTATTGTGAAGTGGATGACTAAAAAAGTCATGAGATCCGTTTTGTGAGACTTGCGACATTTTTTTGTGTGGAAACTTGGACACTTGGAGATTTCTTGTAAAATTTCGGACAAAGGACTAAAAAGTCATCCGATTTTTTGGCCGACGACAGCTACTTGCGACGTTTTCGGGAAAAGTGTTGACAAAAATGTCGTCAGAAATTTTGGTCGACAAAAAATGATGGTTTGTGCAGGACTTAAATTTTCTTTTAAAAAGCCTTGGACTGCATGTAGGCCTACGTGTGACAGAGCCTGTGTGTGTGTGTGTGTGTGTGTGTGTGTGTGTGTGTGTGTATGTGTGTGCATGCGTGTGTGCGTGTGTGAGAGAGACAGGGAAAGACAGACAGAAACAGAGAGGCAGGCGGACAGTAGGACAGACGGACAGACAGATCAGATCCAACCAACCAAGTGATGGATGAAAGGAGGTCTCGAGACGAACCCATAAACTTGAAACAGGAGATGAAGACCCAGCAAAAACTGCAGAGACGACCTGCAATTAAAGATGTATAGAGAGGTGGAATAAGGCAGCTGGAAGACTGACGATAAACGGTGGAGATGTTGGGGTGTGCGGTTATCAAAATTTCTCAAAAGAAGCCATGGAAGACTGCCCCGATCAAGTAACCTAATAATATATACATGTTGTCTAAATTGAATATTATGACCAAAATTTATTTATAGGCTACTATAATTATTAGAATGAGGTTTGCATTATGTAGACACAGCATGCAGCGCATTCATTAATTGTTACCTCATGATGTTTTAGCTTTAACTGATGCAGGGGCTGTTACAGAGCGCCGAAGAACCATGCAGTGACTTACTGGATATCCACATGCATAACCTCTTATATTCGATACACACGGGACATGGAGACGGGTCAAGGGCAGCCGCCACCGCATCAGTTGAGATGCAACGGTTGCAGCAGCTGCTGTGGCATGATCAGTCGGAAGAGACTTGTGGCCGCTGGTTACGCTCTGCTTGCCATCGGAAGCAGGGTCGGCTTCTTCATCGTCACGCCTCTCTGGCTTGACTACTTCAACCCAATCAACTCCACTTCGCTTGGGAATCTAACCCACGACGAATACGACCTGGAATTAGCGTCCAGTGGAAACAACAGCTCCACAGCGTGTCCTCATTCTTCCAATCCATACTTCGCCGCTCTCGGTCAATGGACGTTTTCAACGCTGATCCTTGGCTTCTGTCTCCTCTTGATCCGTCTCTTCTCGCCCCGCAGGATACGGGATGATGTCGAGAGGTCATATCCGAAACGACATTTCGTCATTATGGGACTTAGTCAAGGGGTGTCGACGATGTTCACGGCCTTTGCCATTTCCGGGTCTAGGACTCCTCCATATATCCAGTCAATTCTCTCAAGCTTCGCTCTACCTGCTCAGTTCGTCGTCAGGTTAGCTTTCAATTTTTTCATCACAAAATCGAGGTCTACTAGGTCTACTAGGTCTAATAGACTCGTATACTGTATAGGTGTAACTTAATTTGTAGGCCTGAGGTGAAGATGATGTTTGCGGCCACCACAAATTTTTGGTCCTTAGCGTAACGCTATTTCTGTTTTAAGCAAATCTTCTTTGATGCCTATGAGTCGGTTTCAACCCCCAGTCTTTCTAAGGGCCCCCACAATAAGCTACAAGTCTTCTTTGCATCCCCCCAATTCCACAGCGGCCATCCCAGTTTTTTCTATAATTCTCATAGGCCCACTGGTAACTTTTTAGATCTGTATATGCATGGTGTCAATATCTTCAAAACATTAACAGGTGTCAGACAGAATGCAACGATGTAGACGTGCTTTTCTTAGCTGCGAATGACCTTAAGGTAGCAGTCGAAATATAGTCCAAGTTCATACTTAGGTGAAGACGGGGAGAGGAAGTGAGAAAGAAGAGTGAAGAAGAAGCGAAGAAGGAGGAGGGCTTGGTCACCACTACAGAGTTAGGGTCAGATTCAACCAAGCGATGGTTGATTGCATAGTGGCGGCTCAAGACATGTTTGTAGCCAGCTAAGCCAGAGCAGTCACACAAGTAACCATGCAGGGTCATAATTATGTTATAGGCCTACCGCTGACTTCTAGGCAGAAGTGGCGGGGGGGGGGGGGTCAAGGGCTAGTAGGCATCCAAGTTTCACGACGAGGACCGAGGACTCTGAAGACTCTTCCTACGGTCTACTGAATTTTGCGATGCTAAATTTTATAGTAGTCATCAGTAGTCAAGTGCGCAGTGGACACCTACGGGCTGTCAACTCATGGATAAAGAAGAAGAAATTTTATAGGCCTTAATTATAATTAGGTCTGCTGGAAATCGATTTATTTTCCAGCAATGATGAGTTCACGGTTTCAGTTCTGCGTGGACTTAGATTGAAAGTGCGCGAATATGAATGGTTCGCACTGTAATAGGAACTCGTGCACTCAGCGTTGCGTCTGATGTCAAGTTGCTCTCGACCCATTTAATTGACTTCGCTATCTGTGGTTCAACAAGTCCGCAGTGATAATTAATCGGCAACCTAATTATTGTCGGCCAACGTACAGGCCCTACAGGGGGGTTGGATCCGGTTTCTATGTCCTTGACTAATGACTTCTAGGCAACAGTGGCGTGGGTCAAGATCTAGAGCTAGGCATCCAAGTTTTTGCGACGATGGTATACTATAGCTATAGCCTATTATGCAGTCTACAAGTTTCCGACCTAAATGGAATACACCATCGAACTTTCAACTAACGAAATAACTTGATTTTGTAGAGATCGTTTTCGTCGATACAGCCATCTGTAGGGCAGTTATGGCCTACAACGATATTGTCTAAGTCCTAGCCATAGAGCCTATACAGTTCCGCTATAGCGCTCGTGAATATGTCGGTGCCCTGCGCTTATCTTTCAAGAGGCGCTTTAGAAATTTGGAATTTACAATTGTGATTATACAACGATTAATTGTTAGTCGGTCTAACTGTATAGTCTATAGCGGCCTACTCTATAGTGTAGGACCTTGTGTTAGGGCTTAATAAAATGACTGCTGTCGGCAGCCACTTATGTGGCAGCCACATTATCTTGTGGCAACTTAATGCTGATCAATAACTATCAAACCTGCATGCTGATCAACAGCTGATCTCTGTCTGTCTCTCTCTCTTTCTTCAGATTCATTATCTTACGCAAGCGACCTGGTCTCATGAAGGCGGTTTGTGCCGTCGTCGTCACGTTGAGTTCGATCGTCTGCCTCATTCCAACCATCTTTCCATCTCTGGAAAGCAAGAAGCAACATCGACAGGACGGTGGAAGCACTGGAGTCGATCGCTTCCTA